>JACBXF010000032.1:30403-668824 GCA_014183025.1 Harringtonia lauricola
AGCTCTCTTGTAGTCATATGGGCGCGATAAACGCGTACGGAGCTGTGGTTGTCGCTTGACAAAGCCGGCCGCCCAGCGGTGTCCAACGCGTGGTGCATGACGCGTCATCCGGAGCAAATTAGCCATATCTTCGACATCGCTGAGCCGACAAGGAAATCCTCGCGCATCCAAGTCAAACACCTCTCGTACAACGACTTCCTCTTCCAACAGAGTCAGATTGGAAGAATTAGGCATGCTGCCGATGCGAGCAGTCGTGCCGTGACGTCGTTGGGTCAGGGTTGTACGAGGAACCGAGAAGATGTTGGAAGCTGCACGAATACTAAGTTTTTGGTCATTTTGGAGAGCTTGAAGGGCAATCTGTATCTGTGCTTCCTTTTGTTGCGCGGTCATGACTGTTCGTTGAGGAATTGATGTTTGAAGGTGAATAGTTGTGTGAAGGGGGTTGGGTGGCCCACTCGCTATGCTGGCCCACTCGCTATGCACTTACGTTAACATATTATTTATTAAAAACCTTATACAAGCTATATATATTTAACAAGTAAGTGTATATAATATAAAACATAACATTACTTTTATTAACTAAAGATTAGTGATAAAAACAACCTATAATTAAACCTAAACTCGTTTTAACTATTATAAAATCACATTTAAATTAATAACAACCACGTAATATAGTCTTTATATAATAAATAATATATGTTATTAAAATACTTAAAATACCTTTTATATTAAAAGGTAGTACTACTATGTGTATTCTTATAAGCTTTTTTAATTTTAAGGAGATAAAGAAACTATAGGATATTGTAAGTAATTTATATTTTTTCAACTTATTTAAATTTAATATAATACTACTTATAAGGTAGTTTTATTTAAAATAAGATATACTATGCTTAATAACATACTTGTTGTTAATATAGCCAGTTCGGCTATATAGTATTATATCTCTTTAACCGTACAAGCTACGGAGATTTTGTTACTACCTTTATAATCAGCGGAAAATCTACTTCACGTTGATATAGTTTATATAAAAGTGGGTTTTGATGACAAATCTGAGACATATATATACACATGGATAATTTCCGAGTCCTTAGAACTACCCCTCCTACTTTAGTCATAAACTACGTCATAGTACGTGACCGTATGCTTCTAAAAAAACATGTACATAATACTATGGAATTAGGCGGTTATGATAATATATCTTTTACTTGCATACAAAGACTATACAGACTTCTACTGTAGCTTGAATTAGGACCTTTAGTTTATCTTTATCCAACTTATTATTTTTCACTCTTACGATTAAGAAAATTACAGGAAATCTTTTCCACCGCTTTCGTGAATTCTGCCACTTCCGCGTAACCTTCGCTAGAATTCATACTTGTAACTCGACATATAAAGACATGTTAAAAAGGAAAAGCTTGTTTATACCTTTTTATTTCTTATTTTAACTATAATAAGGTAATAAAAAATATTGTAAAAGGACTAGCTTTAATTTAAACAAAAGTTAAGTCAATAACTCTTAAGAAAGTAACTATTAGTTTTACTTAAGTAATTATTAAACAGTTTAAAAAGAAAAAAGCTTGTCTTTATCTTTAAAACAACTGTATACTAGTTTTTATTAAATTATATTTTAAAGTAAGTTTTATTTTTATACTTATTTTTA
Source organism: Harringtonia lauricola (assembly GCA_014183025.1). Taxonomy (NCBI): domain Eukaryota; kingdom Fungi; phylum Ascomycota; class Sordariomycetes; order Ophiostomatales; family Ophiostomataceae; genus Harringtonia; species Harringtonia lauricola. The sequence continues at coordinate 32,064 of JACBXF010000032.1, forward strand.
TTATATTTTTAATTTATAAAGGAAATTACTAAAATTTAACATTATTACATTTAGTGTATAAATAAAAACTCCTTTAAACTAAAACAATAACAATAAAAAAAGTATTTTTAAGTACCTTTAAAGCTTAAGTATAAACAATATTAACATGTTATTAACATAGTATTATTAAAAACTATTATTAATGTTAAGAAAAAGAAGAGTATTATTTTTTTTAATAATATTAAAAAAAAAACTTAACGTAAGTACATAGCAAGTAGACATGTATAGCAAGTAGACACCCCAACCCCCTTTATACATCATTTTACCTTTAAACACTAATTTCTCAACCAACAATCATAGCCACGTAACAAAATAAAGCATAAATACAGCTTACCCTTTAAGCTCTTTAAAATAACTTAAAACTTAGTGCTCTTTTAGCTGTAAAGATCTTCTCAGTTCCTTGTACGACATTAGTACGCCAAAGAAACGGCACAACTGCTTGTATTAACAGCATGCCTAATTCTTCCAATCTAACTCTGTTAAAAGAGGAAGTTGTCGTCTAAAAGTTGTTTGACTTGGATGCGTAAGGATTTCCTTGTCGGCTTAGTAATGTGGAAGATATGGCCAATTTGCTTTAGACAACGCGCCACGCATTACCTGTTGGACACTGCTAGGCGGCCAGCTTTGTTAAGCGACAACTACAGCTTTAAACGCGACTGTCGCGTTTATACAACTACTAGAGAGCTTTGTGTGAAGATCTAAAGCTGATTGGCGCGTAGTTTAAGCTTTTTTAGACTACAGTTGTGTAATATGGCATTGTTGAGTTAGACATTTAGAATTTTAACGAGATTAGCTTTTTAATAAGCTAGATTATAGTATTTTTGGTTGTTATCTTGTTTAAAAAATGTGTAAAGGCTAAAGTAATACAGCTTAGAATTTAAGAGTAGGTTACTATAATTTAAGCTGTTTAGTTGTATAGCTAAGTTATACTACCTTTTATTGTAGTAAAAGGCTAAAATTATTTTAAAGATTAGTATTGTAATAACCTATTTCCACTTAAATAGGCGATTACAGTAAGCGAAAACAAGTGGACTATAAATAAGCTTAATCTTTAATAGCTTTATTACTTTAATTAGTATAGTAGTTTTTGTACAATAGGTTAAAAACGACTGTTAGTGCTAAACAGCTATAAAAGCTACTACTTAATAGAATTTAAGCAGTACTATAAAAAAAAGAACATTATTACCTTTTATATACTTTTACATTCCTTTTATCTACTTTAACTACTAAATGTTAAGTGTTTTACGCCTTTAAAGTAGTTGTATAGTAGACAAATTAAAAAATTAATATAAGCCTATATCTACTATATTATAAAACCCAACTTCTTTTTTACATTTTACACTGTATTTTTCAAGACTTTTAACAAAGGAAATGTATAAGGAGGCTTTTAAAAAGTAGGGCTAGTTTCCTTTAACCTAAACACTATAATTTCTAAACTAAATGTTAAATTTTACATACTATTACCGCCTATATTCCCCCTTTTAACAAGCAACCTTTAAACCTTTAAGATATTACAAAACTTATACAAGGCTACTTTCCAATTTAAGTTTATTAAAAACAAAATCGTCTAACATTAAAACAGCTCTCCAACCACAATTCTTAACGCAATAGATCAGCTAGTTAAGTGTACGCAAACCGTAATGCACAAAATAGTGTTAATGCAAAAACAGGTTAGCGAACTAAAAGCGGCGAATTAGACGATAAGCAAACGCTAAAGGGCTAGAAAAAGCCGTCTTTAAAAAGGAGGATCACTTAATCTACAAACTGTAACAAGTTTGTTAAACAGCAAGGACATAGAAGTACAGCTGACGGCGGAAGTGCTGGCAAGTCGTGGTGGAAGAAGAACGAGGGCGGCGATTGTACAGCACTGTAGCGCTTGCGGCAAGTCGGGGCATAATGTGCGGACATGCTAGGAAGATAGAGAAATGTCGGGTGTATATGGTTTTGAGTGATTTGAATTCATTGGTAGTGTTGTGGTGTTGTTATTTAAGAGAGAAGTTGTACGAATGGGGTTGAGGTGTCCACTTGCTATGCATGTCCACTTGCTATGCACTTACGTTATAGTATGTTTTATTATATATTTTTTTTAGTTTTTATTAATATAATTATAAATAAAATACATGTTAATAAATTAGTTAAATTACAATAAATTCCTTTTAGTGTTATTTTTTAATTCTTTATACTAGTTATTTAAAATATAACTTTATTTATAGTAATTACTTTTTATAGTTATTACTTACACTTATTAATACCGCTATTTAAAGTTCCTATATTTATTACAAAAGGACTTGTTTGTATAATCTAAAAAATACTTTAATTAAAAACGAATTTAAGTATGTATAGTATTTTTTATTTATTATATTAATACTAATAATAAACTAACTTTCTTTTTACGGTCTTTTTATTTAAGAGAGTTTATTAAGGTATATTAAAGAAAAACTATAACGGACATTTATAAAAGTTTTATAAATACAAACTACCTTTATACTTTGTTTTTAAAGACAACGGATTTTTATATATTTTAAAGGCATTTAAGGTTTAATACTAAAACTTAAAGTAATAAAAGAGAAAAACCTTTTTACTAAAGTAAGTAATTAATATATTTTATATTATAATTATTTATTACTAATATATATATAATAATATATTTAATACTATAAAGAAACATTAACTAACTACTTACTTATTTGTTTTTTATAAGTAAGCTAAGTAATAAACGTTTTTTTAATATAAAGTTATTTTTTATTAATGTTAACTACAAACATGTAATTAAACAAAACTATATTAAGATTATTTAAGTATAGTATTGTCACGGACCGCCGTGCTAGGCCTCCTAACACCCGTCTGCCAGCTGGCGCTGCCAGCCGGGCAGCCTGGTTACTGCCGCTATACACCGCTATCGCAGAGATTTAGTAGACCTGCAGCCGCCCCTTAAACGTAGCTCTTTAAGCTACGTCTTCGTCTACAACTTGACCCCTACCTGTACCTTTGTAAAAGACTAGCCATTCTAAATATACTGCATCTCGTCCCTGCCTACCTGTCTGCCTGCCGGCTGTGACATTACGTAGCTCCTTCTCATAGGTGTCGACAAGATGCCTACAATCCTAAAACCCTCTACTATGCCCTTTAGCCTGGAAGACTTCGCTAATTCGATAGCCGCCGACCTTAGGGCTTGGATAGCTTACTTTTAAGCCACTTACGAACTTCTTTGCTAGCAAGACGAAGAATTGACTACCGCTTGCACTAAACTTGCCGCTGTTAATAGCCGCCTTAAGGAGAGCTGCTACTTTGTTAAAGGCCTAACTAAACAACTACTCGACGTGTGTATAAACCTTAAGCACCTCCGCTGTTTACAAGCCTTAACTGTACCTGCCCCTTTGTTTACCTCTCCCTTACCCTTGTCTACTAACGCTGGCAAAGGTTAAGCTTTGGCACTACATCCTTCGACTCTTTTTAGACCTTCTTTAACTACCTGCTTTAAGAAGCTACCTAACCCTAACAAGTTTGACGGTACTTGCTTAAACCTTCGCCGCTTTAAACAAGCTGTACAAGACAAACTAACCGTTAACGCTAACCGCTTCTCTACTTTCGTCTTCCGCTTAGTTTATATAACAGGCCGCTTAACAGGCGCTGCCTACGCGTAAATTCTCCTATACTGCCAAAATAATTACAAGGTACTACGCAACTACTATAACATTTTAGAAATCCTTAATCGAGCGTTTAAGGACCCTAACCTAGTTTAAAATTCCTGTTAAAAACTGCTTTGTTACTGCTAGACAAATAAAGACTTTAACACCTTCTTTGCTAAATTCCAACGGCTTGCCATAAAAGCCGAAATACCTAACAAACAGCTTTAAACCATTCTAAAAGATGCTATTTCCTGTAAGCTATACCAACACTAGATCTATGCTAATACTCCTACACTTAACTATTACGGCTTTGTAGCGTTACTACAATCTTTAAACAATCACCGCCTTTGCCTAAACGCCCAAGGCTCTCTTTAGCGCCCTTTTACCGTAGACACCGCCCTTGCCTGTACTCTTTAAGCGCCTGTTACAACGCCAACTCCCTTGCCCTCTACCTTGTTTACCAAAAAGCCTAACGCTACTCCGCTTTCCAACTCGATGGACCTGTCTTACCAACGCTACGGCACTACCCGCCAAGACTATAGCGAGTGTTACTGTTGTAGGTTGAAAGATTATTTTGTGGCCGCCTGCCTGTACTTTAACACCTGCAACCCTTGTGCGCTTGGCCTTTATAACGCTGGCGTCCCTAGCCTTACCGCTTTGTTTTAACACTTCTTTAATGGCCGCTGTTACTACTTGCGTAGCCGCTACTTTCGCCGCTCTTTTAACTTCCGCTTTCTTTAATAACCGTTAAGGGAAGGGGTGCGCTTAGACTAAGCCGTGTCCTAGGCCTACTACTTAACGCACCCCCTACCGTTGTCCAAATCTCCTCCACCGCTGCCTATAGACTTCCTATTAAGGAAGAATACAACTAACGCTTTAACTTAATAATTTTACCCGCCAAGCTAATAGCAAAGGACTAGCCTACCCTTTTAACGTATACTTTAACCAACTACAGTGTTAAGGGAAAAGCCTTTATTAACGCTAACTAAGCCTTTTACTACTACCTGTCCTTGTACCGTCTATACAACCTATTTAATATTAAAGTGTTTAATAAGAGAGCTACTAAAGCCAGCAAGTGTAAGTACTATGTACGTACTAGCTTGAAAATTAAAGACTACTACTAAAAAAACGTCTTGTTTTTTATTACTTAACTAGCGTACTACCCTATTGTGTTAGGAATGCCCTAGTTAAAGCAACACAACCCAACTGTCCGTTTTGTTAAACACTTGATTACCTTTAATAGCGAGTACTACCGCACTAACTGTAATGTCCTGTCCTACCTTAAGAAAGTCTACGCCTTACACACTGTCTTAAAGAAGAGCCGCCTAGCATATTAAGACTAACGCCCGCTAGCCTTTTGCTATATAAACATCGCCTTAATCTTAAAGGAAGGGGCTGCTACTTACGCTTGTCGGAAATCCTGTTGGTTTTACACTACTACCCTAAACTCCCTAAACTAACTTTTAGGCGCCTTAAAAGCTAGGCCGCTACCCCTTGTTTTACTACTAAAGATTGCCGACTTTACTAACGTCTTCTTCCTTTAAGAAGCTAACAAGCTGCCTCTACATTACTTAATAGACCACTATATTACGCTAAAAGAGGGCGCTGTACTACTGTACGGCCCTCTTTACTTTATATTGTAGAAAGAGCTTTGTGTATTACAAGAATAGCTAAATAAGAATCTTTAAAAAGGATTTATTTAACTAAGTTCGTCCTTTGTTGTCTTCCTTGTCTTGTTTATAAAGAAGAGCGATAGTAGCTTATGCTTTTACGTCGACTACCGTGCTTTAAACGCCGTTACTATTAAAGACTAATACCTGCTACTCCTAATTAAGGAGACTTTAAACAACCTATTTAAAATAAGATACTATAGTAAGATAGACATTGTCTTCGCCTTTAACAAGCTTTGTGTTAAGAAAGGAGAAGAGTACCTAAACGTATTTTACATTCGATTTAGCCTGTTTAAAAGCCTAGTTATGCTATTTAAGCTTACTAACGCTTTGTTAACCTTTTAGCGTTATATCAACGCCTTTCTACAAAAACTCTTAGACTTAATCTATACTGTATACCTAGACGACATTCTAATTTATAGCCAAACCCGTAAAAAACACACTAAACACATCTGTACAGTCCTAGCACGTTTACGTAAGGCTAGCCTGTATGCTAAGATCTTTAAGTGTAAATTTTACTATACTAAAACTAAGTTCCTAGGCTTAATTATAGGCCGCGACAGGGTTTAGATAGACCCTGCTAAGACATAGACTATTCAAGACTAGCCCGTCCTAACCTGCTTAACTAACATATAAGCCTTCCTTAGCTTTGCAAATTTCTACCAACGGTTTATTGCTGATTTCTTAAAGACCACCGCTCTACTTACCCGCCTAACGAAAAAGGATACACCCTTTATATAAGACAACACCTACTCCGCCGCCTTTTAAACGCTAAAAGACTATTTCACCGCTGCCTTTATACTAGTCCACTTTAACTAGGAAAAAGACATAATCTTAAAAACTAACTTGTCCAACTACATGTCCGTTAGTGTAATGTTGTAATATAGCAACGATAGCGTCCTCCACTCCGTTGCCTTCTTTTCTAAAAAGCTAACTACTACTAAATACAACTATGAAATCTACGACAAAGAGTTGCTTGCCATTATTTACTGTTTTAAAGAATGGCGCCTTAAGCTAAAAGGGGCTCCCTTACCCGTTAAAGTCTTAACCAACTACTAAAACCTAAAATACTTTACCTTTACTAAGCTGCTTAACCGCCGCCAAGCCTGCTAGTCTAAGTTCTTATCCCGCTTTAACTTTTAGATCCACTACTGCTTTGGAAAGCAAGGTGTTAAGCCTAACTCTTTAACACGAAGATTAAGAGATCTCTTTAAGAAGGGGGATACACGCCTTCTACACTAGAGCTAGACGGTCTTAAAACAGCAAAACCTTGCCCTAAACCTTTGATTTTATGTACTACTCCTGCCTTTTAACCTATACAACCTGTTTTAACAAGTGTATAAAGCCGACCTAATCCTCCGTTAAGCCTTAAAAGCCTTAGCCAACCTAAAGACGCACCGCCTACCTACCCTAACCCTCGTAGAGTGTACCAACTATAACGGATACTTGTACGTATAAGACTAGATGTACGTCCTTGACTACGACGACTTAAAAGCCAACCTACTTCGCCGCTACTACAACCACCCGGCCTTAGGCTACCCTAGCCGCTCTAAGATATATAAATTACTATCCCGTAAGTACTACTGGCCCGGCATAGCCCGCTACATTGCCTGTTAGGTAAGGAAGTACCATACCTACTGTAAAGCCGCCTTGTTTTAAGACGGTTAAAAAGGACTTTTACACCTTCTACTTGTTTTTAATTAAGCCTAGCGTAATATCTCTGTAGACTTTATTACGCACCTGCCTAAGAGCCACAGCTACAACGCTATTATAATCGTAGTCGACCGGTTGACTAAAATGCACCACTTAATCCCTTGCCATGGAACCTATAGCGTAAAGGACGCTGCCCACCTATACCTAAACCACGTTTAGAAGCTCTACGGCCTACCTACAACGATTGTGTTAAACTAAGGAACACAATTTGCTGTAGAATTCTAGTGTAGCCTTGCCCGCCTACTAAAGATTACACCTACCTTGTTTACAGCACACCATCCTAAGACCGACGGTTAAACGGAAAGAATCAACTCCGTTCTAAAACAGTACCTTTACGCTTACGTAGTCTACCTGTAAAACGACTAGGATGTATGGCTACCGTTAGCCAAGTTTGCCAGTAACGCCCACTACTTTAAAACTACTAGCCTGTCCCTATTTTACGCCAACTACAGCTTTAAGCCTTGGTTAGGTTTTAAGCCTATTAAAGACCTGCCTAATACACTGTAATCTTGAAATGCTGCCTGCTTTGCTGTTTGTATAAAGGAGATTACCAAGTTAACCTAAAACAAGATGGCTGCCGCGTAAAACCGCCACAAAGAGCAAGCTAACCAGTACTAACACCCCCTTTGCCTGTTTAAGAAAGGCAAGTATGTCTAGCTAGACGCCTACACCTTAGCTACCACCTGCCCAACAAAGAAGCTAGACTAGAAGAACCTTGGCTTATACTGTATCTTTAAGGTTGTTAGCCTGTATGCCTACAAGTTAAACCTGCCCGCCTTTATCCGCGTCCACCCTGTCTTCTACATCTTCCGCCTCCGCTATACTAACACCTTTAACCCGATTCTTAGCCAGATACACCCACTACCGCCGTACGTTGAGATTGCTAGCAAGACTAAATACAAAGTCGTAAAAGTCTTGGATTCCTTCTAGAAGCGTTGTAGCCGTGGCCGCCACCCCCGCCTAAAATACATCGTCCGCTAAACTAGATACAAAGACCCGACCACCAAACCCGCCAAATACTTGGCGAATGCCAAGCAACTGCTAGATAACTTCCACCGCCGCTATTTTAATAAGCCTAGGCTTTAAGCTCTTAACCTTAACAGAGCTTGGTCGTTAAGAGGGGAGTACTGTTACAAACCGCCGTGCTAGGCCTCCTAACACCCGTTTGCCAGCTAGCGCTGCTAGCTAGGCAGCCTGGTTACTGCTGTTATACACCGTTATTGTAGAGATTTAGTAGACTTGCAGCCGCCCTTTGAACGTAGCTCCTTGAGCTACGTCTTCGTCTACAACCTGACCCCTACCTACACCTTTGTAGAAGACTAGCCATTCTAAATATACTATATCTTGTCCTTGCCTACCTGTTTACCTACCGGCTGTAACAAGTATAACGTTAATTTAAAAAAAGGTAAAGTTTTTATATAAATATCCTTTTAAAACGTTTTTAACATGTTTTTAACATTATTTAACTTTACCTTTTATGTTATAGACCGCCGTGCTAGGCCTCCTAACACCCGTCTACTAGCTGGCGCTGCTAGCCAGGCAGCCTAGTTACTACCGCTATACACCGCTATTGCAGAGATTTAGTAGACCTACAGCCGCCCCCTAAACGTAGCTCCTTAAGCTACGTCTTCGTCTACAACCTAACCCCTACCTACACCTTTGTAAAAGACTAGCCATTCTAAATATACTGTATTTCGTCCCTACTTACCTGTCTACCTGCTGGCCGTGACATTACGTAGCTTCTTCTTATAGGTGCCGACGAGATGCCTGCAATTCCGGAACCCCCTGCCATGCCCTTTAGCCTAAAAGACTTCGCTAATTTGATAGCCGCCGACCTTAGGGCTTGGATAGCTTACTTTTAAGCCAGTTACAAACTTCTTTGCTAGCAAAACAAAGAATTAACTACCGTCTACACTAAACTTGCTGCTGCTAATAGCCGCCTTAAGGAGAGCCGTTACTCTATTAAAGGCCTAACTAAACAACTACTTAACACGTGTATAAACCTTAAGCACCTCCGCTGTTTACAAGCTTTAACTATACCTGCCTTCTCGTCTACCTTCCCCTTACCCTTGTCTATTAACGCTGGCAAAGGTTAAGCTTTAGCACTACATTCTTTAACTCCTTCTAAACCTCTCTTAACTATCCGCTTTAAGAAGCTACCTAACCTTAACAAGTTTAACAGTACTTGCTTAGACCTCCGCCGCTTTAAACAAGCTATACAAGACAAACTAACCGTTAACGCTAACCGCTTCCCTACTTTTGTCTTTCGTTTAGTTTATACAACAGGCTGCCTAATAGGCGCTGCCTACACGTAAATTCTCCTATACTACCGGAATGATTACAAGGTACTCTACAACTACCATAACATCTTGGAAATCCTTAATCAAGCGTTTAAGGACCTTAACCTAGTTTAAAATTCCCGTTAAAAACTGCTTTGTTACTGTTAGACGAATAAGGACTTTAATACCTTCTTTGCTAAATTCCAACAGTTTGCTATAAAAGCTGAAATACTTAACGAACAGCTTTAAACCATCCTAAAAGATGCTATTTTCTATAAGCTATACTAACACTAGATTTATGCCAATGCTTTTACACCTAACTATTACGGCTTTATGGCGTTACTATAATCTCTAGACAATCACCGCCTTTGCCTAAACGCTTAAGGCTCTCTCCAGCGCCCTTTTACTGTAAACACCGCCCTTACCTATACTCTTTAAGCACTTGTTATAACGCTAACTCTTTTGCCCTTTACCTTATTTACTAAGAAGCCTAACGCCGCTTTACTTCTTAACCTAATAGACTTGTCTTACTAACGCTATAGCACCACCCGCCAAGACTGTAGCAAGTGTTACTGTTGTAGGTTAAAAGATTATTTTATAACCGCCTACCTATACCCTAACATCTACAACCTTTACGTGCTTAGCCTTTGTAACGCCAGTGTCCTTAGCCTTACCGCCTTGTCTTAACACTCCTTTAATGGCCGCTGTTACTACTTGTGTAGCCGCCGCTCTCGCCGCTTTTTCAACTTTCGCTTCCCTTAACAACTGTTAAGGAAAGGGGTACGCCTAGACTAAGCCGTGTCTTAGGCCTACTACTTAACGTACCCTTTACCGTTGTCCAAATCTCCTCTACTGCTGTTTATAAACTTTCCATTAAGGAAGAATACAACTAACGCTTTAACTTAATAATCCTACCTGCTAAGCTAATGGCGAAGGACTAGCCTACTCTCCTAACGTATGCCTTAACTAACTACAGCGTTAAGGGAAAAGCCTTTATTAACGCTAACTAAGCCTTTTACTACCACTTGTCCTTACACTATCTACACAACCTGTTTGATATTAAAGTGTTTAATAAAAGAGCTACTAAAGCCGGCAAGTGTAAGTACTATGTACACGCTAGCTTGAAAATTAAAGACTACTACTAGAAAAACGTCCTGTTTTTTGTTACTTAATTAAGGCACTACCCTATTGTGTTAGGAATACCTTAGTTAAAGCAACACAACCTAACTGTCCGTTTTGCTAAACACTTAATTACCTTTAATAGCAAGTACTACTGTACTAACTACAATGTTTTATCCTACCTTAAGAAAGTCTGCGCTTTACACACTGTCTTAAAGAAGAGCCGCCTAGTATATTAAGACTAACGCTCGCTAGCCCTTTGCTATATAAACATTGCTTTAATCTTAAAGGAAGGGGCTACCGCTTACGTCTGTTGGAAATCTTGCTGGTTTTACACTACTACCTTAAACTCTTTAGACCAACTTTTAGGCGCCTTAAAAGCTAAGCCGCCACTCTTTGTTCTACCGCTAAAGATTACCGACTTTGCTAACATCTTCTCCTTTTAAAAAGCTAACAAGCTGCCTTTACATCGCCTAATAAACCACTATATTACGTTAAAAGAGGGCGCTGTACTACTGTATAGCCCTCTTTACTTTATATTACAGGAAGAGCTTTGTGTGTTACAAGAATGGCTAGATAAGAATCTTTGGAAAGGATTTATTCAGCCAAGTTTGTCCCTTGTCGCCTTCCCTGTCTTGTTTGTAAAGAAAAGCAACGGCAGCCTACGCTTTTACGTTAACTACCGTGCTTTAAACGTTGTTACTATTAAAGACTAATACCCGCTGCCCTTAATTAAGGAGACTTTAAACAACCTATCTAGAATAAGATACTATAGTAAGATAAACATTGTCTCTACCTTTAACAAGCTTTGTGTTAAAGAAGGAGAAGAGTACCTAAACGTATTTTACACTTAATTTAGCCTGTTTAAAAGCCTAGTTATACTATTTAGGCTTACTAACGCCCTATTAACCTTTTAGCATTATATTAACGCCTTTCTACGAAAACTCTTAAACTTAATCTACACTATATACCTAAACGACATCCTAATCTATAGCCAGACTTGTAAAGAACACACCAAACACATTTGTATAGTTTTAGCACACTTATGTATAGCTAGCCTGTACGCCAAGATCTTTAAGTGTAAATTTTACTATACTAAAACTAAGTTCCTAGGCTTGATTATAGGCTACGACAGGGTTTAGATAAACCCTGCTAAGATATAAACTATTTGAGACTAGCCTGTCCTAACCTGCTTAACTAACGTATAAGCCTTCCTTAGCTTTGCGAATTTCTACTAACGGTTTATTGCTGATTTCTTAAAGACTACCGCTTCGCTTACCCGCCTAACGAAAAAGGATACACCCTTTGTATAAGACAACACTTACTCCGCCGCCTTCCAAACGCTAAAAGACCGTTTTACCGCCACCCTTATACTAGCCTACTTTAACTAGGAAAAAGACGTAATCTTAAAAACCAACTCGTCCAACTATGTGTCTGCTAGTGTAATGTTGCAATACAGCGACGACGGCGTCCTCCACTCCGTTGCCTTCTTTTTTAAAAAGCTAACTACTACTAAATACAACTACAAAATCTACAACAAAAAGTTGCTTGCCATTATTCGCTGTTTTAAAGAATAGCGCTTTAAGCTAAAGGGGGCTCCCTTACTTGTTAAAGTCCTAACCGACCACTAAAACCTAGAATACTTTACCTTTACTAAGCTGCTTAACCGCTGCTAAGCCTGTTGGTTTAAGTTCTTGTCTCGCTTTAACTTTTAAATCCACTACTACTTTAGAAAGTAAGGTGCTAAGCCTAACTCCTTAACACAAAGATTAGGAGATCTCCCTAAAGAGGGGGATACACGCCTCCTACACTAGAGCTAGACGGTCTTAAAACAGTAAAACCTTGCCTTAAACCTTTAATTCCATGTACTGCTCCTACCTCTTGACCTACACGACTTGTTTTGACAAGTGTACAAAGCCAACCTAATCTCCTATTAAGCCTTAAAAGCCCTAGCCGACCTAAAGACGCACTGCTTGCCTACCTTAACCTTTGTGGAGTGTACTAACTGTAACGGATACTTGTATGTACGAGACTAGATGTACGTTTTTAACTACAACGACCTAAAAGCTAACCTGCTTTGCCGCTGCTACGACCACTTGGCCTTAGGCCACCCTAGCCGCTTTAAGACATATAAATTACTATCCCGTAAGTACTACTGGCCCGGCATAGCCTGCTACGTTGCCTGTTAGGTAAGGAAGTGCTATACCTACTGTAGAGCCGCCTTGTTCCAAGACGGTTAAAAAGGACTTTTGTACCCCTTGCCTGTTCCTAATCAAGCCTAGCGTAATATCTTTGTAGACTTTATTACACACCTGCCTAAGAGCTACAGCTACAACGCTATTATAATCGTGGTTGACCGGTTGACTAAGATGCGCTACCTAATCCCTTACCATAAAACCTGTAGTGTAGAGGACGCTGCCTACTTATACCTAAACTACGTTTGGAAGCTTTACGGTCTATCTACGACAATTGTGTTAGATTAAAGAACACAATTTGCTGTAGAATTCTAGTGTAGCCTTGCCTGCTTACTAAAGATTACGCCTACCTTGTTTACAGTATACTATTTTAAGACTAATGGCTAAACGAAAAGAATCAACTTTGTTTTAAAACAGTACCTCTACGCTTACGTAGCCTACTTATAAGACAATTAGAATGTATAGCTACCGCTAGCCGAGTTTGCTAGTAACGCTTACTACTTTAAAACTACTAGCCTGTCCTTGTTTTACGCTAACTACGGCTTTAAGCCCTAGTTAAGTTTTAAGCCTATTAAAGACCTGCCTAACACACTATAATCTTAAAATGCTGCCCGCTTTACTACTTGTATAAAAAAGATTACCAAGTTAACCTAAAACAAGATGGCCGCCGTGTAAAACCGCTACAAAGAGTAAGCTAACCAGTACTAATAGCCCTTTCGCCTGTTTAAGGAAGGCGAGTATATCTAGCTAAACGCTTACACTTTAACTACCGCCTACCTAACAAAAAAGCTAAACTAAAAAAACCTTAGCCTGTACCGTATCTCTAAGGTTGTTAGCCTATATGCTTGCAAGTTAGACCTGCCCGCCTTCATCTACGTCTACCCCGTCTTTTACGTCTCCCGCCTCCATTACGCTAACACCTTTAACCCAATCCTTAGCCAAATACGCCCGCCACCGCCGTACGTTAAGATTGCCAGCGAGACCGAATACAAAGTCGCGGAAGTCTTGGATTCCTTCTAGGAGCGTCGCGGCCGTAGCCGCCACCCCCGCCTAAAATACATTGTCTGCTAGACTGGATACAAAGACCCAACCACTAAACCCACCGAATACCTGGCGAATGCCAAGCAACTGCTAGATAACTTCCACCGCCGCTATCCTAATAAGCCTAGGCCCTAAGCTCTTAACCTTAACGGAGCTTGGTTGTTGAGAGGGGAGTACTGTTACGGACTGCTGTGCCAGGCCTCTTAACACCCGTCTGCCAGCTAGCGCTGCCAGCCGGGCAGCCTAGTTACTGCTGTTATACACCGCTATTGTAGAGATTTAGTAGACCTGCAGCCGTCCCTTAAACGTAGCTCTTTAAGCTACGTCTTTGTTTACAACCTGACCTTTACCTGCACCTTTGTAAAAGACTAGCCATTCTAAATATACTGCATCTTGTCCCTGCCTACCTGTCTGCCTGCCGGCCGTGACAAAGGTAGTGTTTTACTTATTAAAGGTATTTTAAAAAAAGGAGCTTTTTATTAAGTTAAATACTAAAGAAGCGGACTAATAGTTAAAGGGTAAAGATTATATTATAACAAATTGTAAGTGTTGTTTTTAAGGTTGTATATATATAAGAGAAGTAGAGAAGCTAGCTTTTTACTAGCTTAAAGATAACGCCCTTTAGCTATACTTACGTTATAATAATAGCTTAAGATTTACGTAAAAGGCAGTAGTAAAAGCCTGTTGTATAGTTAATAGTAAGAAGGTTAGTGTTATTTGTAAATTTAAGAGTAATAACCCTTAGTATTAACAAAAGGCTTAATAAAGTAGTAACGTAAAAAGAATAAATAAAATAAACGATAATAGTAATCTTTATAAAACGCTAACGTTAACAGGCTGTGTTAATACCGTTTTTCTGTTAAAAGCTAACAACGTCGTTTAGCCTAACAAGTAGTTAAATACCTAGTTAATTATCTACACTAAAAGGTAAAGAGTATATAGTGTGTAAGTAAGCTACTCGTTATAGACATTATTAAATACGCCTTAAATGTTAAGTTAAAGGAAAAAGGTTGTAACGCCGTTACTTTACGTATACCGTATAATATTAGTAAAAAGGTAAGCCGTAAGCTCCGTTAATCAGTTCCGTCACCTATTTAGCCTTTTAAGAAGAGGTGGTTTTCTTCCACTATTTTAGTAAGCCGACAGGCTATAATAGCTTTAATAACCTTACTAATTATATTAAAAAGTGTAATTAAGCGTTATCCTTTAGCTTTTTGTTTTTCTTAAGTAGCTTTACTAAGTTTTAGGATAATGATTATACGGAATACTTTAAAGTATAACGATTAGTAGTTAAGGGAGAGGCTAACGGCAGCGATATTATAAAACTATAAAAAGAAAGAGTTGTTGTAAGTGTAAAGGAAGGCGTTAAATATTTAGTTTAGTTTAAGGGCTTTTTATAAAAAGGTACGGTAAACCGTTTTAAAAACCTTGTTTAAAAAGACGTGCTAGCTAATAAAGATACGGCCGTATGGTATTACAGGTAGTAGTAGGGGTAGTATAGCGTTTAGCGTTAGGAAAAAGCAGTAGGTAAGGATTTCGGCCTTGTCGTTAACATATAAGGCGTAAGTGCCGTTTAAGCATTGTAATAGTAAGAGTAACGGTAAGGTAAAGGGGGTGTGGCTTTATAAGTAAACCTACTTCTTAAGCCTTTATAGGTTTACGTTTTTAGCTAAGGCTTTAAATAGTATAACGTATTAGTGGAGGGCGTTTACCCGTTTAAAGGCGTGCTTTTATGCCTTCCTTACTTCTTTTATAGTGTTTTTTACGGCTGTAAACCGGTCGTTAGCCTATACTATCCTTTCTATAGTATAAAGGGTGTCGGTAGCGGCGGCGGTTACCTTGTCTTATCTTAAAAAACGTAGCCCTTAAGGTAGCGACTTAGCTAAAACGTACGCGTGTATAATACTAGTAAGCTTACCGACAAGGTCGTTTATTTAGTTTTTTAGTTTTACGATAAAGAGGGGTAAAGGCGGCGTAAAAAGGAGGATATTTTATTTAAAGGCTATAGCCTTGTCTTAGTTAATCCGGGCTTAGTAAAAGCCGTCTACTAATATTAAAGGTGTTATTATTATGAATTCTGGCGAAGGTTACACGGAAGCGGCAGAATTCACGAAAGCGGTGGAAAAGATTTCCTGTAATTTTCTTGATCGTAAGAGTGAAAAATAATGAGTTGGATAAAAATAAACTAAGGGTCCTAATTCAAGCTGCAGTAGAAGTCTGTATAGTCTTCGTATGCAAGTAAAAGATATATCATCAGAACCGCCTAATTCCATAGTATTGTGTACATGTTTCTTTAGAAGCATACGGCCACGTGCTATGACGTAGTTGATGACTAAAGTAGGAGGGGTAGTTCAAAGAACTCGGAAATTATCCATGTGTATATATATGTCTCAGATTTGTCATCAAAACCCACTTTTATATAAAATATATCAACGTGAAGTAGATTTTCCGCTGATCATAAAGGTGGTAACAAAATCTCCGTAGCTTGTACGGTTAAAGAAATATAACACTATATAGCCGAACCGGCTATATTAACAATATATACTTAGTACACTTTTAATACTTAGTATTAACTATAACTTAACTACTAACCTTTAAAAAAGTTAACTAAATTATTATTACTAATAAGTAAAAGGTTAACTAATAGTATAACGTTAGTAACAACTTTTTTACATAATCCTTAATAGTATAAACGTTATACTAAACGGTATAAAACGTATAACGCTACTACCTTTACTTTACTAAAGTTAAAAGTAACCTTCTTATATAAATCCACACCGGCTACATTAGTTTACATACTTACCTTTTTTAATAGTAAGCTACAAACTCCCTAACGTACTATTACAACGTTAAAAAAAAGACCTTAACCTACGTTCTTTTATCTTATATAACAATACTACTATAACCACTAAACTAACTACAAACACTTAAAGCATTAAACCGTTAGTTATAAGCCGGCCTTACAGCTAAACCACTCCTTTAATAACTTATATAAACTAACAAGCTCCTAAAGTACAGCTTAGTAAAGGAACTCGAGCGGTTACCGTCGCCGGCCTAAAACGCCGACAACACTAACATACTCGTTTTCCTTTTATGTCGCTATACCCTCTTTATTTTCGTTTATTTCATTTATTTCCCATCTGTCTGTTTACTAAAAAGGCCACCCGTGGCTTGCTGTACGCATCTGTAACTAGGAAAGCCTACACACTTAGATCTATGACAGTTTTTTCCCTAGGAGGGTTCTGTCTAGCTAGTCGCCAATAGCCAGGAGTGGCTGAGAAAGGCGGATAATAATAATATATTTTAACAATATACTTAAATAAGCTACTCTTAAAATATTTTCTCAAATAAAAAAAATTAAGTAGTATCTTAAAGTAATCATAGCACACACCTTGTGAAAACACAATGGTGAAAGATTGCTTAACTCCAGTTCCGAAAAGTGTAACGTCGATCTTAACAAAAGCAACCAAAAATCAAGACGAGGTTTATAAAGGCACGATAAATAAAAAAGACTTTTTAAACAAATGCAGCCCTTGCAAATTGAAGAACACTAGGAAGTCTACATAGTCCAAGTGTTTACATATTGTTTTATTAAGCGGAGACGATGCGAGAGTGCCAAAATGTAAAATTCTTACCAACGTTTTATGATTACAACTTGAATCTATTACTACAACGTAAATGTCGGATAATTGTTCGTCTTAAAGTCCTTCGCCAATCAAGGGGAGCTTAACTATAGCTCTCCGAAAGATAATGCGAAGCTGAGTAGTAGGGGATGATAAGCGATGATGTTATAGTTATAAGCTAGCCGTCCCGACTATCATGCAGTTTTAGTGAAATGCTTGTGCTTAAGATGACAACCATTTCTTTAGATTACCATCCAATACAGTAGATTCTCACTCGAGGTGGCCTAGATGATAAGCCGAGGATAGTAGTGACTTTAGTAATTCTTGAATAGGAATGCCGGCATCTTGCCAGAATTTTGAGCAAAGCTGTTACCTGGCCATCCTTGCAGCGTTCCTTCTGCAACCGGAACACGGCGTCACGTCCATCTGAAGGAATCCATGCCATACTCTCGTCTGCTAACCAGCCTCTAGCAGATGATAACCAATATAGCAGGCACACCAGTCACTTATCCAAGCAAGGCAGGTCATATTGGTGACGGATCACGGGGCGGAGAGGCGAACATGGCATGTAGACGTGTCGTTCTCGTATCAGCACTGCGACCTATCGACATAGAATGGAGAGCCAATCAGAGAAGAAGTCTGCTTAGAGAGTGGTTACAGGGGCATATAGGCTAAGTGACGAAAAAAAGGACCGAGATCTTTCAGATGGCTCGCCTGCAGGACGCCTGCAGACTGCGCCCCAATCGGCCTTGTTTTTGGGCAGTGAGACGGTGGAGGCTCGGGCACAAATGCGCCCCGGAAGAGCCCTTTGTCCGAGCGGGCAAGCGGCCAATCAGAGGGCGTCTGCTCTGGGGTCAACCCAATATGTTGCGCATGGGCTGGGGCCAACCAAGTCCTCGCCCAATCTGTGCCCGACGGGACTGGCGTGCATGCAGAAGAATACACACATGCAGGGACAGCGAATGGAAGAGCCCATTGACAAGCCACCCATGTCGACGCGTTCGTTCTGGGACGTTCTCGACGTTGGTATATGTTTTGCCGGTCCCATTCTGTCGCCTGGTCCTCTTTTGTCCCCTTTTCTTATTTTTGCTTCTTGCTTTTTCTCGTTCTTACGCATTTGTTCAAGAACGACGACGCAACGACACAAAAACACAACGACGCGACGGCGACGGCGACGACGACGACGACTGCACGTGCATGTGCAGAATAGCCACCTCTGCCATCCAAGTCATCAAGTGTGACTTGCCTGCATTTGGCCCCGTGCCATGGACAATCCCAAGGAGAGCCCATTTGGATTTCATGCCGGATATTTGGACCAGTTTGCCGATGTCGACCTGTTCAACAGTAGCGAGTTCCATCCGGCCTGTATTGCTGCTGTGCAGGATAATCAGCCCTTAGGAATGATCAGCCAGGATGTCCCCGGCGCCGTCGCCGGCGGACTGGATTTAAGAGGTGGATGTGCCCAGCCCTGGGCTTTCCCGCATTCCGAGGGAGGGACGCCAAGGAGCCCGCCCAGCCCGCGGAGCCAGAGGAGCGTCGATGCTGACAGCCCGGGGACGCCCCGAACACCCCGAAGCAGCAGCTCGCGCGACGCGCTGGCGCTGGCACGCACGTTTAGCGAGCGTTGCCGCGAGTTCTTGCAGGAGAACGTGCCGCACGCGGTGGTTTCGGGGTCGGTGTCGCAGCTGCGGCTCAAGATGGGGGCGACGTCGATGGAGCTCCAGCTTAGGCCAGCGGACTGCTCCAGCTACAGCTCTAACTACAGCATGGCCAGCAGCAGCAGCAGTGGCGGCAGCAGCAGCACCCCCCTTTCCACGGGTGATCCATCCAGCCTGGCCGACTGGCTGGCTCAGTGCTGTCACCGCATCGTCCAGGAGAGCATTCTGCCGGACCACACAGAGCCGGCCGAGGCAGACTACCAGCGGGACAATGTGCTGCTAAAGATTCGCCTGTCGGCCGTGACCACAGTCACCACAGTGACGGCAGTACCGGAGCAAGCTGTTCCCCCGCCTCCTTCTTTACCAGCCGGCTACTTCCACGGATTGGGTGCCGTCTCCTCAGCCGAGGACGTGCTTTTTAACCTGCCAAGCAGCGGCGTCCCTGCGTTTCCCGTGGGCGGCCCGTCAGAGCAGATGCCTCTCGCCTACAGCATGCCGCCGCCGCTGCCCATCGTCCCACTCAGCCGGCTCTCGTCTCACAGCAACGAGGACACTGCCACTGGTACTGCCTCGTCGTCCTGGTCCGCTATCCCCGGCGTGCCCAAGCGGCAGGCCCAATCGTACTCGCCCGAGGAGTGGGATCAGATGTGGCCGGTGGTCCGGGACCTGTACCAGAAGCACAAGGTGGGCGACGTGGCGCGCGTGCTGGCTGATGAGCACGGCTTTGTTGTTTCGTGAGTCGGAGACTATTTCATAGCTGCCTTTTTTTTTCTAACTTCAAGCGCAGAGAATCCATGCTGAAGCATCGGCTGTCGGAGCGCCGCGTATTCAAGCAGCGCGGGCGATAAAGCTTGTGAAATTTTGTGCCGACGCTTCCACTTTTGTCTTAATGTTTTATACTTAGTTGGCACCATGGTATGCCATATTTTCATGATTCGCCTCCCCCAGACGGACTACGCTCCGGCAGGTTTCCAAGAGTTCAGAGGGCGGCGTCTCCGTGGTTTCTTCTACAGAGTTCCCAGGACTCCAGGAGATTTTTCCAGGGTTTTTCCAGGGTTTTTAGCGTCTTGCTCGGGTCCACACTCCTTTCTTGGTCACTCGCAAAATATTCGCTTTCTGTACTGTCGTCATTACCGGGGAGGATGGGATGGGAATGGCTCGAGGGAGGATTGTCTGCTTTCAATCGCTGTTCGTTTACCATTTCTTGTTGTTTTTCAATCGCACGCTCTACTTTTCCAGCACGTGCAACAGCACCCCCAGGGCACCACAACGCTCCTCGTTTCCAATGGGCACCTAGGCACCATTACACCGGAGCAAGCTCATCATGGGCTCGTCCGCGTCCACTGGCACCCACGGACTGGCTGATTGGATCTGCTTCAGCGTGGCCATGTGGCCGCACCCCCGCAGGTAATCAACCGCGGGTTTCGGGTTGGCCGACCGCGCAAATGACGACTACTAGTCCTGCTGCCGGGATCGCCACACAGACCGCCGGTCGTGGTGGCGGGTGTGTCCCGAGATCTAGTACGACAACAAATGCGCCATCTGCGCGCCGCTGTACGACATAGCCAGGTCCAGAAACGTGAACTCACCGTTCATGGAAATAGCCATGCAGGTGTTGAAAATGCTCTTAAGTGTAGCCCTCTCTGTTGTCGAAAAACAGCACCGAGATAGAATTCTGATCCAAAATGTGTAGTCACTTTTGTGGAGTAGTACGTGCTAAAGGTCGTGCCGTCTCTGGGGAGTCGCTGATCAACACGCCCGACTCGTCGCGGTTGACCCACGTCAGGATGATGATGTTGGCCGCCTGGCCGGTCTTGTCGACGATTAGCCACGGATCCGTCAGGAAGACACCGTCAATCCTCCAGCGCTGTTGGCAGCGGCCGTAGCATACGTGAATCGGGCAGAAAGGGTGGAATAGCGCATGCCCCGGAACTTCCACGTGCGAAGATCACGGTAGCCCATCGCCATGATGTCGTTGATCGGCTGTGCTGCACGCCAGCAGACGCTGTTGTCGGTGAACGGGCTGTTGGTCGCCGGTGTGGCCCGTGTGCAGAGAGCCGGGCGCTCAACAAAACAGTCTACCGTTGTTACGGAGACGTCCATTCCCCGGCACTTGTTCTTGCTATCATACGTCATGGCCACCCAATATATCTTATCCGACGGCGTGAAGCCTTGAAAGCGTTGGTAAGCTAGGGGCACATTCAAGTCTGTTACTAAACTAGCATTGTCCGCTTGTACTTACAGGGTTCTTGTGGTTTTTCTGTATTCTTGATGGTGAAAGGTGCTTACTTTTCTTCTCTAAATTGTACAGAATTTCCGTAGTTATACTGTGACGGAAACAGCTTCTTCCGCTCCATAGGCCGTGGAGTTGCCGGACAACTTGATCCCTTCGTGCAAATAAAATCTTGGGTGAGTGTCAGGGTCTCACGCAGTCAATATCACAGACGAACTTGATCATGGTACCCGAATGCCTGATTTTATTATTGAGAGATGATGGCAGCTATTAGCTGAACAATATTGGGGGCACTGCATAAAATATTACTTTCATTTATGTCTGAGGCGAGTTTGTGAACTATTATCCGTGAGCCGCAAGCTCTAGATGTAGCAAGGCCATCTCACTTGCATCGGCCTTACAAACACAGGGCAGTAGCCAACGTCTCAATTCCGCCAACCACGTAGAAAGATAACGGTTTTTGTATTACGTCTTTGGTCCAGTTAACAAACTTAATGCCCATAGCCTCAGCGATTAAAGTGCCGTACTGCATGCTGGCAAAGACGTGTAGGATGTATTCAAGCTAGCAGTCGCACTTGTCATGTTGGAGTGGAGCAAGCATTAGGCCGTCTCCTCTACGTGTAATATCCGATGGGCTCCAGCTCGACAGACTTTTCGGCTGGCCACTCAGCGGCACTCTCAGGACTCAGTATATAGTTGTTACGTGCTTGACTGGCGATAGGGTAACCAGTACGGCTTCTTACCCGTCACCGGGCTACCGTCTATGATAGTAGAAGCAGTAGCTGAGGTAGTGAGTATGGTAAGAGATGACCCGTCAACCGCCGAAGCGGTCGAGGGGCTCCCTATTTATATTGGTATCTACGGGGGGGCTCTAGAAGTGGAGTCCCGTTAACTGGGGTCCGACCAGCCATCTCTTCTCTGGCGCGTGCTCGATCTCGTTCTTCTGCGATGCGATTTCTGCTGTCGCCGACTCGGAGCGGCGAAGTTCGTAGGACATGATTTTCTCATACGCGTCCACAACATCCGGATCGCTGGTTCTGATCTCGTCGTACGCCTAATTCCACAGTCGTTCGGAGAGGTGACACTGGCAGCGATGAAGGGGAAAGAGAAGGGAAAGGATAACTGCGCAGAAAAGGCGACGAGCCTTGGTGGGGGTGTTTAATATTGGGCACAGATGTCCAATGACCGTCCAATGGAAGGTACGGAGTACAGAGTACAGTCCGTAACATTGCAACATAAACACTCAATCTCGTGACTTGTGCACATTTGTATACTTATGCACGATTCCCCATTACGTGCGAGTGACCAAGGTTGCCTTTATTAAAACACGTCTCGACATATATACAGATTAGCAACACCGCTTCTCAGGAAGCCGTCACCGTGACGGACGACGGCGCTACGACGGTGACGAGAACGGAGCTCTCCTGGGCCGTGGCCGTGACGGCGCGCGTACTGGACTGAGCTGTAGTGGTGGTGACGGCGACGGTCTTGGACGGACAGACGCCGGTGATGTCACGCTTGGCGTTGGGAGTGCCGTCGACGCCGAAGTCTTTTTGGGCGATCCAGTCGGAGGCGACCCAGAGGCGCCAGCGGCCGTAGAGGCTGCCCTGGGCGTCGTAGAATTGAGCTGGGTCCATCTCGACGACAACCTTGCCGATGGGGCTGTTGGCGTCGAGGGCCTGGTTTTTGATGACTTGGTAGCCGAGCACGTGGGCGGTGCCGCCGAGAGCGGTGGTGATGTTGTCGGCAATGCCGATGGCTCGGTCCTCATATTTGAGGCCGCCGCCAAAGACGTTGGGCGACACGACAAAGATCTCGGGGCTGGCGAGCTTGCCGGCGGTCTTGAGGCTGTCGAGCGCATCGGCCACAACGTCAAGGCTCTGCAGCGCCGTCGGCAGGTTCTTGCCCCCCGACAGCAGCGCCTTGGATGAGGCTTCGTAGAACTGCCCGTCGTCGGTGATCTTGAAGATGGGCCGCTCCCAGATGTGCGCCGTGTACACGCCGCTGGCCGTCAACACCACCACGGCCGTGCAGCCGTACAGCGGCTGCACCCCGAAAAGCGCCCCCGTCCTCGGCCAGTCATGCCACGTGCCCGACGTGTCCGGGTTCATGGCCTCCCAGGTCGGCTGCCGCTTCAGCAGGGCGTTGACGTAGGCCGTGTCAGAGCTGCTCACGTCGGCCAGTGCTCGCACGTTTATCGTGCCCGCCCGCTTCGTCACCGTCCTCGACGTCTCGGTCGCTTTCGTGTTCATCACCACCGCCGTCTTTACCGTGCCGGTGCTCGTTGGCACGGCATTGCAGTCCACCGGGCCCGTCGTGATGCCTCCCACCGGGCCACTCGTGGCAAGCGTGCAGATGCTGCCGCAGTTGGTCCTCTCACAGAGAGTCTCATCTGACGTAGCACTTGTGGTCGACTTCGTTGTCGTCGGTGCTGTAGTCGTAGTCGGCGTGGTCTTTTGGCCGCCGCTTCCACCACCACCGCCACCGGCGCCTCCACCACCGGCGCCTCCTCCTCCTCCCGCACCACCCCCACCACCACCGCCAGCGCCACCACCGCCAGCTGTAGTTGTGGTGGCAGTCGTGGTCGGTGCGGATGTGGTGGCGACCGGTGCAGTTGTCCGACTTGTAGTGGACTTAACAGCAGATGTGGTGGTTTTCGGCGCGGACGAGGTGGTTTTGGAAACGCCAGACGAGGTCTTGGAAACTACCGCAGACGTGGAAGTAGCGGTGGAAGCAGCAGTGGATTTGGAAACAGACACGGACGTGCTGGCCGCAGAGGTCTCCTTGGCAGATGCTTTAGAGGTTGTCGACTTCTTCTGAGACTCAGCAGGCAAATTTTGCGAGTTGGAAGTTGTACTCGAGGTTTTGGAAGACTCTGCGCGCGCGGCAACGGCAGACGCAGTTGGTGTGCTGAGACTTGTTAGCAGTTGCCCTGATGTGTGCAGACTTCTCCTACCCAAGGACGGACGATCGGATGGCCAGCGGACCAGCCGACACGAGAAAAGAACAGGCCACCAGAAGTAAAATGTGCCGAAGCGTCCAGCCAAGACGAGCTGGCCTTTCAGAGGACGACATGTTGGATATGTTGGATGAAGACCAGCTTAATTGAAAGAAAACGAAAGAGACGGGACAAGATAGAGTGAAAGAGAACGGAAGAGAAGTGATGAAGACGATGAAGAAAAAACAAACATGATGTCGTCGGAGCTCTCGACTTATATACAGACGACTTGGATGTAAGCCAGCCTTATTCCACTTCTCCTTTTTGTAACTACACCCCCCCCCTCCCCGCCCCCCTGTGGTTACATCTGACCTGCTTCACGCACAGCCCCCGACAGAACGACCCTCTTCATTTCTTCGGTACCAATTCGTGCAGCTTGCTCGGCTGCGCTGCCCAGCTCACCTCCCAAAGTTGGGTCTGCCCCGTGCTGCAGCAGCCACTCGGCTCGCTTGACTGCACCGGCTAGGACGGTGTACACGAGAGGATACTCGGCCGTCACATGGCGCGTCTCTTCTTGTTTATTCACGTCTGCGCCAGCCGCCACCAGTGCCGCCATGACGGGAATCCGGGCCTCGTCGAATGCGCGTGTCGGCCGCACCACCTCGCCACTCTCGGGACTTGTGCCGGGGGAACTCGCACCAGCGGCGGCGTGAAGGGGGTTTCCGTTGGCAAGCCTGGCACCCGCATCCAGGAGCAGCTGAACCGCTTCGGCGCTGCCGCGCTCGGCCGCGGCTTCGAGCGCCGCACACGACGCCGTGTCGGGCCCGCCGTTTCGGTTGTTGTTGTAAGCCTGGCGGCCCAGGTTGGGGTCGGCGCCGTGGGTCAGGAACCAACGCAGCACCGGCAGATGAGTAACCGTGAGTGGCAGCAGCACGGCACCGTAGTAGCCATGGGTGTTGGGTGTCCATCGACCGCTCTGCAGCAGGAGATCGAATAGCGCCGTCTGTCGGTCAACCGGTGCCTCGAGCACGCTGTCGGGCGTGCTGCGCACAACTGGTGCGCCGCTCTCCAGCAGTAGACGCACCACATCCACGCTGCCCTCTTCGAGCGCGAGGACCAGCCCGCGGTGGAGGCGGGCGGGGGTGGGCTTCTGTGCTTCCAGGATCGCACGGAGAGCTTCTATGGAACCCCCTCTGCAGGCGGCTTCAAGCGGCGTCGGTGGACCTGGATTGCTGCTGGGGTGGTCCAGCAGATCCAGGTCGTCTGGCTCCACGACCGGCAGATCGCCGTAAGCGTGGCTGTCGTTGGGAAGGGGATCCAGACGACCGGTGGCTGCATTGGGTATTCTCTCGGTCATCGCCGCAAACATTTTCAATTTTGTCTGCTCTCTGTATGACTGCATGAGCTGATCGCCATCCGCAGTATGGCTAGGCTGTTTCATATTGTGTCGACGGTGTTGATTTTCTGCTTTTCTGACATCAGCTGGTCGTCTGGACTTTTGTGTGAAGCTGGCAAGCTATGGGGGAGGGTCCAAGATACATGCGGTTCAAGGACGAAGTCGGCCAGGTGGGGGGCTCGTATTAGTGGGGTGCTCCAAGGAGAACCTCAGAACGGGGTGCCAAAGCGTTTCATAATAAAGCCACTGCCACTCCAAATCAAGACAGCCAATCGTGCTTCATGCCAAAGCAACTGGCCATTTGCAAAACGGCAGAAAATATAATTACACTTTCGACTCGGGGTATCTCAGGGACCGTTTGGCGATTTTTACACCCCGGAATTATGCTTTATGCACACGTTCTCAGCGTCTTGGCAGCGATAGGCGCTCATCAGCCACCAGTCTGATAATGTCGTATTATCATGTAGATATTTCAGTTCTTGTGCTACGGATCCGACACAGGGGCCAGGAGGTGCCTGGGTAGTGTTCTAGAAGAATCAACGGGGTAAATCCGCATTCTTCGGACCATCGGGGTCCAGACCTCCCCGTAACGGGCTCTGCAACCTGTGTCGGGCCTTTCTTGGTCCATTGAAACAATTCTATGGTGTTGAAACATGCGGTAAATCTTTTTAGAAAAGCTTTACTAAGCTCAACAAGTGAATTGCACGAGCATCAGCCGATAACAACTTGATAGCCAGTCTGGCTGTGTCGTTTTGTGTCACGAGAACTATTCAGTGTGCCAACAACACTGGCCTGGTTGCCCTATCACCGGGTTGCTATTGTTTATAATGTTTTCCTTTGCTTCAAATAATCGTTCGAACTTACACAATTGGCGGTCATGGGGAAAAAATTGCAACGTTCTCTTAAACTAAGCTGCACCTTTATTTCACAAGATAACATCAGCCTCTCTAAGCATGGGCTCAATTAGCATATGCAGTTCAGCAACACCCCACAGCCAGCACTCTCCACTAGGTTAAACCAGCAGCGGAGTGCTAATGACTGCCTTGTGAGACGAGCCAGCTGCACCCACTTTAATCGAATGCCTCCGCTCCGACGGGTGGACAATCTGTCCAAATAGCCAACTTCGACAAAATGACGAAAGATTACCCAGTTTTAGGAGGGACTATTCTAACTCCAGAAAGCAGGCGACGCCTTATACCCCAAAATTCCACCAAAATTTGGTGAGGTTCCGGCGCGGCTTCGCATTAGGCCGATTTCCCCTGTAATTATTATATGCACCTTCTGACAACTACCACTTTCAGCACAGTCTATCATGTGTAATTTACTTTCAACCCTTCGAGGAAAAGTTCGCGTCCAAGATGTAAGAAAATGTTGAAATGCAGCTTGCAGCTTTGACTGCCCTGTGAGTCACCATACATCGCTTTATTCGTGCCGACTATTCCGACGGCCCTATCTGCTACACACTCACGGATCTGCGAAAAAAGAAACCATTTTTGTCGACGAGCAGTGGAACATTATTATGTAAGACCGTTGTAGACCTCGAATGGGCGCAGTCACGGCCGATGAAAGTACAGCCCTCGCGGCACTAGCTTACGTCCAAGCCGATTAATGGTTTTGACGATGCTGAATCTGTCCCCGAGATGGGCACGCTGGTCACTGGGTATTTTGAAATTTACGAAGTCAAGGAAATGCCAGAAATGGCGCTTTGCCCCACGGTCCTGCCACGCGCCATGTTTAGCAGACAGGTGGCTTCTGGTATTCCCACAAGATCAAGGAGCGTAAAGGCAAGTACAAAGTCTTTCATGCCAATATCCAGCCGCTCTTTAATAAAGAACATCGCAGTGATTGCGTGTTCAATCGTCTTTTCTTTTAGTATCAGAAAGTTAGGGCCCACCGAAAAGAAACTTGAGGACAAGGAGAATTATGTCGCGCAGATCAGAAAGACATTCGACCATGCCAATGCGAACCGCCTATGGCTTTAATCTTTCCAATTCAGTCATTGAAAGCAGCTTTTTGGACATCTTTTGCCATGGCCATGGCGCATAATGATTGTCCACCGGCCATGTTACCTTTATTTACTTGCTTAGAGCAGAAGTTCGCATGACTTCTTGGCTTGATGTTCCGAGTCAATGTTCACCGTTGTAAATTAACCGCGCTTTGTTTTCCATAAGAACAAGCTGTGTTTAATGAATTGCGTATTTATCCGTTCTTCGGGAATGCAGAATGACACGCCACAATACCGGGAATGTTCGTGCGCCATTGCCAGACGGGATCGGCATTCCTCTCATCAACAATAGTACTAATAAGCAGATAAGTTAGGGTGCAGCCAAAGCTTCTCAAACTTGCCCGACCAGCAAAGCTTGTTTATCATTCTCTGCCGTTTCAGTCATTTAGGTAACCAATGACCGGAGAGAATTGCAATCTACGGCTCCTCAATGGCATCTCATAACAGCACCTGCTCAAACATACGCTTGTTAGCCTCTGTATCTTAAAGCAGACACGCATTCTCATTTTCTAGGTTCTTCGCTAGTACATATATTGAAATGATCTAGCCGTTCGACGACGGTGTCTAAGCCTCTACAGCAATACGACCACCATAAAGGATACGCCCTATCTCTGGGTGGACATGCCCTTGAAGCTGCACTCGGATAGCAAGCCGTCCCCCTGCACGCTGACGTTGGAGCAGTGCGCCTTCAAGACCCGTTATTGGGTCAACAGATACCTAGCCAACCTTGTCTCTGGCGTCACCGGCGTCTCCTACGAGAAGCTGCTCGTCTTCCATGTGTTTGTGGCCTGGGCCATGTTTGTTCTCGCGCTCATGCACACGTTTCTCTTCGTCGTCTATCACATGTGGAAGAGCGACGTCAACAAGACGTGGAACGCGAGCGCCCTGTGGCTGACGGGCATTATTGCTCTGCTCGCTGAGTTCTGGCTGACCGCTTTGACACTCCAGTGGATCCGGTAGGCCCTCCAATTATCTACACATGGGATTGGATATGATCTTTCTGACCGACTGTCGTCGCGCCTACGAGTTCTTCAAGGGCATGCACTTTCTCATGACCCTATCATGACGTCTTGGTATGTTCATCTCTGCTGTGTTCTCGCCTGTGAGCAGCTAACCACCAGTGACTATTTCATCGCTGCCATGTCCCTCTGTTTTGCCTCGCTGTTCTTTGCCATCGGCCGCACCTACTCTGTCCATGGCCTGCTGCATGCCCGTCACGTCCTCGAGTCTGGCCAGTCGCTACGAATCGATATCCTGGCCACATGTCGCTGGCGCCCCAGGCAGCACTTTTATCTGTGCTTTGGGGCGCTCGGCCTCCATGTGCTGACTGCGCACCCCTTTATCGTGTGCTTTGTCAAGGCGCAGCCCGAGCAAAACAAAAAGGTCATGACAGCAGCAAACCTGGTCTTCCATGCGAAGTCCTGCGGCGGCATCACTAGACGACTGGCGGCACTGGCCCGGAAACAGCCGAGCGTGGTGGTCCCCGTGAGTCCCTACAGCGGCCTGTCGGACCAGTGGTCTGAGGGCTTCGATAAGACGCTGGCGGTGGTGGGCGGTTCGGGTGTGGGATACTCACACGGTCTCACTGAATATTAGCTCGCCCGTTACAGAGCTGACACCGATAAATAGCTCATTGTCGTGGCTTCCAGCCAGTTTACGACAAGACTAAAGGTAAGCTCAATCGACAGAATTTCATACATTGGCCAGTGCTGATATTCAGAAGCCCACGATGGACCAGACAACACCAAAATCGGCATGGAAGTTTCAAATTCCTGCTGACTGTTTTCGTACGCATGTATCGTCCATCGTGGGTTCTTCTATTGCAACATTTACTCTCCGATGTCCCATCTTCCTCCACCCCGATTTGTTTGTAAGTGCAAAAACCTAGCCTGCGTCCGCCTGTCGAGCAATACACTTGGCCGTTCTCCAAATTCTAATCGTCCGCTGCAAGGAGAATCCATAGTGCGAGCCATACGACGGTGACGGCACTCCAGGTCTTCCTGAAAGCATGGTACGCGCAGAAGGACGTCTTCCCCGCAACATGGAGAGACAGCTACGCGTGTTGGTAGTGACTGGTGTCTCGTCCGCAATTGGCGAAAAGTTGTGATTTTTCGCAGACCCATCCGCTTCCGCAGAGGGTCGAATCTTGTCAGAGCGATGTCCACTTCGAATACGAACCACGAAGCGTCAGGCTTGATTAGGGCTGTCAAACGAATCACTATTCGCGAATGTATTCGCGAATAACACGAAACGAATAAACCGAATACGAATACGAACAAGGGTTAGGATTATTCGCGAATTACACGAATAAATACTTAGCGATTTACCTAGTATTACTACTCTACCCCCCTTTTAAAGAACGCTATAGAAGTAAGAGTTGTTGTAAAGTAGGTGCTTATAAAAAGACTCTCCGTAAGTTGATAATGTCTTTTACTAAACTAAAGATGTTACAGTCAGGCAGGCTGGCAGGTAGGTAGGGATAAGATTAAGGACAAGAAGTGTTATTAAGGCTAAGCTAGTCTTCTACAAAGGTGTAGGTAAGGGTTAGGTAGTAGACGAAGACGTAGCTTAAAGAGCTACGTTTAAAAGGCAAATACGGCTTAAGGAAATATCTACGATAGCGGTAACAGGCGGCAGTAATCTAAAGGGGAACCCGCTAGCTCTGCCAGCTAGCATACAAGCAAACAGACGACAAGCAGGCAGGGTAGGGCTCTGGCACGGCGGTCCGTGACATTATGCTTTATTCTGTCTTAGTAAGACTATTCGCGAATAACCTGAAATATTCGATCGAATACGAATAGGGGTGTATTATTCGCGAATATTATTCGTTTACAGCCCTAGGCTTGATGTCACTCTTTTGTTCATGGGCACCTGTCACGTACCAGTCAACACAAACTGGCCTCTTCCCTTACATCATTCAATAACATCCTTTAAAAGGAGGCGTAATCCCCCACACCGTATTATTCGGATGACTAATGATATAGAAGACTGTAATTGGTCAGAAAAGTTAAAATGGGGATGCTCTTACTGAAAACTCTCACCTGGCCCCACCTAGAGGAGGGCGAGGAAGTCGTGAGAGGATTTCATTTTGTACGATCTCGCTCTATTTAACAGGATTCTTACAGTGAATCCTGCCGTGGCAGTATTAAAATAATAAATCTATCCTTAACGCACCAAAAATAAAATCGCACCCTTTATGGACCTTAATCTAACAGATGGCTACAAACGGAGGCTAAGCTTTTGGTCGCTAGATTATGAGACAATATTCATGATGTTACTTATTGCTGACGACTATCTTTATATACATTTCACTGAAGCGTTCACACCTCGAGCCGGTCGAGATACTCGAGGATCAGCTCGCTGAGGCGACCGTGATGCCGGCGGGAAAAGGCACGCTTGGCCCAGTGCAGGGCGCCGTGCAGGTCGCCGGCGGACAGGCCGAGGACGGTCATGGCGCCGGGGACGCCAGCGCAGAGCAGGCGCCAGGCGAGCAAAAAGGCGGCATAGGCGTAGAGGGTGACCCAAGGGGCCTCAGCGTCGGGAGCGCCGTGGGGGTGGTCGAGGTAACGCAGGAACCAGTCGACGTGGCGCTGGAGGGCGGCGGCGGTGTCGGCCGAGCGGCAGAGAACGTCGCCGGGCGGTGGTTGGTTGGCGGCCTGGCGCAGGACGGCGTCCATGCTCCCCTCGACGATGCCGCCGGTATGGGAGGGGGACCAGAGGTGGAGCTCGATCATGGCCGTTTCCCAGGTAGCCTCGGGGAGGGAGAGGCACTCTGAGAAGGAGGTAGTGGCTGAGGAAGAAGAGGAAGAAGATGAGGAAGATGCAGAGGAGATGGAAGAAGAGAAAGACGAGGACGAAACAAACGGATGGAGGGCGATGAGGGAGGAGCGCAGCGGTCCAAAGCGCTCGACGCTGAGCATGCCCGTCATGGTGGACCAGCCGGAGATCTCGCGGGCGCTGGACATGAAGAAGTGGGCAATGTTGACGGCGCCGTAGGGATCAAAGGCCGGCAGGCTGTCTAGGGGGGCGCTGGGGGAGGACAAGAAGCAGCGCACGGCATCGGCATAGGCAACGGGGCCGCTGTGGTTGGCCGCGGTTGTGGCCGTGGGCCGTCGGTTGACGAGCTGGCGATGTGCCCACTCGGCGGACGAGCGGGCGCGCCAGTAGTCGGCCGGACAGGGCAGGTCGAGCTTGATCTCGAGGTGGGAGATGCGGCGAGGGATGGATAGAAACTGGTACCAGAGCGCGTCGATCTGGTGGGCGGCGTAGACGGTGCGCTTCCGCGACTCGGTGCGTAAGAAGCGGTGCCAGAGAGCGTCGAGGCCGTCGGCCATGTTGTTGCTGTTGTTGTCGTCATCGTCGCCGATGTCGTCGGCCGGCTGCATCAACCCACCGGCCCGCAAAAGGGCTATCGTCTTGGAGTGCATCTTGAGCCCGTACGCCGAGTCGTCGCCGCAGAGGTACATCATGGCGTAGATGGCCAGCAAGAGATACGTCTGCACGAGAGCGACTGTTTCGTCGGAGCCGGTGGTGCTCCGGTCGGCGTCTCGCTGGGCCGCGACAACGACCGTCCGCACGCGCGCAAAGCATCGCCGCGACAGACGCAACCCCGTCCCGTCCTCCTCGCCCACGTCCGGGTCGTTGCCGTACTGGTAGCCCAGACAGAGCATGCTGAGCACGAGGGGTTCGGCGGCCCGGCTGCTGTCAAAGGTGGACTCGTGGAGAAAGGGGAGAAAAGGCGCCACGCGCGCAAAGAAGAGCTGGCACCCGCGGGCCACCTGGCTGCTCGACGGCCGCCAGCCGTCGTCGCTCACGTCACCCTGGGGTGAGGGGGCGGTCAGGCCCGGCGGGCTGAAGCTAAGCCTGTCCAGGGTCGCAGCAAACGACGGCGGTAGCAGATCCTGCGCTTGACTCGCTGCTTCAAGCAGAACGTGGTCGATAAAGGGCCCCTGCTGGAGGTGATGATGGTGCAGCGCCATCGACCATGCCTCGCCGCCCATCTCCAAGCCAAAGACACCCCCGAGGGGTGGCTGCGGTGGTGGAGGCGGCGGAGGCGGCTGTGCTAGATGGGGTGCCTCGACCAGTATGGGTGACGCCGGCTGGCCGTCGGTTGGCGTCTGTGGTGCCTCTGGCGGGGACTGTGTCGCTCGGCGGCGTGGCCGACGCGCGGAAGACCGCTTCACCTCGTGCTCTGGGTGCTTGCGTCGCATGTGCCGGTCTCGCAGGTCGGGCCGCGAGAAGGTGACCGGGCACAGCTCACAGGGGAGGTGCGCGCTGTCGTGAGAGCGCGAGTGTCGGGCGGCATGTCGCTTGAGGTTCTCCTGGCGGGTGAAGCGGATCTTGCAGACGTCGCACTGGTAAGGCTGGAAGGGCTGAGTGCTCTGTGCGCTCTGGGCACTTTTCCGGGCCACCGAGACGGACATGGTGCAGCGCAGTTGTTTTATGCAGCGGCGAGGTGCAGAGAGAGGGGAAAAGAGTCCTCCGGCTTATCATTCTCCGCACGGCAAGCAGCCGGCATTTCCTTGATACAGGCCGATCTGACTAAGGAATGATCTAACACCCCATTGGGCAAGACGTCGCTGATAAGAGATTTAGCGCCTGCTAGGGCATGTTAGTGTGCCCCGAGAGGTCCGGTGAAAACGCGGCGGACCTGCTGTATCTCCAACCCTTCCACCACTAGTTGAGGCTTTTACAGCACATCCGACGGGAGACGATGGATAATATTACTGGATTACGGCAGATTTATTACGGCATGAGGCGAGATGGAAATGATTCAATTTATACACGACAGCTAGAGGGGCCTAAACCGGCAGCACCACCTTGACGCCCATATACTCCCGCTGGTGCATCAGCTTGCCGTCGATGACGACCTGGTGGACGCCGACGCGGTTGTGTTCCTGGTCGGTAGGATCGGTGCAGGTAGCGATCTGGATCTCGCGCCACTCGCGGTTGGTGGGCACCAGCTTGCCCTCGGAGGTGCGGTTCTTGAACTCCTTGTAGACGCCCTGCTCTTCGACGCAGCCCTCGCGCTGGATCAGCGGCGACGCGTAGGCCGGCTGCATGCGCAGGTCGCCCACGGAGCTGTTGAAGAGCACGAGCGAGAGGCGCTCCGACTGCAGCTGGTCGGCCGGCGGCCGGTACACGCGGTGGCGTGTGGCCTTGAAGTGGCCGCCCGACACGATCTCCAGCGTGTCGCCAATGTTGATCACCAGCGCGCCCGGCTTGTACGGCACGTAGTACCACTTCTCGTCGCGGCCCCAGATCTGCAGGCACGAGATCGGCACGCTAAACAGCTGCGTCGTCAGGCCAAAGTCCGTGTGCCCGTGCATGCGCAGCCCCCGCGACGCCTCCTGTGTCTCTTTGCCCACGGGCCGGAACAGCGCGTGCCGGAAGTAGCCTTCGCCCGACGGGCTGCCGTGCGACTGCACATTCTCCCACAGGTAGTCGTCCGGCAACTCCAGCACCCGCGAGAAGAGCGTCAGCAGCCGCCGGTTCACCGACTTGGTCATGTAGTTGGCAAACGACTCGATCTCGTCCATGAACGGGTGCAGGCACGTCGGCACCCGGCTGCGGTCCTCCCAGTCCTGCTTGTACCAGTTGAACTGCTCGATGCCGTCAGGCGCACCACGGACGCGCTGTGCTGTCAGCGGATGGGTACACGGAATCAAGAAGGGACTGCTCTGCTCACCTTGAATCCGAACGGGTGCTTGTAGCCCGACCACGTGCCCGTCTCCTCGGGGTGGAACAGAAGGCGCTTCTTGTCCTCCTCGCTGATGTTGTTGTACAGGTATTGCGCCAGGGAAAATTGACGGTGGAGCTGTGGGTCAGCAGGAAACATATATATTGAGGTGGATTGGTATCTACCTGCTCCAGCGAGATGCCATAGTTCTCCAGAAACAGGAAGCCGTCGTCGCGGATGGCCACCTTGACCTGCTGCACCAGGGCGTCGACCACCTTGGGATCTTCCGAGTCCAGCAGCGACAGATCAATCGACTTGAGCGTAGCAAAGTTGTGCGTCTCCTTGGTAATGGGCGGTACCACCCATTCTGGAACCGTAGGCTTGCCAGGCAGGTTGGTGGAGGGGGGGTTGAAGAGGGCTGCAGGTGCCATAATGATATTGGTTGTTGATGATGATAGTGATGACGATGATGATGATGCTGATGATGATGCTGATGATTGTCTTGTTTGTGTTGAGTACAGCCAGACTTATATGCAACCCGTCTGCATCGGTTGTGCCGGAGCTCCTGTATGAAGAGAGGAGGAGGCTGTACGCTGATCAGCCCATGGACTCGGGTCAATCGCACACCAACTGTTGAGCGACTCTTCCGCCCCAACTCCCTCACTGCTTATCTCCTCCTCCTCCTCCCCGACACCAGCCGTTGACGCCACTTCCTGCCGCCACTCGCAGCCGCGCTGTTGATAATACTCTTTCCTTTACCACTCACTCCTCCCACACAGTGCGTACGGCACGGCCACTCGCACCCCTCCCAATTTCACTCCCCCCTGACCCACTTCTTTCACTCCTCCCAAGGCTACGCTAGACACCACAACCACACAACCACACCGTGCCCGCGAATAGGGGCATGAACAAACCATTCTTGGCCTTATCTCGCTTCTGCTATTGGTGGCCTTTTTTTTGCCTTTCTTCCTTTCTCCTCCATGCGCTATCGTCGATCTGCATTCCCAAGGCGGAGACGAAGGGCGGAGGCGGGAAACAAGCCGATGTTACACTCAGCGTTATCAGCAGCACCCACATACCCACGACTCCTCGGTGCGTGGCAACGTGGGTCGTCGTCGAGATAGCAGGGGTGGCATTTGTGGCGAGTCCGGGGTTCGGCCGCTACGGGTCGTTAACGTGCCGCGTTCTGGATGTTGCGGGTCGTTGATGCCCCGGGATTTCGATGGGACAGGGGCTCGATGGAACGGGAGTTTGATGCCCCGTAACTTTGCCATGTTTTTTTTTTGCTGCTGTTTTCTGTTTTCCGTTATCTGCGGGTCGTTGCGTGTCGTGTTACGGGTCTCGCATTACAGATGCACCCACGAGCTCATTTCCAGCGATGGATTCAGAAATGTCACGGACAAACGTAATGTAAGACGTGTTCCACCGTAGTTTGTATTCACTATCTGCTATCTTGCATCTGATCCCCAGACCACCCTTAGAACATCTCGTAGCGCCAGTTGAGAGCAACCATCTCCTCGGTGACGCCGCCCTTGATGACCTTGGCAATCTGCTCCGGGTCTCCCGAGTCCAGGCGGGCATTCTCACGCAGTACCACCCAGCGGTAGACGGTGATGGTGACCATGAAGAGCACGCCACAGCCCATGAGCGTGCCAAAGGCGGCAAAAAAGTGGGGCGAGTTGAAGTAGAGATACGAGGCCCAGATGTTGGAGGTGCCACCGATGGCATTGACGAGTGCCGAGGCCGCCGACCGCTTCGCCACAGGGCGGGCCAAGTGCAGGTTGATGGTCTTGTACATGAGCAGCTGGGGGCCGACCGACGAGAAGGGCAGGATCATCATGGAGAAGTAGCGGGCACCGGTGTTGAGGGTCGCCATGGGGATGATGTACATGCCGCAGGCGATGGAGATGAGGCCCATGATGAGGGGGTAGACGACATTCTTGCGGTCCGAGTACATCATCAGAAAGTAGTAGACTATACCGGCCAGGATGTAGGGCGGTGCTGTCAGCAGCAGGCTGATGGTGCTGTTGAAGCCGAGCGACTTGACCAGCGTCGGGAAGTAGTTGGCGATGGAGCCCTGACCCTGCGACATCATGTTGCAGAAGATGAGGAGCAGCAGCTTGGGGTCCACCAGGGCCTGTATGAATCCGCGCCACACGCTCTCGTCCTCAGTGCCCTCGGCTGCACCAGACTCCGACTCGATGCGCCAGACGGCCAGCTCGCGCTGCACGGGCGTCAGCATGCGGCTGTTGTGCGGAAACTCGGGCATAATGAGCGCGCAGATGATGCCGATGCCGACAGTGGCGCTGCCCTCGATGATGAAGAGCCTGGCCTGTCAGTACACGAACGCAGCGAAGCACCCATGAGTGAAGCGAGGAAATAAAAACTCACCACTTCCATCCGGCGATCCCGTGATGGCCGTCGAGCTGCAAAACAGCGGCGGCAAACAACCCTCCAAACGCGTTGCCCACTTGCTGGGCCAGGTACAGCGCGGCAATGCGCTTGCCCAGCTCCGTTTTGGTGTACCAAGCCGACAGGAAGTAGATGGCGCCGGGGAAGAAGACAGCCTCAGTCACTCCCAGGATGGCGCGCACGGCCAGCAACTGGCCATACGTTTTCACCCCCGCCGTGGCCGCCGAGATGGTGCCCCAGATGCACACCATGCAGCAGATGTACAGGCCGGGGCGGGCAATCTTGGTGATTAGCAGGTTGCTGGGGATCTGAAATGGCAGGTAGCCGACAAAGAGGATGGACACGGCCGTGGCAAACTCCTCGGTCGTCATGTTGAGGTCCTCCATGATGCCCTGCAGCTTGGCCGCCGCCAGGTTTTGCCGGTCAATGTAGTTGAGGATGTACAGGATGCCAATAGTTGGCAAGATGAACAGGTCGATCTTCCGCACCAGCTTCTTGTTCAGCTCGGCCAGCTCGGTGTCGCTGAGGTTTTCCAGCGACGCCGGCTTGCGGCGCCGCAGGCCGTCGACCTGGCCCTCAGCCGTCGAGATGGCATCAGCCTTGCGCGATGAGATGGACTCTTTGCGGTCCAGCCCGGACAACAGTTCCACAGAAGTCATTGTGGGCGGTGAGTATTCAACAATTTCAAAGGGAGGAGGAGGAGAGGAGGAGGGAAACCCGACTGAGTGATCCTTGCCTTGGCGAGTTCTCGAGAAGAGCTCCCACTCGTCTGGACCCTGCCTCTTATAAGTCGGCGAGCCCTGTCTGTGTTATCTCTGTGCGTTCCCCTCCTCTCCCTTCGGCAAGGGTTGAAAGGATAGCTCGCAGGGTCTTAGCTCGCTTGGGGCAGCTCCTATCAGCCCTAACTAAGCCTACAGCTTATCTTGGCCCCCTAGGCCCAAGACGTGCACAACTGCACCCTTCTAGCCCCTTCCCAATATTCTTTACGGAATTCTCTCTCCGAATCTGCTCGGCTTGCCATCCCTGAATCCGAAAGGTGGCATATCTCGGTTCCCCAGACTGCTGATGCAGTGGAAAAGCGGACATGATCCGGGGTACATGTACCTTTACACCCAATTTACTAGTAAAGATACAAACTCAATTATTATGTGTCATGTCATTTCCAATTGTCACCAGGTCCACTGGGCCTCAAGGACCCACTGCGCTGTACAGTGCGGGTGCGGCTCTGTTTCCAGGGATCTGGATTCATTCGGCTAGCGCGACTGCTGGAAAACTGCACGGCGGAGCTCCTCCCGGTGGGCCGGCCTGTAAGTCGGCATCGCAGACACCATGGCAAATGAGAGGACGCGGATATGGTATTTGGGTGACGACATGGGCTGTCCACCGCGATTTCTATTACTTGAACGCGTGCTTCTTGTCAATGTCTTATTCTCGCCTGTCCCGTATCTCTCAACTTGCATCGCCTGTTTTTGCTCCTGTCTCTCCTTCCATCCCACTCCAACGCACCATCATCCCACGCTCTGCTCGTCTGCTATCAGTCTCCGCCATGGCCTACCCTACTCCCCAGACCACTACCGTGGCCAACCCACGCCTGAGCCTGCTCAACAAGCTCAAGGCCGACGAATTTCCCCTGGCCACCTTTGTGGCCCTTCCCTCGGTGCGCACCGCACAGATTGTCGCCCTGACGGGCCTCGATGCCATTATTCTGGACTGCGAGCACGGTCACATTGGTGACGACAGCATGCACAACTCGGTCGCTGCCATTGCCGCCCTTGGCGTGTCGCCGCTGATCCGCATACGCGGGCCCTCCCACGACATCATCAAGCGCGCCCTCGACACCGGTGCCCACGGCATCGTCGTACCCCAGATCAACAACGCCGAGGAGGCCCGCCAAGTCGTCGCCTCAGCCAAGTTCCCGCCCCAGGGCGTTCGCGGCCAGGGTTCTGCTTTCCCGGCCATCGCCCACGGCCTCACCACGCCCGAGTACATGCTCTCGGCCAACCAGACCATCCTCACCATTGTGCAGATTGAGACGCGCGAGGGGCTCGCCAACGTCGAGGAGATCGCTGCTGTGCCCGGTGTGGATGTCGTCTTCATCGGCCCCAACGACCTCGCTCAGTCCATCCTCGGCTATGTGCCCGCCCGCGGCGACGAGCCCGTCTTCACCGAGGCCCTCGACAAGATCATTGCCGCCGGCCGCAAGAATGGCAAGTGGGTTGCCCGCATGGTCAACAACGGCACCGCCGCCAAAGAGGCCCGGGCCCTCTACGACTGGGTCGCCATTACCGGCGACACCAAGGCCATCCAAAACTGGTACACGGCCGAGTTTGAGATTGCGCGGTCATAAAAAATAATGTACTAGATTTGAATAGAAAATATAGTTTGGCAAATCAATGTGTCTTGTATCTTGTGAATTGTAATCTGGGACGCGGCCAGATTCCTCTCGTTTCGTTTCTTTTCAACAACTCTCTTGTTTTCGTACGCGACAACGTGTCTGACAAGCTCTCAATGCATTCTGCAGCATCGGCTGTTCCATGGTACCAGAAACTGCTCCAACACAGGCCATGAAACGCGAGAGTATCGACAGCGACTACCTCAGCAATGGAGGTCGAATGATAAATATTGTGGCACAGATTCGAGATTCCACAGAGAAGAATTTCAGGCATCCTATTTTCTCTTGTCGCTTGCTTCCATTCTAATCAACTGTTTCCATTTCGGCGAGTCGTCGTTCTGGTGGTGGAAGGCAATGACGTAGTGAGATTGACTATCGCCGCTTTCGGGATGCATTCAAACAGCAACGTAACAAACGGACAGCTTATTTTGACACCAGCCGAAAGTTGTCAGACAATGACGGAAGATCAACACCAACCTAACTTGATTGCGCCGGCTAGTCCATACAGCTAAACGGCATTCGCCTTCACTTGATCTTCGCGGCATTGGCAAAACATCAATACTTGAATTAAGTCTATTTTTATCTATGCCTGCGCAATGCACTCAATCTCAATCACCGTGCCGTTGCCCGGTGGCACAGCCTGCAGGCACGAGCGCGACGGCATCGGTTGCGGCAGGAAATCAACATAGACTTCGTTCATGGCGGCAAAGTCCTTCATGTCGGCCAAGAAAATGTTGACCTTCACCAACTTCTCGAGCGACGATCCGGCCAGCTCGAGCACCTCCTTCATATTCTGCAAAGCGGTTCTCTGGACGGTCAGTGTCGGAGCAGAGCAGGGGAAAAGCAAGATCAAATCGCGTTGGGGGGTAAGCGTACCGTGGCCTGCTTGATCTCGCCCGTGGCCGTCTGGCCGGCACAAAAGACAAGACCGGGCACCTTCACTGCAGGGCCTGTACGGTCAGCATGAATCTGTGGTGATTCGGGCTTTGGTCAACTCACAGTTATGGGGCTTGGGGGGGAATTTTTCACTGGAGATGAGTTCGCGCGACATGTTGTTTGGTGTCAATGATGGTGTTTTGAGAGATGTCTTGGGAGTTTTGTGAGATGACGAGTTGTGTGTCAAAATGGCAAAATCAGAGTAGACAGGGAGCTTTGGGTTTTATTGCTGCCTCATCTGATCGACATGCATATCGGAGGAGAAAATCCCATGGTTGGGAATCCGATAGTTGGGAGGAGTGAATCGGGAGGAGTGATAATAAGTTGCGATAAGGCGGAGTGATAAGAGCAACGATAAAGGTAAGGGAGGAGTAGGGAGGAGTGATGATAAGGGAGGAGTGACGATAAGTTGGAGGAGCGTAGTCCACACAGCATTACGGGCAATCATGCTAAAAGACCTGACGGGCACGGCCACGCCCGGATAAGGTTTTCCTAAGGATGCGAAACCCTTGCAATTCGATTCGTGGAAATCAAAGATCTACTTACAATTCTAGATCTACAGATTACCATACGTAAAACTTTGCACCCTCTTATTATGGGTCTAGATGCCATCCTGGCTAATCAACCGCGTCTAACAAGATTTCCCCTTTTCAACCACTAAACACGTTATTGTCAGGTGCCTCGAAGAGTGACGTCCCTTCCAAACTAGCCCCATTTCGAAACAACCTTATTTCACAAAAATGCAAAAATGCAGAAAAAAAAAAACACGTACAGCAGTGGTATTCGCTGGCCGTCACCGACCCACAACTACTAATCCACCGATTACCGGCAAAAATACGCTGGGTGGCCGGATGGCAACATAATTCTGTTTTCCTTGCTATTGCCTCCCTGCTTCCAATTAACTCTTAACGCAGTTGCATCCGTCCGCTGGCACAAGGTCCGATTAAAGATAAAACTACACCCTTTCTTAATCCGAAGCGATATCCAGAGGTAGAAGAGACGGAAGAGGATGTCTTAATGGCGAGTGGACATATCGTCTGCATGTCTCAGTAATTCGCGATATCATCGCCGTCTGATGCCCCACCGGTAATGTTGTTCCAAAATCATGGTTGAGTCGATGCCTCCAGTGTACACAACGGCTGGCCCGAACTAGCATGGTATTTTACAGACGGATTGTCTGCATCACGATAGCCACTTACGGAATAAATGTCTGCACCTGTAATAAATATATTCTCAGAACCGATAAAATAGACACTAAATTTACCTGTTCCTGCTGGCACGTATTCTGCTAAGAATTGCCGCAGTTGAGGAAGGCACAGGGCGAGAAGGGCCACCGCCATGTCCCTCAATCCAGCTCTCCCTTTCATCTATTTTGTGTTCCGGCCCTTTGCTCACCATCCATACCGTCGGCGTCGACGGAGAATAAGTTTAAGGGCGTGTAACCGTCTTGGCTTTTAAAATATCCCCGTACAAGCTTATAAGCCAAGGATATACGGATACAGCTGGCATAATTATTAGAAAAAGTCGTTAAGTTAAAGATGCCGTACTTACCGTTAACATAGTCGTGTACTATAACAAAGTGGCCGTTCTTTAAAAAAGGCGTGACCACCAACTTGAGCCCTCTCTTCCAAAGCGGTCTGTCTTCTCCGCAACATCTTACAAGAAACTCCGTATCCGAGTCCTCTTCCCAGCTGCCGTCCTCCTTTGGCTCATTTGCGTAAGGCCGGTCCGTATCGTTAAGATCTCTGTATGTGACATACTCGGGGTTAAACTCGTCTCCGGTGTGATCCTTGTGCCACGCAATCCAATCAAACTCCCACTGGTCCAGGTCGGAGACTGAAGCCTTAATAGAGGAAACTTTTGGTTCAGTGAGAGGCAGTTGCGATATCTCATGCCACGTCCCGCTGCCGCTGCCTTTAGCGTTCGGTTGGAAGTAAGGTTCAAGATCATGCGGACTACGAGGGGTCCTCATAACGGAAATTGCCGTGGGAAAAACACCACCGAGAGACCAGAAGAGACGCTTGGCGGCAGGAGAGAAGAGGACATGTACCCGATCGCTTCGAAGTTCTTTGTACGAGCGGTAAGGAGGCTTTCCCGTCTGGCCTGATTGCGAAGTTGCCGCTGCCATGTTGGATGATTGTTGCGACATAAATGTGAGCACTCGGACGATTTTAGAAAGTTTGTGTCAAGTTTCAAGTTCTTTAAAACGCGCTATGCCCAGTTAAGCGTGAGTGTCTCCTTTCTTTATCAGAGCACCCATCCATAATATACTTTGTAAGCTCCGTAACACCATAGGGTTGTAGACTAATACAGCAAGACAAGTGAGTATTGGAAAATAAAGCAACCCGATTGGAGCGTTCCACCCTCCCTACCACACAACATAGACGAGCACCATGACTGCGTTGTCAGCAGCTTCAGTCCCATTGCCTTACGAAGACGATTGCTATCGTTGCCGTGCCGCTTATGTCTAAGAGTGACAAGTGGTCGCGTCGCGGCTGTGTCTCCAATGCCCATGTGTAGGCTGTGCGAATTGTGCCCCATTGGTTGGCACGCCGCGTTTGGAGAACGGAAGCTCCGAGAAGGAGAGAGAGGCGGACTTTTGCTTCATGCAGTTACAACTGGACGTGAAGCGGAATTAGGCACCAATGATTGCTCTTCTGTAAATTGCATGCGAATGGTAGAATTTCCATCGTTTATTATGGGTAGTGAAAAAAAAGTGGCAGAACAGACAAAAATCACATTAAATACACATGAAATATCCGACAAAGACACTACGCCTTCTCGGCCCGCTTCTTGAGGATAATGGCGGCGAGGTTTGTGAGAGAGCCGCCGGTGAGCAGCTCGAGGACCTGGAGATTGGTGGCGAGCTCCTTGGTGATCCAGTTGCGCAGCTCAATGGCGTTGAGGCTATCGAGGCCGTACTTGGTGATGGGGGTGGCCGGGTCGAGCTCGTCGGCGGGCACCATGA
Source organism: Harringtonia lauricola (assembly GCA_014183025.1). NCBI lineage: Eukaryota > Fungi > Ascomycota > Sordariomycetes > Ophiostomatales > Ophiostomataceae > Harringtonia > Harringtonia lauricola. Next base: position 74,989 of record JACBXF010000032.1, read on the forward strand.
GGATGCCGGCGAGCTTAGCGGCGAGGGCAGCGGTGACGAGAGAGGCGGCCTGATCGGGGGCGGCCTGCTTGAGGGCGGTGGCCAGGGAAACCTCGGCGGCGCTGGCACCGGCGGCACCGGCGGCCTCCAAGACGGCAGCGCGCATATGGGCGAACTTGGCGTCGGCGGCAAAGTAGGGCAGCTGACTGGCAGAGGTGACTCCGCCAGCAGCGCCGGCGAGCTGCAGGCCTGTGATGCAGTGGTTGGCACAGGTCTGATGCAGGGTTCCGGCGACGGCGGCGCGCAGAAGCGCGAGGATCTCGGCCTCGCGGATGGACTGGCCGCCGATGTTCTTGAGCACGTCGGCGTGGCGGGTGGCGTCGGCCTGGTCGACCAGGTAGCCGACATCGGCAACGGCGGCCAGGTCGAGGGCGGTGGTGGGCAGGCCACGCTGAGAGCGGTAGCGGGCAAAGGCGTCCAAGAAGGTGTTGGCGGCGGCATAGGCCGCTTGGCCACGGTTGCCGACAGCGCCGGCGACGGAGGACAGGACAACGAAGAAGTCGAGGGGCGGCGCCGTCAAGAGGGCACGATGCAGATTCCAGGCGCCGGCGACCTTTGAGCGGATGACGGCGTCGTAGTCGTCAAAGGTCATCTTTTCAAAGAGGACATCGCGCAAGACCATGGACGAATGAACGACGCCGGCAATGGGCAGCTGGCATTCGCGCACGACGCGCTGAACGCTGGGCTCGTCGGCGACGTCGCAGGCGCGCACGACAATGGTGGCGCCGGCGGCCTCGAGATCGCGGACCAGACCGGCGACCGGGCCGTCGACGCGGCCAGAGCGCGAGAGCAGGACGATGTGGCGGCCACCCTGGGCGACCATCCAGCGGGCGATGGAGCGACCGAGGCCGCCAGTGCCACCGACGATGAGGTAGGCGGCATCGGGACGCAGGAGGCGGGCGGTGTCGGCATCCTGGGGATGGACGGCGCAGACCTGCTCGCCGGGACGGGGAACGACGATGAGCTTACCGGTGGTCTTGCCGCTCTGCAGCAGGCGAAAGGCGGTCTCGATCTCACCGACGCCGTAGACGGTCAGAGGGCCGATGGGACGGACGGCGGCACTCTCGAACAGCTGCAGGACGGCAGCAAAGGTCTGGGCCATGTGGCGGGGGCGCTCGGTGGCGAGGACGGTGAGGTCGACGGAGTGGAAAGAAGCGTTCCACTGGAAGCGGGCCATCTCGAGGCGGGTGTTGGCGGTGATGTCGCGCTTGCCGATCTCGACGAAGCGGCCAAAGTGGGCGAGGCAGTCCCAGGTGGCGCGCAGCATGTCGCCGGCGAGGGAGTTGAGGACGAGGTCGACGCCCTCGCCGTCGGTGGCGGCGCGGACGGCGGGGGCAAAGGAGGTGTCGCGGCTGCAGAAGATGCGGTCGGCAGGGATGCGGTAGCGCTCCTGCAGGAAGCGCTTCTTGTCGGGGCTGCCGACGGTGGCATAGACCTCGGCGCCCCAGAGCTGGGCGAGCTGGATGGCAGCCTGGCCGACACCGCCGGCGGCGGCGTGGATGAGCACGCGGTCGCCGGCGCGCATGCGGCCGAGCTCGATGAGGCCGTAGTAAGCGGTGCAGTAGACGACGGGGATGGAGGCGGCGACGGTAAAGGTCATGCTGTCGGGGATGCGGGCAGCGCTCGTGGCGAGACAGCGGGCGACTGTGCCATAAGCACCCTCGGTCATGGCGGCGACGCGGTCGCCGGGAGCAAGGTTGCGAACGGCCTGGCCGACGCGGACAACGACACCGGCGCACTCGATGCCGAGGTAGGGGCTCGGCAGCTGGCCCATGGCGATGACGACGTCTTTGAAGTTCATGCCGGTGGCCTCGACGTGGACCTCGATCTCAGCGTCACCCAGAGGTGCCAGCGGGTCGTCGCGGAAGTAGAGAGAGTCGAGGGCACCCGGGGTGGCGACGTCGATGCGCAGACGACGGCCGGGCTGGACAAAATCTTGCGGGTAGGGGGCGGCTTGGCCGAGGGCGCGGTGGACGAGCAGGTTGGCGTCAACGTCCTCGACGATGCGCGGGACGACGAGCCGGCCGTCGTCCTCGGAGAACTCCATGTCGGTGCAGGCGTCGTCGCGGAAGACTTTGGCAAAGACGTCCAAGATGAGGTCGGTCTGGTGGCCGAGGCGACGGCGGGGGTCGAGGTCGAGGGTGGCGACCTTGGCGGCCATTTCGGAGCGCAGGGTGCGGGTGAGGCCGAGGGCCATGCTGCCGGTGGGGTGGGCGGCATGCAGATAGGCGCCCTGGGTGACCCAGAGCAGGCCAGCGGCGGCCGTGGCGATATGCTGCAGGCGGGCAAAGCGCAGCGGCGTCAGGGCGTCGAGCAGCGGCCGGTCGAGCTCGCAGACGATGAAGTGGACGCCAACCGCGGCCGGGGCGTCTTCGAGGGCCGAGACGGTCGGCGCCGTGCCGGTCTTGCTGCGGACGGCCTCGACGAGATCGACGACGGCCGGGTGCGACGGCGGCAGGTCCGAGACGATGGCCACAACCAGGTCGGGCCAGACGGGGGCTGCGGCAGCGGCAAGGCGGAAGCTGAGTTCGCGGGTGGGACTGGGGTCGGCCGGGATGCCGCTGTCAATGCTGCCGTTGCGGGCAGAAACATCCGTCCAGCTACCGTTGCGGGCAGCTAGCACATCGGTCCAGCTGCCGGTGCGGATGCTGAGGCCGTCATCGCTGCTGGCGCCGCTGGCGACGGTGGCCCGGTCGACGGACGAGCCGTAGGCGCTGAGGCTCAGGTTGCTGCGACTGCCAAACGACGAGGGCAGCGGTGGCGTGCCGACGGGCTTGTGCTGCACTGCCTCTACGGCCTCGCCCTCAACCGTCTCCCACTGCAGCTTGTAGCAGAGCTCGCGGGGGGCGTCGGCCGCGGCTCCTTCGCCCTTGATGGGCATCATCTGCATGCCAGACAGGCTGACGAGGTGGTCGGCGTCGGCCGCGGCGGTCAAGGCCGTCATGGCAAAGTCCGTCGGCTTGGGGGCGGCCAGGTTGGGGTAGCCCTCGGCGACGACGCGCAGGCTCGTGCCCAGCTTGGTCGGGCGGTTCTCAATGGTCATCTCACGGATGGCCGACGGCATGTAGAGGGCCCGGAGCTGGTCGTGGGCCGGCCGGCCAGCGCCGAGAACGGGGTAGGCCAGCTGGAAGACCTGGTCCAGCAGCGCCGGGTGGATGTGGTAGGGACTCTCGTGGCCCAGCGGCATCGTGGCAGCCGTGTCGGCGACGTCGACGTGGGCAGCCGCATAGCAGCGGTTGTCGATGTGCACGTCGCGCAGCTTGCGGAACGTGGGGCCGTAGATGGCCCCCTTTTCCGACAGCTCGGCGTAGAAGCTGGGGACGTCGATGGGCTGCGTGCAGGCCGCTTCGGCGCGCTGCACAAAACGAGTGGCCAAGCCGCGGTGGGCTTCGCTGACCATGTTCTTGTCGTCGGCCCCGGCCGCCTGCACGCCGATGAGGCCGCGGCAGTGCTCGGTCCAGCCGGGCCCGGGCTGCCAGGAGCATATGCGGAACTCGTCCCACTCGTCCGAGTAGCCGCGCGTGCCCTCGGCATAGGCAGCCATCGACAGCACCATCTCATAGGCGGCGCCTTCTTCCATGAGCAGCGGGCGGCTCACCGTCATCTCGCGCAGGCGGAACGCGCCAATTGCCACGTCCCCGCGCCGCATGGCCGCACGCTGGGCCGCAGCCTCGACGGCCATGGCCACAAAGGCGGCAAACGGGAAGGTGGTGAGGCCCTGCATCTTGTGGTCGTGCAGCCAGGGCAGATCGGCCGTGCGCAGAATGCTGCGCCACATCGGCGCCACATCATTGTTTGACACGTCGGCTAATAGCCCTAGCAGATCGTGGCGCGGGAACGGCTTGAGGCGGTGCTGCTGCGACAGCCGCGACTCGTTCCAGTAGCGCTGCCGCGACCACGGATACGGCGCCAGGTCCGCCAGCAGCGTCGGCGGGCCGTCCAGCGCCGCCACCTCGGCCTCGCCGTTGATGGCGTCAAAGTCGAGGGCCGTCAGGCCTTTCATGTACAGGCCTGCCGCCGCCTGCAGCGCTGTCGTCGTCGCGTTTTTGCCGCGCGACAGCACCGACAGGTAGCTGATCTTGCTGGCCGCTTTCTGGTCCGCGAGGCCTTTGAGCGTCTGCTTGACGGGGCCCTCGAGCGCGCCGTGTGGCCCGACTTCGAGCACCACGTCCGTCGGACATGTCGTGCCCAGCACGTGCAGCGCTGTGGCAAAGCGCACCGGACACGTGAGGTTGTCGACCCAGTAGTCGGGGCCGAGCTGGTCGAGGCTGATCTCCTGGCCGCGCAGCGACGAGAAGAAGCGGACGCCCGACGGCGATGTGGCCGGTGGCGTCGGCACCTCGCGGATCGTCTCCAGGTAGTCTGCCGCCACCAGCTTCATGTGCGGCGAATGATAGGCCACGTCCACCCGCAGCTTGCGGTTGAAAAGCTGCTGGGCCTCGGCCTCGACCGCCAGCGCATCCACGGCCGTTGCGTCGCCCGACGCCGTCACCGAGCTCGGCGAGTTCTCGCACGCCACGACGACCACGCCGCGGTCGCCCTTTTGCGAGATGGCTTCGGCCAGGGGGCGCATCGCGTCGGCGCCCGCACCCACCGCCAGCATGGCGCCGTGCAGGTCGCCGTGCCGCGCCCGCAGCCGCAGCACCACCTGCCCGCGCTGGTAGGCCACGGCCATGGCCGACTCGAACGAGAGGGCGCCCGCGGCGTAAGCTGCGCCGATCTCACCGCTGGAGTGGCCCGTCACCGACGTCGGCGTGATGCCCCACGACCGCAGCAGGTCCGTGAGTCCCAGCTGCACGGCCGAGCAGATCGGCTGGCTGATGTGTGCCTGGCCCACGCGCGACGTCTCTTTGTCGCGCAACAGCTCCTCTTGCAGAGAAAAGTCGGCGCCCAGCCGCTGCAGGCAGGCGTCGGCTGCCCGGATGGTCGCCGCAAACACGGGGTGCGACTGCAGCAGCTCGCGGCCCATGGCGTGCCACTGCGCGCCCTGGCCCGTGTACACAAAGGCGATATGTGGCGTCTGGCCTGCCGCCGCGCGCACTGGCTTCGTGTCGGCTGCGCTCAGCTGGGCCACGAGCTCGGCGCTCGACTTGGCCACGAGCCCCAGCCGCCAGCCGAGGTGCGACCGTCGGTTGTCCAGCGTGTGCGCCAGGTGGCGCATCAGCATCTTCTGGAACACCTCGGGGTGCTGCTCCAGGTAGATGCTGAGCTGCGCCATCGACTGCCGCGCCGCCGCCTCATCGTTGGCCGACAGCACCAGCAGCCGCGGCCGCACCAGACCCGCCGCCTCGTCGTCTTCCACCACCAGCTCCGGACGCTCTGGCGGCGCTGGCGCCCGCTCCAACACGCAGTGCGCGTTCGACCCACCAAAGCCAAAGTTGTTGACGCTGATGTAGCGCTTGTCGTCCGGCCACGGCCGCTGCGTCGTCGGCACGCGCCCGTGCCACGCGTCAAAGGCAATGTTGGGGTTCGCCGCCTCATAGTTGGTGTTGGGCAGGATGAACCGCTTCTCCAGCATCAGGCACGCCTTGATCAGCGACACCAACCCGCTCGCGTTCTCCGTGTGGCCCACGTTGCTCTTCACCGAGCCCACCCACAGCGGCTTCTCGGCCGTACGTCCGGGGCCCGAGAACACGTTGCGGATCGCCTGCGCCTCAATCGGGTCCCCTACTTTCGTCCCCGTGCCGTGCGCCTCCACAAACCCGGCATCCTCTGGACGGATGCCCGCCCGCGCGTACACCTCACGCATCAGCTGCTCCTGCGCCGCGCCGCTCGGCGATGTGATGCCTGGTCATTAGCAAGAAAGAGGAAGAAGAGAGAAAAAGAGGGACTCACCAACTGTCCGGCCGTCCTGGTTGGCCCCCGAATTCACAATCACCGCCCGGATCTGGTCATTGTCCCGGATCGCCTGGTCCAGCGGCTTGAGAATGACCGCACTCGCGCCTTCGCCGCGGGCAAACCCCGACTTGGCCCGGTGGTCAAAGGCATACGTCTTGCCCTCGTCGGAAAAGAGGCTGAAATGTTTGTCAGCGTGTTCCTCTTGGCGAATTAGTCAGCACGTACCGCGACAACGACATCGACACCCAGTCGCCCGGCTGCAGGTTCAGGTGGCTGGCCGCCACGATGGCCTGCTCGGACTCGCCGCTGCGCAGGCTCTGCACGGCCTGGTGCAGAGCGTATAGCGACGACGAGCAGGCCGTGTCCACGCTGAAGCTGGGGCCCCGCAGGTCAAAGTAGTGCGAGATGCGGCCCGACATAACGGCTTGGTGGTTGCCCGTCGCGTCAAACATGGGCGTATGCTCCAGGTCCCGCAGCGACCCTAGCTGGTACGCCGACATGACGCCGCCGACGAACACCCCCACATTTTGCCCGATCAGACGCTCCTTGGGGATGCCTGCGTTCTCCACCGCCTCATACGCACACTCCAGCAGCAGTCTCTGCTGGGGGTCTGACGGTCAGCAAACAGCACAAGGGAAGGGACAGAATGGACGAGAGAGATGGGGAGATACCCATGGCTTCGGCTTCCGCCTGCGTAATGTTGAAAAACGGGGCGTCAAAGAGGGCTGGGTCCTGGTCGATAAAGTAGCCGCCCTCAGCATTGAAGGCACCCATCTTGGCCGGGTTGGGGTGGTGGTAGGCCTCTTTGCTGAACCGCGTCTCTGGCACCTTGGACCAGCCGCTGCGTGACCGTGCCAGCATCTGCCAGAAGTCGTCCAGCGACGACACACCGCCCGACAGTCGGCACGCCATGCCGACGACGGCGATGCGCATCGGCTGGCTGCTGCTGTCCGTGGCCATGTTGCAGACGAGCCAAGGATGAATGAGAAGGATAAAGAGATAGTAGTTGGCCAAAAGTAGCAAAGTATAGACTGGGTAAATCTCTCTGGTTGCCTGCTGTCAAATCCCTCTCCATGCTCACGCCCGCCTCGACTTCTTATACTTCTGCCGGCGGCGCTGCCACTCCACAACTCGTTCCTTTTCCAGGTTTTCCCCGTGGGTCCCCAGAGGTTGCTGCTCAATGCAGACATTATTTGGGAGGTCGGGCATTCCATCTGCCCAAATGGTTAGATTCGACGCGGCCTTCGGATCACCGCACTCTCAGACACAGCCATCTCCCATGCATCCCTCTGAAGAGAAAATTACGGATCCGCAGCCGGGTCGCGATGCGTCCCTCCGTCCTTCTTAGGACTAGTCCTGCAGGCGCCAGTCATGGTAAGTTCTAAACCCGGTGTCGATCATCTCGAACAGCAGCCACTCCCGTGCTTCCGACCCGCTCCGATCCGCGGCGTGGACCAGTCTGGGTCTGCGCAAGATAAGAAACCATCACTTGGAAAAAAAAGCTTTATTCTGGGTAAGGCAATGCAGGGAGGACCCTTACTACTGTCCCCCTTGGTCCTTTCCCCCCCCCCTTGCTTCAACCTTGTCTTACGTCTAGTCAGCAACCTTTTTTTCCACCACGGCATTATCCCCCTTTGAGAAATATTCATTTTCATTTTCCTTGAATTTTTTTCCTTAGCACAGAGTCCGGGGCCGAAGCCAGCGCTTGAGACAGCACGGCGCTGGCACCCACGCCGATCGGCGAGACTTCCAGGCAAAGTGGGTATACATGCCTGTTGGAGTGCAATTGTCTCACGACCCTTCGGGTAATGCTAGTACGTCATGGGATTTGGACATCTGGGGCCGGTTTGAATAGAATCTATAAAATAAACAAATAAAATAAAACGAAATAAAACAACAAAGTAAAAACAAGATACGAGCCTTGCGATGATTCAGGACTATCCTATGACGCGTCACTAAACACCACCCTAGCCTGTCCAACAAAAGAAGTGGGCAAATTGGGATGAACATCGCCAGGTCGCTCAACTTCCTGAATAGGAAACTCGCTGTCTTATACCGTCTCACTTGCGCAGAGGTACTTTTGCGAGGGCGACTCGTCACATGCCGACATATCACATCAAGAACCCATATTCCCATAATATTTTCAGCTTTGCTTAGGAAGCCAACTGCCGTGGTCAGCAGGGACGTGGGATGCATCTGCGTCACTTGTCCGGTGCTCGTCCGGTTGGCATGCCAAACCATGTCTGGCGACAAAAAGCAATATTATGTCGTCGGCAGCTGAAGCCTTTGCCGTACTCGGCCGAAGGCCGCCTCCATTTTCCCCTCCGCCTCTATTTCTTTCCACTCCTCTCCCGCTCCTTTTGCCGGGGGACGCTTCTTCCATTCGCAGCAGCCCCCCCCCTTTCGCCATAATACGCTATCGTTTTATTTTGTTTTGTTTTTTATTTTTCAATTCTTATCTTTACTTTTTATACCTTTTTCAATACTATTCTAAACCCCTCACGACACCATGAAGTTCCTCTGCCTGCCGGGCGCGTTTGGAAACGCAAAAGTAACCCCACTCTCTGGTGATGACGTGATGGAGGTCGGCTGACATGGACAGAATTTCAAAGTGCAGCTGGACCCGTTTGTGGCTGAGGCAGAGCGGCGCGGGACGGTCAAGTTTGAATGGACTCAGGGCACGCACGCAGCGAAGCCGCCCGCTGGGTTTGAGCAGTACTTTGGGGCGGGCCCGCTGTACCGATTCATCGACTACGACGGGGTGCAGTCCTATGACTTTCTGGAACGCATCCGGCACTTTCCCGAGGCGGCAACTGCCGAGGATACGATGCGACGCCTGATTGGAGACAATCCGGGCCACGTGCTGGAGAGCGTGCAGAAAGCCATCCAGCGGCTCATCGAGATGATTGACGCCGACCCGGAGATTGAGGTGAGAGCGCACCCTGCCTGCTCCTTTCGTCTTTCATCTTCTCACATTGCCACCAGGGCATCCTCGGATACTCCGAGGGCGCCACAACGGCCGCCACGGTCATCCTGGAGGAGCGTTACCGGCTGCAGAACCAAGGCCGACCGCGGCGCATCAAGGTGAGACCCCTGTGTCTGGTGGCTCTTCATGGGAACCCTACTGACGACCAGCGCGCCATCTTCTTTGCCGGCTGGCCGCCGCTGGCGATTGAGAACGGCAAGGTCAAGATGCTGCTCAAGGACGAGTGCCAGGACGTGCTGGACATCCCGACACTTCACGTGGTCGGGTGCAACGACCCATACATCCAGGGCGCAATGGCGCTATATAACCTTTGCGCCGAGAGCAACGCAGAGATCTTTGATCACGGCAAGGGCCACACGGTGCCGCGGGACACGCGCACCATCCACGAGCTCTGCGACGCAATTGGTCGCCTCGTCGATCAAGACTTTACCTGGAGCACAGGTGCGGTCAAGGCACGGACCATTGACGTCAGCATGGACCAGACGTCGAACATCCGGACTGGCATCCAGCAAACGTTTGTGGTGTGATGGTTTTTCATTTCAGAGGTTTCTATTGGAATTTGTTTCAGACAAGAATAAACTCGTCCGACCTCGTAATTATTTCAACTTTTCGGGGCCATGGCGCCCACTTTACAACGAGACATGTCCACTTCTCGGTGAACACTCATTTCACAAAACAACAAGGTAGCAGAGCAGGTAAAACATGGTTCTTTATGGACTGTGGCATGCAGGCAGGCACCAAGTTCCCAGTTTAGGCGTCAGGCCGTCCACCCCCCGTCGACTGGAATGACGACGCCGGTTATAAAACTGCTCTCGGACCCAAGGAGAAAGGAAATGACGTGAGCGACCTCGCGGGCCTCGCCCTTTCGGCCGAGGACGCCCGGGTCGCCCTGGCCGATGAGCTCGGTGGAGCCGTAGGCGGCCTCGATCTGGGTGATCATGGGCGTGGCGATGATGCCGGGGGCGACGGCATTGACTCGTATGCCGCGGGTACCCTCCTCAAGTGCAGCTGTGCGCGTGAGCCCGACGACGGCGTGCTTGCTGGCAGTATAGGGCCCGTTGTGGACGCCGCCGCGAAGGCCGGCAACGCTGGCGGCGTTGACGATGGCGCCGCCGCCCGCGTCGGCCTCGGCCATGTTGGCCAGCTCGGCGCGCAGGCAGTTGAGGGTGCCCGCGACGTTAATGGTCATGACACGCTCAAACTCGGAGTCGGTGATGCTGCGCAAGGCGCCGGTGTCCGGGCGGCCAATGTTAGGCCCAAAGACGCCGGCGAGGTTGGCGGCACCCGCGAGGGGCTGGCCAAAGTGGGCGACGGTGGCGGCGATCCAGGCTTGACAGTCATCGGGTACGCACACGTCGAGGGTCCAGGTGAAGACGCTGGCCTTGTCTCCCCTGGTGGCTGTGCGGATGTGTTCCGCGGTGGCCTCCAGCTGGGTCGCGTTGATGTCGGCTAGCGACAGCAGGGCACCTCGGCTGGCCAGCAGCTCTGCTGTGGCCCGGCCGATACCCGAGGCGGCCCCAGTGACAGCAAAGACCTTGTGGGCGAGTGGCATGATGATCCGGTGCGGTCGAATCGACTCTCTACACAAGAGGGGACTGGGTGGTTCTTGTAGGCGATTCGGCTAATCCGAACTGGGAATGGCCGAGCACCAGAGGCCTAGAGCGCAAGACACCGCATTACACTATTGCTTACAGCGTGCATCGGCAGACGCCACCAGTCCCGAAACAGCATCAACAGTCACGGCGAGCGAGGCATGGGAAGGATTCAGCTGTCAATTTCTAACTGGGGTCCAAGATGGATTGCCGTGGCCACGTCACCATACACTCGTCTACAGCTTGGATACCGCATAGCCGGCTGCCAACGTGGCCAGGGAGAGCAGCACCACGGCCGTCCGGCTGGGGCGAGCGCTCGTTCTCTCGTCCTCAAACGACACAGTGCCGTGAGGCTGGTCCACGACAGGGAGGTAGTCGAGCTTGGCGCCGCGCTTGACGTGCTGGGAAAAGAGGCTACCGACGAGGGCGTCGCTCATGCGTGGCATGACGCGCAAAGCCAGGAAGCGGAACCAGGCCGTCTCGCAGGCCTGTGCGCGCGTCAGCAACGTGCAGAAGCTGGCCAGATCCTTCGCGGCTGCGTGGCGGTTGTCTTGGTACGCAGCAAAGACATGGGCTAGCTCCGGTGGGCCTGGGTGGGCGTTTTCTGCCAAGGCCGCCTGCAGCCGGTTGGCGAGAACGGCGGCTGAGTCCATAGCCGCATTGCCACCGAGGGCCACGTTGACGGTGAACTTGTGCGCCGCGTCCCCCACCAGCACGATGCGCCCCCCCGCGTGCCAGTGTGCGTGGATGCCCTCTTCGATGTTGACGAGGCCGCCGCGCAGACGGCTCTGCCATAGGGTGCCAAAGCGCACGCCCTCATGCACAGACACGTCGGCCACACGGGCGGCGTCAACGTCGGCGTCGGCGGCCGTGTATGTCGGCAGATCTGGCCAATGGTAGGTGCGGTCCAGCAGGGTGAACAGAAAATAAAAGACGCGGGTCGGTTGTGTAAGGACCCTACAATGAGCAGGAAGGACCACACGGATGAGACAAGGAATGGCTCACAAGAAACTGCTTTTGTCCAGATGCACCACTGTCATGAGGCCCGATGGCAGGCCAGGCACGGCTGGACTGAGACCAAACAGGCACTTGTACCGCGTGGTGAAAGCTGTTCGTCAGCAAGGCCAGCAGTAGGTAACAGAAGTGGCAGTTGGGACGCACTCGACATTTCTTCGAGCGAAATGGCGCCTGGGACGGCCGCGTTGGCCGTGTCCCACATGATCTGGCGCACGGCGCTGTTCACGCCGTCGCAGCCCACGACCATGTCGCCATCTTCAAACAGACCGTTGGCCAGATGCACGCGCACGCCCTTGGCCGACGATTCAATAGCCGTCACGGCCGACCCCGTCTTGATGGGCGCGGTGCTGGGCAGGCCGTCGTAGAGGGCGCGAATAAATTCGGTGCGCTCCAGAAGATGGAAGGCATAGCCGTGTCTGGGGGTCAGCTATTCGTCTAGAAACGGCAAGGTGGTGGTGGGGGGAACCTCTTGACAATCTCGTCAAACAGCTTGCTCGTGCCAATGACGCGTCCGTCATCGAGACGGCTGTAGAACGTCTGCATAGGCGCACACTTGTCCTGCACGAATTGTAGACTGCCCATCTGGCTCAGCAGCCGTCCTGCGTGCGGCCAGATTCCAATGCTGGCCCCCGACGGGTAAACGACCTGGCTGTGCTTCTCCAGCACAACGTGGTCGATTCCGGCCTGCTGTAGGGCATTCGAGAGCGTGAGGCCGGCAATGCCGGCACCGACAATAACCACCCGGAAGGGCTTGTTCTTCTCCTGTTTCTTGGCGCTCATCATGGATGGTGGCATGAGTGGTTCGCCCACAACAGTGAAAAGGGCTCGCGATGCGATCATATTGAACTGGACCAAACTTCCCGATTGGGACTCGGCCCGCTGGCTTACACCTTCGGCGTAGCCTAATTGGGAAATTTTCCGTCCAGCGGCGAGCAGATAGTTAAATGGACGCCACCCGTCCACATCATACGATATTTTGTAACCAAACTGCAATTCAGATACACAATGGCCGACGGAAAAATCGGATTCCCCAGCCTCAAGCCGGCGTTCATCTTCAAGGTGGATGTAGGCGAAGGCAACCCTGTGGGTCAGCTCTCGAGCGGCGCCACCTTCCACCACTTTGTGAGTTTATTTTATTATTATTTTATCCTTCCTCTTTTAATCGTCGACATCTCAGCAAACACCCAGTGGCACCATGAAGAGCCTGCCCGGCTTCGAGCCCGCTGTGGACGCCAAGGTCGTCTTTGGCGGCGACTGGCTTTACTTTGACCCGGATCAAAAGCACGCCCGCCTCAATTTCAAAGGCATTGCCAAGTACGTCATCTAGTCCCGCCGCACCAGAGCCCGCTGACGCGAACAGAACGAAGGAGGGCGAATCCTTCTCGTTCTACTATACCGGGGTAATCACCATCAACGAGGAGGTCGGCAAGATCTTTGCCTTTAGCCCCGAGTCCAAGACCATTCCGTTTGGCCAGTCGAGTACGTCTTGCCCCATCCTGTTGACTCTGTCCCTGCTGACCGGAAAGCCACCATTCACACCTTTGAGTCGGGCAGCGAGCGTCTCAAGGCGCTGGAGAACGGCCAGTGGGTGGGTAACGGCCGCTTCATCGTGGCGCTGACTGGGCTCACGGTTGAGAGCCGTGTGTCCCAGGTGGTGCCGAGCACGGACCTTGACTAGTAGTACCAATATATTATCGCGGATAAAATGAACACGTGCCTACATAGTACAGATTCACTCGCATAGTAAAACCACTCAATTCTGTCTAAGTTCTCTTCTTGACCTGCTTCGCCTCGGCTTCCAAAAACTCAGGGATGAGGCCGCGCCAGTCCCGCGGCCGATAGGGCGCAAACATCTCGCTGATGCAGTTTGACTTGCGGCGGGTGTTGAGCCCGAGGTCGCGGGCCAGCGTGTCCACGTACTGTCTGTCAGAAAAGAAAAACGAAAAAAGGGAGAAACTTACGGCAAGATAGTCATAGATGGAGTACGAGTGTCGACGCCCCTGCTCGAGGTACCGCCGCTGTGTCCAGCAGCACCACTGTGACACCTCGCGGCGCATGGCCGCCTCGTCTGGCACGTCCAGCCGCCCCAGCATGTAGGACACGCCCCAGAGAGCCTGCATCTCTGCCACCAGGGGCGTGTACACGCTGTGGATCTGGCCGGGGAAAAAGGCCGAGCGGTCACCCGCTGCCGCTTGGCGCGGCGACACCAGCCGGCGGTAGAGGCGCCACGGCCGCGTGTGAGAGAGGCGCGTCTTGGTGTCGGGTGCATTGCGGCGCAAAAAAGGGAGCTTCTGCAGGACGGTAGTGTCGCTGTCGGCATCGAGGGCGGTCCAGGCCTGGCTGGTGGCGTCGGCGGCCGCGGGTAGACCCCATTCCTGGCGCGTGGCCTCGTCGAAAAGGCCGAGGTTGTCAGTCCAGCCGGTGCACAGGACAACGTAGTCGGCCGTCAGGGTGTCGCCGCTCTTGAGCTGCACCCGGTTGCTGGCCGCAAAGCCGGCGATCTCGGTCCGGTGAACTGTCAGCCGGCCGGTGCGGTCACCTTCATGCAAAATCTTCCAGTACTCAGGGGCCGAGGCCAGGCCGAGACCAGAATTGGCCCAGAAGACGCTTTTTTAGTTAGAGAGAAAGAAATGGACAGATGGACAGAGAGAGGTACCCATAGCCAAACGGAATCGGCCGCAGCTTCTCCATGTTAAGGCTTGTCTTGTAGCCCGCCCTACTCTCAGCCATCCAGCCGACAGTGCGCCAAAACGCCTTGGTGAGCAGGTTTCCCAGGGTGGTCTTTTGCAGCAGGGAGTACCAGACGCCGGTCGTGTTGAGGATGGCCGGGCTCAGCGAAGCTAGGGCGCGCGTGCCCATGATGTCGACCGTGTTGAAGCCGAGCAGGCGGGGGGGCATGATAGCCAGGGGTCCCGACCCGTCCGCGCGGATGACCCAGTTGACCTTCTTGCCCGCCTTGAGCAGCATGAAGACGGTGTCGTAGGCCGACTTGGCCGCGCCTAGTACAGTGGCACTCTGCACATCCGGGCCGACCATGCGGTCAACGTGGGCACCTATCTCACCCGAGTGGATGATGGGTTTCTGAAAGCCGTCATTGGGGAAGTTGGGCACATAGGGCCCGCTGGTGACGCCCGAGGCCACAATCAGCTTTGACGCGTGGACGATGGTGGGTGCCTCGGCTTCGCCGCGGGTCACCATGGAGACGATCCAGAGGTCGTCCTTTTTGCGGGCATCAGTGACGCGGGTCTTGAGACGGGTGCGGCGTACGAGGTCGTAGTCGACGGCAAATGACTGTAGATAGTCGTGAATGGTCTTGGCCGAAATGTAGCGGTCCTGGCTGAGGCCCTCCTTCTTCATGGGGTAAAAGCTGAACTCGAACAAGCCATGGCCGACCTGGGCGAAGAGGTTGGGATAGATGCGCTGCGTGTTCCAGACACCACCGAGCGTGTCGCCATCGTCGACAATTAACACGGCCGCCTCGGGCTCAAGCTTGAGGTATGTGTATGCGGCGATGAGGCCATACCAACCTGATTGTCAGCCATGATAAGGAGAGAAAGAAAGAAAAGAAAAACGTACCTGCACCCACAATGACAACATCATAGTCTGGCTTGCCCATGGTGTCGATGACTAGAAAAATGACAACAATGGCCAACGATTGACAGAAGAAAGACTCCATCTTAATGGTGTCTTTGTCGACCCTGCGGCGTCATACCTTCGGCGTTTCCTCTCTTAGCTCGGACCGACGCCTGCCGGGATGACTGCAGATACAGCCAGGATTATGTCCTTGTTATACGGGATCTGGGCAGTTTATGCCACAAAGAAAAAAAAAGAAGAAGAAGGAGAAAGGACAGGAAAAAAGAAAGAAAAAAGGGAATAAGAATCATATGTGCCATGGGAAATACACCTCTGGTTTCACACAACAACACCGACGCGACGCGCTCAATCCGCCTGCAAGCATCGCGCTGGCTCGCCGGCCTTGCTGGCTTGGGCTTCGTGTTGCTCTGGGGCGGCATGCTCGTGGATGGCACGGTGCTGGCGCTGCTGCAGGCCGCCTGGACGGGCGTTTTTGCCGACGGGCGCCCGCTGCGGACGAGGTATACGGGAGTGTGGCCCGTGGACTTTGCCGTGGCCGTGGTTGTCGCCTTTTTCAACGAGCAAACCGACGGCCGCGACCAAGGCGCCTGGCTGTTCATGCTCGACTTTCAGGTGCAGCTCCAGACGACGGCGCTTTGGTTTCTAATCGAGACGAGCCGGGCGGGCACTAATCTGTGGCTCAGGTGCGTCTACAAGCACAGGTGGTATGCTATCTCTTGCTAACTGGCCAGCTTCCTGCCCTGGCCCCTCCTCACCAACCTCTTTGGCGCCGCCGTCGCCCTGCCCCTGTTCCTCTGGGCCTACGTGCCCACAGTGCTCACTGCCCGGTCCGCAGGTGTGCTGTCGACGGCCCGGGAGCGGTCTCTTCTGCCGGTGTTGATCCTTACGGCCTTTGGTCCCCTCCTGCTGATGATGTATGCCTACCGTTTCGCCGGCGACGCTACGCGCCAGGCCCTCATCGCAGCTCAGCTCTTCTCGCCCATCCTCATGACGGCGGCTGTGGCAGCTGTCCCATCGCCGCCGGGACACAATGTCCGTGTGCCGACAGCCTACATGCTGAGCGGCCTGGCCAGTGCCGCTGTGCACGTCTACACGCTGGCAGTGACGCTTACCAGCAGCGATCCCGACTTGAAATGGGCCCGGCTGTTTGTTCCAGCACCTTCGCACGTGGTGGCCGGTAGCTTGGAGATTGTGCACGACGGTGGCCTTCTCTTCTTGCAGTATGACTGGCTCGTGGTCAGCGCCACCTGCGGGCTGTGGGCGTACTTTCTCACAGACACGGATGGTCTGGCCAAAGTGCAGGAGCGGATCGGCCGGGTCCTGATGATTACGGCCGGCCTCGTTTTTCTCGGGCCGGCTGCGGTCACCTCAGTCGGCTTATACAAACGTGAGAACCAGGCTGAGCGGCAGGGAGTATTGTTAGTGCAGAGTAACAGAGCCAAAAATAAACACCTTATCTAGATTTACGTGATCAGTGACAGACAGTGCCAGCCGGTTCACTTACTCGTACTGTCTACATGCTGACGTCGGCCACCGGCATTGCCTACTTGGGCCAAAGCCGGGCAGCATCTCGGTCCGAGGGCATCGGCTGGCTGTAGATGAGATGGCTGGGCAGAAGGCTGACATCAGGCCATGATAGCCTGTTTATATGAGCAGTGCATCCTCAGTCTGCGTCGATCGTATGAGCAAGGTCTGAAATCAGACAACTCTACAGTATTCACTTTCCGATCTTATCAGGAAACATGCCGGCTCTTACAACGGATCGGTCCGCGACGCCCGACAGCTACCCGTCCAGCGATGGCGGCGCAGACTGGACGACCAAGGCGCGGATCCTCAGCGACGAGGAGTATGCGGTCAAGTTTCCAGCGGACAACCAAGAGAAGCCGCTGAGCCAGCAGCTGGAGCCGATTGCGGTGGTGGGGATGGGTGAGTCTTCCTCAGAGAGAGAAGAGAGAGAGACGCTAATTGTAGGCTGCCGACTCCCTGGGGACGTGTCGTCGCCGGCCGGGTTCTGGGAGATGATGATGCAGAAGAAAAGCGGGCGGACGGACAAGGTGCCGGCGTCGCGGTTCAACATTGACGCGCACCTGCACCCGAACAACGAGCGACCCGGGTCGTTCAACGTGCCCGGGGGCCACTTTCTGTCAGGCAACCTGCAAGAGTTCGACCCGAGCTTCTTCAACATCTCGCCGGTGGAGGCCATGTGGATGGACCCGCAGCAGCGCAAGCTTCTGGAAGTGGTGTACGAGGCGCTGGAGTCTGGTGGCATCGGGCTGGAGGCGATCGAGGGGACGCGGACGGCCGTGTTCGCGGCCACGTTCACGGCGGACTACCAGCAGATGTCGTTCAAGGAGCCCGACTTCCGGCACAGCTACGCGGCCACGGGTGTGGACCCGGGGATCCTGTCGAACCGCATCAGCCACGTGTTCAACCTGTCGGGGCCGAGCATCACGGTCAACACGGCTTGCTCGTCGTCCATCTATGCTATGCACAACGCCTGCAACGCTCTGCGCAACGGCGAGTGCGAGGGCGCCCTCGTGGGCGGCACCAACCTGATCCTCACGGTGGACCAGCACATGAACACGGCCAAGCTCGGGGTGCTGTCGCCGGACTCGGTGTGCCACACGTTTGACGCCGCGGCTAACGGCTACAGCCGAGCGGAAGCGGCCGGGGCCGTGTACCTCAAGCGGCTCAGCGACGCGCTCCGCGACGGCGACCCGGTGCGCGGGGTGCTGCGATCGTCGGCGGTTAACAGCAACGGCAAGGTGGCCGGGGTAGGCATCACCTACCCGAACATGGAAGGTCAGTATCACGTGATCCGACAGGCCTACGAGCGCGGCGGGCAGCTGGACCCGCGCTGGACGGGGTACTTTGAGATCCACGGGACGGGAACGCCGGTGGGGGACCCGATCGAGGTGCACGCGGTGGCGCGGGCCATGAACAAGGAGGACGTGGCGCCGAAGGCAGGTGTCCCGTGGACGGAGCCGCTGTGGATCGGGGCGGTCAAGACCAACATTGGCCACAGCGAGGCGGCTAGTGGGCTTTCAGCGATCATCAAGGCGGTGCTTACAGTGGAGCACGCTGTAATTCCGCCTACGCGGGGGTTGGAGAACCCGAATCCAGCGAGTAAGTCCAGTCCCTACCAAAAGGGGAAGAAAAGAGAAAAGAGAAAAAAAGAAAGAGAAAAAACTGACAAGCAGTCAACTGGAAGCGCTGGCACGTCAAGGTGCCGACCGAGGCACAGCCGTTCCCGGCATACCTGCCGGTGACGCGGGTCAGCGTCAACAGTTTTGGGTACGGCGGCACCAACGGCCACTTCATCGTGGAGTCGGTGGACTCGCTGGTGGCCGGGTACGTGCGAGGGCAGCGGCGGACGGGCCCGCCTGGCAACGAGCGCGGCGTGTTCCACCGGCGGCGGCCGTACCTGCTGACGTTCTCGGCACACGACGCGGCGACGCTGCAGTGCAACATTGCGGCGCACGGCCGGGTGCTGGGGCAGTACGGGCTGCTGGATGTGGCCTACACGCTGGCAGAGCGGCGGACGAAGTTGGCAAGCCGCGGCTTCGTCGTGAGCAGCCCGGCGACGGCGGAGGCGGACTTTGCCGATGTGGCCACGCGTTTTGTCCTGGCGGAGCGGCGGGCGCAGCCGGCCACGGTCGGCTTCGTCTTTACCGGCCAAGGGGCGCAGTGGGCCGGCATGGCCCGCGAGCTGCTGGTGTACTATCCCAGCTTCCGGCGCACGATCGAGCAGCTGGACGCGGTGCTGGGCCGCCTGCCCAACGGGCCCGACTGGACGCTGCAGGACGTGCTGCAGGAGTCGGCGGCTGAGTCGCGCATCCACGAGGCCGAGTTCTCCCAGCCTCTGTGCACGGCCGTGCAGATGGCCCTCGTCGACCTGCTCGAGGCCTGGGGGGTGACTCCTGCCGTCACCGTCGGCCACTCTTCCGGCGAGATCGCCGCCGCCTATGCCGCCGGGCTCGTCGGCTTTGATGACGCCATCGTGGCCGCCTACTTCCGCGGCCGGGCCGCCAAGGCGATCACAAGCCACGGCGCCATGATGGTGGTCGGTCTCGGTGCCGAGGAGGTCGAGCCCTATCTGGCGGCGGTGGCCAGCCACGGCCAAGTGGTGGTGGCCTGCCACAACTCGCCGTCGCTGGTGACGCTGAGCGGCGACCGCGGCGCCATCGACGCGCTCCAGGCCGACTTGGACGCCGCAAACGTGTTTGCCCGCATCGTCAAGACCAACGGCAAGGCCTACCACTCGGCCCACATGAAGCCGGCCGCGTCAGTCTACCTTGGGCTGCTCGAGGAGGCCGCGCAGGCCGCGCTGCCGCCAACAAAGCCGCGCAAGCCGGCGCGCGCCATCATGGTGTCGTCGGTGACCAACACGCTGCTGGACTCCGCCGTGCCGCTGGACGCGCACTACTGGTGCGCCAATCTCGTGAGCCCGGTGCGCTTCCAGCAGGCTGTGCAGACAATCGGCAGCCACGACCAGCTGGCGCACGTGGACCTCCTCATCGAAGTGGGGCCTCACGCGGTGCTACGGGGCCCGGCCAAACAGATCTTCCGCGCGCACCAGCTCGACCGCCTCAGCTACCTGCCAACGCTGGAGCGCGGCAAGGACGCGGCCGCGCAGATGCTGGCGCTGGCCGGCCAGTTGTTTCTGCGCGGCGTGCCGCTGGACTATGCGCGTGTCGTGGCCATTGAAGAAGAGACCGGCGGCGGCGGCATCAGCCTGAAGCAGGGGCGCCTCCTCGTCGACCTGCCCACCTACCAGTGGCACTACGCCAAGGACCTCTGGGCGGAGGCGCGGCAGTCGGCAGAGCAGCGGGCGCCACAGCAGATGCGGCATGACACGCTGGGCGCGCGGCTGCCGGGCGGATCGGCCTTCAGCCCAGCCTGGCGCAACCGTCTGCGCATGCTGGACCTGCCATGGCTGCGACACCATTCCCTAGGCGGCGAGGCTGTGTTCCCGGCGGCCGGCTACTTCAGCATGGCCATCGAGGCGGCGACGCAGCTCAACGAGGCGGCGCGCCAACCACAGACGGTGGTGGGCTACACGCTGCGCGACGTGGTCATCCAGGGCGCCCTCGTCATCCCCGACACCAACGACGGCATCGAGACGCTCGTGAGTCTGCACCCGAGCGCCGTAGCTGACGCCGACGACGCCGTCGTCTGGTGGGATTTTGAGGTCGCCTCCTGCGCCGACGCCGGCCACCACTGGACCAGCCACATCACCGGCCGCATTGCCATCAACACCCGGCCCCGTCCGGCCGCCCCTCCACGCACCCCCCCGACCGGCCTGTCCCAGCGCACGACGGGCGCAGCCTGGAACGCAGCATTCAGGGCGGTCGGGTTTGATTATGGACCGTCGTTCCAGGACATGCAAGACGTGCGCTCCGACGGGCAGCGATACGTGGCCACGGCTGCGTCGACGCTGAAGCGCGAGTCCGGCCTAGTAGTCGGTCCCGAGTCTCGCTACGTGCTGCACCCGGCGACGATCGATGCCAACCTGCAGCTTGTACTCGTGTCCATCTTTGCCGGCCGCGTCACCGACATGGCCTGCGGCGCTGTGCCCGTGCGGGCCGACGAGGTGTCCGTGTGGCTACCCTCGGCTGCCGACCTGGCCCACCCAGACGCCGTCGCCTACGCCTGGACAGACGAGCGCGGCCAGCGCTTCTTTGCCAGCGGCACCCAGCTCGTGGCCAGCAGCGGAGACGTCGTGCTGGCCATTGACGGCCTGCGCTGCGTCTCCTACGAGGCCGCCGTGCCCCAGACCCGCGCCCCGCCCATCCCGGCTGCCCCCTTTGCCGAGCTCGCCTGGGCAGTCGACATCGACGCCCTCACCGCCGATAGCCCTGTGTCCCAACTGACCACGGCCGATCTTGTGGGCCTGGCCGGCTTCAAGAACCCGGGCTCTCGCGTGCTGGCCGTGGATGTGGTCGACCCGGTCGCCCTCGCTGAGAAAGCCGAGGGCCGCATTCGGCTGACGGCGGCGACCACGGCTGGCAAGGAAGCCGTAGAGAAGTTAGCAGAGGCGCTCGTCAGCGTCAAACACACAGCCACCCAAGGGCTCGACCTCCTGGTCGACCTCGATGGCCAGGACGGCCTCGCCGCCGAGCAGTTCGATGTCGTCATCCCGGGGGGCATCCTCAACGCCGACCAGCTGCGCTGGCTGCTGAAGCCCGGCGGCCGCGTTATTGGCCCGCACGATCAGCTCGTGTCGCTGGACCAGTTCTCACTCCTTCCTCTTGCTGGCGGCCTCACTATTGCCACCAAGGCAAGCGGAAACGGCAAAAGTGTGAACGGCAAGAGCGACGCAAACCACGCCATTGTGTACCGCAGCCACATCACCGACTTTGCCCAGGCCCTCTTCCTCCAGCTCGAAAATGTCGGCCGTCCTACTTTTGTGCCTCTGGCTCAGGCCCACGAAGCCACCGACGCCGTTCTCCAGCACATCGTCGTCGTCGCCGACCTCGAGGGCCCCCTGCTGGCCACTCTCGACGCCGCCGAGCTCGCCGGCCTGCAGCACCTCGTCACCCATGCCACCGACATCACCTGGGTCTCTGCCGCTGCCCTCCAGAAAGCCACGTCGCCCCAGGAGGCGATGGCCCTCGGTCTCACCCGCTCGCTGCGTGCTGAGTTGGCCTCGCTTGATCTCACCGTCGTCGACGTCAATCTCGACAACACGTCCACCGATGTTGCTGTCGCCGCCATTGTGGACATCATCGACCGTCACAGCGGCGAGCACGAGTACAGCATCGACAGCGGTCTCGTGCATATCAGTCGTCTGGTTCCCGCCACCGCCCTCAACGACGTCTACGGTCCCCCGAGTGCCGTCGTCCAGACTGTGCCCTTGCGCACCGATGATGCCCTCGTCGGTCTCCCCCAGGCTGGCCCGCTCATTTTCACGCACGACACTCGGGTCGACAGCGACACTCTCGGGCCCGACGACGTCCAGGTTCGCGTCCTCCACGCCGGTCTCACCAAAGAGGACGTGCTCGTTCGCGAGGGCACCGACTCGCTGACTGCCTTCTCCCACGCCATCTACGGTGAGGTCATGCATGTTGGCGGACACGTCACCACGTTCCGCGTTGGCGACCGCGTCCTTGGTCTGCACCCCGACCGTCTCGCTACTATTCAGACCGTCCCGGCCGCCCTCCTCGTCCACGCCGATGCGCCCGACGCCGTCACCCTCCCCCTCGCCTACGCCACAGCTCTGCACGCCCTCGACACCCTCGCCCGCGTCGCCGAGGGCGACATTGTCCTTGTTCTGCAGGGTACCGGTTCCGCTGGATCCGCTGCTGTCGCGCTCGCCCGTCTCCGCCACGCCGTGCCTTATGTTGCCGTCCGCTCCGAGGGTGAGGCCCTCCGGGCCGCCACCGCTCTCGATCTGCCCCCTCAGCAGATTCTCACCGGTCTCGATGGCCACATCCAGACTGCCCTCGCCCTGCGCACCGGCGGTCGCACCGCCGACGTTGTCCTCAGTGTCTCCTACGTCAGCACCAACGTCGCCCACGAGGCCTGGCGCGCCATCGCTCCCTTTGGCCGCTTCGTCGAGATCGGCCGCAAGCACGGCACTGCCGCCCAGCCCCGTCCTGCCCTCGACCCCGCTCCGGCCACCCGCGGCGCCAGCTACCACGCCTTTGACATCCTTGACCTGTGGAATCAGAAGCCTGCCCGTCTGGCCGCCTACCTGCACGACACCGCCACCCTGCTGTGCGAACACCCCGAACTCGGTTTCGGCCACGGCACCCCGCCCGTCCACGTCCACGCCGCTGACTACGACCGCGCCGTCGCCGGCTTCAGCGACGATCTCGGCGTCGCTCCGACCATCGTCGACTTGACCCCCGACGACGACCACCTCCTCCAGGTCCGGCCCACCCGCCCCCCGCTGACCTTCCGCCCAGACGCCACCTACTTCCTCGTCGGCTGTCTCGGTGGCCTCGGCCGCAGCCTCACTGCCTGGATGACCGACCGCGGCGCCAAGCACTTTGCTTTCATGAGCCGCACCGGCGTCAACACCCCCGAGACTGCCGCTTGGCTGCGCAAAATCGAAGCCAAGACCGACGCCACCTGTCAGATCATCCGCGGCGACGCCAGCCGTGCCGCTGACGTCGACGCCGCCTTGGACAGCATTCCTGCGGCTTTGCCCGTCAAGGGTGTTGTCCACGCAGCCATGGTTTTACGGGTATGTTTTTCTGTCTAGAGAGAGAGAGAGAGCTAACAACGCAGGACGGCATGTTCCGCACAATGACCCACGACGCCTGGACCCAGTCCATCACTCCAAAGGTCGCCGCCGGCCTTAACCTCCACGCTGCCCTGCAGAAGCGCGGCGCCGATCTCGACTTCTTCGTCGCTACCAGCTCCACGTCCGGCCTGCTCGGCACCCCCGGCCAGGCCAACTACGCTTCCGCCAACAACTTCCTCGACAGTCTCGCGTGCCACCGCGTCCACAGTGGCCTGCCCGCGACTTCACTACTGCTGCCCATGGTCCTCAGCGTCGGCGTCGTCGCCGAGAACCCCGAGATCGAGGCCGCCCTGCGCCGCAAGGGCATCTACGGTATCGACGAGGCCCACCTGCTCGATGCCTTTGAGGCCGCCATGGCTCCCACCACCACCGCCGATCACATCATCGTCGGCATGGACCCCCAGAAGCTCGCCAAGGCCTTGGCCAGCGACGAGGTCACCGACAGCTTCTGGACCGACGACCCCCGCTTCCGCACCGTCATGCGTATCATCGACGACGCCACCGCTTCATCCTCTGGAGGCGCCGGTGCCGGCGCGGGTTTCACCATCCTGCAGGCCATCCGCGAGGCCGGTGCCGCCGCCCCCGCACAGGCCCTCGTCGTCGAGCACTTTACCGAGAAGCTCTCGCGCCTACTGCTGCTCGACCGCGCCGTCTTTGAGCCCGAGGTCCTGCCCATCACCGGCTACGGCCTCGACAGCATGATCGGCGCCGAGCTACGCAACTGGATTTTCCGCGAGTACGCCCTCGACATCCCCTTCCAGCGGCTCAACGGGCCCGACCTCACCATTGCCAAGTTTGCCGCTCTGGTCGTGGCCCAGCAGGGGTTGGAGTGATGGACCTATTTTGTTCTGCAGCTTGCTTTTTTCTGTTTTTGTCTTAGACCAATAAATTGTCTGTCTAAAATTGACCAAATTCTACTGAATTCAAACACCTGAAGACCACTGAGAAAGACGATTCAAGCCAATATTTTTCATCCATGCCAGCGTTCATCATGCCTCGTAGGGACAACCTTTGCATGAACCCATGTAAGGACGATCCCCCCACGCTAGACCGAGCTGGCGCCAGCAGGCCCCGCTAGCAGCCCCCGCCAACGGCGGTGACGTCAGCAATCCGATTGGCTATGGCGCCAGCAAACGGCAGTGACGCCAGCGAACGGCTGTGGCGCCAACAACGGCTCGTAGCGCCAACAAGCGGAAGCTACACAGATGGCGCCAGCAGCACTCACAGCGCGTCAGCAGCGCATCAGCACGGGCATCAGCACGGGCATCAGCACGGGTATCAGCGCGGGTTTTCCACACCATACACCCTTATCCTGCGCTAATGCAGCGCCCACGGTTTTATGGTCAGCAGCGCCTTGGTGGGCTCGGCCGGGGCTGTCGATCAAGGATGTTCCTCTCTCCCCGGCTTATTCATTTTGGGCATCGCATCCATCGTATCTATCGTATCCGTCGCACCCGATGCAATCTCCACCCCTCCCATGACCCGTCACATCAGCCAGTTCAGACACATGCTCCACACACACGCATACACACAAAGAGCTGTCATTGTTTCGTTGCTTGCTGCCTAGCTCCTCGCCTAGATTCCTCCTTTGTTGCTTTGTTGCTCTGTTGCTCAGGCTTCCAACTCTCCGCGCACTGCCACCTGCACTCATTCGTAGCTAAACTTCTGGCCCACCAGCTCTTCGCTCAGCTTCCACAGCCGCTCCGCCTCCACCAGACTCGTCCCCCAGGGCTTGACCCGGTCCTTCCACGGGTCAGCCAGCTTGGCCTTTTCCAAGTACGCCCCGTTGTGTCCTAGACGATCCCCCACCCCGTTAGCTGTATGCCTTCTCATAATGCTGCCAGTGCCTTGTCCTCACCAGCAAGGTCCGTGGCAAAAGACGCGTAGACGTGCGTAGCCGTGCCCTGCTCGGGCGTGACAAAGTCGAACGCGGTCGCAAAGCCGGCTGCGTTGCCCAGGTGGCGGTGGACGTCCACTGGGATCCGATCAGTAAAAGAACAAGCGAAAAAGAGAATAGACAGTGCGCACGCAGCTCCTTGAATTCCACCTCCCAATTAATGTGGTCGCCTAGGTGCGTGTTGATGACACCGGGGTGGAGGCTAAAAGCCAGAAGGTTCTTCGAGCCCAGCTTGTTAGCCAGGTAGAGCGCCATCAGCATGTTGGCCGTCTTGCTCTGTCCGTAAGCCTTCCATCGGTTGTAGAGGGTGCCATTCTGGAGGTTAGCTCTGCCTTTTCCCCCCTTTCTGTACCATTCTTTTTTTCGTGAGGGGTACCTGGAAATTGTAGTCCGCAAAGCGGATCGGGCTCAGCTGATGGCCATCGCTGCTGACCATGACCACACGTGGCGCAGGGGCGGCCAAGATCTTGTCGATGAGCAGGTTCGTGAAGAGAAAAGGTCCCAGGTGGTTCGTGGCGAACTGGCTCTCGAAACCGTCGACGGTCAGGCGGAAATCGACGGCCATGATGCCCGCGTTGTTGACAAGCACATCAATGTACGGCACGTCCTTCCAGGCCTGCACCGTAGCCGCTGCCGTGCGCACCGCGGCCAGCGAGCCCAGATCCAGCTCCAGCGTGCGCACCTGCACCTTGGACCCCGGTCCCGCCGCCGCCACCACCGCCTTCTGCGTCACCTCCAGCTTGGCCGGGCTGCGGCCGGCTAGGATCAGCAGCCGTGGCTGCGCCGCTGCCACAGCCTCCACATACGCTGCACCCAGCGACGAGGGCGAGATTCCTGTCACCAGGATAGTCTTGTCGCGGATCTGTGCGCCATACAGGCTGACGAGTGCGCCCGCCGTGGGGAGAGCAGGTGTTGCGTCGGTGGAAGCCATGTCGTACGTCTGTCTAAGCAGATGGATAATGGGATCGGCTATGGTCAGGGTTTCGTGGTGAGATCAAAAAGAGGAAGGAAGAAAAAAAGGAGGAACAGGGTGTGTTATTCCAAAGATGGCAAGGCCCAAGTTGGGAAGCGGCGCCCCCAAATACTCGTACCAGTATTTATGGAGCCAGACAGCTGCCCACAGCTACTTGGGCCAACCAGGAACGGCCTTGGCTCCGGGCCAGTGTCCCGTTGCCTCTTCCAGCAATGCCGGAACTGGCACTAGCACGAACGGCCATGGCCGGCAAGGCAAAAAAGCCAGGGGCGAGCAGGCAGAGAGTTTTCAGCTTCGGAATGGGTGACACATATAAAATGAAGCTTGGCCAGCTGAGCTTCGTTGGCGTCCTCGAGCTGTCCTCATCCACCCATCCGTGCCGCTTTGTCACCACTTGCCCGTCGTCATGTCTTCCTTCATCCTGCTCGGCCTCTTGGCCACCTCCGTGTCCAAGGTGACCGCTTCTCGATCCGACGACGTGTTCGGAGCGTCTGTCGACGGCGGCGTGCTGAAGCTCTTTGGCAACTCGTTTGGCCGTCCTGGCTACAATGTGACCTACGACTACGTGGTGCGTCTGTCACTGTGGGAGGCTCGTCCGCTCTGCATGCTGACAAGTAGGTCGTTGGCGCTGGCAATGCTGGAGCCACCATTGCTGCCCGTCTCGCCCTCGATCCGGCCAACTACACCGTCGCCCTGATCGAGCCCGGCAGCTTCTACGAGATTATGGACGGCAACCGCACACAGGTCCCGGGCTACAACTACGTCAACACGATTGAATTCCCGCTCGGCGACCAGACCACGCCCACCCTCTGGGCCATTGACACCGTCCCCCAAGCTGGGCTCAACGACCGCGTGCTGATGTACCCGGGCGGCATGACGTTTGGCGGGAGGTGCGTGCCGCAGACCTGACTTTGGATCTGCTTTCTCATGCTGACTGCACAGCACGGCGGCCAACTATATAGGCTACCACCGGTAAGGATATTCCCCTCTCTCCCGCCATCGGCCCAGCTGACCCCCAGCGCCACCAAGGGCACTTTTGACCAGTGGGCCGAGATTACCGGCGACGAGTTCTGGAACTGGACCAACGTCTACAACGGCTACAAAAAGAGCGTCACCTTCCAGCCCCCCGACTACACCAAGATCGGCGCCGGCTTCAACATCTCGTACGATCCCACTGCTTTTGACGCCAACGGCGGCCCTCTGCACGTGTCCTACGGCAACTACCAGCCCGCCTATGGGGCGGCGCTTGGCGAGGCCCTGGCCGCCTCGGGCCTCAGCCCCATCGACGGCTTCAACAGCGGCCGCCTCATCGGCTACGGCACGGCCACAGCGGCCATTGACACGCGCACGGCTACGCGCGACTCGGCCGAGACATCCTTTCTGCAGCTTGCCGCCCGCACCACCAGCATCAAGTTGTACCCGCAGGCCATTGGCAAAAAGATCCTCTTTGATGAACAGAAAAAGGCCACCGGCGTCCTCGTCCAAAGCAACTCCATCTTTGGCAATCTCGAGTACATCCTATCCGCCCGAAAGGAGGTCATTGTCTCTGCTGGCGTGGTACGTCCTCTCATCCTCCGCGTGTGATTGGGCATAGCTTTTTCTGACCCGCACTTCCAGTGGCACTCCCCCCAACTGCTCATGCTGTCGGGTATCGGCCCAGCCGAGACGCTGCAGAAGTACGACATTGATGTGGTGGCCGATCTCCCCGGTGTCGGCCAGAGCGAGTTTGTACGTTATTCTTGTACAACATTTACTGAGACATGCTGACAAAGCAGGATCAACCTTTGCTCGCCCTCACGCTCAATATCACCGACGCCACAAACACGCAGTTCCAGGTTGGCAATCCAGAAGTGTACGACAAGGTCCTGGACGAATACATCAACCACCAGTCCGGTATTTTGTCTGGTTTTGGCACCGGTGCTTCCATGGGTACGTTGACGCTGAAAGAAGGAAAATGAAAGAGGAAAAGGAAAATACGCTGACCTACAGGTTTTGAGAAATTTCCTGAAGCATACCGAGCCAACTTTAGCAACGCCACGCTCGAGTACCTCGCCACGTTCCCTGACGACTTCCCCGAATTTGAGATTATCCCCCTGGCCAATGTCCCCGTGAGCCTCTTGGACGTCGGGCCCTACGACAACCTGATCCTCCTAAATGGCGTGCTGCTGGCGCCCAAGTCGCGCGGCAACATGACCATCACCAGCAACAGCATCTTTGATTCGCCCCAGATCAACCCCAACTGGCTCTCCGACCCGGCTGACGTCGAGCAGGCCTTCGCCGGCCTGACGCGTCTGCGCGAGATCGAGTCCAATTGGGCCTCCTTCAGCAACGAGCTCTCGCCCGGGCCCAACGTCACCA
Source organism: Harringtonia lauricola (assembly GCA_014183025.1). NCBI lineage: Eukaryota > Fungi > Ascomycota > Sordariomycetes > Ophiostomatales > Ophiostomataceae > Harringtonia > Harringtonia lauricola. Next base: position 103,534 of record JACBXF010000032.1, read on the forward strand.
CCCCGGAACAGTTCAAGGACTTTATCCTGGAAACCATTTCCTTTATCTTTCACGGCACCTCCACCGGTTTGTCTCTCTCCATGCGTGCTTGTTTCCCAACGTCACCTGCTGACTGACTCGCAGCCAAAATGGGCCCGTCAACCGACGCCCTTGCCGTCGTCGACTCGCGCGCCCGTGTCTACAACGTCACGGGTCTCCGTGTTGTTGATAACAGCGCCTTCCCCCTTTGCCCGCCGGGCCATCCCATGTCGGCGACCTGTACGAAATGTGCCCCTTCTCTGATCAAACAGATAGTGTTCGCTAACGATGTGCCAGACATGTTCGCCGAGCTGATCGCCGAGTCCATCCTAAACGGCGACCAATAAGCGTGAGTCGCTGCTCTAATAGAAGCAATCGAACGTCAGCGAACCCGTGTGTACAGGATGTTTCTTCTCAACTTGCCTCAGCCTGTCGGGCAAGCTAAATCATCATTTGATGGTGCTTTTTTTTTCTGCAGTATATATAGTGTAGACAATAGTAGGTAGCAGTACAGTCAAATTTTTGACATGCAAGAGAAACTGAGGCTGCGCTGTGGCCCATGTTGTATCGGCCATCGGATGGGAATGCGACCAAATATATGAACAATACGACAACACTCGTGTGTGGCATGGCTGTTGGGACTTGTGGGGATTCTGACGGTCTGTTGGGAGTGGCGTCAGCAAGATGCAGATGCAGGTGTGCCCACTGCACGTCTGAAACGGAAGTTTACTTCCTTGGTTTAGGAGCCGTTCCGGCCGCGGAAGAAATCAGGCGTGGTGTATTCCATAACCATTGGGACGAGCACACACAGGAGAGACCCGACTCTCGTCCTATGGTGATGCGCATAGTTGACACAGGTTCCATACGAGTGGAGATTTCAGAATGTAGTACCAGGGACCAACAACACGGGGGCAAGTTGCTGGCAATACCATGTCGGTCCATATATTACATTGCGGCTGGTATGGAGACCGGTCTTAGGCCGCGTAAGAAGTCTAACCATAATGTAATGTACCGGCTGCAAGTCAGCTGCCGAGTTGGAAAAACGACAGGTTGAGCTGTGACCCAAATGATTCAGAGATTCCGGTTACAGAATGTCTTACTGAAGACATCTGAAATGCTTTATAAGAGCGACTCTCGTAAAGGAGGGGACTCCGAGACATGGGCCAGGCCAAAACAGCATTTGTAATCCACTATAGACGCCCAGACACGGCGAGATGACCGAACAACGTCCAGCAGACAACAACAGCCCACAGAGGGACAATCACACGTTGGCAGATTCCACTATGGGCCTTGAGCTACGCACACAACAATGCGGCTATCTGTACAACCCGCCTATGTTAAGCGTGCATTTTACACCGTCAAATCGTCCCAGGACGTTATTTGTCATGTGGCCGGGGCGACCAGCAGAGTTTGGCGAAGCATAAAAGACAAGTCAGTTCCGGCCTGCTGTTCTATTAATAAAAAGGAAAGCAGCGTTGGTGTGCGTATATAAGTGCGTCTGATGGGCATCCTATCTATTCAGTCTATCGTTGACATGAATTTTTTTTTTCATTTCTGTGTGCGTCTTTCTGTCATTTTTTATAACGAGAAAGGACAGGAAGAAAAGAGAGGAAAAAATAAGAAAAATATCCTTTCCTCGGCCCTCCCCAAAAAGACGGACAAAAGAAGAATAAGGGTGAGAAAACGGAAGAAAAAAAACTCATTTCTCCCAACTGCTCAGCTCACTGAGAATTCGCTTGATGCGACGATCGCAGCCAGCCAGGATGCTGCTGGCGGCGGCGTGCTCGCTCAGGTGGGCGATGGCGTCCGACATCTCCTCAGACTTCACCTGCAGCAGCACACCCATGACGCGCACCCACTCGGTGCGCGACTCGATCTGATAGTTGCCGACGGCGCCGCCGGCGCGCTCGCAGGCGTCCTTGTCCTGCTCTTCTTCGCGGGCACGCTGCAACTTGCGCACGTGCTGGGCAACGCCCTTTTCCAGGTACGTCAGCAGGCGGTCGATGATGAGGGCCATCATCATGGCAATGGCGTTGGGGGTCGTGCAGGTCTCGCAGGCCAGCCAGGTGCGCAGCTGGTCCAGCGAGGCCTTGAGCGTGCGCAGCACCACGTCAGTCGACAGCTCCCGGTCCTGATACGTGTGCAGCACTTCGAGCAGGCGCACCGCCGCCATGGAGCAGAGGCAGGGGCGCGAAGAGCTGTGGTACTGATGCTGCAGAAAGGCCACGTCGGCCAGCGCGTGCTGTAGCACCGGCGGCATGTCGGCGTCAGTGGCGGCCGCCCCCGTTGCCGCCGATGATGATGACGTCGATGACAGAGTGCCCGGAGCACTGGACGAGCTGGCACTGGGTGGCGGCGGCGGCGGCGGCTCTTCTGCAGCTGCGCTGAGGCGGTGGGGGGCGGCCGAGTCGAAGACCCCATAGTCGAGTCTGTGGGGGGCCTTGAGGGGGGTCGAGGCGGCCGAGATGCTGGCCACCTGCATGTGATCGGCAAACGTGACGTTGTACGGGAGCGTCGAGTGGTCGTATCCCCAGCAGTACTCGTCGTGGCCGACGGCAGGCCAGCCATTCATAGCCATTCCGTCACTGCTGCTGCCACGCTTGCTGTCGAGGTCCATCTGAAACATGATATCGTCGCTGGACGGTGCTGAGTGGGTCGGCGAGGTCAAGGATCCCAGGTCGAACGGCAGCGGTGTCAGTGACAGCAGGAGATCATCCACGGTGGACGAGATGGAATCCACCAGCGGCGACATGGGTGGAGTGTCGGCCAGCTCAAGCGAGCCGCTGGCTGTCACTGTCTTGCCTTGCTGTCTTGCCAATTCTGGGAAGGTGATCGACGGCGCATGGCTGTCTGGCTGAGAGGCGGTTCCGTTGCCATCCTCCATGGGGGAGGTGGATGATCCATGAGCGGAGCTGGGAGTTCTTGTTTCTTCGCCGATGCTACTACTGCTACTGTTGTTATTGTTGGTGTTGTTGTTACCGCCGCCAGTCGATGCAGATGCCGTGTTGGCCCGTCGTTTCCGAGGTCCCCGCCTCTCACTGGTGGCTGGATATACACACGGGATGCCACTGGATTTGCATTTGGCACAGCCTGACCGATCACCGGTGCATTTTACCTGGACATGGATTAGCCTTTGCTCATGGCCCGTGACGAGGACGGAATGCCGTGCCGCCCACCTTCTTCGAGTGGCATTCAAGGCAGGCCAGCCGCACGGGACGGCGCCCTCCAAAGTTCTCGACACTAGCGGGAAGCAGCTGGATGGCGTTGTCACTGTCCCCTTTGGTATATGAGAGAGTCGCAAACATGGCCGCGGGCGGATGGGATTCTTGGGGGTGTGCGGTTGGATGTTTGATGGGAATCGACAGTAAACCATGGCTTCCTGTGCCACTGTGTTGTGTTTGCTTGAACGTGTGCTTGAACGTGTGCTTGAATGTATACTTGTGCCGCGTGCGCGTTTGTGCCTTGTGCCGGCGCGTTTGTCCGTGGACACGGGTGCAAGTGCAAGTCTGTGAATGTGTGTGGCAGTGTGCGAGTAAATGGCAGCTGTAATTGAACCCCAGGATGTGGTGTTGGTCCCGCAGACGTCTTACCCCTTTTGCTCTGGTATTCTGGTTATAAGCAGAACAAACAACTATGGCCGGACGGCAATGCCTATCATCTTGGAGTGCATCGCCTATAGGCATAGCATACTAAATACACTACAACCCCACCATGCCACAAGGGTGTGATTCAAAAGTACGGACACCAGAGGCAGACAAGTACAAGAGAGAGAGAGAGCACCGGGTGGAGAACGCCACAACCGTGAATTAACTCGTCCACCCCTGTACTTCCCATCGGCTAGGCTGCCGGCCACCGTTTGCTGTCGTGGGGGTCCCGTGAATTTAGAGTTATGATTGATTGCTCCCTTGGCCTGGAATGGTCTGAAGCGTCGCGTTTGTGGCCAAACAAGACACGCGGACCTTTGCTTCCGTCGAATCGTTGAATCGCAGATGGCAGTGTCTCTGCACCCCGAAGGCGAAGCAGTTTTCTTTCCCTGTGTGCCGGTTTCTGTAACATGACCGAATCTCATCTGCAGATGGCAATCGACCAAACAACCCGCGGGTCTGATGTAATTCGCGAAATGTCGGGTTTACATAAGATGACAAAAGCAGGAAATCGATGAGGTGCCGAGCCAGAAGACGGCCTCGGCCAATTATCTGCAGCTGCGGCTGGGCGTTGCAGGCTTTGGCGCTGAGCCTCATGCTCGACGCCAAACATGCACCAAAGAGCACAATACGAAGTGGCTTGCTGACAGGCGTCGCAGCTCCTGCTCCTTGCTCATTCTGTCAGCTTCGGTTTATTCTAAAATGGACACTTTTTTCTCACAGACGCCCCACTGCTCCAGCCGATTCGCGTCCGCTGCCCCTACCCTCCCCCCTTGCTGGCCAATATTGCTTTTATGCGAGTGCTGCATCGCAATCCACACACGTGGGGTGTGTCCAGTGCTCTCTCGTATTGCGTCCGGATTGTGTCCGAACAGAATCGCTCCCGTCGTATTGCGTTTTGCCGCACGGCCAATTTGATGTGACTGCGGCTCATGTCGCCAAGCTAATCATCGGTGAAGAAAAACGCGTCTTCTGACATCTGTCCAAGTGACCAAAGACGCAAAGTCCAAAAGAGAGCAGCAGCGTGCACCCGGCACCCGAGGAGAACAGCTTAACGGGAGGGTCTGGGAGAGTGAAAGACCAGCCGTCCAGATGCCGGCAAATAAGGTGATATTAAAAGCGAACATGTGCATACTTACGAACTCTTCATGGACCGGCAGGTCTGACGCCAGCCACCAGCCCTGATCTGCCCCCCCTGTTCGGTGGCGGGACAGTCGACGTGATCGGCGGCCAGGCTCATGAACACTCAGATCGAGTCATGAGAGGGCCGGTCATAGGAGAGCTGGCTGAACCAATCGTCCGTCTGCCCGTGTCCCCGTCTGCTTCGGCCGGATCTTTCGGGGAGGGAGAGGGCGCGCAGGTTCGTGATGAGCCGCGTGGCCGTGCCACCTGGATAGGGAAGCCCGCTGCAGTAGGGCGAGACTACTTTCAAGCAAAAAGCACCCGTATGGGCATGGTGCATACTCGATCTGCAGCTTGCCCCAAAAGGGATGGCCGAGGGCTGCAATGCTCATGACGGCGCGTTATCAAGCACCGGAGAGTTACGGGTCCGGCGTGCATCAGAACCGAACATGTCTCCGTTTTTTACCTCTTTTTCTTTATTTTTTTTTCCTTTCTTTCCTTTTTTTTCCACGACAAAGGGACGAACCGGACGGGTAATGCGGTTCCCTTCCCCATAAAAGTGTCATCCACAAGATTATCGAGAGCTACCGATGCGGACTGGTTCCATTCTGTGGGGGCGGGCGATCACAAAGTTGGCAGGCCGCATCATTCTGCTCTGTAATTTGTATGATGCCACCGACCGGTGGGCCTCTGCTCCAGATGCCAGATGCAGCGAGAGATCGTTTTTGGGGGCGGCCCCCAATGATCTAGCCATGGCGGAAAGAGAGAGGAGAATATGATGACCACGGGTTGTAATGGACGCAAGTGGTAGGGTGTGACTCGCGTTACAGACAATCTAGTATGCTTAATCTGGCCAGCCATCCGTTCGCATCGGGCTTGGTCCTGGCCTTGTCGATCCTGTGGTGTCCCACCGCAAGCTCGGACGGCGTGCTTCTTTTCGGAAATGCCGAGCCCACGAGGAGAATAAAGGCTGCACAGTGACGCCAACCCGGCCGTTGGCTGCCCACGCCACGCCTGAGCCCCTTTTCGACTGAGAATCGCATGATATCGAAACATCGTCCACGATTCCATTCCCCTTCACCATGGCGAAGCTTCATCATCCCATCTTGGTGGCGGTCCTTGCCACACTCTCGGCATGGGCTTTTTATACCACTTGGGGCCTGTCGCTGCTTGATGGTACCCTCTACCAGATAATAGACACCCGCGCTGCAGACGTGCCCCGGCTCCCAGGTGGTGACGCGGCCCCGCTGCAGCTGCGCTTCACGAACATCCCCGCCGCCGACTACTGGCTCACCATTATGGTGCTGTTCTTCTGGCAGGCCGTCGACGGCAGCCACCCGGCTACCAGCCTCACCGGTATCTACTTTCTCGGCCAGCTCGTCGGCATCTGGACGCTGGTCTTTGTCGAGGGCCAGCGCGTCGGAAGTGCAGGCCGTCTTATCGCCCGGTAGGCTCACCACCCAATCATCGCCTCCTGCAACTGATCTGTATTAATGCCATGCAAATCTCTCTTAGAACCCTGATGTGGACGCTCTTAATGCAGAATCTCACGTTGGGCTGCTTTGGGCCCATCTACTTCGCCATCCACCTCGAAACAGCCACTGCGCCGTCCGGTGAGCTGGCGGCCTCGTCCAGCCGCCTCGGGAAGGCAGCCCAGCAGCTGAAGTACCTGCCCGCCGCTGTCATCATCGGATTTGTGCTGCCCAGCATCTGGATCGGCCTCCCGGTATCGTCGCAACAGGTCGCTATTGCCGTCTGGACGCCGTTTCCCGTGTGGGTTGGCCTTGCACAGGCCGGCTTGTCTTGGTTGGACCCGCGCATGGCCACCGATGGTGCCACTGCATACAGGTGTGCACTGCGCCGAGCGTACGCGTTTGCCGTCGTTGGCAGCGCAGTGGTACATATTAGCATCGTCGCCGTCTCCCTGAGCACGCTGCTGTTCCCAGCCATCTTCGCGCCAAGCGTCCTTGCAGAGTTCTCGCCGGTAAACATTTTACTTCCCAAGAATGCCGCAGCACACTCCATTGGAGCAGGCGTCCTAAACTTTATGCAATGGGACCAGTGGATCGGCTACACCGCGCTTGGCCTCTGGGCATGGAAACTGGTACGTGACGATAAGCCGTCGTGGAATGGTACCGCCTCATTCATCCTGTCTGCTTCCACAGCCGTTGCGATCCTCGGCCCTGGCGGGGCCGCTGCTCTTCTGCTGTGGAAGCGTGACGAGTCGCGGTGGGCGGCACAGAAAAGGCTTGTAAAGCAATAGCTCCAGCCCCTGTAGATATTTTACAAGGACAAGAAAAGTGGGTGATTATAGAAAGAACTCTGTATAATATATTCTAATGTTACGTGCTTGGCTAGCGATAGGGTAACCGGCACGGCGTCTTACCCGTCACCGGGCTACTGTCTACGAAGTAGAAGCAATAGCTAAGTTGGTGAGTATTGTAAGAGATGCCCCGTCAACCGCCGAAGCGGTCGAGGGGCTCCCTATTTATATTACTATCTACAGGGGGGCTCTCAGAGTGGAGTCCCCGTTAACCGGGGTCCTACCAGCTAGCATCTTATAAGTAGCATTTGTATCAAGATGTTTCCTGTGGCCATGTGATAGGAGGTAAAAGGTTGTGCAGCACCCTGTTCCTCTACATAAAAAGGAGCATTTAAGGAAACAAGCTATTTGGGTCGCTACCCAATCCTTATACTACACAGTGATCATTGCCGATTTATTCCATGATTATACTATTCCTGTCCTGATGGGGGTGATGAAAATACTACAATAAAACAGAATTTGATCTTCAATCGCAATTGGTGTGCCAGTATCAAAGACTAAAACCCCTGTATCCCTCCAAGTAGTAATAAGTCAATAACTCGACGCCAAGTTCTTGGGGGCTTTGCAGTAGCTTCATTAAGTGCCGATCAAGTAGGACGTTGAAAGCTTAATCGCTTTGTAAAAAGCTTAACTAGACCTTGCCAATGAATAAAAAACTTAAACCTGGTCAAGTACTACGCCTCTTTAACATCAAACTCCTAGACTGTCAGAGGAAACTCTTGACGATGCTTGGAGAGCCATCCACTCCAAGCTCTCTTTCTGCTTCTCGTTGTCACTGATCAACTACTATTTGCGGTTCTAGCCAGATAAAATTGGTTTATTTCGATGCAGGCATTTATAACGTATTATTTATCGTGCCGCGCGATATGTAGCAGTACCAGAGCAACTTATGCTCTCTGTCGCTTATTCGCATGCCATTAATTCTTTGCGCCAGTGGTCTCCTGAATGATGGCCACTTCCCCGTCATGAGAAAGCGCGTCGCTGCCGGATTCAGGCTCTGCACTCGGGGTCTCTTTCTTCTGCCTATGCTGGTGTTAGCCAATAGTCCTACACGTTGGCGGAAGGATACGCACTTTCGGCGGTAGAGAACGATGGCGGCGATGAACCCAGCCCAGAGCAGAAAGTAAAAGGCAATCATGGTCGGCCAACCCTTCTGCCAGCGCGGCGCGCCGTATTTGCCAGCAGTGGGGAAGAGTAGCAGCGGGACCCAGATGTTGAAGGAGTAGCCAAATGTCATCATGGCGCCCTGCTTGTCAGTGTACGTCTTAAGGGGGCGGTGGCGTGAATCTGTGAGTCTTACCAAAATGAGAGCCCGCTCTTCCGAATCATCTTTAACCACAGTGTTGACCGTCGAGTAGAGAATGGGGCTAGCACAGCCTGCCACGCCATAGAGGTACCAGGCAAAGAACTTGAGGCCCTTCGGGATGTTCCAGATGGTCATGCAGATGGAAGAGAAGATGCAGCAGGCCTCAATAATAGTGTAAATTATCCACGACGGGTAGATGGAAGCCAGCGTGGTGCCCAGCCATGAGGCCACAATGTTGATGGCGTTGATGACGGTCGGCAGTTGGTTGATCTGGGCCACAGAGTAGTGCTCTGCCTTGAGCCAGAGGTTCATGTACCCCGACGGGTAGCCCGAAATGATCATGCAGCTGGGATGTCAGCGGCGGTCAATGTCGATGCCGGCAAGAAAAGGATAACCTACATGTAGCAGAACACAAAGACCCAGATGTGCCAGCGCTTGAGGGTGCGCTTGAAGACATCCAGCGTCAACGGCCCCGGGCGGCGGATGTTGAACCGTGCCAGCCGCTGCTTGGCCAGGACGATGTCGGCCTCGCTGAGGTGGAACGGACGCCTCGAGTCGGGCACGCCGGGAAAGATAAAGTAGCCCAGGATGGCCACGGGGATGGTGAAGACGCCGTCGATCTTGGTGGGGGGTCAGCACAACGAAGACACTAATTGTATCACGTAACTCACAATGAACAACCACTTCCAGCCCGGCATGCCACGCACACCTGACAGGTTCTTATACGCGGCGGCCTGCAGATAGCCGCTGACCATGGAGCCAAGAGGGTTACAAACAAACCAGGTGCCGGCGCGCTTGTAGAGCTCAGAGCCGCTGTACCACGAGCCTGTCGGTCAGTAGAGACAGATTGAAAGGGAGCGAGAGCAGGCCTACCGAGCACAAAGTGGGTGCCCGCAAAGACGGGTGCCTCCAGCATGCCGACGAGAAAGCGCAGGGCGTAGAGCTGGTGGATGTTGGTGGTGCGGCAATGGGCAAAGGTCACGATGCCCCAGAGAATCTCAAGGGTGGGGAGGAGCCAGCGTGCTAGGCTCGGCCGCGACATGAGCAGCATGCCTGGCACCTGGAAGATGACATAGGCGCAGTAGTAGCAGATGTTGAGGTAGTTGAGCTCGTTGCCGTACAGCCCAAAGTCCTCCTTCAGGCCGCTGACATAAGCATTGCTAATGTTTGTCTGGTCTGGTCTGGTTAAACGGGTGTTGGGGCTATCGTCTGGGGATGGTTCGTACCGAGGAACTTGACAAAGACTGTATCATTAGCCAGCGTCTATCGAGCAATGCAACGGTCGTTCTTACAGCAGAGGCAGGCAAACACCAGAATAGATACATCGAGCTTGAACAGAAGCCTGGATTGTCAGGCCGGTCGCCACGTTTGGACCAGGTATCTTACTTTCGTTCTGCAGACGGGTACTCAGATGGATACCAGTTGAAGATCTCCTTGAACACTACCAAGGGGGTGAGCCGCTTCTTGAGGTTGTCGTGTTGACCAGCCATGGCAATTTGGAATAATTCGATATACTGCAGCTCTGCAAAGCATTCATCAAAGCAAGAAAAGAGCCATTTTCTCAGATTGCGCATTCTACTACAGCTATATGATACAGTGGCCGGTCACGGCCGAGGTTCGACGATCCGCATCTGCGTTAAAAAAAAATAGCATACGTAGCGTCAAGATGTGCTGGGGTAGACTGGAAAGCAAGGGCCTACGATGTCTGGATGGGCACACAAAGTAGCCTCCAATGAGGGTCCACGGCATCTCGCAATCCGCAGACCCCAAGTCGTCAGATGATCGTGCCCAGCTCTCCAATCAGTGCCCTGGATAAGCTTTTTAGTAAGCCTCCGCGGCCGACGAAGGCGCGTCGGTGCGGGAGCTGCCTTCAATTCTGGGGCAGGCAGCGCGAATGACGTGCTTTTGGCTCCATATGTTGCTTAGCAAGGGGTTGGATTTCGGACAGTTCTGGCAGTTGGTCCGAGGAGAAGTGGATGGCAACTCTTCATTCGCCCAAGGGGCTGCTCTCAGTTTTATGATTACGCGTGCCTTTGTCGATGGCGATGTTCATTGGGGCTGACGCCGTTTTAGAAGGGATGACGTGCTCGTGATAACGCTGGGGAGGAGCAAGAACGCAGCAAATTCCGCGCAATCGGCAGCAAAATTTCGGCAGCTAATGTCTCCGGTTGGCTATCGGTGCCGCGGAGGAGATGGGGAGGGAAGCGGAGGAAACCCCGACGACCGAGTGCTGGGTAGTGAGGGGGGACGGTATTGCGTGCTGAATATATATCAAGCGTATCACGCTCCCGCGCTTGGCTCGTGAGCCATCCATACACACGATACGGAAAGAATAAAATCACAGAAAAAATGCCCGGCAGAATCATCGACCGCTACGAGCAGGTCCCCGAGACCAAGGAAGAGCGTAGGCCATCTGTCATATGATGCCATACATCGCATCCGCAGCTAACCGGCAGTGGACTGGGCGGAGCTGGTGACGCTAGACCTGAGCCTCTTCGACACACCCGAGGGGAAGCAACAGCTGGTCAAGCAGCTGGAGCATGCCGTGCACCATGTGGGCTTCTTCTACGTGAAGAACTTCAACATCAGCCAGAACGAAGTGGACCGGCAGTTTGCGCTGGGCCGTGAGTTCTACGCGTTGCCACTGGAGGAGAAGCTCAAATTCCACAACGCGGCGGACCTGGCCCGGGGCGAGTACAACGGCTACCGGCCGGCGGGGAACCGGATGTAGGTGTTGGGCCCGCTGTCAGTGGGAGACGCCTATTACATCATCAACTAACGGACAGCCTTGCCAATGGCATTGTGGACAACGTGCAAGTGTACAACATTCCCAAGTTTGACGGGTTCCACCCGCGGGCACAACCGGCGGTGCTACAGGATCACATCAAAGAAATCGAGGCGTTCAGCCGGGTGAGTGTGCTGCCGAGTCGTCACAAAGAAGAAGAGGCTGACCGGCCGTCAGAAATGCCACAAGGAAGTGGTGATCAAGCTGCTGCGGCTGTTTGCTCTCCTTTTGGAGCTGGACGAAGACTTTTTCGCCAAGGACCACCAGTACGACGTCAAGGGTGAGGACCACCTGCGGTACATGCACTACGCGGCGCGCAGTGCCGAGGAAAACAAAAAGGTGGGCGACCTGTACTCGCCGGGCCACACGGACCTGGGCTCGGTGACGCTGCTGTTCCGGCAGCCGGTGGCGGCGCTGCAGATCCTCAACAGCGAGGGCCAGTGGAAGTGGGTGCGGGCGCAGGACGGCACCATCACGATCAACACCTGTGATGCGCTGACAGCGCTCACCGGCGGCTACATCAAGTCGAGCATCCACCGGGTCCATGCGCCACCAGCAGACCAGGCGGGCATTGACCGGCTGGGTGTGCTGTACTTTGCGCGACCCAACAACCACGTGGTGCTGGACCCTGTCGACAGCCCGCTGCTCAAGCGGCTGGGCTACACCAACAACGTCTTCACAGAGGTGGGCAAACACCTGACGACGGAGCAGTGGGTGCAGGCGCGGCAGACGCAGCAGCAGCGCAAGGGAAAATCATACGAAATCAAGCCGGACGGCAAGTACGAGCTGGACAAGAAGGAGTTGGAGATTCTGCCGGGGCTGTATGCCAAGATTCACAATTAGGAACAATCTTGGCAGTTGAAGCTCAATTCTTTTGTGGTGAACGTTCCGTATCTCCAAACGATAAACATGCACCTATCTTGAATATAAAAATGCACTGACCGCCAAAACGTCCCCCAAATCCGTTCATGCAAAACTCAGGTCGACCGAGCGGGAGCCATTGGGCAATAATGGCTTGTAGTTCGTTGCTGTGTGCTGCGAAACAGAGCCGCTTCAAGATCATGAACAATTCACATTCGCAAGTTAGGAAGTGGTGGACTGACTTTTATTTTCTAATCGGGTTTGGAGATCGTAGCTCCTCTTTGGAAAGACGATAAGAAAACGAATTGCCAAATTTTGGAAGGCTTGGAAATGATAAAAGAGCAAAGCCCGTGACGAGTATGATGTCCATGTCTGACGTGTTGTCGGAGGCGTCTGTGATTGTCGGCAGATTGGCGGGGACTGATATCGTGGCCATAGCATGTCTTAAGGGATGTATGAGGGAAGGAAATATTTGATAATGGCATATGGATGTGATGTCTTGGGAAAAGTTCTTAAAAAGAAAAGATTCGTTAAGACAACATTACGGTACAGGGAAACCTGGATCCTATATGCAGAAAATGTTTGTTAAGTTGGATCCGACCAGAAACCCAATCCATGCTCTTGGTTCGAACTGGTGCAACTTGTTCTCTCGTCTTTGGATATCACGTGTCGAGGCAAAAGTCTTGCAGCGGTATGTTCGTAGAAAGGAGAGATTCGGTTTCATCTGAAAAAGCAACTCGTAAGGTGTCTTCCATCCAAACACCGAGGAGGGGACTCGGTTGTAGGGTCCATATCCCTTCAAGGCACCTTCGTAAAATTCCTTACCCTGTTACGTGCTTGTATGAGTATGGGTAGCCGGTACGGCGTCTTACCCGTCACCGGGATACTGTCTACGAAGTAGAAGCAATAGCTGAGTTGGTGATGATTGTAAGAGATGGCCCGTCAACCGCCGAAGCGGTCTATTGGCTCCCTATTTATATTTGCTATCTCCATGGGGGCTCCATGAGTGGAGTCCTCCTTTAACCGGGGTCCTACCATACCCTTAGCATATATATAGCGACTCCCTCACAAGCCTCTCTCGTTCGTATCCTTAAATGCCTTCCTCTTCATCTGCTTCACTGTTGTTCCCACATGCCTGTCCGGGATCAAGCCGGGACAAAATCTTTTTAGAGCTTGTCGGTCGTGATCTAGGTTCGACATAACGTCTTGGGTAAAGCTAGCGCTTAGGTTGGCCTGATCAATATTTCTGTGGAAGTCAAGGCCCGTTCGGAGGGCTAGATACGTGGTTGACGAAGTTTAAAAACTCGTCGACTATTTTGTGGTAATTTGCCGTTTGTGTTTCGGTGGGAATTGGTGTCATTGTCGAGGTGTGGATTAGGCCGTTTCGTTGGAAGCTGGTAAAGGAGGATATTTCTGAGGAAAAGGGGAGAGTTTTGCGAAGAAGGATAGTTTGTAGGAGAGAAAAAATTTCCGCCTGATCCCTTTGTCAAAAACTACTCGTTAGTTATGTATTACTAACGACAGGTGATATCTGTACAGTTCCTTCCGTTTAGGAGTGCAAGCATTGTGTGTTGTATCCTATTGAGGCAGTAATAAAATGGTGTCTTTGTAGAAGTGCATCCTTCTTTATGCCGCCCACTTCTATCGCTACTCTAAACAGAAGGTGGGGCAGTTTAGTCGATATCTGTTTTCTGCCACATGTGGCCGCCTTTCATCCCTAACAGACGCCCAATGATGTTGTTTGCTGCAGGAGGACTGCCGTGACAACCTCTCCTCTAACACATGACTAATCGTTGCTCTTTCCAGCTCCCACCACACCATCGCTGCCCCTCGTCGCCATAGACATGCTCATAATCCGCATACCCACGATTCCGCGCATCGCTTCCACTCTGCTGACCCTGGTCACCCTATCTCTCACTATCTACGGCATCTGGATACATTCTGCCAACCCTCGCAGTCAACCGCCCTCATCCACCATGAGTCTCGTCCATACTGTGCTCTTCCAGTTTTAGGAAGACGCCCAGCCAGAAGCTGTGAAGGAGGCCTGCAAGCATTTTTTGTCTCTTAAAGAGACGTGCATCCATCCAACTGCCAACAAGCCCTACATCCTGTCGCTCACGGGTGGGAAGGACAACTCTCCCGAGGGCAAGCAGGCGAGTCTCTCCCTGATCCCTCTTCCCTCGTCTGTTCACAGAGCGTTTCTTTTTCTAGATGACTGGAATCTGACCAAACCAGAACGGCCTCGCCCATGGATTCGTCGCGACCTTTGCCTCGGCCGAGGACAGAGACTACTATATCAGCAAAGACCCAGCACATCTGGCCTTTTCCAAGAGCGTTGGCGACCTCGTGGCAAAGGTCACTGTTGTCGACTTTCTCGACGGCGTCTATTAGAGACGGTGTGTGCAAGCAATAGGTTCTTGCAAGACTTGGGACTATTTTTTTAACGCGACTTTGTTTCTATGCTTCTGGTTGTGTATGCCTTTTGGGTTGTTTCCTCTCTCCTTATGTCTCTTACAATTCGTTCTGGTAGGAATAGGAAGAGAGAGAAGCTTTGCTAGTTCATTCACTTTCAACGATTCATACTATTCTCATACCGGTACTTTTAGCGGCCGCTCTCGAACGCTGGCCCACTGGCAGCCTTGTCCGTGAGACGGTAAATCATTCATATTGCCTACGGGTGTTGCGCCATTTGCGTCACTGTCGCCTTTTTCTGATCTCATTTCGCAGACTGGAGGCTTCTGGTCTGTATGATCAGAGCACACTTCCCGACATCTTGAAGCTGAGCTCCTGCATCTTATTGCCTTACCCAACCTCTATGACGAGCGAACAGGATTGCAACAGTGCTGTTAATTTTGACCTCCGACTAAGGTCAGCTGTGATTGAATTTCTGGTGTGGTGGGATTGTATGCCCGATGCAGAAAAAGAGAAGTAACGAAGAGGGGGAAGCAGCCGCAAACGCAAGCATATTCACCAGTCTAGAAACCTTCTCGTGCATCGTATTTCTTTCGTTCGACCTTTTTTTTTCTACTCTGTAGATCTCTCGCTCTTTGTCGTCGAAAATCGATTTCATCGTCTTTCACGCAATTCATCGTCCGCAATGTCTTTCTTCGCCAGGCTTTTCAATTCCAAGACCTCAAAACGGACGGCATCTCCGACCATAGCCTGCCTAATTTGTCCAGCCCCACGAGCGGTATTTGGATGACCACTATTAAAAGTTACTACGATGAGCTCGCAAAGGATGTTACCAAGGCTGCTATTGTCGACAGAGATCTCTGGCACATCCGGAGCCACGAACAGCTGCGTACCCAGATCGAATCTCTCGGCCCCAGTCAAAGCGACAAATCCAGAAGATGGACTAAGAGCATGTCACAACTTCGGCCCCTCCTTCTTGGACTTAATGACTTGGCTGCTCTCGCAGCTTGGGCACTGGGCATGGAAGGCAAGACAGCGGCCGTTTTATGGGGTTCCATCCAACTTGTCATCAAGGCTACTTCTCATCTCCAGGCTTTTTTTTCTCTTATTCCTTCAGCTTACCCCTTGGACGAAATTCAATTTGCGCAACCCGGTTTGCCCGATCTTTTGAATATGTTAGAGACCCTGCATCATTCCCTGCCACGTATGAAAAATTATGAGAAGGATCTTCTCATGACTGAGTCGCTTGAGAAGGCCCTCCTCAACCTGTACATTGAGATCATTGCATTCGAGGCATGTAGCTATGGCAAAAGGAAACACGCATTACATGATCCCAAGACCGGCAGTCAATGAAGATAAAAATCATGGGCAAGCTGTAGCTTTTGTAACGAACAAATACGCCGATAACGCCTATTCCGGGGTTATTGTCCTTTGTATTAAGCTTATTCCACTCGAGCTCTCATCTTCTAATTACTCAGATGGATTTATTAACTATTAAATTTCAAATTGCTAACCAGGTAAACTGTGAAATGTACGCCTTGACGGTGTCTAGCTTTGGTTATCACGACACGACAATTATGCCAGACTGTGGGTTGCTTAAAACTGTGGCGAAGCTCACACTGTTCCTGTTTGAACTACAGTAAATCAGCAATGTAGTAGTTAATATGTGCTGTATTATAGCGTAGATAGAGTCCCTTACCCTCCTTCTAGGAGGGCTACAGGAAGAGGGGGAAGACTAGATTATTATATACACGTAGAGAGACGGCCTAATGCTTGCTCCACTCCAACACTCCACGCCAGAAACCGTATTTTAGTGGGCTGGAGGAAATCCCGTCGATACACGGCCTAAGGAGAGCGCGAGCTTATTCGCTCAATTCACGTTCTGCTACAACCTGGCTCTTCCCGTGGAACCGGGCACGGCAGTTTCCGAGTTGCGACTCCTTTCGGATGATAGTATGCTCCTGTGAAGATGGGGCGGCAATGATTGGCAGGCGTAGTTCATCATTGGGCATCGCCAACGCATGGACAGACAAGGGGACCCAGATTACCGTCGCATCGGGAACGCACTGCTATTTACACACGGAGTATCAGTGTACGAGTAATTGCCGGGACGAAGCTACTGTGTCCACGCAAGCTGCTGGTATCCGGGCATAGCGTCATCCAACAGGATATTCCGTCATCCTGCCCAAGGACGCTCAATAACCTAGTAATAAACAAGCAGTGTGGTAGGAAGCCTGTCGGATTGAATCTTGATACCCTGCAAATATCTTGACGCAACTTCATATCTGCAGTTCTATTGTGAAAAAATACCGCGTGAAATTTTTGCATGACCGGTGGTATATCGTCATCTGGCAAGAAATGCCACCATGGGGTTCTCTCTAGGCGATACCACGTAATGATATTTATATTAAGTTTATCACCAACGCTGCCCAAAACACCCTGCTGAGACGAATAAGCAGGCAGATGCTGAATAATAGCCGTGGCCAAAATTAACCAAGTTGCGAAAACAACACGCAAGATGTTTCTGTCGGCAAATCCTAAGGAAGAGGCCGTGGTCACGGCCACGGACGTTGAGACCGGCCCGGCAACCAAGAGCTTCTGGAAAAGAGGGGGGGAGCGCTCCCAGGATAAGAAGCTTTTGTTGAAACTGGACTTTTTCATTCTGTAAGTTGGAAGACACATATCACTGGATTGCCACCCAAGCTAACCTGGCAGGTCTTGGGCTTGCTACGGCTATTTCCTGCGTCTGCTCGATGCATCCAATATGAGCAAGTACATCACCACATTTACACCACAGACTTTCATCACATCTAACCTCAACTTGTGACAGGAAATGCCTATGTATCGGGCATGAAAGAGGTCTGACACCCTTGATTCTATGCCCTAACTTCTCCCAAGTCTGACTGCCGCAGGATCTGGACATCTATGGCAATCAGTACAACCTGTTCAACACACTATGGGTGGTGGGCTACACCATTGGCATGATCCCCAGCCAGGTAATCCTGACCCATGTCCGGCCATCCATCTGGCTCCCGGCCGTCGAGGTGACCTGGACCATCTTGACCTTTTGCTTTGCGGCCGTCAAGAATTACAAGCACATCTACGCCATACGTCTCCTTCTAGGCCTAGCTGAGTCGCCATTCTACGTCGGCGCCCTGACGCTACTGGGCAGCTGGTACACGCCAAAGGGTATGCTGCACGCCGGCCCTGCTCGCCAGGATAGACACTAACCTGACCCAGAGCTGGCGACGCGGTCCACCATTTTCTATTCGGCTTCTTTCGCCGCCCAAATGTTCTCGGGCTACCTGCAGGCGGGTGTTTATACCCGTCTCGACGGTGTCCACGGTCTGCCCGGCTGGCGGTGGCTCTTTATCATCTGTGGGTGCATCAACGTGCCCGGTGCCATATGGGGCTTCTTTGCCGTGCCAGATAGCCCCTACACTACCAAAGTGTTTTACCTCGGCGAAGAGGAGAAGGCGTTGGCCAAGTCGCGGGTTGAGAAGATTGGCCGCAAGCCCTTTGAGGGTGTCAATCTCAAGACATTCAAGAGTGTCCTGTCGCGACCATTTGTTTGGGTGTTTGTGCTTAACTACATGTATGTTCGTTCTGCTCTTTTGACTCTGCGTTCTAATAATCAGTTTCTTCTGCCTCGATACATATGGCTTGGACTTCTTTGCGATCTACCTCAAGTCTCTCGGAGAATACTCCGTCCCACAGGTCAACACGTAAGTGTACCATACCTCCTCCAGCAAGAAAACCGCAGTCTTTGACACCCCATGCAGAATCCCCACAGCAGCCTACGCCATGGGCCTTCTAGCCACCATTCTGTTTGGCTACTTGTCGGACAAGCTGCACAGCAGGATCGCCATCACGCTCATCATCACGCTGCTCAACTTTGTGTCAGGGGTAGCTCTCGCAACGGTACCATCCAAGGCTGGAACCTTCTTTGGATACCTAGTCAATGCCGCAACCTACTGCTATGGACCCATCATTGTTGTAAGTCAACAAACACGAATTCGTCAGCGTGCGTCATGAAATACTAACTACCGGCAGTCATTCATGGGCGAGACCTTTTCTACACTGGCCGACGAGCGAGCCATCATCCTCGGCATCGCCCAAGCATTTGGCGCCGCCTTTAATGCCTGGGTGCCTCTGCTGGTCTTCAGTACAGCCACGCAGGCGCCGCACTTCCAAGAGGGTTGGATTACGTCGGCGTCATGCGCGGGCGCCCAGTTCATTGGCATCCTACTCCTGGCCTACTTTGGGAAGAAAATTTGCAAGGAAACACAACAACAGACAGAGGCAGTGGACGAACGGTATTCTTGAGCCATGGGTCGGTACGAGAACATCGAAAACTATAAAACGGGTAGCTTCTTTTGCACAGTACATGAGAACAGTACTTTTCAAATTACAACAAACCTCACGCAAATTTGATGCCACTACAGGTACATGTCAGCCAAGCGGCAAGGATTTACCAAAGGAATCACCCTGCTATCCAATCTGTATATATTATCTAATAGAGTACCGGCTATATTCGGTGGACGCTATATTTGATGTTCGTTGTCTTCTAATAGCACGCGCCGAAACAGTCCAATGCAATCGCTATGCGTGTGTCATGTGCCAAACCCCTCCGCCCATTTACTCTCTCTCCAAGAGGGAGACCGGGTCGTGGTCCTCCATGGCCGGCACCAGACGCGAGACCACGGCCCAGACCCGCTCCTTTTTCTGCATGGTGTAGGGGCACAGCACCCACGAGTAGCCAGCCATCAGCGACTTGCGGTACTCCTCCATGACCTCGGGGTCCTCGCGCAACAGCTTGGGCCCGCCAAACTCGTGCAGCTTCTCGAGGTAGTGGCCGAGAATGGCCAGCTCGTGCGCCCTGCGGTCCTCGACCGTCAGGGCCGACATGACGTAGTAGGCAATGTCGGTGAAGCACGAGCCGAGGTGGATGATTTGCCAATCGACGAGCATGGGCGCCTGCGCCTTGTCGGACCAGGCCGTGTTGCCCAGGTGGGCGTCACCGTGCAGGATGCACTGGAACTTGGGGTTGCGGGTGGCGAACCACTTGGAAATGGCGGCGGTCATGCACTTCTGGTCCTTCATGTACTCGGGCACGGGCGGCCGGTCGTCGGCCAGCACGATGGCGTCCCACATCTCGCACAGGCCCAGCACTGAGACCTCGTAGTGGCGGTCGAGCCAGGGCGTGTCCTCGGCCTTGGTGCCCCAGGTGGCGGCGTGCAGAGCGGCAAACTGCTCAACGACGAGCTTGACGCGGTCCACGGACCAGGTGTCGACGGGGTCGGCAAACGAGTAGCCGGTGGCAGAGACGTCCTCCATGATAATAATGGCGTTCTCGTTGTTCTTGTGGGCCCACAGCATCTGGGGCAGATTCATCTTGGGGACCTTGGGTGCGACATTGTTGTAGAAGTCGACTTCGCGGCCGTAGATGGACAAGATAAATGGAAAACTCGCCAGCATGACTGGGTTCAAGCCGCCTTTCACGCAGAGGTTCATGGCCTTCTTCTTCTCCGCGGCCTCGCCTTCGTCTTCTGGGGTGATGGTCAACAGGACCAGGGTGGCCGTGCCGGCGACAAGGCGTGTGTTGGATATGGTTGCCTTGACAAGGCCGACCCTTGGGGACAGCCATTCGGCCGTGACGTCTTCCGGAGCGCGGGGAAGGACTTCGGCAGTGGCCATGGCGTTATTTGGGTGGTTATGGGGCGATGAATTCGCAAAGAGGTGACAAGGGGCTAGAAAGGAGCTGGCAAGAAGCTGGTTACCCTGTATAGAGCTGGTCGAGTCTGGGGAGGAAGCTGGTGCTGTTGAAGAAACTCGAGGGTGGGCGATTCGAATTTAATACATAGGACCAGCCCCCCTTTGAACGGGAAACTTTCCACTGACATGTCCGTTATGGATGCATCTGACAGGGTATTACATACATGACAGTACTCCATACAAAGTAAAGACGTTATCCATGCGCTAACCGAAAACTAAGTAGTTGCCTGGCTAGGGAAGGTATCCTTGGCGGAATACAACACATGTATTACTAACAATTTGTCTATTCTTTCGAAGGCTTGACGAAAGAGACCAAGCAAGAAGTGATAGTATTTCGCAAGTTTGTAAGGAATGCAAATGATTGTGATTCTTTTATTTGTGCAGAGTAAGTTACGAACGGAAGGAGAGCAAAAAACAAAGAAAAAGAAAAGAAAGTGGGATGCTACCCTGTCCTGCAGGCAATACGACGTAGCCTTGCTCAGCGTCAAAGATTCCTCACCGTTGTTTGGCCACTACTACTATGGGTATGTAAGAGCCCTGTACGAGTAGTCCCGGGCCCCGTATCCGAGAAAGCTACTGCTATCTTACATAGTATACACGACTTGCCCTCAGTCTTATTGGCTGAACAACAGAGTCGGTCAGGGTCGGACCCGCTGTGGAATACCACGAGTACTAATTTTGCTGTGACCTGTACGATTTAGATCTGCATCCTTTGATGGTTTCCCAAACACTCGCCTCTGAGAAAGCCCAGCATGGAATCGTAAGTTGCGCCTTGGCGGATTTCGCCCCCAAGGGACGGCCAACAGGTTGACATGCTATCGGGTCAACATCCACTCTTGCGGCAATGAACCAACAACCAAGCATGACGTCTTACCCTGTACGCAATGAATGTCGGGCAGCGTATGAGCTTACCCTCGGAATTAACCGCACACTCACAGACTATAGGGTATCTTACTGTGTGCCATGCATTCCTTGTAGTATTATTCGATATAATCAGGGGCAGGGGCGCACCTCGAATAGGGGTGGAGGTCCACCACAGAGTCGTAAGACACCAGCATCAACTCACCAAGAAACTGCTTTGTAGCGATCACCCTGGAAACGTCGCTGCCAAACAACCTAACGCCCTCTACCAGCACTGGAATATACAGTAACCAAATATTCGTATCGCAGCCTTCTGCGGCGTACTGTAGCCTTGCTTATGGAGGCGACCCGCTCGGAAATCCGGGGCTTGGGGTTCGCATTGGCCAGATCCTCCATTGAAGCTACAAGGTACGCCTGCAAGACGTATTGGCGTGTACCATCTTAGTACTTCTAGTCTTAATAGAGCCCAGAACGCAACAAAGAAAGGGTGTAACTTCAGATATCAACTTGTCATCGAAGCAAGAGTTTTTCTCCTTATGCTTTTTGGCCTTTCACTCTTTAAAATTCGGCCCTATCCTTTCCTCTCCTCCCCAACCGGCATCTCCTTTCGCGTTATTTCGCCATTGCCAACCTACAATGACCTGGTAGACGACGTTGGGCAGATTCTTTTTCAACCCACCCGCAAACCTGTTCTTTTTGCCTTTTTTTTTTAATTCTTTTTTCAATCATTTGGCCAACGCATACACCCCCTCCCCTTCCCCAAGATGGCGGTGGTCGTGTCACTCCGGTCCATGGCGGCTTTCGTCGCCATCGACTTGGTCGTCATCATTGCCCGTGTCTGGGTCCGGATGCAGCTGACCCGGCTCAGATACGACGACTACGCCATTCTCGTTGCATACTCCGGCTTTGTTATCATGTGCGGCTTCTGTTTCGCCGCCCTCTCATACGGCTTTGGCCTCACCGACCCGACCGAAATTGCCGCCCTCAAGAGCTACAACGCTATCCTGGCCGCCAAGTACTTTACCGTTGCCCAGATTACCTACGTGGCTAGTTTTACCATTGTGCGCATCGACGTCGCCCTGGTTCTGCTGCGCATTGTCGGATGCAACGCCTGCTGATCGCCTCCATCGTGGTCATTGCCATCTACTCGCTCGGCTGCCGGCTGTTTGACGTGCTGCAGTGCATCCCGCTCAAGGCAGTCTGGGGCGAGGGCACGGGCAAGTGCGTGTCGTGACCCGACACAGGCGGCGTGCGCACAGGCGGCACGGGCAAGTATGAATTGGGCGGCCGCCACAACTACAACTATACCGCCGATGCGATCCGGCTCGACACGGACGGCGAGAGTCAGCGCAACATGCTACGTGAAGGGGACAGTCCTGGCAATGGTGTTTGGAAGCACTCGGGCGTGACTGTATCATACGAACAAACCAAAAAAGGTGACCATTGACGAGTGAGAAAACTTGAGATTGCATTTACTTCACATTTTTAGCCACTTCGGCCTGCTTGTATCTTTACTTCACATTTTAGAAAACTGGGCGAGAAGGACGACTCTGGTAAAGACGGGGCAAAAAGGAGAGCACGACTAAGTATCTTACGAGCAACAATAACAGCACGCTGTTTGCACGGCAGAAGAGCCGTAAGCTACACTCGTTATGGGGTACCTAAGATCTATGTATGAGCATAACCTTGTACAGTAGCTTACGACTCGAATGGTAGCCATGCTAGGGAGACACACGTAAGAAATGCAAAACGTAAGTCCGCAGCAGAGACATAGATTCCAAATGTAATACGTTGTTACTTCCCTCTGAGTTACTTCCACCTCAATCACGCTCGACCGAGTGCGCCAGCCGCCAGATCTTGACCAGGCGCAAGTCCGCATCTGTAATCAACGCCCGCCACGGCGCTTTCGTCCGCGCCACCGCTGACAGACAAGAAAGTCCTACAGCACGAGACTGCTGGTGGGCACATCTGTTTGATTATTGTCCTTTCTGCAATGTGTGTCGCTGTCGGTAGACCTCTGTTTAGGGTGTCAGATTGGGCTTGGCGTGGCACTCCAGTCGCTGACAAAGTTCGGTGCGTGCCGACGTATTGGAAAGGGGTTGGTGCCAGCGCCTTGGTAAAACTACCAACTGCTTTCGGGTCGGCTCATGCATCCACAATGCTCAACATCGATGTGCCACACAACTACAGGCTACAGGAAACTTGCGCATGAGCAGCTCGTTGGCGGCCGGCAGCTCTGCGGATGTGCTCCCCTTGTTGACAAAGGAGGCGGCGCCGACCCCTTGGAGATTGACGATGAGCTGGTCGGCTGGCGACATGCTGGTGGTGATACGCCAAGATGCCTACCTTCGCTACATCAAGCGTACGAGGTGGCAAGGGCAAATGTCGCGCCCCAAGTCGTGTGGGAGCGGGCATGTACTATTACTAAATGCCAGATCTGGTGGTAAACTGCAACCAGACACGCAAAAGATTCCTGGCCAGGGGCGCGAAAATTGCGCCTGCCACCTCGGAGTAGTGCCACTGCAAGGTTGCGATGTGCCATGTACTTGCAAGCACTGCCGGTAAGAGTTCGGTTACAGCATCGAAGAATCGTGTGCTCCACATAGGTTTTTCCACAGTCTTGCCACACGGACAAGAGATCGCTGGACGAGGCTCGGGCAAATTGAGGGGGCGCAAGATAAATACAAGCCGCGGAAGGTAATCCGTTCGTTTGGTGGCATTGCGATGGAGGCCTTTAGTAGGGGCTGGCATTTTCTACCAGTATGGTACATAGCTGGGGGGTCGTCCTGCATGTTCCCAAGAAAATCACCAGCACAAGTCTCCAAGTGTTCGTATGATGTCTCTGAAGAATCGGTAGCGAGAACACATGGCAGTTGCATTGCGAAGTAGCTATAAGAGAAAATGTTTCCGAATGTACCGTTGTTGGAACTTTTCTAAGCCCCGACCATTTTAGGAGCATCTCAGTGGATGGTTTGATAGATAATGTCCGACATGACAAGTCTACGAGTACTATTCATTGGTATCTACAAAATAATTTGGCCAGAGAAAAAAAAGAGGCAAGAACAGTCTCATCATTTCTCTGCTCGGAATTTCAGAAAAAGGGGGGACAAAGCACACAAAGTGATCCCAAATTGGAGACTGGTCTCTTGCCAAATTAGACAATCTTGGTGGCTCGCTGGCTCTTGCCCCCAAGACTCTCAAACGACGCTAACATCCCCATAGTCTGGTTGATACCTGGGTCATTGAACTTGTGGTAAATACCAACGTGATGGCATCGAAGCTTGTCCAGATTGAGCAACGACTAATGCTCGTTCGAGTTGTACTCAGGTTAGTCTCCATCCTATCTGCAGCTGCCAGTATCATGACTGTCGTCGAGCTGATTGTGCGATCCCTGGAACGCCAGTCATCTGGAATGGCAAAGACCCAGCCAAAGACGGTGAGCTTGTAGATGAACACGGCACACGCTAAAACGGTGAGCCCAGGTCGGCCAATACACCGACGTTGGCACAGCGATCACCAGCTAGGGTCCAAGCCCAGCTACAGGCCACAGGCGTGCACGGCTTGAACAGCCAGAAAGATGTGACCGGAAAGAACAGGGCGAGGCCCCGGAAGATAACTTCTTGGTGCCATAGTCAAAGATGCGCCTGAACACAGAGATGGTGGAAAACTTGGGCAGCAACAACTGCTAGATGAGTACGGCACTGACGTCAATGTTTTCCTGAAGCCATTTTCAAGTCGTCATCGCCAAGCGTCCCCATGTGCCGACCTAGGCCGTAGCTATATTCCGATAATGATAACAACGCAGCTAATCAATAAGACGGCCAGACAGCCACGTTGGTGAAATCGTCGAGGCTGATTCCGCCGCCCTGCTTGGCCGGCCCGTATTGGGCTCTGCAGTAGATGCTTAGCCCGACGACGACTGCAGTAGAAGATATCGCCAGTAAGTCTACGGGATGATCTTGCGTCGTCTTTGCATTGACGTCTTGCCTTCAACTTAGACGTCGTCAGGGCAAACATGGCACAGCCCGGTGAGCCACAATGCAATAGCCTTCCTGCCATAAAGCCATTGGAATACGAGTATCTCTTGGCCGTGTCGTGAGACGCTGCAGGCTGCCAACATGTTCATGTGAGGGTTTGAAGACATTATGGCACCCGGCTGTTGTGGTTATTCGTAGGTTACGCTCAGCACGGACTGTGGCCCTGTCAGTGGGGATCAAGCCAACTAGGTTTTTCCATTTTCTTTCTTGGCATGCCCATGCAGTCAAAGCGTGGCACCGTTCCTACTTCGTAGATAGCCACTAGCAAGTTAGCGGGAACGGCGCCATCGTCCCGACTCCCGAGCATTGGCGAATCCCCCCTTAAACAGAGTGTGTAGTGCCAAAATAAAGAGGCTTAACAGTTCTTACTCAGGCTTGTGGAAAAAAGGATCGATAGGAAAAATTTCACTGAGTGGAACAACATCGCATGGCTACTGCAAATCTTCAGACGGTTTAATATCCAGAGAGTGGATCTGGAAATCGAGGTCATCGTGTCTCGTAACTAGATAAGGTGATACGTCAAGGCATCCTCTATTTTCAAGACTGTAATCTTACTTGATGGGGCAAATCTGAGCTGTGTAAGACTCCCGTCCATCCTTTCGTATAGAGCTTAACATTAGCTCTAGTTTCTAGTTGTCAAGTTGAATATGATAAAGTTTCAGACTGGTAGAATGGGCCTCGAAGAACACAGCAGATTACTTGCCGGAACTGCCGGCCGCTACGACCTATCATACTAAATACCAAAAGAAGAACGGCTTCATAATTGCACTGCCGACTACTCAGACGCATAATATCGAGCCTGGTCGTAGAAGCCATAAATCAGAGAGGCACGAAGTTGTTAAACCCCCATTTAAGCCTCGGTTAAGATACAAATTAATCACGCACAAACACAATAGCACCCCATTTGTGCCCAGATGGGTACAGGAGAACCTCAACAAGGTAGATGCACATCATTAACTTAGGCCTCCAATTTATCAATGGAGCCAAGCACGGCGTAGAGGATTTCAAGGGCATCAAGGTGTCAACACCTGCCTGAGAGATGTTTTGGCGATGCTTTTCTCTTGTTTGCTTTCTTCTCTTGTATAGATTGGAACAAATAAAAACAAACCCTTTCTGTGTCGAATACAACACAGGGGAGACTCCTCGATCTTGTCTATAGATTGTGTGGGAATCTCATATTATCCCAATCTTGCTACCCGTATGCCTGCGCAATGCATTCAATCTCAACGGACGAATCGGGACCACCGGGCAGACGGCCGGCCTGGATGCAAGTTCGAACCGGGGGGTTGGGAGGAAGGGCCTGGGAATATGTCAGCAAAACTTCAAGACAATCTGAATAATATATTCTGGAGCTGGTACACATGGTGATGAAGGCTCCGTTCATGGTGTCAAAGCTTGCCATATCGGCGAGGTAGACTGCAGAGGTCAGCCAGGCCTTCGAGACGAGCGAGTTCCACCACACTGTTGAACTTGACCACCTTATCCAACGACGAGCCGGAGAGCTGAAACACCTTTTCGATGTTGCCAATCGCCGTTGTCCGGTTGTCTGCATACATTATGTGAGAATCCGTCAGCGGATCGAGGAAATTCGCATAGGTGGCAAACATTTCACGGTGGCCCGCTTGCTCTCACCCTTGCCCACCTGGCCAGAGCAGAAGATGAGGTCGGGGACTTTGATAGCCGGGCCTGCCATGCGTTAAGAAAAGCCCTTACATGGCTATCTTGTAGATGGTCACGCCGGCTCACAGTTGTGATGCTTCTGAGGGAACTCCTCACTGGTGATCAGTTTGCGCGACATGACTGGCTGTTTTGTATTTGTAGGAGACACATATGGAAATTGTAGATTCTTGAATAAAATGCGAAGTCAACGCTCAAGAGCAAATAGACAAAGTGAAGAATCCGTCCCTTCTCAATCCCGTCTGCTCGGATTTCTCCGCCGAGTCTGCCTGACATCCAGCCCACCAGAATGCCTTGCTACGGGCACACTCAGTCACTGTTCGTGCCAGGGGACTTCCGACCAGAGGGTGAAGGCCGTTCCTGGTTGTCGCCTAGCCGTGAAATGCTCTCACTGATCTGTATAAGTTATTTGTTGACCTGTTTCCTGTGGACATTCTTTGGAGACATGAATACAATTGTCGCCCAGACAGGAGACGATGATATAAATGCGTAAATATATTCCTGTAGTAGGAACATTCCCGAATTACAAAAGCGATAACGTAGTTTATCACTAGCTCGGCCACATCACTAGCTCGGCCACATCACTAGCTCGGCCACATCACTAGCTCGGCCACTTTTCGCTACCTTGTAAACTTGAACCCCTACAACTCACCCTAAGAACACTCAATTGAATCCAAAATAACAGAATCTAATAGATCATCCATATCCTCTGCCTCTGGGCAGGTTCTTGCATTATGACCAGTCTTGCGGCAGATGCTACAGAGCCGCGCGCCCATCTTGTGCCGCTTTAATGGCCCCCCTTCCACAACTTCATCACGTCCATCCTCCTCAGTCACTCCCTTTTCTACTAAAAGCTTACTGGCCTTCTCCTTAGTAAGAGGTCTTGAATCCTGTAGTCGAGTTCTTTTAGCCCTTTAGCGCTTTAAGAGGGCTTTGTTTACCTTTTAAAGTGCTTTAACCTTCCTTGTTAAAAGTGTTAGTTAGTAGCTAACACTAATTATAGCTTTTGTTAGCTAGTTGATAAACATTAAAATAAGTGTTAGCAAGCTTCTTTAATGTTACTTTACTTAATCCTTAATAAAAATTAACTGTAAAAGAGCTTTAGTAATAGTTTAAAGCGTTTAAAAGACTTAAAATTAAGGCTATTTGTTAAAGGGTTAAGAAGGTGTTAGCGTTTGTAACTATACATTAAGCTTAAAAATCACAGCTTTTAAACTTTAAAAAACAAGCCTAGCTTTTTAAAAGCTACCCTTAATGTTTTATTTTGTAAAAACTGTTTTAAACACGGCTGTAAACGCAAGAAAGAAGTCGTCCTTAGTAATATACGTTATGTTAGCCTGCGTAAAAAACGAGATTTAGTGGTTGTATACCTTCTTTAACAGACTAAAAACACCGACGTTAAGTAGTTGCGTTAAGTACAACGAATGCGTGGGTAGGCAAAGCGGTATAATCTTGTTAGCCTTATAGTATTCATTAAATTTTACGTTAATATAGCTCTTATGTCTGTTAAGTATAAGCATCTAATATTAACCTTTTTAACAAGCTTTCGTTTGTTAATTAAAGTGTTAAAGCCACTTTAAGCCTATATTGTAATTAGTCTAGCTATTTTAAGTTGTCTTTATAACTTAAGTGTGTAGAATATAGCCACTAAAGTACTAGGCGGCTAGGTGGAATCAACCTACAACATAAAGGAAAGGCGGTATAATATAGCCATCTACTATAATAGCACAAATTACTATAGCCTATTCCTAATTGCTAGGCTGGATAGACTTTAGCCTACTAATCTAATTTAAGCGTGTAATAACCATCCCTACGTAAATTATACCTAGCATAAAGCCTGTCTTATTAAAGTTGTATAAATTATTGTCTTAAATGCTGTACTTTATACACATTGTAACAACCAAATAAAACTACGCGCTTAACACGTTAGAATCTTTTTGTAAAGCCTTTTAGTAGTTATATAAACAAAAAAAACGTGTATAAAGCTTTAGTCATTGTGTAATAAACTAAGTAGTTTAACATTTACTAACATGTTGTACATAACGCTTAGCTAGTAAGAGATTAGCCATATCTTTTACATTAGCCTTCTAAAACGAAAACCCTTTTGCATCTAGCTATAAAATGTATTAGACAATCGCATCCTCTTCAGCCATTGTCAAATTCGATTGTCCGTTATAAGTAGTGGCTATTAAAGGTTTCCCAGCTATTCTATCTTGTAAGGTTGTTTGCGGGATATTGTACTGTTTTACAAGGTGTCGGATGCTTGATTTTGGATTCATACGTTTTGCATTTATTGCAAGAATAATGCGAGACTCAATTGTATGACCTGGCATGATTGTGGTGGAAAGAAACGCGTGTTGAAGTTGAGGTTGATGAAATTAGAAAAAGTGGCCGAGCTAGTGATGTGGCCGAGCTAGTGATAAACTACGTTACAGATTATCCAAATCATTGTATACTATTTTATACCTCTTTATCAATTTGTTCTGCTCTGGATACGTTCTAGTTAAAGGCTGTCGAATCCAGGTCGCCTGTCAACGTCACAGGCTATTCGCATCAGCAAACTCTGATTTAGGAAAGCCCATCTCGGGTCCCTTTTCAGCTCTGAAGGGCTGCATAGGTGCACACGTCTGGTGCCATCTTAATCTTGGCATCTCGCAAGTACACCATTCCAGTCGTCGAATCCATCATTCTTCCTCCACGTGGTCCATATTCAGCTCAACGCCAGACACAGTGCCAGGGCCGGTCATGCCCATGAGCACGTGGCCACAGTGCTTGATGTGCGCCTCGTTGTCTGACCGCTTCTCAACCATCTTGCCGTTGAAGCGCGCGCGGTGCTCCTTGCGCCAGTAATAGATGCAGTGCACCTTGTGCCACTCGATGGACATGTGGAAGCGGAAGTCTGGGTCGTCGCCCTTGAGGGCCAGATCCGACAGCGAAATTGTCTGCGTGTGGTTCCGGTCGAGCCAGTACGTCCAGTGTCCGTCAGGGCCGTCGCCGGCCTGATCAAACTCGGCCAGCAGCTCGTCATCGCGGCAGTGGTCCGGCAGCCAGCCGGCGCCCAGCGAGTCGTACTTGCAGCCGCGGGCTATGGCCTCAGCCACGGAAGAGCCACAGTTGCAGCTGCGACGAGCCTCTGGCGGTGGCGGTTGCTGCTGTAGTTCGTGCTTGGTTGTCGTGCCTTGTCTGACTGTGTAGAGTAACCAAAGACCGTGAATTGCCAACAGTACAAGCACAATATCCTTGACGAGGCTCAGTATGGTCTTTGCCCTGCTTCGACCAGCCTTGGTATCCGAGCACGGTGCCTCTGTCTCGGCTTCCCCGTCTCTCTCTTGGTCGGACGAGGGGACTCTGAATTTGAGTTAGCGTTGATAACTTGGACTTGAAAGTTGATCCACGTCCCTTTTGTAAGAAAACATCAATCCTGCCATGTCAAACTCTCTAACCAAAGCAACCGCGAGAAAAGGGGAAAATAGACAGTGAGAGCTGGAAAACCCAGGTGCAAGATACACTAGCGGGCTATCCCGGCAAAACTATACGACCGGAAGAATATGGCCTGCGGGAAGACATGCATGTTTTACTCCACCTGCCGTTTTCATACTGCGCTTGAGCAATGTACTGGTACATTTTCTTCGGCACAACCGGTATCATAGATCAGTTGCGTTGGCCTGGAAAACCGGGGTGTGCTTCGTCACATGCAATGATTCTTGTCCTCCTATGTTACTGCCTCGCATTTCTTTTGTTGTTTACTCTGTGAAGCACCATCGTGGTCCACGCCCGTTCCATCTGTTGGCAACCACAACGACAATGGCGCGCGAAAAGAACAGCTAATATACACCCCTAGAGCAAAGCCCCCGCGACATCGAGGAGGCAGAAGCCGCTCAGTCCACAGACGAGGCAGCAGACGACCCCGCGATTTTAGCAGCCGCTGATACGAGGTTCAGGACAAAAAATACCAGGCGACGATGGATTCTCTGGGTGCTGTCGCATCTTTTGTGCCTCATATGCGGTGGCCTGGCCGTATTTCTGCTGCGTCTGGGGCATTCATTGTCGGATGTGCCAGCCAAGACCTCCTCCCTCGCAACAGCGGCATCAGGAAGCAAATCTTCCCTGACCACTACCGAGGTTGTCGACGGCGTCGTCTGGGAGGGCACGCAGTGCGGCAGCAGCTGGGAGGAAGCCCGGGACCTGGGCTGCCACTTTGATGTCATGGCCTCGCGCTGGTACGCGCCCGAGTGCTTCGACAGCGAGGCCCTCCACGAGATGCTGCAAGAGCCTCAGATCAACTACACCTGGTTTGCTGACCCGGCACACACGGTTCCCCTGCACCCGGACACGGTGTTGGCGGGCGAGTTTGATAAGATCTATCCGGTTGGCGACTTTCACATCAGCCACTGCCTCTACCTCTGGCGCCGGCTGCACCGGGCGATCGTGCACAACCAGCCGCTCGACGACGAGCTCTTCAGCTACGACCATACCGTCCACAGTACGCGTCTCATCTTGAGCTGGAAAGATCCATGGAACACGGTCACGTTCCAAACGTCAGGGCGGCCGTTTTGCCGGCACAACCGCCTGGGCTACATCGGCTCGTCGTGAGGGTGATGTGTGGTCATGGGGCGGTTATTAGATACTCGTATATGCCGGAAAATACTAGAATATCCCGTCTTCAATCTAGACCCCCCGAACGTCGCAATCGCTTGTGCTGTGCACTTTCCAACGTCCATCAGCAGGATCAACTCCCTAGTGAGAGGTGCCAGTTATCACAGGTGCCGATGATACCTGGGATCCACCATGCTGCGGCCTTCCGTGGCCAAGCCATCCTATTTGTTTCGTTTCTGCATATGACCCGCAATGCTTGCACGCACAACGGCTGCGTTTGCTCGCCATAGTCCTCGTGACGGATTGCCATAGGTTATCCGCGACAAATATCTCATCTTGCATGGCCTTTCTTAGACCATGCAAGAAATCCTTTCTGAAGTTGCAAGTCGAAAAAGCAAGGCACGGTAGCTTGCATTCGTCACATTTGTGGAGACTTACCTGTTGGTAGTCGGGAGGGGGTAAAAAGACATACTGTGTATCAACTGTCCGACTGTGGATGTTGGATGAACCGTTTAAATGGTCTCAAAGAACCAATGCAATTAATGCCTCGGTCACAATAAAGAATACCTAAACGAACACCCAGCTTTGTCTCCTGCCTTACAGTTCAGCTGCATCTCCAAAGTCACCACATTGCAATCATGAAGATCTGCCTGACACTCACTGCCATTTTTGGCGCTGTTCTCGTTACTGGTGCCGCTATTCCGGCTGCTCAGCCTCATGGCTTGACTGTACGTATATCCCAGAACTACAAAGCTCATACAAACTAACCCATGAAGCTGCGAGATATCGAGTTATCTGCTCGCACCAACGTTGGCCCTGTCGCGGAGGAAGACATCGAGGTGTCCGCTCGTAACAACGCTGGTCCTGTTGCAGAGGAAGAAATTGAAGTGTCAGCTCGCACCAATGTTGGTCCCGTCGCAGAGGAGGACATTGAAGTCAACGCTTGAGAAACATAGTGGAAAGGCGGTACAGGCAGCGAGACAGACTGACATATCATTGCAATTTATAACAAATCGAGGCGATCACGAAGTATCAATCCTCATCCGTGGTACAAAACAAAACACGAAAGGTAGACGACAAGCCGAAGCAAGCTCAATAGTTGAACAGAAACCGGGACCGAGACCCGTTGACGGTGCCGCCCGCCTGCCGCAAAATGTCGGCGCACTCTTTCTGGGTGTTGAGTAGGGCGCTTTGCAGCGGCGTCTGGCCGACGGGCCCCCCGGCAATGTTGACACTAGCCCCGGCGGCAAGTAGACACCAGACAATGTCGGCATGGCCTATGTGAGCGGCCGCATGGAGGGCAGTAGCACCTAGATAGCCGCTGCCCGGCGCGTCCGGGTCGGCACCAGCGGCGAGCAGCAGCTCCACGACGGGAAGATAACTAGGACTGCTGCTGTGTCCGTTGGCCAAGGGGTCCGCATCGGCAATGCACGCTGCTTGCAGAGCGGTGAATCCCTTGTGGCGGCAGGCCGGGGCATTGACATCAGCACCGGCGTCAAGTAGAGCCTGGACAACAGCAAGAGGGGCCCGGCCGAGACAGGCGGCCTGCAGCGCTGTGAGGCCAGACGTGGTCGAGGGCGGAGCGTGAACGTCGGCGCCCAGCTTCAGAAGAAGGCGCACGCGACTCAGATTGCCTCGCTCTGCTGCCGCCTGCAGCGCCGTCCGGCCACTGTAGCGGTAGGCGGGTGCGTTGATGCTGGCACCTGCCTTCAG
The DNA here is from genome assembly GCA_014183025.1 of Harringtonia lauricola. NCBI lineage: Eukaryota > Fungi > Ascomycota > Sordariomycetes > Ophiostomatales > Ophiostomataceae > Harringtonia > Harringtonia lauricola. The sequence continues at coordinate 136,664 of JACBXF010000032.1, forward strand.
CAGGAGGCCCACGACTCCATCGTCCCCCTCGTCCCCCTCGTCCTCCTTCTCCTCGGCGCCACAAGCCAGCTGCAGGGCGGTGCGCATGCTGTTGTTTCCTCCCAGCGCATCCACATCGGCACCTGCATCAAGAAGCATGCGCACGACGTCCTCGTTTCCGCTCAGACTTGCCGCCTGCAGCGCTGTCCGCCCGTAGTAGCCCGAGGGCGGCGCATTGACATCCTCTCTGCCGCTGGCCAGCAGTTCCTGGACGCGGCCGACGTCGCCTGCCTTGGCGGCCAATTGCAGATCCGTCCAGCGTGGCTCGTCATCCTCGTCATTTTCGTCGATATGGTTGTGATTCTTGTTGCTGCTGCGACTATCGCTGCGACTGTCATTGCTGTTGTCGCCGCTGCTATGGCGGCGGGCAGCCATCGCGTGCATGCGTTAGTGAACGTTGGATGGGGCGAAGCACACAGTGTCAGTTCAGATGCGATGGCGATTGCCTGGAAATAGGAAGATTCATTGGTCGGCACGGAAGATAGCGGGCTGCTGACGCTGTCCGGTAGGATCGGGCAGGAGCCGCCTTGATATGGGCAAAGACCAGTACCACTGCACTTTTTGTCTTCATGGCGCATTTGCCGCGTTGCTGCAATTTATATGCGTTTCGTATGCATTGGAAGTGCTCCACTGGTCAGATCTGTCGCATGTACTGTTACTTGTCTGCATCCTGTCCATTGTTCGGCATGAACTTGTCTGGTCCAACGTTGGATAAGCATGCAGTCTTCTTCGAGGGTTTGAGGGTTCCCTGTCCCGTCTGGCGGCCATTGCGCTTTTTATTTTCTTGTCCGAGACTTGCCTGTCTCTGACTCCATGAAAGAACAACAGAAAGGAGAATGTGTTGCTGTTTAACCTATTCTGCTCCAATATGGGGGACCCGTTTTCTCCAAACGCTCGCGATTCTTCTTCGTTTGCAAAGAGCTCCTACGATGAGAACGACGAATCAGACACCGTGCATCTTTCTCTCGATGAAACTGCGGAGAGAGAGACGCTGATAGAAAAGGGGCTTGGCTCTGCATTTCCCCGGCGGCGGACTCGGTTCTGTCTCTCACGACGTGGCCTAGGAGAGCTTCTCTTAGTCCTCTTGGTCGTCTGCGAGTCTCTCTATATTCTCTATGGCACATACAAAGCCCACACGAAGCTGCGGCCATTCGGACCTACATGTTAGCACATGCACCAGTCACAAGACGTCTCAATAGTCATAGCAATACACTGACGTACGGCGACAGTGCCAGAGAAGATTGTCGTATTTGGCAATGCCGCAGGCTTCGGTCCAAATATCGTGTATGCTGAGCCGGAAATTCTCACCAATGCCACACGGAACAACGAAATTCATGAGAACTGGCAGGCTCTCTTCCCTAGTAGGTCCCCTCGTGCAAGCATTTCTCTCAATTTTTTGCATGCACGAACTAATCCAACCGATTTAGCTGGTCGTGGCTACGTGAAATCGCCATACAGTGATCCGTGGGAGCACGCTTTTCCCCCAATGGACATTCACGGCGTTGTCAAGGACTGGGAGCCATCCTACATTCTCGCTGTCTATCACCAGCTCCACTGTTTGGTGAGTTTTTTTTGCGTCCACTTGTAGCAAGAATGCCAACTTCCACTGACACCATCTAGTCTATTCTAGCCTCCCGTCTCGGCACTTCCCGAGAGGAGTTCCGGGCGTTGCCACCAAATAAAGTCCAGCACACGTCGCACTGCATCGAGTATCTAAGGCAGTCCATTCTCTGCAACGCAGATATGTCTCTGGAAGGCGAAAATGGAGCCTGGTCGGACCCTGGTTGGGGCCAGAAACATGTCTGCAAGGACTTTGACGCGCTGATGGCCTTTGGTAACGAGCGGGCTGCATGGGATCTGAGTCACAGTCGGAAGCCAAACATTACGGCAGATCCAACGGACCGGGGCAACTATGACCTTGTTCCAGAACACCATGCCTAGGCAGACAAGAATAGTAAAGCAGTAAAGAGAAAATTGTCATTTTCACAGATTTGTAGCCTACTTTTTGATGAGTTGTCTCTGATCCGGACCACCCTCCCAAATGCCGAGAGAATGATGAGGCCCCTTATTGTTTCGAGAGAAGCCTAACATGCCAAAGTTTTTCTTGCCAAGGCCTAGATTTTATCTTACTAAGTATACGGTGGAATATGACGGTAGGATATGGAGTCCAGCTGAAGGGTGCGAATGTAATGTTTATATCGACAAGTCGTCTTTTATAAGTAGTCCACCTAGAGACGGATATGCCCTGGAGCTCTTGGCAGCCTGATGCAATACTCGCAAATAAAGCACCATGCCTGTTCCTTACCTAATAGTTTCCTAGCATAGATCTTGTCGAGGCAACCGGGCATATTGGGTCAACAGACAATAATTCTTCTTGCTTATTTACGTGCTGTCCTAGCAGGAGCTCCTAGCCACCCTTCCAATCCAGCAGCCAGTTCACTGGGTCTGTATTTCCCCTTTTCTCTTTGCAGATTATTGGTGTGGACTCATAACCAGGGCTGAATGTGTCTTACTATGGAACTAAGAGTAGACGGGTGTAGCCGTAATAAGTGCTTATTCGCTATTGAGGCGAACTCGGGCCAACTAGTGTCCGACATCGACGACAACGTCGACTGTTATATAATTATAAGTAAGCATGTGACTGAGAGTATTAGACGTCATTTCAAGGATCGTGGCCATTATATGGCCCCGTAATGTGTGAGGGATATGGCCAATCTAGCTTTTGGATGAGAAACCTTACACGGTTTGATATGCTTAATTAGATCGCAACTGATTCCTGTTGCCGTTTAAATAGTACAAATTAAACCCAGGTGTTTATACAGCAGTCAGCCTAGCAGTCGGATTCGCTGCCTGCGATGGACTGTTGGCGCTTGGCCAGCCTTGAAGACTCAGCCAACTACAGCGAACCGTAGTTGGCTGAGATATCATTTGATCTACGAAGCATGCTTATCTGACCAGGATGAACAGTGAAGAGCAGTAATATTTACCAATGGCCTGTCAATTTTGGCACCTCTTCTCGCAGCATCGTGGCAGTGGTTGTTGGGTATATGGAGGTATTATGGCGTCTATAAGGTCGCAAATTTCGAGTAGTCGTACTGTATATAAAATAAATAGACGGCTGACGGATACAGATAGCCAGTGTTTGTGTATATATGTTAGAGTGGAGCAAGCATTAGGTCGTCTCTCTCTACGTGTATATAATAATCTAGTCTCCCCCTTCCCCGTAGCCCTCCTAGAAGGAGGGCAAGGGACTCTATCTACGCTATAATACAGCAAACTTAACCACTATTTCTAACAATATACGAGCAGAAAACAGCCTTTGGCGACTGACTTTACGATATTTCGTTCCGAAGGAATCTTTCTTTCTTTCATTAGTCCGTCTCCACTAGGCGATGCCTAATTCCAAAGAGTCCTGTACAAGAAATGGAACACGGACCAGAAGCCGGCTCCGATCCAAGGCAGTGGTCGCTCTCAGGATTTGTGTCATGAGTGGAGTGGCATGGCCCCTGCCACCAAAACATCGTCCGTGCCAAGGATTCATGCCAAGCACCAGTAATACTCCCGTAATACCCTGGTATTACCGCGACCAGAGGAAACAGCGGGCGAATGATAAAAGATCACAGTGGTCTTACCAGCGAGCAGCATGCCTTATCCTCCGGAGAAATAAGGAAGGAGCTTGAAATGCAACATTCCATTTTGCTCACTTGGCTCGTCTTGCTTCCGCTTTCGGTACGATATAGTCCGAGACGTGTATGAATGGCCCAAGCGTTCATGCGGGGAACTCATGTTGCATCCTGCTGGCCAACACTAGCCCAAACATGCGAAAACACCATGTTCCAAAAAGGCAGTTGGTAGTGTTTCCCGAGTGATACGAGTGATACGCCCAGCTTGGATCCTTCATTCGCAAGAACCCACCGTCAAAACGGCAGTGATCATCCTGTTATCGAAGTGACCACGGCTTGCTGCAAGGTTGCTCATAAGTTGCGCAGGGTTAGTCAGTCCCACAACGCCATCGTCAAAAAAGGTGTGATAAGCTCTAGCTCACGATACCGCCAAGGCGTTGGGTCTAGGGTCCCATCCCTCGCTGTGTCCACTCTACGTCACTCTACGTCCCTCTGTATCCCTCTGTATCTCTCCGTGTCCCTCCACAGTGCTCGTATCCCTCCAGAGTTGGGCATTCCCCTCACAAGCATTATGGCACCATGATCAAAAAGGCAGCTCGTCTGTTGAGTCTTGCGGTCAGTGGCACGAAAATCGTCTCTGTGCCAAGTCTGAGAGATACTCAAGATAGCAGGGTCACATCTGGCTTTGCAGATGGCAGAGGGCGGCACAGAACCCAGCTCCGAGCCCGTAATTTATAAAAAAGAAGAACGCCTGTCTTCTCGGTCACGAGTTGGCGCTGATCCGCCCCCTCATATTTTTGCACAATATGGCCAGCTTCAACAGAATCCCTGGCCAGAATGAGTCTGCCTCTCTGGGTGCTGACCCAGAGCTGGCCTTTGCCACCGGCCGCAATGTTGGCGCGGATGCCCTGCACGAGATGGGCGTCCACAACGTGGCCCACACCTCGAGCAACGAGAAGCGCGACATGGACAACGAGATCAACGAGGCCGTCGGCCGCATCGCCAACGACGAGGAGGCCATGCCCATCGGCAAGGGCATGACAGCGTCCGAAAAGGTCGAGAACATGGAGGAAATCGCCCTGTACGCCCTTCACGTGGATGACGACCCGACGCTGAACCCGTGGACGTTCCGCACGCTGTTTCTGGGTGAGCATTGGATGTCTTGAGAGCAGAGCAAGGTGGAAATGCAGGCTCCTCTGACGGACGGCAGGCCTCGGCCTCTCGTGCTTCTCGGCCACGCTGGCGACCATCTACCAGTTCAAACCGCAGGGCATCTCGCTGTCAGCGACCTTTTTGTGCGTCGTCAGCTACGTGCTGGCTCTCGTTCTCGAGTACATTCCCCAGTGGGGTGTTCTCAAGCGGCTCAACCCACACCCCTTCAACGCCAAGGAGCACGCCGCCATCCTGATCATGTCGTCCACGGCAGCGCACTCGGCCATGGCCGTCGAGGTCATTGCCACCCAGCGCCTGTGGTACGACAAGACGCCCAATGCCGCCGTGTGCATTTTCTTGACGTTTGCCTCACAGACGCTGGGCTACGGCATTGCCGGTGTTTTGCGCAAGGTCCTGGTGCATCCGACAAAGGTAAGCTCGTTCTCTGTTTCGTGTCTTTCTCCTTTATTCAATCTCTGCCTCTCGTTAACATCGGCAGTTTGTGTATCCCGTCAACCTCCCCATCATGTCCCTCCTTGAGACCCTGCACCGGAAGAAACGGGACACCAAGCCCCAGCTCAAAATCTTCTACTGGGCCTTCGCCCTGATCTTCGTGTGGGAAGTCATCCCTGAGTACATTGTCCCTCTCTTGACAGCCGTCAGCGTGTTCTGCCTGGCCAACCGCAAGAACTGTACGTGTTGTCGCGCCCACTGTTGTTTCGGAGAGGTGTCTGACCGTCCGTAGTGCTGTTCACCTACCTCTTTGGAGGCGGCAACGGAAACGAAGGCCTGGGCTTTCTCAGTCTCTGCTTCGACTTCCAGTACATCGGAAGCAGCGCCCTCTATTTGCCTCCACTGGTGAGTCGTGATATCACCCCTCTCTGCCCCCATCTTTTTTATTAACCCCCTACCCTAGACCCAGCTCAACTACCTCATCGGCTATGTCCTCAACATTGCCGTCTTCATGGGCATCTATTACGGCAACGTGTGGCGCGCCCGTGACTTCCCCTTCCTTTCGCAGCTGCTCTTCTCGCCCAGCTCCAACTCGACCATGTACCAGACCTTCAACCAGACAGCCGTCCTCGACGAGCACGGCCGGGTCGACGAGGCCCTGCTCCAGGAGCAGGGCATTCCGTACATGGCTGCCACCTTTGCATCATACGTGCTGACGCAGAACCTGGCCATCACCGCCACCATCACCCACCTCTGCCTGTACAACTGGGACGACCTCAAGAGCGCCTGGTCGTTCCTGTCGCCGCAGAGCCTCCGCCAGCTGGCCAGCCGCGACACCTGGAAGTTCTGGGGCCCGCCACGGGAGCCCACCGACACCGAACTGGCCGCCATGGACCCACACCACCGCATCATGCTGCGCTACAAGGACGCGCCGACGTGGTGGTACGGCCTCACCTTTGTCGTCGCCGCCGTCGTCGGCCTGGTCTGCATCTACAAGGCTGAGTCAGGCATGGCCTGGTGGGCCTTTATCGTGGCCACACTGCTGGCCGCCATCCTGATCCTGTTCACAGGCGCACAGTTTGGCCTCACCGGCTTCCACGTGCCCGTGCAGCCCATCATCCAGATGATCGGCGCCTATCTGGAGCCCGGCCGGCCGCTGACCAACATGTACTTTACCCTGTTCGGGTACAACTCGGTCAGCCAGGGCCTGCTGCTACTGCAGGACCTCAAGCTGGGCCACTACGCCAAGCTGAGCCCCAGGTGCACCTTTGCCATGCAGATGATCGGCACGCTGGTCGGCGCCATCCTCAACTACTTTATCATGATCAGCATCACCTCGGCGCAGCGCGAGATCCTGCTGTCCATCCAGGGCACCCACATCTGGTCCGGTGCCGTATGTCTCCCTCTCGTTTTCCTCTCTCTCATCACTGACACACCCAGGGCCTCCAATCGTTCAACACCCAGGCCACCACCTGGGGCGGCCTCGCCAATTACATGTACTCGTGGGGCAGCGTCTACGCTTGGGTGCCGCTGGGCCTGGTCCTTGGCTTTGCGGCGCCGCTGCCGCTGTACCTGTTGAACCGCATGTACCCCCAGCTGAAAGCAGACCGCCTCAACATTGCCATTATCAGCTGGCACATTGGCTGGCTGGTGACGGGCATCAACAGCTCGCTCATCTCCTACTTTGTCGTGGCCTTCTGGTCGCAGTACTACTTGCGCCGGTGGAAGCCCGAGTGGTTCCTCAAGTTCAACTACGTGCTGTGTGCCGGCCTCGACGGTGGCACCCAGGTCATTGTCTTTATCATGACGTTTGCCCTCTTCGGCGCCAGCGGCAAGCCCGTCGCCTTCCCGTCCTACTGGGGCAACAACGTCGACGGCAATATTGACTACTGCATGACCGATCCTGGCAATGGGTAGAACCGAGAAGAGTACCGAGGATGCTGTCCCTTGTCAGATATTTTCAGGCGTAGGATTTTCCGACCAGGTCTAAATCATGTCGATCCTCCATTTTTACTTGCCTCACTCAAGTAAATGGAGTTCTGGGACAGGCATATAGTGACAGCCTAGAAATTTGGCTATAAATGTTGAATCGATTTTATATTGAGAATTTAGGCTGGACATCTACCGCCACTTTTGGGTCTGACTACTGATGAGAGGTTGGTCTTTTGTGTTAATTCCGTAAGAAGAGCCACTCTAATCAGTCGTCTGTGCTTTTAGTTATATTAAGAGGATGATCCCATTTCTGGGCGTTATCACTACGAAGATGAGCAAGGAATTATCCACTAGTCATTATTATTAACAGCCCAACAACTAAAATGGAATAGTCCTAGAACATATCCAAGGTAACAATGTTAGTATACTTGAAGCTAATGCATACATGATTGGGTCGGCTGTAGTAGAATAAGCTAAGACGAAGAGGGGCGTAACAAGGGTGTTCCATCTTGTTGCTATTCACTTATGTTCATATAATATCCTCATAGGTTGTCTGAGAAGCTGCTGTGATGCTAAATACAGATCGACAGGTAACGACGGCTCTTGGTGCATGTTTTGACAACTTCGTTTAAACTTAATGATTGATTTCACTGTGCTGAACAGCCGCGATAACTGCGCGTATGCCAGTCGGCGTAGCGTACGCTGCCAACCTCGTCGGTCGCCTTCTCTACATGGCTTTAGGCTTATTTCTCAAGTTGCTGCTAATTCCCTTATAACTAAAGGGTTTCTTATACAAGACGTCTATGTTTTTGCTCTTATGTTTCTTGGCTTTTTAGCTATTTAACCACGGAGTTCGTCGATTGCAGTGCTAAAACTAGGCTTTAGGTAGTTATGCTAGCTAGTGTATTTACATAGTCCACAAACGGTTTGCTTAGCAGACGATCGCTGTTTATTAATATCCCCAAAGGAGAAAAATGAGCCGTGCAGAGAAATCTGCTTCTTTTATACGCAGCACAGTGGTCGTCAGGATAGCCTCTTTCTGGCAGATTACAAGACATCCCATTGATAAGAATCTAGGCGGAACATTATTGATTCTTCTCTTAAGAAACGATAAAAAGAAGCAACAAAGAATTGTCAAGTTCTAGCCTCGTAGTTGTGATCTGCCCGTGTCGCTAAATTCACAACAATCTCGACCTTGCTCGTTCTCGAAAGCTGCCATGTGCAGAGTCATTCTTATGCCCAACCATTGCATTTTTTTACGTCTATTTCCGCAACACATGGATGGCCTTGATACATTCATCGGCAAAAGACAGACGAAGTCATCCGTCATATTATTATTTTCAACCAAACCTTTCCGATATGTACGCCTTCTATGTGACCTTCCAAAAGGAGCTCCGCTTTCGGTTAATATTAACAATGTCCACACACCGTTGTCGCCCACGTGGAAGCGGAGGATCAATGACATCTCATCCCATCTCCACTTACATATCACCCCCTCCCCACAGTTCATAAAGCGCACGTTGCTATGTGGCGGGGCGTCGGCCGTAGATAACATAGCTGTTAGTGTGTCAGTATGGATTGGCTTTTCTTTTTGTTTCCAGCAGGACTTGAACATCAGAGAAATAACTCACAATGGCACCCAGCTATGCATGTTCCGGTTGACGACTTCCCGCCGGGCCCGCGCCAGCAGCACCTGGAAGTAGGTCGGGTCGCCCTGCAGGATGTTGGTGTAGCCGCGCGCGAACACGTTGCTGATGCCGTTGATAAAGTGCTCGAGCTCAAAGGCACCAATCTTCTTCTGACGCGGGTCGCGCGGCCAGGCGTTGGTGGGGATCTTGAGCACGCGCTCGACGACGTCCTCGAAGCCGGCGTCCAGCAGATACTTCTTCCAGTTGGTCGGCTCAAGGCCGGAGGTGCCAATCTTTCCGGACATACGGAAGTATATCTGGCCAATCTCGACGTAGGCAGAGTCGGGGGGCAGGGTGCCGTCGTCGGAGCGGAAGTCGGGGACGGAGCCGCAGAGCTGGAGGTAGCCGCCGGGCTTGAGGATGCGGCGGGCCTGGGCGACGAGGCGCGGCCAGTCGTGGATGGCCATGACGAGCTCGCGGCCGTGGACGAAGTCGAAAGCGTCTGCGGGCCAGAGCCAGTCGTGCTCGATGTCATCGATCTGCGAGAAGAGGATGGGAGGTGTCAGCGATTAGAGGTGATAGGAAAGAGCAAGGAGAAGAGCGCCGCACCTCAAATGCCAAATTCGGCGGCACCATGCTGGGCTGTGTCGGTGCTGTGTCGACGCCAATGACCTCGGCCGACGGGTACTTGTCGGCGACATCGATGGCCCAGATGCCGGAGCCGGTCCCCAAGTCCAAGATCTTCTGCGGGTGGTCTCCGATGGGCGCCAGGAACAGCTGGTTGTCGAGCAGCAGCGTGAACTTGCAGTGCTGGAGGTCGTTTCGGTCGAGCTCAGCGTCGTCAATGGGCAGCCATGGCTTGTGCAGGCCGTACGACGCATAGACGCGTCCGTTCTCCTCGACGCCGCGCAAGATCGACGAGGCCAGCGATGTGACGAAGCTGGTGGTTGTGGAAGCGGTCGCGTACGCCTCGTCGTCGGCCTCGTCGGTAGCGGAGTCGGGCTCGATGATGGGATCAATGTGGAGCGTGGGGAATGGTTGTGCTTGTGTCTGTTCTGGGCTGCAGGCAGCAGACGAGGTGGTAGTGATGTCACTCTCTGCCTGGAGGCTGAGGCTGCTATTTGGTAAGCTCTTCCCGGAGCTCTTGTTAGCCATGGCTTCTGCTGCGACGGGCGAGAACGATACAGAGTCATGCGGTGAATGTGGTGAATGCGGCGAATGCTGAGCTCCCGTGGTCATTGCTAGGTTGACTCTCCCTTTAATCACAGCCGAACATTCGGAGAAAGGAGGGTCGAAGTGAATGAACTACTGGAGATATGCTCCGGCTAGGGAAAGCCACTGGACTTGGCAGGTGGCGCTATTTCCATTGTGCCTTCCCTAATTAGGAACAAGACGCCTCCCCACTTGACGGAACATTAACCTGTCCGACCCCGACAAAACTCTCCTGGCAGGGCCTAGAATTGAAGATTCGCTACTGTCTGTTTCAATGCTACGCACTCTCGCGAATTTCGCGTGGATCGATCCACACCTTCATGCATGCTACGATACTCGTATGCTATGGTGGGGTGTGTGGAGAGAACAGTCTGGTAAGGAACAGAGCGAGGGGCCCTGACCAAAGAGCAAGAGCCGCCTGAGGAAAAGGTGCAATAAAATGGCTCGTCCGCCAGAAACCGTAGGATCGCTCTCTAGCTTGCTCTTTCCCTTATTAGCATCACCAGATTAGAGCATTGATTGCACCACTCCCTCCACCATGGCTCTTCCTACGCACCACGAGGTCCAGGACCTCGTCCGCGAGCTGACTGATGTAGCCGCGGCATACTCCGATGCGCCTAGCCTCGACGGCTACATGAGCCGGATCCAAGTGATCGCCAAGGCGAAGCAGCTCACGCGGTCGCTGATTGCACCAGAGCAGATCCCCAACTATCATGGGTTGAATGTGCGTTTTGCCATGTTTATGCTTGGTTACGGCCATTTTCCCCTGCTGACTGGCCAGATGGCCGAAGTTGTCGCCATTCGCACGTTTATCAAACTCAAGGTTTTGGACGCCATTCCAAAGGAGGGCTCCATCTCGTTGGAAGAGCTGTCAGCGAAGACAGGAGCGCAAGATTCGCTGCTGGGTGAGTGAAGATGCTTTTTTATCTCTCTCTCTCTCTTTTTTTCCGGGAACCTACAGCTGACAGAGTTGGGAAACAGAACGCCAAGCAAGAATTCTAGGTATATTATATACACAGGTCGGTTGAGAACTTCATAAGCAGTTCTGACCCAGCCAGTGGTTTCTGGGTTTCTGGATCAGACACGGCCAGACGGGGGCGACTACAAACACACCAAGTTTTCGCTCGCCTATCTCTTGGACAAGCCAAGTCCAGGACACCTGTTTCTAGCCATGTAAGCTCTTGCGCTCCCGAACGCCGATCCCTCACTTACCCCTTCTTAGGTACGACGATTGGTTTAAGCACATGCACAACTTTGACGACTACCTCGTGGCTCGCGGTCGGCTGGAGCACGCCCGAGAGCCCGACGATCCACTGCACAACCCTTACACGTACTACCACAAGCAGGACGGGACGCCAGTGTGGACTATCATGGCTCAAGACCCAGAGCGCATCCAGGCGTTCCAGACAGGCATGGCAGGACTGGACGTAGCCATCCCGGTGGTGGGTCACTTCGACTTTGGCCTGCTCAAGAATTCGGCAGAGGAGAACGCTCAAGGGACCGTCGAGCTCGTCGACGTTGGCGGTGGACATGGTGTGACTCTAAAGAAGATCCTAGAGGCTCATCCAGTGCTCTCTCCTCAAAGCTGTGTGCTGCAGGACCGACCGGACGTGATCGAAATGGCACGCGTGAGCAAGATCCTGCCGGATGGGACACAATTCCAAGCCCACGACTTCACGACAGAACAGCCCATCAAGGGTAGGCGTCGAATCCATATCGCATTTCTTCTTCTTCCTCTTTCGCTAACATGCCCAGGCGCCAAGGCCTATTTCATGCGCATGATCCTCCACGACTACGCCGACGCGGTCGGCATCGAGATTCTCAGCAAGCTAGCCGGCAGCATGTCTCCTGCTTCTCGCGTCCTTGTCTGCGAGATGGTGCTGCCGGCGCGCGTTGGCGAGGCCGACTTTCCTGCAGCCGTGCTGGACCAGGCCGTCATGACCATGGGCGGTAAGGAGCGCACGGAGACTGGCTTCCGTAAGCTGTTCAAAGCGGCAGGGCTAGAGTTGGTGCATGTATGGCGCGTGCCTGGTGTGCCTGGTGCGTGTGTGGAGGGTAGACTCAAGGCAGCGTGATCGTCTGATCTGTGTCTGGCGTCTGGAGCTCTCTCGCTGTTGTTATACAAATGCATTTGCATATTGACTTTATATATGTCTGCCTCAGTTGAAACTCGTTAGTGTACAGCCTCGCCGTACTACCGGCCGACTGCAGGGGTGTGCAGCCGGGTCTCTTACCTAGCTATGTTCAAGGGTGTATAAAGTGGGGTATTCTTAGTGACGATCTTGTTTCTGATCTTCAGATTCATCTCTATATTTCTGGGTGTTTAGCATTGTCTCTACTTTAGTTCTGGCCAGCCAGTCCAGTCTCGCTGTGCTTGGCGATGAACATCTACCAGTTCCGCGGCGCTGACCGCTACTATTTCTCTGAATGTATACTTCGTACAAGGTAAATCTTTACTCGATGAGTGAGCTCAATGGCGCTCGTTTTTCCAGCGCTATCTAGGCCGATAATAGCAATTTCCCGTTCTCTACGAATTCGGATGAGACGCGTTCCAGTCCCATGTCTAGCGAAGGCAGCCTTTCCTTGAAGGACGTAATGAAAGCGTTTGTGGAGATGAAGGCTGTACTTGTTAAACAACCATACGCAGAATTTGGGTGGCTTCGTCTCACCTGTAGGAATATTGAGTGAAGAGAAGCGAAAGTAGAAGGAAAACAGAAAATCTCTCAAAACGACAGTTTATTTGATCTCCGCTGGCACATCAATTTGTCGCGTATCAGAAGAGCATCTACATAAATATCAAACAAAAGCTACGCTTCCAATGGCTTTTGAGCATACACATCTTGGGTATTCTGGTAGGCGTGTATTTTGAGACCCCTCATCTCTTTGCGCAGGCGAACGCAATAAACCATGATTTTCTCCTCACTCCAGCCCAACTGGCTAGCCGGCATGTTTATCGCGCCTCGCATATCATTCTCGAGGGCAGCCCGAACGTAGAGACCGATCTCGCGCAACTTTGCATCTGTGGACCATTCTGATATCGGAGACTGGAGAAATCGTGTTAGCGAAATTTCGCAATGCAAGGGTGAAGAAAAGCTGTCCAACCTTGAAGGGCTTTGTGGTGATGTTCACGAAACCTGCTTCTTCGAGGCCCCTTCGTATCAGTTTATCTCTGATGGGATTGAAAGATGCCTTCGAGCCCATCTTTCTACACCCGTCCTGAAAGATATTGTCCCATTGAACCACTGCCATGTCATCCGTCACCGTTTCATCGTCTGAATAGGCAGCTCCGTCAAATTCAAAATGCTCGATCCAGCCACCGAGCTTAAGAGTCTTGAATGCATTTTTGAACAATGAAGTCCAATCTTGGACACTGCCAACCAGATAGCGCATATGTATAAAATCGACAGAGTTCTCGCTGAATGACCATTCCTCGAAATTCTCGATCTCGCTGGAAAGGCACAGACGTCAGTATATGTGCAGAAGAGTTAAGATAAAAAAAAGTAGAGAATGCTTACAACGTCAAGTTTGGAGGCACCCATGACGGTTGGATAGGAGACAGATCGGTGCCAATTACGGTTGTGTCAGGGTGGGCGTCTGCGAAGTCGCTACGTGTTGTATATTAGCTATAGTCATGCTTGATTTCTTGGATCAAGAGAAGGAGACACAGACATGGCCCAGACACCCGTTCCTGTGCCAATATCGAGCGCTTTCTGTATGGTATATCGTAAGCTGTGCTGCAGATGGCAGATGCTGGTTTTCATTGCAACTTACATCGATATGATCCGGCAGCGGTGCAAAATACAGTTTGCCATCCATCGCCAATGTGCATGCATGATCCCTGTGTACTATTGTTAGGCCGCTGCAATGAGAATCGTCGAATTATTATGCAGTTACATTAGGTCGAGAAACCCGTTTGCCGAATCGTCGTTGGGGGCGCTGATATATATCAGCGTTATCCGGTACTCAGACCGTTGAAGGAAGAAACCAACTAGTATTGACCACCTACACGATCGCTGTGATAGGTGCGCCCATTGACCGTGCGATAATGCATGATGCTCGATATGAGGGATACTGTAGAGGTAGCTGCGTCTTCCTCTAGTGTAGAATCGGCGTCATTCTATAGAAAGCACATTAAATTACGAATCATTTCCTATTGATTGGGAGTTGATACCTCATGAGGGGACCTGGGCGCAACTGAAAAGCCATCAGGAGAACCAGCAGGAACGCCAGCAGGAGAGCCAGCAGTTTCCAGTGTGGTTGGTGTATCCGTGGCCTCCACGGATGCCGTTGCTTTTGGAGTCACTTTTTGTTCCGCCATTTGACGATGAGATACTTCTTGCACAAACGTACAAGGAAGAGTAGCGAACAGTGAGGAAGGGACAAGGGATAATGCACAGGCCAGATCTTAAATAATATTCCAAGTCGCTCTGTGGATGGTGTGCCCTCTTTATCGAAAGCAAAGCCCATAAATTACGGAAGACATGCATCACATAATATCACACAACCCCCCTAATGAATGCATACGTGTACCAACAATGACATCCCTGCATATGTCGTATATGTAGGAGGCAGGTGCCGCTGCACTTTTGGCTGCAGAAATTCTCATGTGACCTGTCACATAAAATTAATAAAGACCTCATAATAAAGATACGTATACTATACCATTCAAATACTTGTTTACATAAATCGTTGAATATATTTATGAATATTTGTGACGTGATTAATCACGTGTATAGGAATAGCATTAGCAAACTTTAACCTATGTCTATAACTACAATGAAGAATGAAGAAAGTAATGCTAGGTACGTTATATAATGACAATATTCAAACACACACAGAAGATCTGGATTTGACAGCGTCTCGGCAGTTCATAAGCAATATTTTTGTGGTCTGCTTCAAAGATAGAGCCATCTGGCAAAAATGCCTGCCACCACTCTTGGATACAGGCATGTCAAGATCCGAATATGGAGCAACAAGATGAGTTAGTCGATGGCGTTGATGCCGAAGCTTTAAAAGAATGGCATGCTTTCATGTAACTGACCGAATAGGCTGCTTTGACAGAACTTTGTTGTTCTCTTAATAACCCGTAAAAGACTGCTTACGGTCAGCCCAATGAACGACGTCATTTTCATCAATATAGTACTGCAATGAGCCATGAAACCGTATTGAACTGTCTCCAATGAACGCTGATTCGTCCTCGTCATGGCGTGTACGGCGATCATGAACGTCTGATCGCCAGATTCAATTGGCATGGTATCCACACTGCGGGGCGCTGCACCTCTGCGTCATTTGGAAATGCCCATCTTGATGCGTACGAGTACGAGTTGTTTTAGTGCAGCGATGCCATGTCAGTCGGCCAGCCCAGGCAGACGGCGATATAGGGATTCGAAAAATGTTACCTAAACGGATTTTCCCCAAACAATGGCTGAATCAGCGCGGCGGGGAAAGGGTCCGGAAAGGGCCAAGTGCTTTTAGGGTGTGTTCTGTTATAAGGGGCATTCGATACGTGATTCATTTTCATGCCTATATCGTCAGCATAATGCAAGGTGGATTTGGACTGGCAATATGACAAACAGAACAAGAAGAAAAAAGAAAAGAAAAAAAAAGGATGAACAAAAAAAAGAGTCGGCGATCACGGCCACTCCGTGAAAAGAAAGTGAGATGGGAGGTTGAGGCTGGTCTGTGAGATCTTGGCGAGGCTGCTTGGCGCCAACACGAGGAGTTGGGGAAGAGGCGGTGGCTTGTCAGGTGTCAGAGTAGGATGCTGACCTGAGCACTAGGCGGTGAGGAGTCAAAAAAAGGGGGGGTGGGCTATAGGGCCAGCCAATCAGGCAAATAGCCAAGCCAACGAGGCTTCTGACATTCGGGGGCTGATGGGCAGGGGCTGAAAGGAGGGAATGCAGGGGGGGAAAGGTCATGAGATGAAGATGGGGTGGGTTGGGATATAAAGGGAGGAGAAGGCCTTGTCTTCTGGTCTGTCGAGAGTGGCCAACCTCTGATAAACTGGATCCAATCTCGATACACCAATCTCGCATACACCAAATCAAAATGCCTGCTGTGGATCCGATGGACGCGGGCGCCATCCGGCCAGTGCGCAAGACACTGCTGGTGTGCTGCGACGGGACGTGGATGAACGCGGTGGGCAAGATGGGCCAGAACCGGCCGGGGTCGAACGTGGCGCGCCTGGTGCACGTGGTGCGCAGCGCGACGGAGACGGGGATGCCGCAGGTGGTGCTATATCATCCCGGGGTGGGAAGCAGCGGGCAGCTGCTGGACGGGGCGATGGGGGGTGCGTTCGGCATGGGGCTGGACCAGGACATCCGCGAGCTGTACGACTTTGTGTGCCTCAACTACAACGACGGCGACGCCATCGTGCTGGTGGGCTTCTCGCGGGGGGCCTTTACGGCGCGGTCGGTGGCGGACCTGATCGCGTCGGTGGGCCTGCTGACGCCCGAGGGGCTGGAGCGGTTCTACGACATCTTCAAGGACTACGAGAACATGGGCAGCAAGCAGCGGGCGCCGGCCGACTTTCTGTGCCCGGGGCTGACGCCGTACCGGGGCGAAAAGGGGGAGGACTGGCTGCGGTGGGAGCACGAGCGGAAGAAGACATACCGGCGGTGGCTGAAGAAGGTGAGGCCCTTCTCGGTCAGTCTTTCACTGTAGGCCACGCTGACCAGCAGAACGGCTACACGCGCGACACGCTCGCAGACGGCCACACGCCCATCACGATCAAGGCGCTTGGGGTGTGGGACACGGTGGGCAGCCTGGGCATCCCGGCGGCGCCGGTGATCGGGCTCAAGGGCAGCGCGCAGATGTGGAAGTTCACCAACACGCACATCTCGAGTAAGGTGGAGCACGCTTTCCAGGCGCTGGCGCTGGATGAGCCGCGCTATGATTTCCTGCCGTCGCTGTGGGAGCGGCTACCGTCCAACCGCACCACCCAGCTGAAGCAGGTGTGGTTCCCGGGCGCACACTCCAACGTTGGCGGCGGCCTGCACGATCAGCAGGTGGCCAACATCGCCCTGGCCTGGATGTGCGACCAGCTGACGAGCGTCGGCGTCGAGTTTGACCGCTGCCGCATGGCCGCTGTCTTCCGCGAGGGCCTGCGCTACTCGGCCGCCCACCCTTTCCCCAGCGTGCCGCCCAAGAAGCCCACCGACGTGCTGACGGCCAAGCTGCGGCGCCCGCTGCCGTGGGCGGGCCCGGGCGTCTTTGCCGCGTCGCCGGACACCCACGGCAAAAGAGACGCCGCCGACTGCCCTGGCAAGTACGCCTGCTCCCACCCGAGCGGCACCCCCCAGCAGCTGTGGCGCCTGGCCCGGCCCTGGGCGCTCGGCCAGACCCGCTGCCCAACCAGCAAGCTGCAGCTGGCCGCCGGCAAAGGCCTGCGGCTGCCCGGCCAGTTTGTCCGCGTCGACCCCGAGAGCAATGACCCGCTGCCGCGCGAGCCGCTGCTCAACACGGCCGAGCGCGTCCACGCGTGCGTGCGCGTACGCCTGGCCTGTGGCGGCCTCGGCATGGACGACCGGGCCGTCTGGACCTGTCGCGGCCTCACCGGCGCCCCGCGAGGCGACGACTCCGCCAACGGCTCCGACAGCGACTCGGACGACGGCCTGCCGCTGTGGCACCTCGAGGCGGTTCACGGGCCCGTCGCGCTGGCCCCCGCCGACCTCAGCGCCGCCGCCGCTACCGACCCGGAGCTCTACCCACTCAGCAAGGTCCTCGCCGCCGGCCGCTGGCAGTGGGTGTACGTCGGCGACCGCAGGCGCCACAAGCCCAGCCGCCCGCCCGTCACCGTCCTGCCCGAGGAGCTGCCCACCGGCCGCTGGGAGCGTATGCTGCTGGCCATGACCGTCGGCGAGACGGACGTTCTGGCCTGGGCAACGGCCCATCCGTATCGGATGGAGTGAGCAGCGGGTGGGAGGTGAAGGGCCGAGAGAGAGAGAGCACGCGAGCATGTAATGGCGTTGGTTTGATTAGTAAGCAATGATTGCCTCTACAGGTCACAGGTCCACTGAGACTGCCCTACCAGGCAGTCAGGTCACTGCCACAGCACAGGGGTAGGGGCTTTTAAGCGGCCCCTGCACTAACCGCCTAGCGCTGCTAGCCCCAGTCGCAGAGCCGCCGCGTCCTGCTCGCGCCCCGACGCCTCAATGGACGGCCGCCCGTTTTGAGATGTGCGGCCGCTTCCCAGGCCGCCGCCACTTCATTCGCCCTGCGCACTGCTCGCGGGCTGCACGCGGGCTGCACGCGGCCAACGGTGCTGAGGCCGGTCCAGCCCCACTCGAGGCTTGCGCTGCTCGTTTGTCTGTGGGTGGCTAAGGATGGCCGAGTATTTGAAAGCGGTATTCTTTGTACAAGATTGAGTCTTTATCTCTTCACCTTTTGTCTCCTGTTCCCTTCTCTCTTCGTCTTTTACTTTGCTCTGCCCTCACGCTCAGCTATCAGCACTCTCAACTCTCGTACTCTCACTCCTCATTCTCATACCCTCACTTTCGCACACCTTCACCCTCTCCCTCGCCATGGGCGTCCTGTCTTGCCTCGTCTGCTGGCCCGGCCGCCGTGACGACGATGATGGCCACAGCAAGTCCCTCCTCGAGAAGCGGGACGGTCGCCCTCGGTTCCTTGGCTACGGCAGCCAGTCGCATGACCAGACGCAGGTCGACCACCACACCCCCATCGAGGACCACAGTCCCCTCGACGACCGGAGCCCGCGGCCCTACTTTGACGACAGCTATCAACACCTGCCAGTCGGCCATACCCCGGCTGGCGGCTACGACAGCAGCCGCAGCGAGAACGATCCCTCTGGCTGCGGCAACGGCTACTACTGCCAGAGGCCGATGAGCTATTGCTGCTACCGTCCTCGCCCTCCCTTACCTGCCACCAATGCTGTCATCGTCGCCAACAACGCCGCTGCCACCACCGACAACGACGATGACGATGACGACGACGAAGACGACGAAGACGACGACGGCATTGGTGGCGACGTTTTCGACCAGCTCATCGGCCTCTTCGCCGAGGCCGTCGCGCTGTCCCAGATCGACGCCAGCACAAGCCGCCTGCGCGCCAGCGCCCCTGACCGGTTCGGCGATCCCGCCTGGGACGCCTCGCTCGCCGCCGTCGTCATCGAGCGCCTCGTCCAGACCGTGGACACGAGCAACGCCGGCCTGGGCGAGGTTGCCGCCCCCATTGTCGCCCGCGCCGTTGCCGTCGCCCCCGGCGCCTTCCAGCTCGCCCAGGACCGCCCCGGGCGCGGCACCGCCATCTGCTTTGCCGCCGCCGTCGCCCTCGTCGCCGTGCTCACGCCGTGGCTGTTCGAGGCCGCCGGCTTCGACAAGGAAGGGCCCATTGCTGGTAAGTCTTTGCCTCCCCGTCTGCCATCTTTCCCTCTCGTTGTCCTTCGCCCACTAATACATCAGGCTCCATCGCGTCTCGCCTCCAGGCCCGCTACATGGGCTTCGCTCCTGTCGGCTGCTGGTATACTTTCTTTCAGCGTCTTGGCTTGGCCATGTAAGTGGTTCGTAAGCAGTGTCGTTGACGCAGGAATGAGGAATGGGGGAGAGGATTGGGGTGTTCTGCGCGATGCTTTTCTGGTTCGCTTTGTTTCCTTGTTTTGTTGTTTCCTTCACTTTCACGAAACTCAGATTGATGACTTGTTCTTTTCTCCTTTGCAACTATCTAAATGAGATCCGAAGTCATCCCGTTCTCGCCGGGATTCAATATAAATAATACACGCCATAGAATGGGATACAAAAATTCCAGGCAACAAAGAGGTAAACATTAGAAAGGTATCGTTAGATCGTGCGCGGGGAAAAAAAGAAAAAGGAAACAAAAAAAGAACTATAGTAAAGGAGAGAACAGGTATGGCGGAAATCGACGCCACGCCGCAGCGAGCTAGCTCGTCAACTGCTTGGGCTTCCTCCCTCCTGGGCAACATCTGTGGCTGCTCTGGGTATCCTTTCCATCATTAACCTCGTCTGAATAGGTATTATATGTCCCACCCATCTCGCAAAGTTCTGGCTTTCAGGGGGCTGCCTTTGGTGTTCTCCTCTCGTGGTTCCTTTGCAAAAATTAAACGCCAGTGGAGAATGCAAATATCCGTGTAAAAAAACGCCATGCCAACGCCTTCTGATCCTGATGCTCTGCTGTGCTCACTCAGTGAACATTCTGCTCAGCCGCTCTCACACGCGTGGTGCGTCGGGTTGTCGCCGCCCCAGAGACTCGAGGAGCTCTGTAGGAGGTATCCGCGACATTTCTGCACCATGGTTGCCGGCAGCAGGCGCCTTGACGTATCCCTGGCGCTTCTTGCGCAGCCTGTCTAGCAACAAACCAGCCGCAACGATCATCAGCATCAGCACCAGCGCAATGCCCAAGCTGATGAGCACGATTGCCACAAGAGGGAGGTGGTGACGCTTGCCCGATGTGAAAAAGTCGTCCTTCTCCACAAAAATGCTCGCGATGCTGCCAGACGTGTTGTTCGTGTGCGAAGTGAGAGCATAAGGCTGGATCGTCTTTCCATCAAACACAGCAGCCGAGACAGTGCCATACTCGGGAAGGACAATCGAGCCAGTAAGCATCAGAACCTGGCCGGCACTGAGGACGCCAGTCGAATCATGATTCGTCGAAACAGAAAAGACTTGCAGGCTGCGAATGTTGGTCCCAGACGAAAGCGTCTGCCCGCTGGCGCCAAGCGCATCCGTCCACGTGCTGCCGTCGTACTTCATCAGGTACAGCGAGGCGTTGGCGCGCGAGGTGCCTGCCACCCAGAGCTGGCTACCGTCACTAGAGCCAAGGGCGAGGGCATTCACAGGTCCTGGAATGGCACCGCTCGCGCCAGAGAAGCTCTCCCATTCTTGCTTGCTCGTGTCGTACTTTGCGAGATAGGTGGTATAAGTTGTGTTAATAGTGAGGTTGCCACCGGCGACGAGAGTCGAGCTTGAGGTCCAGGTCATCGCGTTGACAGTGCTCTCGCCCAGGTTCGTACCAGGCCGGTTCCACTGGCTAGCACTCGTGCTGAAGAAGCAAACGCCGGGGCAGCCAAGGGAGCCGGCCGACGTGAAGGTTCCACCCACATAAACGTCACTACTGCTTGGGCGAATCCGGATCGACGTAACAGTACTATTGCCGCCGGTGAGCGCAGGAGGCTGCGTGTTGAAACTGTTCGATGCAAGGTTGTACGAGATGAGGCCGTTCACGGTGACCGAGTTGACGCTGCCAGTCACATTGCCACCGGCAAAGAGCGTGCTCCCCGTCACAGCAAGGGCAACAAAGGTCGAGCTGTCCGAGATACCCGAGCCGAGGCCAGTAACCGCCGCATTGTTCTTGTTGTCGATGATCAGCAGATTCTGGATAAGAGAACCGCTTTCAGATCGGGCAGAAAAATGGCCAGCCAGGACGGTCTTGTTACGATCGCTGGACGTATCAAAGAGGCCGGTAATCACACCAGACACATTGCTTCCGACAATGGTGTCGCGCTTCGACACAGAAGCAGTGGAAGTAGACGACGCGGCGGTCGTCGTTGACGAAGGAAGAATTTTCACACCAAACGAGCCAACACCTTTGTCAGTCAGAGTAGCCGCACCTGACGCACCCACCTGGGCATAGGAAAGAGAGCCCCCGTAAAGAGAACCGACGCCAGGCACGTCCAGGAGTGACGAAAGGAGCACACCATCGACAGACTCGACAGTAAAATTTACCAGGTTTTGAAGCCAGTTGCTCTGCGAAGGCACCCAGATCGCAAACCCGTCAACGTCGACAGCAGCATTGGACCCAAAGGCAAGCAGATGGCGGAAGACTCCAGTGAAGGCAAAGACGACATCCGGAGTCTTGCCCGTGATATTCATGGTCATAGCAACCACTTCAACGACAGGCCCATCCACGCCAGCACCGAGTGCGCTCCATGTTTTCTTGTCGGTATTGTAGACAGCCACATTGGTCAAGTTGGCAACCGAGCCAGTCTTGGTAGACGTGAAAGTGCCGCCGACGAAGAGATTGGTGCCATTCAAGACAAGAGCCGAAATGCCACCATTGAGGCTATCACCAAGCGCTTCCACAGTCGAGCTCGCGCTGTTTACAGACACGATGTTGCTTCCAGAGGTTGCAGTGAAGTTGCCGGCAATGTACGTTACGTCGCCGGACGTGGTGAGAGCCGTAACCGACGCGTTAGTCGAGAACGATGAGCCGAGCGTGTCGAAGGCCGAGGTAGAAAAATCGCTGGTGTTAACAGTCGATGAGGTAGGGTCGTATTCAAACAATCCCTTCAGGCCGCCGGTTGAGTTGATCAGAGTGAACCCCACCCGCTGGGCAACAATGGTCATGGTCTCCAGCGATTGATTGTTCAGAGGCGTCAGTGTTACACTAGGGCGGAAGGAGGTGGATGCAGCATCAACAACGCCAGAGTAGATCTGATCGTACTTGTCGTAGTTATTGGTCTGGAAGAGCTGTATCGACGTCGACGGCTGGCCTTCAACCATGGAGACGGTGATGTTCACCTGGCCGCGCGTCGAGCAGCTGTCGTCCTGAATGCAGCCGGGAGTATAGATGTTAACTGTATAGTTTCCAGATTGGCTGATATCGGGGGACATGGTAACCGAGACCGACGACGACGTAATGGGCGACTGTAACTGAGCAGTCAGATACCTCGAATTGCTCTCGAAAGATGGCGATTCGGTCCAGGCACCCGTAGTTGTAGCCGTTGAGATCTTCGTTGCCGAGCCCGAGCAAGAGGGCTCGTTGAAGCTGTTGATGGCGTAGGCAAAGATGTCGTTTTCGAAGAGTTCGATGCCGTTCAAGCCGCCACCGCTGCCATACCAGGCCGAAATATCAATGCGGAAAGAATTCATGCCAACCTCGTTGATAAAGTAGAAATCCTGGTAGGTCACGCTGGCGTTGTTGCTGAGAGGGCATTCACTAGTGCACGTGGCGTTGGTTCCAGTGGCCGGGTCCGTATAGGTGAAGTTCATGATGCCATTGATAGGGAGAGCAGTAAAGCGGAAGGTCTGGGTTCCACGACCGTCCTGGTGTGTGTTCCACAGTCGCAGCTTAGTGGGCTTGAAGCCAAAGCCAAAGGTGGCGTCCCAAGAGCCAGCCGTGTTATCCTGGAGCAGCCATGTGTTGCCACTGCCATCGACACCGCTCGTCTTGCACACGATGTTCTTTGGGTCAGAGAACCCGGTCGTTGTGGACGATCCAGTAGAAGAAATGTTGGCAGTGGATAGGTTGATGACTTGCTCGTCTAGTGTGGTGGGCGTGCTCGCGTTACCGAGGCCCGTGAAGCTACCTCCAAAAACAATGTGGCCGTTGGACGTCTTGGTAATGGATGTGACCGGGCCGTTGAAGCCAGCAAAGGAGAGAGCCTTCCAGGCGTTGTCGACCCAAGCAATGGCATTGTTCGAGTTCGGGCCAATGAATTTGCCGCCTACAAAGACCGAGTTGTGCTCCTTGTCGCAGAGAACGGCGTTGACCTGGCCGGAGAGCCCTGACATGGCAGTAACCTGAGATGAGTTGGGGTTGAACATAGCAATAGCTGTTACCTGCTGGGTGCCAATGCTGGTAAAGTTGCCGCCGAGGACAACGCCGGAGTCAGTGCCATCTTTCTGTATGAAGTTGCACATGGACATGATCGATGCGTCGGTCTTGAGCACTGTGGCAAGGGCGCCATTGGGCAGCCGCGTCATGAGGCCCTCGCTGCCATTTGTGGAAACTGTGTTTTGTGTTTGTTCCTTGTATTGATATAGCGAAACACCGGAGAAGTCGCCTGCAATACCCACGCTCCCAAGGTTACTGAGATCGATGTTTGAGGAGGCTGCTGCAGTGAAGTTGAGGGCGAGTGCTGGAGACGCAATCGAGGCGAGAGCAAGGAGCGCTGGAACGGATTTCGTGAAGCAGGGTGCCAAAATGGCGGCGCTTGAGCGCCGCCGTGGGCGTAAGCGCATGTTGCGCGGGTCGTCGATGTGACAGATAGAATGGATGGGCGCCGTGGTTTCTGAACAACAGTCGGGCGGACAGTATGTCAATCGAAGGTCGTGGACGACGGGCAACTATGAAAACATATCGACGCAGCGCTCGAGAGGGAAATGTTTACGACGAGGTCGAGAGATAGCTGATTCGAAAATATCGTAGAGCCCTGGGAGGTAATCCAGTCGAGAATCGGTCCTTGCAAGTGGTTGGTGCCAGTGATGATGGATTGTCGGCAGATGAGAAAAGAAGTAAAGAAAAGAAAAGAAAAAGGGCAAGAAAAAGGTAATGAGCGTTCGCTTGCGATTGCAAGAATGAAATGAGAGTCGTGGCGCAGATATCGCAGCCGAAATGGTCGAAGATCGAAGAGGAAGTCGATGCCGAAAAAAAAACAAGAGGCGGAGAGACGGATGACGAGAAGAAGGAGGCGAAGGTCGGGAAACGGTCTGAGGCAGCAGAATGTGACAGTGCAGGCTTGAGAGAGATAAAAGGGGATAGTTTGCTTGAAGGTGGAGCTTGCAGGGGAGCGGAGACGAGGGGAGAGGAGAAAAGAGGATAGCGTTGCAATTTTGAGAGACAAGACGTTCGTCGCGCGTCAAGAATTTGGAACGGCGGTCAAAGCTTTGCTGCGTCCTTTCTCTGCGGGCTTTTTGAGAGGTTCGATGTTGTTGACGAGAGGAGTTCGAAAAAAATCGCGGAGAGACGGGGACGTGGTCGATTAAAAGATGACGGAAGGAGCCAACGATGCAGACGGAGGGGCGCAGCCGGAAGGCGGGGAGGAGGAAAACGCTGTCGTTGACACGACGATGAGGACGCGAATGGACTCTTGAAGTCCTAAGAGAGGAAGGTGAGGAGGGGGGATGTGCGACGGACAAGCAAATCAGGGCAAAGGCGGTAGCTCCGTTTCGCGTGCTTTTGTTGACGGTGGCTGAAGCGTGCTAGGCCGCGTCGACAGCGCACTTTGTACGATTAGTCGTGGATTTTTAGGGAACAACCAGGAAGACGGTGCAAAATAAAAACGGCGATCCTCGGGTGTGCCAGCTAAATCTCTGTCTTGGTCCGGTGCTACGCGACGCCAGCCAGTCAGATCATGCGATGATGAGCAGTCGTACCTTTCGCTAAACCCGGGTTGGTCTAGCCAAATGAACACGATGCCGTCCCCTGAAAACCAACTGGGAAACGTGGCTGGAGCCAATCAGAGTCACTGTTAATTTTAAGTTATTTCCAACTTTTTTGGAATGCGAAGTCACTACTATGTAGGCAAGGAGTGCTGCAATTTACAGGCATAGAATCGCATTAATACGGGGCGTTGGTTTTTTCGGACTCCTCGTAAGATACGAGAAGCACCGTCTGGTCTCTGTGTCAACTGTTGCAGCACGAGTTTGCCTTCCGTCGCACTGATGCGATCAGGGTGGTTGGATCGGCTGTGACTTTAGGTTGTGTTTGCCCCGTGGGTGACACTCTGAATGACCGGAAGAAAACCAGCGGTCAAAGCTCGCACCGTTTCCAGCTCAGTTTCTTCCCCCACGAGCATCGGATACTGAATGGCTACCTGTATCACGTAAGATACGAATGTAGTCAAACGGACCCTCTTGGAAGGTAAATCAGCCACATGGGGAGGCGTTCATGTCAGACACAGGCTTGAAACCAAGGCCCTGTCAGATCAGGGGCGATAGAAGACGTACCTTTCAGTGCAGGTGTCAATGTGAGAATTGCGATCGAAATAATACGTTCTATGCAGATGCAGATGTATCCTTTAGGAATCTCGCCGTTGGGGCCAAAGCTGGCGATTGGTGGCCTGTGGCTTAGGGTCTCAGGCCAATCCTTCCTCTGCTACGCCACTGCACAGACGTAAATCCTGGCAGCATTAGCATCGAGATAACCCCTAGTCCAAATTGGGTCCAGCTTGGTCTTCTATTAATACTTGGGCATTCCAGCTGATGACAACACATTCCAGCCACGTCTTCTGCCCATTTTGACGTCAAAGCGTGGTCTTCTCGTGTGCTATGTAAACAAGAGTAAAACCCAACGGTTCTTCGCTGTCACCAGTTTATTGGTTCACCTTTATCGATGAGCCTCCCACGTATCCCACCTCAGCATTCCCCGTCGCATTCACCGGCCAGACGCGGACTGTCGGGCTCGGATTTCCCGCGTCCCATACGCTGTCCGTTTTCAGTGTGTTCTGATGCCGTTGGAGCTCGTCATCAAGGCCCCTTTTTGGTCGTGTGTCTTCCGTCTCCTCCTCGAAACAACATCCCGCTTTCAGCATGTCACCTGTTGCTCTGCCGTGCCTCTCTCCCGGTTCCCTTTAAATGTTGAATCGCCGGTTACATCATCGGGCCATCCGACGTCGATCTCTTCTAGAGACTCCTGATGTCACGATCTGTCCAAGCCTAATTTCCTGGAGCCTGGAAGTGGCTCCATTAAGGCAGGTCCGTTAGGGAGGAACCGATGGTTCCGTGTTTCGCGTTTCACCCTCCGTTTGCTTCTGGTTCTATTTACCCACTTCCGTAATATTTATCTTCCTCTCTCGTGGAGTTTGTGTCAAAGTATGCACGCAATCATGCCCGAGTTTCAGGTCATCCCGACCTTGGCAGCATCACGGTTCTCGGGTCAATCAGGCCTCCACTCCCCCAGACCCGTTTCCAGCGAGGCTGCTATTTTTGAATAATTTTGAACACCTGTATTTCTTTGAAAAAGGTGTAATGAAAAAGGAAATGAAGACATGGCCGGGGCTTTGCATTTCGCAGGCTAGTCGTTTCATTGTGTGAGAAGCAAGGTCCAATAGAACTTGGGTCGGCTACCAAGAAATCAACGCCATCTACCTGGGCGTACAGATGACAAGGGAGTTGTATTACTCTGCAGATTGCTAGCCCAGGTGGAGACGAGAACGGAACTGCACTCGCGCAATCCCGAAACTCTGCCTCCGAAAGCCTCGTGCATGGACGTCCAAAAGGCGCACCAGTTGGCGAGCAGTGGCCGCCATCCCTGCCTCTGCTCTTATGGCCGTGCAGCCATACATTCCTATTTTGGCTTCTTCTATTGAAATCTTCTCGCCAGTCGTGGGAAAGTCTACAGGACGCAGCCCCCTGCATGCAGCCCCTGTCGGCTCATCACCACGAACGTACTTCATATATCTAGCGCTGCCTCACCTCTGCAGTGCCTGTCCCTCCGCCACCCCTCAACCCCTAGCCCTGCTTGACAAGGGCATCGCACACCGTTCCATGCCATGTGACAGAACATTCCGGACAGTCACCTCCTCAGCGCGCACACGCGACACGCCCACCACAGGTTTGTGCACCACCAACCCCAAAGAAAGGATACGGTCAGGCAGTGCAACTGCCGGCAGCGGGCTGGTGCATGGCATGGTGTGACTTGTTCTTGCGGAAAGTATTGCAGGTGTCGCAGATCGTGTTCTTCATCTCATCTCATTGGCAATCGTGTGTGCTATCATTACTAAAATAATAAAAAAGTGGCATGGTCCGTGTGGTCCGTTGGATGCAGTCATTACAAGTAGACGCTCTATCATTCCCTCGTCTCGATTTCATTTCATCGTCTGAGCGCTCCATACGACCCCTTGCTTGATGACGAGGGCTGCTTGCCGTTTTGAGACGGCTTTGCCGACGATCCCCAAGCTGACGACAAGGGTGCTGACGATGACGACGACGAGGAAGAAGAAGGGGGCGGCGTCGATGAAGACGGTGTTGTCGATGATGCCGACGTTGTCGTGCTCCCTGTTATAGGCGATGTGGCCGTCTTGGAGGCAGGCGTCACTGTCGCAGCAGCAGTGGTGCTTGGCGTAGCTGTAGTGTCCGTCTTCACTGCTGCGGCTGTCGCGCCGGCTGCAGAAGCCTTGGATGCCTCCTTGTCGGCCTCGGCCATTCGCGTCTTGTACTCACGTGGCGTCTCCACGTCGCCCTTGCCGCTGCCACCGCTCCAGAGGCCGCGCTTGCGTGCCTTGGCCTTGGCCTCCGCGATGCGATACTGCGCCTCGCGCCCGCCAAACTCGACGCCCGTCTTGGCCTCGTAGCAGGTAGCCAGGCCGCGGCCCAGCATCACTTTCCCGACATCGCGCCGGAAGAAGAACCACCGCCGCACCAGGACGCGCGCGACCACGCGGTCGTACTGGTCCCGTCGGTACAGATAGGCTCGCACGCGACGGCCCAACAGGTACTGCGTCAAGAAGTCGAGAGCCTCACCCGAATACGGCTGTGCTGGCTTGCCAAAGTGTGCGCCCTCGGGCGCATCCACGCCGGCTATTCTGATGGGGATCTGCACTATGTTAGCTTACCGGCCGTGGCGACTGAGTTTGACTGCGGCGAACGAAGCAATGCCTCGTTTGAATGCCTCGTTTGAATGCCTCGTTTGGATGGATAAGTATGTGTGCCCGTGTCAAGGTAAGAAAAATCCAGAGCTGGATCCGCAAAGCAGGTACCACAAAATCCAAAGGTCAAGATTATAAGAAAACCCAAGCATCGAAAGAAGAAAAAAAGAAAAATAGGGTCCAATCATACCGTTTGACCTTTCAAATCCTTGCGATACGTAGGTACCTTCCGGGCCCAGCCCCAGCCTGCCAGCCGCCCGCCCGGTGTGTGATAGAGGTGGAAGTTGTCGCCGTCGCCCACGCTGGTCACTTTGCCGAGCAGGCTCCGTCGTCGGTAGTAGCGCGGCAAGATGTGGTTGACGCTCGGTATTCGTCGCAGATACGCTCGGTAAAAAGCTGAGAAGCCCAGTGCACACCCGACGGCAATTGCTGGTGTCATCCATGTGTTTGGGTCTGTGAGGTCTGGCTTATTGAGGGAGCTGGTCCATGCCACAACCTGGCTGACGCCGGGGATCTTGGAGAGGGAGGAGTCGGAGTTGGTTGACGCTGACGACGGCGACGGCGAAGACGACACAGCTGCGTCCTTGCCGTCCTTGCCGTCGCTTGAGCTGCTACCGGGCCATCGCATCGTGGGCGAATACGGCCGCAATGGCTGTTGCTGCTTCCTCGGCGTGGGGGTGGAATGTCGGAGTGGATCGGTAGTAAAAAGAATTGACGCCTTTTCAAAAATGTCGTCTTATCGGCTGCGATAGGGAACTCTCCGCTGAAAATGATGATGCCTGAGGCATGTTTTTTATATCGACAGAATGGTGACATCACCAATGTTTGACTGTATAATTGTGTGAAATAAAAATTTGGAAATATATATATATATATTATTTTGTTAATAAATTTATTCAATAATAAAATTAATAAAGTAAAAAGAGGGCGAGGAAGGAGTGGTATTTAGAAAAATTGACATCCTTAACTTGATGATTTAATTGACTACATTTCTCAACCTTTTATTTTGATATGGCCCCGAATTACAGTAACGCCGTGAAAAAATCCGTAGGTATTTCAAAACTGAGAATTTCACATGAGTGTCATTAATGATATACACAAGTCATTCGATGCGTAAGAGTCATTATTGGTCTTTGCCTGTTACATCACCATTAGACAAAGCACATTAATACAACGATGGCAAAAACTATTTTTGTTTTCATTTTTGACCTTTTATCCTTGCCAAAAACAAACCCGATCATGATAGAGTTCTGACATTCACTCACCCCTGAATTTAGTGTGTAAAAGAAGGCAGCCATAGAAAATATACGGAGTGATGTCTGAAGCTTCGCCGATTTCTTGGGGACCGCTTTTCCCGTGTAAGCCGATGTCTCCCCAGGCTGACTGTAGCTAGAAGCTGCTGAAAATAAATGGTCAATTCGCTCACATGAATGTCTGCAGGATTGAAGTTAAAGATATTCTTGAGATGCAGGGGCATTTGCTGAAGCTCCGCAAGTGAATAATCTTCAAACTTTCATGCTTTCCATCTTCTCAGTCAACTAGCCCAAGCTTCACGCTGACTGAGTGTTGTTTTTTGAATGCCATGACAAGATTCCCAACTTCTACGCGACCAGCCACACAATGCTCCAAGTCTGTCCCGCGACCGTTGGTGCCAGACCATTGCTTCAAAGTTGGAAATGCCAGACGAAATATTTTACAACTACTGAAACGGAACGGTTGAGCCAAACGGGCGGCAGAGCAAGTTAACTCGTGCCCGTTAGACTAGGCGAATGAGCAGGACGAATAGCCTACGGTAAATAAATTCAAGGGGGGGTGGCAAGAAGACGCCGAGAAGTCCAGTGGCGCACAAACACCTTGATTCTCATATCTAGAAAAAAAAAAGAAAGACACCTTTTCAACCGACGACTTTTCTCGCACGTCAAATAAAAGGGCATGGCAAGGCTGCAGCTGGGAGTCACATTTGCCTTTTCCATACTGCCGCATGCTTCGAGTAAATGTCCAATGCACAATAGCCATCGGATTCGGCATCTGAGCTCCTTTGAAAGGCCTGATTCTCAAGTGGACCCGTGAAGCTGTAGCGCTTACGCCCCTTGCACCTTGAATGTGCGGCCGCTTGCCGTCTTGCGCTCCTTCTCCTCGTTGTCGGGCCGGGCTCTCCGCAGCACTGTTCCATGTCAGCTCCCATACGCCAAAGCATGAATAGCAGTAAAAAGGACAACGCACCTTGCAGAAAGTCAGCGGTCCGTCTTCGCATCCGCGAGTGGATGTAGGCCTTGGAGGCCTTGATGTGGTAGTGGAAGTAGTCGCGGAACGTCTGAATGTGGGAGATGACGTCGGGCATCCGCTGTGGCGTGAGATGGCGAGGGAAGAGGACTGTTTGCAGTTAGCAAGATGGCTGCAAGACCGTCAAACGCTAGAGAGAGAAAACACCTACCAAACGTGACGTAGCCGATCTCGCCCGTCTCAGTGCTGCGCACGCCCGGCACGCCCTGGAGCTCGAGAGGGGGCTCGTTGCGGAAGAGCACCTGAGGCGCATTCTGGATGGCGCGGCGGCGGGCATCGACAAACTCCTGAATGAAGACGCGGCCGTAGACGCGGTCGGTCTCCTCGCGGAAGACGGTGCTAAAGATGACGGTGACGCGATCGTGGCTGGCCTTGACGTATATAGCCTCTTCCTCGCGGTAGTGGATGGCCATGACCTCGCCGCCCTCGCGCACGCCCTGCGGCGCCTCCTCCGACGTGTACTGCGATGCTGCCTCCTTGAGCTGGTAGTACTCATCAAAGGCGGCCTCAAAGGGGGCCGCCATGACGTTGCGCTTCATCAGGGCAATCTTGAGTGCCAGTGCATCGCGGGCCTCTTGCTCAGCAGGCAGATGGTCAAGGTCGACGACGATGGAGAACTGGAAGCCAGGCTCGGGGGGCACAATGTAGGGGCCGTACTCGCGTTCGAGCACCTTTTGGGCGCCGTACTTGACGAGGTCGTCAAAGCATCGCAGCAGGATGGAGACCTGAATTTTGGACTTGGTCTCGGGGGTGGAGATGTGGAACAGGACGTCGTCAAAGTCGGACACGGTCTGGTCGATCGAGACAGGCGGTGCTCTGGAGGAGGTCAGTAAAGGTCCGCCATTCGCTGGGGAGAGACGGAAGCTGCGGCTTACCCAGAGAATCTCTCTGTGAGCACCGACTGAATCAGCACGTTCTGATAGTCAAGGAGAAGCATGCTGGCGGCTTGTTGGGGTGCCAGAAACTTGGTAAACGAGCTCTGGGCGACAGCGGCGATGCAATGGCTACGTCGACGTTGGAATTGGCGGGGGCGGTATTCAGGGTGCCTGTTCTCAGATAACGTCCACGTGACACCCCACGTAAGCAATACCCATAAAAATTGTTATCTTATCGGACAAAAAAAGTTCCCAGATGTAAGTTGGAAAAGAGGGAAAAAAAAAGATTCTCCAGAGACACTCGAGCGCAGCATCATTTCGTCCGTTTTTCGGGAGAAACAGCCAGGATGGTAAAATCATATTTGTACGTATGGAACTGGCTTTGCTATTCTTTTTGAACGACCGCTAATCTGCTGCAGAAAATTCGAGCACGCAAGATCCTTCGGCGTTGTCGCATCGAGCACCTCGAATCTCGTCTGGTCGCAGCAGCGATCCGGGGCCGGCGCGGGCCAAGCCATTGTCGCGGCAAACGAAGATGTACTCTGCTGGGACGTCAAGAAGGGCGAGCTGGTGAGCCGGTGGAGCGATGAGAAGAACCGGTCGCAGGTGACGGCGATCGCGGCGAGCCAGGTGGACAAGGATGTCATTGCGGTCGGCTACGAAGACGGCAGCATCCGGCTGTGGGACGCACAGCTGTCGACGGTCATTGTCAGCTTCAACGGACACAAATCGGCCATCTCGCACCTCGCATTCGACAAGTCGGGCGTGCGGCTCGCCAGCGGCTCCAAGGACACCGACGTGATCGTGTGGGACCTGGTGGCGGAGACGGGCCTGTTCAAGCTGCGTGGACACAAGGACCAGATCACCGGGCTGGCATTTGTCGAGCCGAGCCCACAACTCGGCAGCGAAAACGACGGAGCGGACACGGACGTGGTCGTGAGCGCGACGAGCGGCGAGGGCTTCCTCCTCACGACTGGCAAGGACTCGCTGATCAAGCTGTGGGACCTGTCATCGCGGCACTGCATCGAAACACACGTGGCACAGACGAATGGCGAATGCTGGGCGCTGGGCCTGTCGCAGGACCTCAGCGGGTGCATCACAGCGGGCAACGACGGCGAGCTGCAGGTCTGGGGGCTGGATTCGGCGGGCCTAGCAGCGTCTACACAGCAGGTCGATACGGCGGCATCGTCGTCACCAAACTTCCTCGTCTCTCGGGGCACTCTGAGCCGGCGGACCAAGGAGCGGACGGTGGAGATCGCATTCCACCCGCGGCAAGACTACTTCGCGGTGCACGGGGTCGAGAAGGCGGTGGAGATATGGCGGATCCGGTCGGAAGCCGAGATCAAAAAGGGACTGGCGCGCAAGCGGCAGCGGAGGCGCGAGAAGCAGGCGGCCAAAGGTGCCAAGACGAACGGCGGCTCGGAAGAGAAAAACGAAGACGACGACGACGAGCAGGCGGTGGATGTGTCCAAGGCGGCAATTTCGGACGTGTTTGTGCCGCACGTGATCGTGCGTCCGACAGGAAAGGTGCGATCGGTGGCGTGGGCCACAGGGTCGAGCGGGCGGAAAGAGGTGCAGCTGCTGGTGGGGACGACAAACAACCTGATTGAGCTGTACAATGTTGCGGTCAAGAGCCGGTCGGCGAAGAAGGAGAAGAAAAAGGACGAGGAGGTGCCGCCAGAGTACAGCCGGTCGCTGGCGGTGGAGCTGCCGGGGCACCGCAGCGACGTGCGGGCGATCTCGCTGAGCTCGGACGACAAGATGCTGGCGACGGCGGCGAACGGCAGCCTGAAGATCTGGAACGTGCGGACGCGGACGTGCATCCGGACGTTTGAGTGCGGGTACGCGCTCTGCTGCTCGTTCCTGCCCGGCGACAAGGTGGTGGTGGTGGGGACGAAGAGCGGCGCGCTGGAGCTGTTTGACGTGGCGTCGGCGGCGCTGCTGGACAGCGTGCAGGCGCACGAGGGGGCGGCGATCTGGTCGCTGGCGGTGCACCCGGACGGCAAGTCGGTGGTGACGGGCAGCGCGGACAAGACGGCCAAGTTCTGGGACTTTCGGATCGTGCAGGAGCCGGTGCTGGGGACGACGCGGACGACGCCGCGGCTGACGCTGGTGCAGACCAAGGTGCTCAAGGTGGCGGACGACGTGCTGTGCGTGCGGTTCTCGCCGGACGCGAAGCTGCTGGCGGTGGCGCTGC
Source organism: Harringtonia lauricola (assembly GCA_014183025.1). Taxonomy (NCBI): domain Eukaryota; kingdom Fungi; phylum Ascomycota; class Sordariomycetes; order Ophiostomatales; family Ophiostomataceae; genus Harringtonia; species Harringtonia lauricola. The sequence continues at coordinate 170,338 of JACBXF010000032.1, forward strand.
TGGACAACACGGTCAAGGTGTTCTTTGCGGACTCGCTGAAGCTGTACCTCAACCTGTACGGGCACAAGCTGCCGGTGCTGAGCATGGACATCTCGTTTGACAGCAAGCTGATCATCACGAGCTCGGCGGACAAGAACGTCAAGATCTGGGGGCTGGACTTTGGCGACTGCCACAAGTCGCTGTTTGCGCATCAGGACAGCATCCTGCAGGTGGCGTTTGTGCCGCACAACAGCGACGGCAGCGGGCACCACTTTTTTAGCTGCGGCAAGGACAAGGCGATCAAGTACTGGGACGGCGACAAGTTTGAGCAGATCCAGCGGCTGGACGGGCACTACGGCGAGATCTGGGCGCTGGCGGTCAGCCACGGCGGGACGTTCCTGGTGACGGCGAGCCACGACAAGAGCATCCGGGTGTGGGACGAGACGGACGAGCAGATCTTTCTGGAGGAGGAGCGCGAGCGCGAGATCGAGGAGCTGTACGAGAGCACGCTGACGACGTCGCTGGAGCGTGACGCGGACGCGGCGGACGTGGACGCGGACGGACAGGCGGGCGAGGTGGGCGCGGCGTCGAAGCAGACGGCGCAGACGCTCATGGCGGGCGAGCGGATCGCGGAAGCGCTGGAGCTGGGCATGGCGGACCTGAACGCGCTCCAGGAGTGGGAGGCGGCCAAGCGGCGGGCTCAGCAGGCGGCGGACAGCAGCGGCAGCGCCCTCACCGTCCACGTGCCCCCCCCCCAGCGACACATTGTGTTTGTGGCGATGGGCAACATCAGCGCGGAGGAGCACGTGCTGCGGGTGCTGCAGAAGATCCCGGCGGCGGCGCTGCACGACGCGCTGCTGGTGCTGCCGTTTGCGCAGGTGCCGGCGCTGTTCACGTTCCTCAACCTGTTTGCGGTGCGGGCGATGAACATGCCGCTGACGTGCCGGGTGCTCTTCTTCATGCTCAAGACGCACCACCGGCAGATCGTGGCGAGCCGGACGATGCGGACGATGCTGGACGGGCTGCGGGCCAACATGCGCGAGGCGCTGCAGCGGCAAAAGGACGAGATGGGCCACAACATGGCGGCGCTGCGCGTGGTCGGCATGCAGGTGCGCGAGCAGAGCGTCAAGACGTACGTGGACGAGAGCTGGGACGACGCCGACGCGACCCCGAACCTGCGCAAGCGGGCGTTTGTGCACGTGGCCTAGTTAGGGCAATAGACATTTTCCTGTTCGAGACAACCCGGCCCAATGGCTCCGTGACCTCGGGATGCCCCTGGATGAGGGGGAGCCGACAGAGCGGCTGGCCTAGGATGCCTGCATGCGGAGAAGATTTCCTCCGGCGCAGAGAGTATGCCTCCTGTTGGGTCTACCCCACACGCTGTAGTCCTTGTTCTGAAGGATTCGGAGGTATATAAGGGCAGGTGTCCTGGGCTGAGCTGTGCAGCTGAGCTGTTCCGCAGACTGCACATTCTGCAACAGACGAAATGGGCTCTGAAGCGCGGTTCACGCTCAAGGACGAGGCGGTCGAGAACCTGCGGCCGTTGAAGGTTCGGGTCGTTGGAGCCGGCTTTTCGGGCATCCTGGCCGCGATTCGGCAAGGCGCCTTTCTCTGGCTCTGCCGGGCAACCAGCTGCTGATGAGTCTCAGGATACCGCAGAAGCTGCGGAACATTGATCTCGTCGTCTACGAGAAGAACGACGGCATCGGCGGTGTCTGGTGAGCGTCTTCCTTCCGTGTCTCCTGCTCTCGGCTAACAGACCCGAGGTGGCTGAACCGGTATCCCGGCATTGCCTGCGATGTTCCCTGTAAGCGGTGGCGTCCTCGTTCACCGCGGAGCCGCAGCCCCTAACAAGATGACAGCCCACTCGTACCAGTACTCGTTCGCCCCCAACCCGCAGTGGTCGTCTCTGTATGCCCCCGGACCCGAGATCCAGCAGTATCTGCAGAGCGTGGCCGAGCGGTTTGGCGCCACGCGCTTCATCAAGACGGCGCACCGGCTCGAGAGCGCCGTGTGGGATGGCGACCGGAAGCGGTGGCAGCTGAGCGTCGCCGATCTCCAGGCCGGCACGGCCTTTTCTGAGGACTGCGACGTTCTTATCACCGCACGCGGCCAGCTCAACAACATCAACTGGCCCAGCATCCCGGGCCTCGACACGTTCCAGGGCAAGATTATACACTCGGGCGCCTGGGACGAGACGTACGTATTCGAAGAAGAAAGAAAGAAAAAAAGAAAAAAAAGAAAAAAAACTGACTACCAGCTACGACTTCAAAAACAAGCGCGTCGCCGTCATCGGCAACGGATCCAGCTCCATCCAGATCGTGCCGAAGCTGCAGAAGGTCGAGGGCGTCGACATGAAGGTATTTATGCGCTCGCGCACCTGGCTGTCGTCCCAGTTTGGCGACAATGCCATGATCCAGCTCGGCCTGGACCCGAACGACGTGGACTGTAGGTTTTTTTTTTTTTTTTCTTCATTCTTCTCTTCTCCTTCGCTCATCGTTAACACCCCAGTCCCCCAGGAGATGCGCCAGGCGTGGGAGGCCGACCCCGATGCCTACTTCAAGATGCGCAAGGTCATCGAGAGCGACAGCAGCCAGATCGCCGACTCCATCGTCCTCGGCAGCGACATGCAGAAACAGTTCACCGCCGCCTTTCGCGCCGGCATGCAGACCCGCCTCGCCGCCCGTCCCGACATCTTTGACCGCATCGTGCCCGACTTTGCCCCGGGCTGCCGCCGTCTGACACCCGGCAAGGGCTACCTCGAGGCGCTCATGGCCCCCAACGTCGAGCTGGTGCCCGAAGCCGTGGCCGCGGCCACGCCCATGGGTATCACCACGGCCACCGGACGCACCGTCTGCGATGTCGACGTCATCGTGTGCGCCACCGGCTTCAAGGTGTCCGAGCCGCCGCCGTTCCCGGTGACGGGCCGCGACGGCCGCACGCTGGCCGACCGCTGGGCCGCCCGTCCGGAGAGCTACCTGTCCGTGGCCGTCGACGGCTTCCCCAACTACCTCATGATGTTCGGCCCCAACTCGGCCATCGGCTTCGGCAGCCTCACCATGATCCTCGAGGCCGAGTGCGGCTACATTGTCCAGGTCCTGCGCAAGCTCCAGCGCGAGGACTACGCCACCATCGAGCCCAAGCCCGCCCGCGTCGCCGACTTTACCGAGTACATCGGCGCCTTTTTCGGCAACACCGTCTACATGGACGACTGCCGCTCCTGGTACCGCACCCAGGGCGGCACCGGCCCCTGGATCTGCGGCCTCTGGCCCGGCTCCACCCTGCACGCCCTCGAGGTCCTGCGCGCCCCCCGCTGGGAGGACTTTGACTACGAGAGCTGCGACCCCTCCGCCACCCGCAACCGCCTGCGCTGGCTCGGCAACGGCCACAGCCTCACCCAGGACGGCCACGGCGATCCGTCCTGGTACATCAACCCGGACGAGGTTGACCTGCCATGCGAGGGCCGCCCGGAAGACGAGCCGCGCTTCAAGGCGCGGGCCTGGTGTTTTTGAGCTCTCGGCAGCATAGCTCCGTTCATCCGTAGTAGCAGTCACGTGATATAAATGCAAAGAGCTTGATTGACTATGGCACACAGGACGGTTGTACTGACTGTACAAAGGAAAATGCCCTTTCTTTTCCCGTTGTCCGAGGGACTCTTTTATTCAGCGACATCTATGGCTTGGCGGCGACAATCTCTGCCGGCGCGGTTAGCTCGGATGCTCGGAAGAGATGGAAATAGGACAAGAACACCGCAACTTACTCTCGACATCGGCCACGGCCTGGTTGAGGATCTGCTGCAGAGACCGGGGGTTCTCCAGCTCCTTCTTCACCTTGGCAATCACGCTCTCGGCCAGCTCCTTCTGCTGGCGCTGCTTGACCTGGCCCTCGTAGCGCACCCACGAGTCGAGCACCTGCTTGGCCTCGTGAGCAATAGCCGTGCGCTGCTCGAGCTCGTAGGCCTGGGCCTCGAGCTGGGCGGTTTCCTGCAAGGTCAGTTTTTTTTCTTTTTTTCCTCTTTTTCTCTTTTTTCGTTTCTTTTTATTTCGTACCTTGGACACCTCAAACAGCGTCTTGGTGATGTCGACGACACCCTCCATCTGCTGCACGGTCGAGATGCGGGTCTTGACAGCCTGCGAGTGGTCGGCGCGCGCCGCGTTCAGGACGCCGCGGATCTTCTCGTTCTGCCCCTCCGCCCACGACTTGTACGCCGGGCCGCCGTACTTGATGAGCGCCGTCCACACCGAGATCAGGCAGAATGCCACCACCGTCTCCTCGTTGACCACGTAGTACTCGTTGCTCAGAGCGTAGACCGACAGGCCCGCCGCCGACGACAGGATCGCCGTCTTGGAGATCAGCGAGTTGCCCGGGATCGCATCGAGAATGCTCGCCGCCTTGGCCTTGGGGTCCTGCGTAGGCACGCTCGGCGTGCTCGAGGTCGCGCGCACCGTCGTCAGAGCCGTCAAGGCCGGAGCCGTCGTTCGCGCCGTAAATGCCGGGCGCAGGCGGGCGAGCCCTGGTGCAAAAGGTGTCAGCACAGCCGCTGCGCGGCCTCAATGGCATCAATGGCGCATTCAATCCATCGCAATCACATACCAGCCGCGTTTCTAGCCAACCGAGACGCCATTGTGCGATGAGAGGAGATGGATGGGATAGTGGTAAATGAGTGTTGACAATGCCCGGATGGAGCTCGGGAAAAGGAAAATGAGGTTTTATCGGAACAGTTCGCAAGCGGGAATTAGCTCCAGTCATGTGCAGCGTGTCACGTGAATCACACAGATAGGTTAGTCATGCACGTGATACTTTTGATGCCGATAACGATAAGAAAAAAAAGTTGAAGCCCTCCATGCGAGCCAGCAGCGACAGATGATCGAGGACAGACGACAGACGACACAAACTACCCAAAATGGCCGCAGCAACAGGCAGCAAAGCTGCTGCTAAGCGGAAGCGTGACCCAAAAGTGGAAAGACCGCGGAAACGGTCACGATCGATCAGCGAAAGCGAAAATGAGAGCGACGACGACCTCGACCTGCAGGATCGCATCGTTCGGTTAGAGAGCGAAATCCTTGAGTCCAAGAAGCATTACAATAATATTGTGTCGCTGGTCGAGATCGCCCAGCGCGAGAGCCAATCCGCCAACACGGATGACAATGATGATGACAACAAAGACAAGGAGGACGGCCCCAAGCTCACGGCCATCGTGTCTCTCTGCCGAGTCTTTCTGCGGCTTCTGGCTGCGGGCAGCCTGACGCTGAGCAAGGATCTGTCGCCAAAGGAGGTGGTGGTTGTGCACTGGCTGCGGGAGCGACTGACGGAGGTTGAGGCGATCCTTCTGGGAGCGTTTGCGCAGTCTGGACCGGCCGCGTCGGCGGCCTTGACGCTCTCCATGCGGCTCGTCCAGGCAGAGGGGCAATACCTGCGGAACAACTCTGGGAAGGACAAGGACACAAGCAAAGATGGCAAGAAGAAAAAGTCAGACGGAGAAGACGACAACAACAGCAGCAGCAGCAGCTACGTCTTCCCGCAGGCATTCTTCAACCAGCTGGTCCGCAACATTGTCCTGGCGCGGCAGCGGCTGGGCGCAGAAGCGGCCGAGGAGCTGGCCGAGGAGTTTGTGGGAAAGTTTGTGAGCGAGCACTGCGACGTGCGCTTCTACACGTTCCGCGCCATCACAGCTGCGCTCGGCGACGCTGTCGACAAGGAGACGACGGTGGACGTGGCCAGCCGAGTGGACGGCGCATTTGGGCTGCTGTCGCTGATCGACGACGTGCCAGAGTCGAGCGAGGCGCTCGACAGCTTTTACGTGCGGCCGCCGCCGGCCAAGAAGAACCACGCGCTGCGGTCGGTGGTGCAGCACAAGCGGCAGGCCCAGGACGCGTGGGTGGCGCTGCTGCGGCAGGCCACGGACAAGGCCCAGCGCAAGCGGGCGCTCAGCGACATGGCGACGGTGATCGCGCCGTGGTTCACGCAGCCGGAGCTGCTGCTAGACTACCTGACCGACTGTTACAACGCCGGCGGTGCCACCTCACTTCTGGCCCTGTCCGGCCTCTACTTTCTCATCCGCGAGCGCAACGTCGACTACCCGGCCTTTTACCCCAAGCTCTACTCGCTGCTCGACGGCGACATCCTGCACTCGAAGCACCGCTCGCGCTTCTTCCGGCTGCTCGACGCCTTTCTAGCCTCGACCCATCTGCCTGCTCAGCTCGTCGCCAGCTTCATCAAGCGCCTCGCGCGTCTCTGTCTGCACGCGCCCCCCAGCGCCATCGTCACCGTCGTCCCCTGGATCTACAACATGCTCAAGAAGCACCCGCTGTGCTCCTTCATGATCCACCGCGTGCCGCGCACCGAGGAAGAGCGCGCCGCCCTCGAGCGCGACGGGCTCGCCGACCCCTTCCGCCCGGAAGAGGCAGACCCGATGGAGACGCAGGCGATCGACAGCTGCCTCTGGGAGGTCGTGCAGCTGCAGTCGCACTACCACCCCAACGTGGCCACCATTGCCAAGATCATCTCGGAGCAGTTTACCAAGCAGTCCTACAACGTCGAGGACTTTCTGGACCACTCCTACCAGAGCGTACGTATCTTACTCCCCAACGTGATGGATTTCTTTCCTGACGCCGTGTCTGCAGATGTTCGATGCCGAGATCGGCAAGGAAGTGAAAAAAGCGCCTGTGATCGAGTTCCATATCCCAAAGCGCGTCTTCCTGCCGCAAGATTCGGCCTCGGGCGTCGAGGACAGCTTTCTGGTGAAGCTGTGGGACTTTTCATAAACGGTCCGCATATGGCTTTGGCGGGAGCAGGACGACGGGGCGAGCAGACACATCGGAAGCACGGCGTTCGGAGCGTTTGCGGCATGGTCGTCTTGGAGCATGCATTTTGGACAGCAAAAATAGAGAGAACAGACAGATTGCTCGGTGCTCCCGTTGGGGACAAAGGAGAAGCTCGATCTCAGTGCGACCTACCCATTCCCTTTTTCTGTTATTACTCGGCAGGCACAAAGCGGTACATATGCATGCATCGTGCACAAGCAGCTCGGCTGTCCCTGGTCGCAATCATAGGACAACCAAAAACAAAGCTGGCCGACCTGAGCACAGAGAGGCAGGTGTCCCTTTTGGGAAATGTCGTCGGAGCGGACGTTTCACCAGAAAGCGTCTTTCATACCTCTCATGGAACATAGATATATCTCATATCTCAACAAACAAACGGCGCCGGCTTTTTGAGAAATTGAACGTGCTTTTTCCCCCTGTGGCCCTGTTAAGATTTCTCCCTCTTCCTTCTCTCAGCCACTCGCTTCTCTATGGATGGCGCTCGAGAGATTCTGCTGCCCCGTGAATATCGACCGACTTTCTACGCCCGTCGGTTGCACAGCAGGCGAGAGACAGGGAGAGACAGGGAATACAGGCTAGGAAAACGAGGGTCGTACGCGAATCGAGCCATCTGAGACCTCCCGTCACCCATTGTGCACGCTCTTCCAGAAGTTTCTTCCAGAATATTGAAGTTATGGCAGCGGCAAAGCGTGAATAGCAATTTGGCAGAGCATCACAGGAGAGAAAAAACATCTACTCTCTCGTGCCGGTCTTCACTTACAATCTAGACAGCTAAGCTATTAGACACCACCAACGGCAACACCGGTCGGATGTGGCCGCATGACAGGACATATAGGTGGAATTTTCTCCTTTCTTTTCTTGTAATGGTTCGATATCAAGACAAAAGACGCAGCATCAACGGCAGAGGGTGTCTGCTTGACCGAACTGGACAAAAAGGGGGCTGCCTTTTGCTCCCACAATCACACAAGCCCCCATGCACACTGCCCGCAGAAGCTGTCACACAATACAAAACACCACTGCACTTGCTCGGCAGCGGATTGATGAACTTGCGTGGGGCAAGGTGTACGAGCCGAATGGGTCCCTTTGTCGATGCCACACATCCTCCCCCTCAGTCTTACGAGCCACAAGCCCTGTTGGTTCTGTGCCATGCAGGTTTTCTCGTGTCTCGCCATCTCCTGTGGCAAAAGGGACCATTCCAGACTGCCCGTGGCACGGGGGGCGGCAGAACCCATGACGCATGGGAAGACAAAAAGGCACATTGTGGGAGAGAGAGAAGCACAAGGGTTGGTGCTTAGGTGTTGGGCGAGTAAAAGGGAGAAAGAGGTCAAGGACAAGAAAGCTGCACACTGGCCGCCCCGTCAGTCTCTCTTTGATTTGATACGTGGAGACTACTTGTTGACCATGGCTAGCAGAGCTGTGGAAGAAGCACCTGCCAGCCACCAAGGACCGTTCCGGAACATGTCAGTCTCAAACACGAGAGACAAGACAAGAGACATTACACAGCATGGGTAGCTGGAAGCTGGAAGCACGCGGAGATGCAGGACATGCAGCAACCAATGCTGTGCTCAAAATCGGCCGTCCGGACCAGCTGGTTCTGCCTCAACCCTGTCGGGCTTTGATTTTTAGAGCTACGAATAGGGAGCATCAAAGCTGCCACGCCCAGAATAGCATCGCCTTTGCACGTACGGACGCTTGCTCGAGCTTCTCGTATATCCTCGGCTGGGAAACCATGCGAAGCGGGCTCCAGACAAGGATCCGGGTCAAAAGACTACGAGGGAGGCGGCAGTCTGCTGGACTCTTTTTGCTGATCCTTACCTTTTTTTTCTTCTTTCTTGATTTTCTTTTTCAAAAAAACGAGGCCAGCACGAGGAGCTCAGGGGACACGAGACGCGAAGACGCGAGCACCAGGAATGCCTATTCCGTGTTAGTGCCTGCCTTTGCTACCCTGACAAGCGGGCTCGTACCTGTCTAGGGGGGGGGGAGCTGCCGGCTGCCGTGGTGCCTGGCGTCGAAAAAATGTTTTGGATTCCGCCCTCCTTACGTTTATAGGCATTGCAATACGATAGTATGCCTGTCGATCCTTGGGCAGTTGGCAACTCGTATTGTGCCCCCCCTCCCCCCCCTGATCCTGCCCAACCAGGCACCAACATCCTTTTAGGTGAATATCGGCAAGCTTCCTCACCGCCATGTTTGCACGGGAGGTGGGCTGGTCTTCTTCCGGGCCAATCGGTTCCAGCTGGCCTCGCCCAGGACGGAAATGATGAACAAAACAAAAGGTAGGGCGCGACGCTGTGCAGAAGGAGCTGCTAGAAAACGAGAAGGGAAAAAAAGAGAAAAATGAAAAAAAAAAAAAAAAAAAAAAAAAAAACCTGCGCGTAAACAGGGCGGTCTTTCGTTGGGAGCGGGAGGTGGGAGCGACAGACATGAGGTTGGTGGAGACGGTGGTTATATCAATCCTTTAATATTAAGTGGCTGGAATGGTGAGCAACGTGCCCCGAAAAAGAAAAGAAAGGGAATCGAAAAGTAAAAATAAAATAAAAATTGAAAAAGACCTTTTTTTTAACGCAAGGGAGGTAGCACCCGGTCTATGAAACAAGCCAGGCATCCAGACATGCCGGACGATCTGGTTTAGAACATCTGTCACGTCGTTTTCAGATGATATTCCTTTTTTATTTTATTTTTATTTTCCTTTTATTTTCTTCTTTTTCGAAGACCGGCTCCAGGATCCGGAGACCAAAGGTCATGGGCCACAGACAGCGGTGTATTAGTGAATGGTTGGGCTCGGTCATGATGCCAAATGAGCTATCACGACCGCATAAAACGGCCGATAGCTCTCGCGTCTGTCACGTATCATCGCGGAGATGCGGAGTGGCGGCACTCGGATAGACATGCCAATCCGGGGTGAGCCGGGCTGGGAAAGAAACATTCTACGAGCATTACTCCGTATTTGTGTGTGCCATTTTCTGATGAAAAGTCTTCACGACGCCGCCACGAACAAATCGTGGGCTGGAGGATGGAAGCAGGCGAGTGGAGTTGCTTGCTCGCGTGTGAAACAGGAGGAGAAAAGGAAGAAAGCTATAAAAAAAATTAAGAAAAACAAATTAAGAAAAAAAAGATCGCACAAGCACCTCTACACAGACCTGCCGGAGTACGCCCCGGGTGGTAAGACACCTCGTCTGATCAAAGCCGGGGTAAAGGGGGATATAAAAAGAATGAGGATCGGGGACACGCCACAGGATCTTGTGAAAAAAGCCTCAGTTGACGGTGGCTTGGGAGGTGCCCACTAGCCCGAGAGATGCTCGCCAGACCCTCTTCCCCTCCCTCCTTGGGATTGGACCGCTCTGGCGGAGAGGGGAGGAATCAGCCAGCACGGGACTTGCAGGTGCTGTGTACTCTGCAAGATACAAGCGAGGAGGCCATAGCTTTTGCAAGATTGCCGGCACGTGTGCTTACACGCTCACTCGCACGCTCGCACGCTCGCACGCTCACTTGCACATTCGCACGCTCACTTGAACATTCGCACGCACATTCTTCCGCTTAACCGCCATAGTGGTGTGCCGCAATGCGGTGAGCAAGGTGAGCACATTAGGCGTGAACAGGAGCTGGAGTGTGCCGAAAATGGTGCCTGACGGCTCCGTGTTGACGGGTAGGGCACATCGCAGGGCCGGAATCAGAGCACCCGGGTGACGCGGAGAGATCACACGCGGTCGGTGATGGTGGTGCGTGCTTGTGGGGAGGGGGGGTGCACACGATTCATCTATACCGCCATGTTTCTGGATGTTGGTGGGATTTGATAAAGAGGGCGAGATCGGTTTCCCGATGCGGGATTTGGGATTAGGGCGATATTGGCAGGACCGCGAGGTGAGAAGAGGAAAACAAGATGAAGGCCAATGACAGTTGCATGGCGAAAGCTGAAACTGGCCAGTCGAGCCCGAAATGGCCCCAGAGCATGTGGCTAGCTGCTTGGCAGAGAGAGAACACGCATGGCCGCCATTGTGGCTGGGTGAAGAGTGGGCAGCCGATGTAAGGGGGGAGAAGAGAGCTCGAAGGATGAGGGAGAGGAAGAAAGGAGGAAGGCGGGGGGGAGGGGGGGGGGTCGTCATCGTTCACCGCACTTTCTGGCTCGTCTCGCGTGCTGGGATTGGAATTTCTCGGCGAGTGGAAAGGGTTCGGTCGGCCGCAGCGGATCAAGGCCAGAACCGAAGACAGCAAGCAGCCAGTCAGGTGCTGGCACCGGCTGGGCAGAAGCAGGCCTAGCGGGCCGCAGAACATGCGACCGCCTGCAGAGTGGCAGGCGGACAGACGGACCAGTGAGAGAAGGAGAGAACAGGGCAGGCAGACGAGCGAGTCGTCAGGCCGTCAGCACGATAAGACGTGAAACGGCAGCTGTTCTCTGTCTGGCTGGTCTGGTCGCGACCGGTTTTGCTTTCCGGTCTGTCTTCCGGGCTCTCTCGTCATTTGCTCCTCTCTTTTCCCCTCTTTGGGAAGGGGGGGAGCATTCGCGCATTTGCGCGCAAGGTGGAGACAAGAGACGGCAGACGTGCATGGTCGGATCTTGGATCAACAGAGCCAAAAGAAAAAAAACGGGAAAAAAAGGAGAAAAAGAGAAGAGGAGGAAAAAAAAAAAAAAAAAGAGAAGAAAAAAAGCAATAAAGAACAAAAAGAACAAAAAGAATGAAAAAGAAAGGAGGAGTGATGTGCTCATTCTACCAATCGCACCTGCTCTTCGTGAGGAGAGGAGAGAAAAACATACGTCGATGCTGCTGGCTTGGCGGTCAGAGGGCACACAATCACCCCACTTTTTTTTGTGCTTCCCTCTGTCTGGCGGTGGGTTGGCCGTTTTCCAGGGAAGGCGTGGGCGGCGGCGCGAGACGAAGCGGCCTTCCAGTTGGTTGGCGGCAAGCTGGGTTCGTCTCAGCAGCGGGCGGGTGACTAGCCCCCCTGAAAGCCCTGTTTCTGCCAGCCCCTCCGTCGGGTACCAACCCGCCGCTATCACATAATTCCGCAGGCCATTTCTGCCCAACGCTGCGGCCACGAACAGCGGCCTTGGGTTGGGCGACGACGATGACTCCCACCACAGTGCTTGGGAATTCTGTGATTGGCATCCTGCGAACGAATCGCGTCGTCGCCGGCGGTCGATCTGATATGGCCGCGCGGGCAGTGGCCTTGTTGACGAGCGTCGAGCTCGTGTTTACAGATTGTGGTTGGGCTGGGAGAGAGGGGGAGAGGGGGAGAGAGAGAATGAGAAGACGTCCTGGCCGCGGCCGTGTTTGTTTTTGTCCTTCCCGCGCGCGGGCTTGACTGATTTTGGGCGCCGTGTTTATCTTGAGATGTTTATCTCTATGTTTATTTTCATGCTGCTCTCATTGCAGGCCTTTGGCCGCCCGGCTTCGTCCCGGCTGGTCACGCTCGCCTTGCAATTGATTTGTGATCGTCTTCCGGCTAAGAGCGGGAGACCGGCCCACCTGCAGATGCTGCCATGCTCAATTCATGGAGATGCCTGAGATGCCTCACTCTTCAAAGGGCATAGTCCACGGCGGACCGCGATCCGGGACCAGTCAACCCAGTCAACTCAGTCAACAGACAACCCAGACAGCCCAGACAGCCCAGACAGCCCAGACAAAACCCACACCCCCAGGCCAACCAGAGGTGACGCCTGCCAAAGTAAGGTACCAACCGGCCATCACTAGTAGCAGTCAGGAGGACTGCAAAATGGAGGGCGGCGACCAGGCCGTCCCTTCTTGTCGTCGTCGTCGTCGTCAGCGACTGGCTCGGCACATAGCCACATAGCGCGAAACCGGGCGGTGACTTGCTGCCACAGGCCTGTCCCCCCCTCTGCGGCGCGTACCCTGCAGGGATGCCGCTAACAAAGACACCTAAAAGAAAAAACACACAGCGCAAAATATAAAAATAAAACAGCAGCAGCGGACGACCCGGGCGCGGGCGGCACAGTCTGCCATAGGCCCTGCCATGTGCCGCATGGCCAGGCGAAACCCCCTCCCCCTTCCTAGTGCTGTAGGCCGTCGGTCCACTGGAGTGGCCCTCTCGTAACGCCATCTCGTACGGCTTCTGTCCTTCGCTCTTCTCTGCCTGGCGTCCTTTGCTTCGTAATGCTGTGGTGCCCCTCCTCTCTCCGCCGTCTGCTTCCACCCCCCCCTGTCAGCCCTCTCGATTGGGCCCGGCCATGTTTTGGCCTTTGGGTTTCGCTCACACACTGCTTTTGGACGTTCTTCACGTCTCATGTGTGTGTGTATTGACTTAGGACATGTGCTTGCGCATCGCAGATAAATAAAAAGAAGCGCCGCCACCCCTTCGGCCGTCTTTGACTCCTAGCAATTTTACAAGACCATCTCAGCCAAAGACTGCAACATTTGCATCTTGACGACCATTGCCATCTGAAGCAATCTATTATTATACTCGGCCATACGCAATACGATTCCCGCCACGGCTCCTACGCTTGTAAGTGTTTTTATTTTTCGTCTTTTTTTTGTCTTTTTTTTGTCTTTTATTTTATTCGGGTTTACTATTTCTCTCCTGCTCCTTCTGCAAACTCGTGCTTGCCTTTCTGGCGGTGTTCCATCTCCAACGTCCCTCAACTTGCCCACCCCCCCTTCCTTCCCTTCCGAACCCCCACACATCCAATTTGCTTCTCTTGTCTTCTTGTTGCCCTGCTTCATCCTTGTTAAAAAGCCTTCCGCCGTCCCGCGCTTCGACTCGACTTCTTCATGCCCTCTCTAACGCCTCTCCATCCCAAAGCACCCCCTCCAGTCCCAGGATATATCTCTTCCCTTCTAGGTTAGTCTTCCCAAGGCTTAACCTCTTCCCACACTACCCCCAGGCCAGCAGGGATCCAAAAATAAAACCCCCAAACGGTCAATAACACAGAAAAAAGAAAAAAAGAAGAAAAAAAAAAAGGAAACCATACATTCGGACATCCTCTTCCCTCGCGCACTCGGTTCTCGTCAGCCCATCAAACCCACGCTAACCTCTGAATTTTCGACAGATCTTGCATCCGTATTTCTGCCCAACCCGCACATCCTCTCTTCCTGCACCTTCATATCCAACGCCCACTCCTCTCCGCCTTTCCTCTCTCCCTTCCTCACTCTCTCCCAATTTCTCCGATTTGCCATCTGCCATCTTCCACTGGTATTTCTGCCTCCCACCTCCCACCTCCCACACACACACACATACACACCTGACCTGAAAATGGTCATGTCCTTTCCCATGCAGCCATTCTACCGGCCGCAGCCATTGTCGGTCGACACGTCTGGCCAGCTTGCTCAGAAATACTTTGAAGAGGACGACAGCATACTAGACGAGGCCGTTTTCGACCACGGCGCCTTGGATTCGGGGCTGGAGATGTCCCCACCCATGATCAACAGCCGCAGAGACTCTTTTGCCATCGGCTCGTCGCTCTTCTCGCCCAAGCCCGAAGACTGGCAGCCCGTCGACATGCAGCCCATGCCGCCTTTTGCCAGCACAAACCCTTTTTTCCGGGTAGAGCAGCAGCAGCAGCAGCAGGCACAGGCACAGGCACAGGCACAGGCACAGGCACAGGCACAGGCACAGGCACAAGCACAGGCACAGGCACAGGCGCAAGCGCAAGCGCAAGCACAAGCGCAAGCGCAACAACAAGCGCAGCAGCAAGCGCAACAACAAGCACAGCAACAAGCACAACACGCACAACAACAGCACCAGGCTCAGCGCCAGCGGAATCACAGCCAGCAGATGCACACAGGCTCGTGGCCCATGAGCGCTAGCACCAGCGCCAATTCGGGCACAGCGACACCCGTGCCGCAATTTGACGGCTTGCCGACGGAATTTGCCGCATCCACGAGCATGTTCCAGCGCACGCCCATGCCCACCCAGTCGCCGCCCTTTGGCAGCGCCGGCGTCGGCATGGCCATGGGAGGCCTGTTCTCGCCCGGCAGCGTGTCGTCGGTGCCCATGACGGCATCGTCGTCGCTGCAGGGCGGCGGCCCCAACAACGGCAGCAGCGGCAGAAATAGCCATGCTGCTGCCATCGCGGCCGTGGCCATGCCCAAGAAGATGCCCCAGAGCCCGTCCTTCCGGTCGCACAACGAGCTGCGCCGGGGCGACGGCATTCGCAAGAAGAACGCCCGCTTCGAGATCCCGGCCGAGCGCAATCTCAACAACATTGACAAGCTCATCTCGCAGTCCAACGACGAGCAGGAGATCAAGGAGCTCAAGCAGCAGAAGCGTCTGCTGCGCAACCGACAGGCAGCGTGAGTCTTCCCCCCACCTTCCCCACTTTTCCTCTCATCTCTAACAACCCAGCCTCGACTCGCGCCAGCGCAAGAAGCAGCACACGGAGCGCCTCGAGGACGAGAAGAAGCACTACACGGCCCTCATTGCCGACATGGAGACGTCGATGGAGCGGCTCAAGCTGCAGGTCAGCGAGCTGCTGACGGAAAAGCAGCAGTTCACCGAGTACATCGAGACGCTCACCCTCGACAAGGAGGAGATGATCCGCCACCACACCATTGAGACGGGCGACCTTCGCAAGAAGATCAACGTCCTGTCTAGTCACATCCAGGACCTCGAGAACGCTGCTGCCGCAAGCCTGCCGGCCCACGCCGCTACCGCCTATGGAGCCGCCGTCCCGGGCGCCTTTGGCGACATGGAGGGCCTCACCATGGGTGGTACCGCGGGCTGGGAGCACGTGGGACTGTTCCCCGACATAGCTGGCGTGGAAGCGTCACCTGTCCAGCAGCAACAGCAGCAGCAGCAGCAACAGCAGCAGCAACAGCAGCCGGTCGAGATCAAGCAGGAGATGCAGCTCGTGCCTGTGGCCCCCCGCAAGGACACCGTCGAGGCTGCGTCCGGCGACAAGCCGGCCAGCCAGGGCGGCCTGCTCTTCATGCTCTTCCTCGTCGGCGCCTTTGTGCTGTCCAACCGCCACAACACGCCCAGCATCCCGCGCGTCTCCGAAGATGTGCGGGCCGCGTCGGCTACGCTGCTCGAGAACGTGCTCAAGGACGCCGGCGTGCCGAGCGTCGACGGCGCCGTCTCCGCCGCCAATGCCGCCACTGCCGCCACCCCCGCCGCCTCTGCGTCGGTGTCGACGCCCTGGACCACCAATGCAGGCCTCGTCGAGCCGTCCATGCTCGGTCAGCTCTCGGACCAGCTCATGCAGCCCACCGAGCAGCAGACCAACGAGCAGCTCTTCTCTCTGACGGCCGCCCAATACAGCGGCGTCGTGCACTATCAGCCGCAGCAGTCGCAGCAGCAGCAGCAAGAGCAGGAGCAGCGACCCGCCATGAGCCAAGGCCGCAGCAATCTGGCCGAGGCGCTGGCGTCGATGCGCAGCAACAGCAAGGCTGAGGTGTACACCCGATCGCTGCTCTGGGACCAGATCCCCAGCGACGTCGTGCGCACCTTTGCCAAGATGGTGGCCGAGTGCAACACGCAGGCCGACGAGAACTAGACCACGTCCCGTCTCTTCTTTTCGCTTCGCTTCTTCTCTTTTTTTTTCTTTTTCACGGACATGAATGACTTCCACAACAGCACGACAGTAACGACATGAACCAGCCATAACGACCTCGCAACAGCGAATGATTTGTTCTTCTTTTTTCAACTTGGGTGATTTCTTCTTTTTTTTTGTTCGGCCTCCTGCTCTCGTCTTTTATTCGGCAAGACTGCTACGACAAGCGCCCACGCGCCTTCATTTTTTTCTCCCCATTTTTTATCATTACAATGGTTTACAACAACTCGGTACGACCGCAACACACTCCCACTCTTTACCGCTCTGTGAGCAGCTTTACTCTCATTCTTTTGCTCACTGTGCACACACACAGTCGCTTAAAAAATACGGCTTTCTCCCACCATTCTCTTCTTTTTCTTCTTCTTCTTCTACTTCTTTTTTTCACTTCTCAAAAACTTGGTTACATACAAACTGCAGACGCTCCCGCGCCGACCCCAAAAAGGAACCAAAAAAGTTTTTCCTACTCTCTCCGCGAGGAGAGAAAAGAGAAAGACAGAGAGAGGAGACCCTTGGTGCTCACGCACAAGGAAATCGTTTCCATCCCACCCTTTTATTCTTTATTCTTTATTCTTTATTTCTCGGCTCGCCTTTATGGGCCTTGTCTGTTCTGTTTTGTATTTGTTGGGTCATCATGTTCGTCCTTCGGTTGCGACTTGTTACTGCTTTTTTTTTCCCCTGGTCTTCGGCTTTTGATTTTCTATGCTTTTGATTTTCTTGCTCATTTTTTTCAAAGTTTTCTCTTGACTCTGATTTGTGTTCCATGTTACAGCAAGCGAGCAAGCGGCAACTTTTGGCTTTTCTGATTTTAACCTGCTTTTACTCCAAATTTCGTCTGCTTTTTGAACGACCTGGGTCTGAAAGATTGTCCCTGTTTTCTGTTTGGTTTATTGTTTCACACGGTACGCAATGACATCGGGCTGGCATGGCGGTATATTTTCCCCCTTTTCTGGATGTGATTTATGGGTCCAGCTATCTGCTTCCATCATGGGTTTTCCTTTTTTTCGGTCTTGTTTGTTTGTCTCCAAAGAGTGATTCCGTCTGTGGCGGTTGTCTTTGTCGCATTTCGATTTCTCACCACATCATGTATAATGGGGAGGGTTCACTAGTCTCGTGAGGACGTGGAATACCGCCCCGACCAGATTGGACCTGCTTCTGTTTACCGACTATTGTGTTTTTTTTTTTCATCTATTTTAAACTCATCGTGTCTGTTTCCCAGTCCTGTCCGCCGGTCTGCCGTCTTGCCACTGGCTGGCCCTCCCTGATGAAAGGGGAGTGAGAGATGCAGCAGACCTGGCACTCGACCGGGATCCGGAACACACCCACAGCCTACGCTCTTTCTACACATTCGCTACTACAACCATTTACCACTTGCACGGCAAGCGATTTTTTCTTTTGTTTATTACGACGCTCATTACCACACATTCGTTTTCCTTTATCAACTATCATATCAAGCGAGATCACGATTGATACCACGATGACGACTCATTACCAGCGCGGCGTTATTTTTGGAGGGAACAAGATGGACGGAAAAGGGGACTGCTTATGGAAGACAGAAGCTCGTCTCGAGTGACGATGCATTTTGGACGATGGGGGACTGATTGCGCCTCTCATGATCATGCTACCTGCATTTCCTTGTTATCTATCTATCTATTTTTATTTACATTTATGACTTATGAATTCTGCTTCAGACTCAGCACGCACCAGATGCCTATCTAGTGAGGTCAGTGACGTACTACATCCGTGGAGTGCAGGGTACGCTGGCCACACTCTTGGGGGCAGCTGCCGCCAGGGTTGCAACAAGAGGTAGCTTGTCCAGTGGCTGGACTGGACAGGCAGCTGACGCGCGGTGAGACAAGTGAGCCTAGCGATGGCCAAGTCGCCTGGATTCGCACCATGTTTAGATCAAGACCCTTTTTGCACAGCCTCCCCCCCGGCTGATGTCTGCCCCAAAGGTCAGCAGCATCGTCTCGGGACCGAACAAGCCGTTGATAGGGCCACTAAGCAACAATACGACACCTCGAACAAAATTCCTACAAATTCCTATAATACTATGGATAATATAACCTGAACGCGTACTCTTTCGCATGCAAAGAATCGTCCCTCTCCATTTCCTCCCCCCATCTGAGCAACCCCAAGGTAGACAGACGGCTCGCGACTGCAAGTCCGTACCCAAAGAACCCGTGACACTCCCCAGACACGTGTGAATAGGACAGGTGCAGGCGTATGTGTGCATGTGCCACACGGGGGTGTGACTTTTGCCCTCTTGTCTCTTCTATTTCTTTTTCTTCTGGTTGTCTGGATCGTACTTGTCTTTCCAAATCCTGCGGCACAGAAGGGAAAAGAAAAAAGAAAAAACATACGTTAGCACGTCTTGGCCCGTGGGAGAGGGAATATGCGGTGAGCAAAGACGAGAAGTGGGCAAGACAGATAGCGTAATAGATTAGTGTTGGGTCCGCAGCAGCAGCAGGATTCAGAAAATGCAATCATGAGCTTTTGCGAGTGTGTTTCTGGTGGTACATAGATCTCTCTAGCTCCGACGAAACTGATCGTCGGCATCGTATGCCTTTTTTAGATATACGAGGTCATTGGGATAAAAAGCCAGGATAAAAAGCAAAGAAGCGGCCAGAAACGGCCACTGGGTCGACTGGATTGGGTAAGAGGCATGGTGTAGGAGGGTTGCAGCGAAGGACGACAAAGAAGAAAAACAAAAAAAACAGGCGGTAGAGCTCGCAGAGCTCTGGAGCCTATCAACCGGTTCCAGCCTCGGACATCTGCAACAGTCGACCATGCAGGGCCGGGTCCACTTCCCCCATGAAGGAGACAGATGGCTGGGTATCTCTTGATGCAGCCACATCACAAGCACGGGAAGCACCAAGAAAAAGAAACGGAGCTGCTTACCAGGAGTTTCCTAGCGTCTTGTTGCCGCTCTGCTCGGCTAGGCGGTAGTACTTTGCAGACGCGAACTGGGCAAGGACATTGCGTCAGATCCATGTGACAAGCGGTGACGATACGTGGCCGTGGGGGAGAAAGGGAAATAGGAAGACGGGATGCGGCTCTGATTTGCCGGTAGTGCCCCCCCCCCCTCCCCCCCTCGTACTCGGTACCCGGCTTGACTCACCCCCCCGAGCAATCATTCTCTCCCTTTCCGGCCTTTCTCCCCCCCCCTCGGTGTTTGGGACATATTGTTGGTGCCCAACGCGCCCAACATGGAGGCGAATTGGGGAGAGGAGGAAGGAGGGATACGAGCACCAAAACCGGAAAGGAAGCCTGAGAGGAGCTCGTGTTGTTGTTGTGCCTGGCTAGGCGAGTTCCAATCAGGGGCAAGAGAAGCGAAAAGAGGAGGAGCTCACCTTGTCTTTTTTGCAGCCGAATCCTTCGAGATAGCACCAGGCGATTTCGTTCATGGCGTCAGTGTCACCGAGGTTGGCGGCAGTTTCGTAGTACTGCGGCAAGTCAGACAAGCAGAAAAGACAAGCGGACAGGCGGATGAGCGGACGAACGTACCTGCTTGGCGGCGATGGGGTCCTTCTCGATGCCCCAGCCATGGCGGAAGCAGTTGGCCAGCTCAAAGATGGCGAGCACGAGCTCGCCCTTGGCGGCACCGCCCTTCTTCAAGCCGGCCTGCAGCGCCAGGCTTTCGACGGTGGCGGCGTTGGAGGCAGCCGCCGAGAGGTACTTGACGGCAGCTTCGGTGTCGGGCGTGCAGCCCCATCCATGTCTGCGGTTCGTTAGCTGCCGACGTTATTTTTTTTGTTTTTCTTTCTTTTTTGCACTCACCGCAGCGCCAGGCCGTAGAGAACTTGGCTCAGGGGGTTGTTGTAGCCCTTGGGGTCGGCTAGGACGCCAAACATGCGGGTGGAGGCCTCGAGCTGGCCCTCTTCGTGCAGCCGGATGGCCTCCTGAATGTCGGCGTCCATCTCCTTGCTCGACACGACGCTGGCGCTGCGCTGGCGGCTCGGCTGGAAGCCGCCCAGCCGCTGCTCTTCATACGGGTTCTGCAGCTCCGGCGTGCCCGAGCGGCTGCGGTTGCTGTTGTCGCTGCTGAGCGCCAGAATCGTCGCCCGTTTCTCCCACTGCGACTCGATGGCCGTCTTCTTGGCCTTGGCCGCCTCATTGTCGCCGCCATCACCATCACCATCACCACTGCTGCCGCCGTTGGCGCCTGTGCTGGACACCTGTATCCCGGGACGGCCGATGCTGTCCGGTGGCACCACAATCTCCGGCAGGTCCGCGGGGACGTGGGAGCTCGTGCTCGGCGACCGGCTGAGGTGCAGGCGGTGGGACAGCCGCTTGTCCCTGTTCTTGTCCTTGTCCTTGTCCCGGTCCTGCGAGCCCGAGGTCGACTGGCTGCGCGAGCGCGACTTGAACACGTCGAGGCTGCGCCGCGCCCGCGACGTCGACCGTTCCTCGCTCGGGCTGGACGTGTGCAGGTATCCGTCGTCGTACCGGTCGCGCTCGTCGGACGGCGGATGGATCACTTCCTCCGTGTAGGTGTCGGAGCGGATGAAGGTGAACTCGGGCGGGTGCAGCTGCAAGCCGGTCGGCGGCCGCGAATCGTCCGAGACATCGCCATCCCCGTCCTTGTCCTTTTTCTTGAGCAGACCGCGCAGTCCCATGTTTTTTTTTTTTTTTTCCTGTCTGTTTTTGCTGGTTCACGCTGGAAGCCTGAAGCCTAAGCTGATCGCACCCGAGTCGTCAGTCGCTGCTGTTCTGAGTGGGTCGATCGTAGGCGGCGTCGAGGTGGCAGTCGCTCTTTTTTCTTGTCGCGCGGTCAGGCAGGAAACCCATTGTCCCTGACGCTCGTTTCAGGAAATCTGGCAACGGATGCGAGCACATCACAGCTCGGCGGCTGAGCGACGAGGCAGTGCAGCGACCGTGGGCTGAAAGGATCGCCTAATAGGCTCACACCACAGCGGTTACGAGCGCTAAAGGAGCGCGCCGTTATGCATCTTGGCGGGCAATCCTCGTCGAGGCGGCTCTGCCAGCAGGATGCACATATGACACGCGCGATGCGCCCCGGAAGAGAGGCAAGATGCCATCGGGGAAGGCATTTCCGATCAAGAGAAGCAGGAGCACAGAGCCCAAATGCGAGACGGGTGTCTTGTTGGTGCTGAGTCGCTGCCGGTAAACCGGATATGCCAATAAGAGGTGTTGCCGATTAGATTAGTGGCTCGCGCCGCGTCCATAGCTCTCATAGCTCCTTCCTTCCCTATCGTTCATCTCTTCATCGACCTTTTTTTTGCTTTTGCTTTACCGCCTTTCCCATGTTTCGACCAACGCCTTCTTTTCGAACTCCCGGCCACTTCGACTCTCGGGCCTCTGTATCTCTGCTCTCCGTGCTCCGGATGCTTCGCTTGCCGCGTCTTCTCCGCCTGCCGTCGAAGCTGCGACGACGGGCCCGACGCCGACGCATGGCCACGCTGCTCGCGCTGCTGGCGCTCTGCGTCTTTCTTGTCACCCCCTTCTACATCGTCTACAAGCCGCCCTCTGCCCTCATCAGCTACTTTGCACGCCGCTGGCCGGACGTGCTCTGGCGTGTCGAGCTGCCTGCTCTCCCGCCTCCGACTTCAGGGGCTGCTACGCCTCAGCCGAAGCTCGTCGCCCTGACCATCGACGACGTACCTTCGTCCCACTCTCGCGAGATTCTATCTGTTCTGCATGAGCACAATGCGCATGCCACCTTGTTCGTCATCGGCAGCCAGGTGACGGGACGCCAGTCCATCCTGCGGGAAGCCGTCGCCGCCGGCCACGAGCTGGGCAACCACGGCATGCACGACGAGTTGGCCCGGGCTCTGTCGGACAGCCAGCTGGAGAAGCAGATCCAGCAAGTCGACGGCATGCTGCAGACGGTCTATGCCGAGGCAAACGCAGCGCCGTCCCAGCCGCCGCACTACTACCGGCCCGGATCGGGCTTCTTCACCGACCGCATGCGCGCCCTGCTGCAGAAGCTGGGCTACCGTCTGGTCCTCGGCAGCGTCTATCCTCACGACGCGCAGATCAACTACCCCTGGGTCAACACGCGCCACATTCTCAGCATGCTGCAGCCCGGCGCCATCGTCATCTGCCACGACCGCCGCTCGTGGACGGCGCCCATGCTGCGAAAGATGCTTCCGGCGGCCATCCAGCGCGGCTACCAGTTTGTCACGGTCACGGAGCTTCTACACGCCGCCCAAGCGCAGCAGGCGTGAGCACACACACACACACAAACAGTTTAAATCTACGTCTATCCGTCTAGTTTGCTTCGCGTTCGGCGGCCAGCGCCGCAAACCCCCGTTCCAGGTCCGCTTTGAGGTCCTCCCAGCTCTCGACGCCGATGCTGACGCGTAGCAAGCTGCGGTCGACGCTCGTGTCGGTCATGGCGCGCCACTCGATCAGGCTCTCGACGCCGCCGAGGCTGGTGGCGTGGTGGAAGAGCTCCAGCTTGCTGGGCAGCCGGCGCGCTGCGGCCTCGTCGCGCAGAACGAGCGAGAAGACGGGTCCGAAGCCGTGCGGCATCTGCTGGCGCAGCCACGAGTACTCGTCGGCCGCCTCCTTCTGCAGGCTCGCGTGCAGCACGCGGTCCACGAAGCGCGCCACCAGCGTGTCCGGCTTGGCCTGGTCGGCGGCCAGCCACCGGATGAGCTGCGCCGCGGTCTCGCTCTGCCGCCTGACGCGCAGCTCGAGCGTGCGCAGGCTGCGCACGCCCAGCCAGCCCTCGAGGCTGCCCATGACGGCGCCGAGGACCAGGCGCTCGTCGCGCAGGCCCTTGATCCAGCCGTCGGGCGCGCCGGCGTGCTTGGGGTGGACGGCCAGCACGCCGCAGAGCAGGTCGGAGTGGCCGCCAAAGTACTTGGTGCCCGAGTGCATGACGATGTCGGCGCCCCAGGCAAAGGGGTCCAGCAGCGGCGGCGGCGCAAACGTGGCGTCGACGGTGAGGTAGCAGCCGCGGGCGTGGGCGAGCGCGGCATAATGCGCCAGGTTGCGGGCCTCGCCCGTCGGGTTGAGCGGCGTCTCGACGTGCACGACGTCGCCGGGCTGAAGCTGGGCCAGGTCGGCCTCGGACTCGAGGTCCAGCTTCTGCAGGCCGTTGAGCTTCTTGAGCAGGGCCAGGATGCCGTGACAGCCGTGGTAGCCGCCGCCGATGGCCACCCGCCGCGGGTTGAGAAAGACGATCATGGCGTGGAAGGCCGACAAGCCGGACGCGTATGTGAGGCTGGGTGCGCCCAGCAGCGAGGTGAGGATGGCCTCGAGGCGCGTCGAGTTGGGCGCCGAGTCGCGCGAGTAGATGTGCGAGTCGTACGGGGCGCTGGGCTGTCCATGAACAAGAGCATGAGCAAGCCGTTCATCGCTGCCGATTCCGGCGAGAACTCACATCAAAGTTGTCCCAGCCGCGCAAGGCGTCGGGGTTGCGGTCGTACCGAAAGGTGGTCGACACGTGCAGAGGCGGCGCAACAGCCCGGTGTGTGTTGATGTAGTCGTCGGCGTGCATGGCCCGCGTGGACAGCGACAGCTCATGCGGTCCGAACACGGCCGCGAGATGGCCGGGGCCTTCCGGGGCCTTTTCTGCGGGATTGGCCATTGTCTGGGATGCTTGGGCGAATGGATGGCACTGCTCGTCAAACGGCTGCTGCGTGGGAGCAGGGTGGCAGGACGACCTGTTCAGGAAAAGAGACGCGCCTGACGCAATGGGTAGTCGTCAATGGAAGGGCGTTCGTTATCACCTATGCCGGATTGGTGAAGCTGAAAGTCCTTTTTAATTTATTTTTTAGACCCGTTATCGGGTGCTTATTGTGGAAACAGCAGCAGACCGGAGCCGGTCAACGGTGGCGTAATTGCGTCTTGTTCTTTGCACATTGTCTGCAGTGCCCAGTCTATATAAAACCCAGTATTCCATGGCCCAAAGAGCCTCCTGTCCAAAATCGAAGGAAGCCAGAAAGGCCCAACCTGCAACGCCTGTGTCCCTTCCTTCCCAGCAGCCTGGCGGGAGCCTTTGCCAACCCTAGAGTGCGTTTTTGCATATGCCGCAGCCAGAAAATACAAGTCTTCCGACGTATAAGAAAAAAAGAAAAGAAGAAAAGAAAAGAAAAGAAAGAAAGAGCAGAAGAAGAAAAAGAAAAAAAAAGGCCATGCTCCCAGGACACGATGCTTGACTGCCAGCGACAGCAACATTAAAAGACGTAACATGAACGAAAATACAAGAACAAAAATCGACGGCGGCCGAGGGAGACGGAAAGGAGGCACGCACAGGGCCCGTTAGCCCTGCACCTCCTGGGCCTCCTTGTTGGCCGTTGTCGGCCGGCTGTCAATGGCCGCCAGTTCGGCGCCCTGGCCGCTCTGCGCGCGCTTCCGGCCCGGCATGAGGAACCGCGAGACGGGTGTGGACGTGCTCTGGCCGCCGCTGGTGCTAGTAGACGTGTTGTTGCTGTCCGAGTGGTCGACGCCAAACTTGGCAAAGAAGCCGCGCTTGCGGCTGTGCGCGCGGGTGTTGTTGTTGTTGTTGTTGGCCGCGTCGTCGTTGAGCCCGACGTCCTCGAAAGCAGACTCCTCGGCCGTCGGCGGCGGCGCGTGCTCGAAATAGCGAAGGCGGCCGTGGGCGGTCCGAGGCGGCGGACGGCCGTTGGCGGCACCGCCCAGACGGGCCGAGTCGAGGCTCTGGCGGGCGGGGGCCAGGTCGACAATGGCGGAGCGGGCAGAGATGTCAAAGGAGCGGCGGTACGAGTCAAACGACTCGCGGGAGATGGAAAAGGGTTCAATGTCGCCGACGCCGACGCCGCTGCTGCGCGTGTCTGTCGAGGTGCGCGAGAGGTAGCGGCGGGACCAGTTGGCGTCGCGCTCGGTCGGCGAAGGCTGCGAGCATGTTAGATTGGGGGGAGGGAGGGGGGTATGCAGGGCTGCTCCGAACGTACCGGCAGGTAGACTCCGCTGTCGTTGACCACTGCACAGTTGGTGTGTGAGTCTTTTGGGTGGTTTTTCCCCCTGCTGTTCCCGCGATCGGCAGACGTACCACTCATCTTGTATTCGCCCGTGTCCTGGCTCTTGCGGCTCTGCACGCTCAGGGACGACGAGGCCATTGACCCGATCGTGTCGACCCGCTCAAAGTGCGGTGCTTGCTGCTGCTGTGCTGCTGCCGCGGCCGTATCAATGCCGGCCGATCCGGGGCGGACATTTTCGTCAGGGGCGCCACCAGGGCGCCGTGCGAACGGGTTGCGAATCGGCATGGCCGGAAAACTGCGTTGCGGCGCAAATGAAATGCTAGCAGAGGAGAGAATAAAAGAGAAAGAGACACGAATAACGGGGTTGCGGTGGTGCGAGAGACTTTATGAGGCGGGAGGAGTCGTCGTCGCCCTTCTAATATTCCGACGATCAGAAGTGTCGAGGAATGGGCAGGTGCCGCCCCCCAACAGGGCCACAAAGGCCTGGCCGACACCACTTGCGGGCGGCCAAGCCTCCTTCGAAAGAGTCGAACAGCCGCTAACGCTTAGCGCATTCATAGGCCCGGAGTCCAAACCCGATGCCCTGTAGGCCAGTCCGAAGCGGCAGCTTTCCGAAAAGTGCACAACATCCGAACTATTGCTCGCAGTGGGCACAGTTTCCCCATAGGGGAGCCGCCACAGCAGAGCAAGGCCTCCAATTGATCATTAGGGTTTCCATTCTTGAGAGCCCACTCGTCAAACTGTCGGCTTCTCCACGCCGCATGTGAGAAGCAGGCCACACAAAGGGGGACCCGGAGAGGATGACGCCATGGAGATACGGATATATTGCCTGGGTCGCACTGGTTGATGGAGCGTCCAGATATCCTATTCTGTCAGCCACCCACACACCACTCCGATTCGCACAGAAACACACGAAACAGCAAGAGGCCGATCTTCATTGCACACAATTGCCCCCCTGCATCGAACAAGTGCATAATGACGCTTTTGTGCAGCCG
Source organism: Harringtonia lauricola (assembly GCA_014183025.1). Classification (NCBI taxonomy): domain Eukaryota; kingdom Fungi; phylum Ascomycota; class Sordariomycetes; order Ophiostomatales; family Ophiostomataceae; genus Harringtonia; species Harringtonia lauricola. The sequence goes on from JACBXF010000032.1 coordinate 196,550, forward strand.
GTGAGCAGGCCATCCAGCCAATGCTTGCCCAGGCTCTTCCTCTGAGGCGCTCTCGCCCGTCTGGGCAAGACAAGCAGCACGCATCGGCACACACACACACACACACGCGCGCACACACACACAGGCGGGTGCCTACTCTGTATTGTGCAACACAGACATTTCGTTGGCTCTGATGCGCTGCCGCCAATCTAGAAGGCGGCGCTTCGGCCCTCATTGTCTATTCTTAATGGTGGGGCCAAGGCGGTGAAGGGCATGGCTGGCGGGAAGACCATTTGTCGCCCGGCATAAAAAAATTCTGGGTCAAATGAGCCCGTTCCAGCGATACTTGAGCGTGCGATCAGCCCATTTCAAGAGAAAACCCTTTCTGCGGCCCTCTCCCCATTCCCGTTCTTTTTTTTTTTTTTCTCTCGCACCAATTGTTGCTCCCAAGAACCAGAATACGCGATCACAACCATACCGCACATCCATTGAGCCTCCAAGATGAAGAGAAAGGCCGAGGAACTGCAGCGTCCGGCCAAGGCCGCCATCAAACGGGCAAAGAAGGGTAGGGCTGCGCTCAATTCATTTTTTCCTTTTCTTTCGGTGCCGTGCTGACCGTCACAGCCGTTTCGAGCGAAGAGGCCAAGAAGAGATTCCGCAAGGGTCTCTTCGACCCGGCGGTGCTCGACCAGTACACCAAGGAATATGCTGCCTCGACGCCTTACCGGCACGCCGTGATCCACGAGCTCATGGACGACAAGCTGCTGCGCTCTGTGCGCGACGAGATTCGCGAGAACGTCTCCTTCACGCCCAAGGAGACGGACATCTACAAGATCCACCAGTCGGGCGACCTGGCCAACCTCGACGGCCTCGAGGACGAGGCTCTGGCCAAGCTGCCCTCGCTGCTCACCCTGCGCGATGCCATCTACTCGCAGGCCTTCCGCGACTACGTCTCCCACACCACCGGCTGCGGGCCGCTGAGCGGCCGCAAGACCGACATCGCCATCAACATCTACACGCCCGGCTGCTACCTGCTGTGCCACGACGACGTCATCGGCAGCCGCAAGATCAGCTACATCCTGTACCTGACCGATCCCGAGAACCCGTGGCAGAGCGAGTGGGGCGGCGCCCTGCGCCTGTTCCCGGTCACGGAAGAGGCGGGCGAGAACGGCGAGGTGGCCAAGATCTGCGGGCCCGACCCCGTCAAGGTCATCCCGCCCGCCTGGAACCAGCTGAGCTTTTTTGCTGTGCAGCCGGGCTACAGCTTCCACGACGTCGAGGAGGTCTACCGCGCCTCCAGCCCGGAGCAGCTCAAGAAGGACGGCGGCCGCGTGCGCATGGCCATCAGCGGCTGGTTCCACATCCCGCAGCCGGGCGAAGACGGCTACGTCGAGGGGGCCGAGGAGGAGCAGGTCAAGAACAGCGGCCTCATGCAGCTGCAGGGCAACCCGGACCAGCACGACCGCCCAGAGGCCAAGGTGGTGGCCGTGCGCGACAGCAATGACAGCACTGCCAAGGCGGCGGCCGGCAGTAAGGCCCAGAGCGGCAGCCAGGACAGCCACAGCAGCCAAGAGTTCAACGAGGCCGACCTCGAGTTCCTGCTCAAGTACCTGTCGCCGGCCTACCTGACGCCGGACGCGCTCAGCGGCATTGCCGACTACTTCCAGGAAAACTCGAGCATCACGCTGCCCACCATTCTCAACGCCAACTTTGGCGCCCGCCTCAAGGCGGAGATTGAGAAGCGCGAGAAGGAGACCAGGGAAGAGGATAAGCCATGGCAGGTGGCCAAGCCGCCGCACAAGCACCGCTTCCTCTACCTGCAGCAGGACGACGCGCCGGCGGATTCGCCGTGGCACGAGCTGCTCAACGTCTTCTTGCCCAGCATGCCCTTCCGCACGTGGCTTGAGATGGCCACGGACACCACCGTCGAGTCGTTTGATCTGGCCGCGCGGCGCTTCCGGCGCGGCTTGGACTACACGCTGGCCACGGGCTACGAGGGCCCGTCCCGCCTGGAGCTGAACCTCGGTCTGACGCCGACGCAAGGCTGGGGCGATGCCGAGGAGGAAGAAGAAGAAGAGGAGGATGAGGAGGAGGAGGCTGAGCCAAAAGGCAAGGGCAAAGGCAAAGAAGTGGTCAAGAACCGGAAGAACGAAAAGAACGAAAAGAACGGGAACGGCCAGTCAAGCAAGGAAGAAACCGGCGGCCGCGAGAAAGAGGACGAAGAGGTTGGCGGCCACGAGGTGTACATGGCCGGCGAAGAGGATACCACGGAGGATGCGGCCATCTACAAGTCGGCCAGCGACGACGACAACATCCTCTTCTTCCAGGCGGCGGCGTGGAACAAGATGACCATTGTGCTGCGCGACAGCGGCACCCTGCGCTTCGTCAAGTACGTCAGCGGCGACGCGCCAGGCGACCGCTGGGACGTCTCGGCCACGTATGGGATCGAGGACGATGAGGATGAAGACCCCAATGCGGGCATCATTGACAGCTCCGAGGAAGAGGAGTTCAAGGGCTTTTCCAGCAGCGAGGACAGCGACTCGGACTAGGTACAAAAGTGTTTTCTTACGTATTTTCTTTCTATGATTCACGAATAGCCTGGATGTCAAAATAACAATTCTTTTACCGCTCTGATGAAACTCCCTATATGCTCTATTACGTCTACCTCTCCTCTACACCTTTGCCCGCAGCGAATCGACGGCGGCCCGCAGCTTGGCAATCACCTCGGCCGGGTCCTTGGCGCCAAAGACGGCAGAGCCGGCCACGATGACGTTGGCGCCGGCCTCGGCGGCGACGTCAATGGTGGCGGGCCCGAGGCCGCCGTCGACCTCAATGTTGAGCTCCGGGTAGCGGGCGCGCAGGGCCTGGACCTTGGGCATCTGCTCGGGCATGAACTTTTGGCCGCCGAAGCCGGGCTCGACCGTCATGACCAGCACCATGTCCGGCCGCTCGACCGGGTCCGGGCTCTCCACCAGGTCGTACAGCACGTCGACGGGGGTGCCCGGCTTGACGGCCACACCGGCCTGCAGGCCGAGGCCGTGGATGTAGCGGACGAGCTCGCGCGGCGAGGTGCGCGCGTCGGTGACGGCCGAGGGCGACTCGGCCGCGGTGGAAAAGGCCGCCTCGTAGTGGAAGCAGTACAAGTTGGCGCCGGCAGCCTTGAACTCCTGCACCCAGCGCTTGGGCTCGGCGATCATCATGTGGCAGTCGAACACGCCGCGCCCGAGCGGCGCGTCCGCCGTCGGACCGGCCACGTGCGTCCGGATCTTGGCCACGACCGGCGGGCCAAAGGTGATGTTGGGCACAAAATGGCCGTCCCTAGACGGTCAGCTCCAGAGCATAGATGCATATATCTGTCTGCTCACGCACATGATGTCGACGTGCAGCCAGTCGGCGCCGTGCTCCATCGTCTTGGAGCACTCGCGGCCGAGATCGGCAAAGTCGGCAGACAGAATCGACGGGGCGATGATGGCGCTAGGAGGCATGTTGTTGGTCTTGCGCGGATCTGTGTGTCTGGTGGTTGCCTCGCTGCGCTGGATGGTGACGATCGGTCGAGCTGCAAAATGCGCTGACAATGCGGGGCAGCCATTGGCGCCGCTTCAGGCTGTCGCTCACTTCCAGGGCGGAAGGCGGTGAAAATCCACTGACGTTGATTGTTATCGATAGCGGGGTACGCACTAAGAGTGTCCCAACGGCCAGTGCGACCCACCGCTTCAGCAGTCACGTCACCTTCCCAACAAAGCTTCTGCTTCCAGCTCTCTTGCCGATTCCTCATCAACCAAACATGCCACCCAACATGCCAATTGTCGTCTGAGTCTTCTCACCTACTGCCATTGTCTTCCTATCTACATCGCCTTTACGCTTTACGCATCATGGCCCAGATCCTCGCCTCCCTGCCGCTGGTCGGCCAACTGCTGGGCGGCAGCAGCAGCCCTACCGTGCAGCTGGATGCAGTTGAAGTGCATCCGGTCGAGATCGACCCTGAGAAGCGATCACGCACCATCAAGCACCTCCTGCGCGCCAACCACGCCAACCACGCCCTCGTCTATCACAACCTGCAGCGGCACAATCACCTGCCGCATGCGCTGTGCGCCGCCTACCTGCTGGGGGCGGGCCGCGACCAGCTGCACCACATCTACGACGTCATCAACTCCAAGCTCGAGCCGTGGGTCTCGTCCCCCGCCGAGATTACCACCATCGACTGGCGCGACTTTTTGGGCGACGCCCGCTACCAGCGCGCCTTTGTCGACTTCTTCGAGGACATCCTGGCCGAGCACAGCGTGTCGTACAACTGGAAAAAGGTCATCGACAGGTACCTCTTGGCGGGTCCCAAGCCGCTTGTGAACAATCTCATCTCAGGGTGTATGTCTCAGCAAAGAACCTGAAAAAGTCTGTAGCTGACCAATGCAGTGGGCCACCCCCTCATCCACCTCGCCTATGCCTACGAGTTCGACAGCCCCTTCCTGGCCATCGAAGGCCTCGCCACAACGGCCATCTCGTACAACTATCTGCACCAGTTCATCGACGACGCGAGGTACACGCGGCCGCCACCTCCGAAGCTCGCTGTCGACGGCGCCTCGCTCACGGCGCTGCTCGGCCGCGTCGCCGCCGACGACCGCTTCGATGGCCTCCTCAGCGCGACCGCGGACCAAGCCGACACGGCCAGCGACCGCTTTGACAAGACCATGGCGGCGCTCTTTGAGACGCCCGCGACCACAGACGCGCTGCTCGAGTACTGGAACGCGTGGTCGGCGGCCGAGAACCCGACGGAGCGGTTCCGGGACGCCCAGGAAACGGCCACCGCGCTGCTCATCGCGACGGTGGCGCCCGGCACGCACAGCTACAGCTTCTTCCTCAGCCACGTGCTGACGGCCAGCCATGCCGTGCGCGTTCTGCTGCCGCAGCTGCCGCCGCGCTTCCACTTGTCGTTGCTGCGCCAGTGGTGGCTGCTGACCCTGGCCGTGTACGTCTCGGTGCGGCGGCCGCATATCGCCCCCGACAACGTGCCGACGGACCGCAAAGGCCACGGGTGGGCGTACGTGGAGGAGCAGGCCCTCACGTCGCGGTGGTGCGCAGATGCGCAGTACATAACAGGTTTGTCAAGCCGTGTTCTGACCAGACTGTATTTATGCTGACACGGATCCAGTTCTTCGATCCATCAAGGAGGCGACCCGGACATGGGGGGACATCCGCGACCACTACCTGAACGCCGCCGTCCACTTCATCGACGACTTTGAGGGGTGGGTACACTAGCCAATGCGGAAACAACTGGTGGCGCGGGTGCGCCGTGTAGCATAAAAAGCGAGGCATTTAGGACATTTTAAAAGTATTTGTACAAGGCCATACGTTCCGTAAATATCACGTGACATCTTTATCGATAAGCATTTCAATGCGGCAATGTTAGTGGGTCGAATTCCCAAGGCGAGCCAAGATTGCTTGGATATGCTTCTCTCCCGAGCTCAGTGCTGTCTCGCAGGCGGGTCGATTGCACTCAGCACAGACACGGCGTGTCTCGTTTCACTTCTTTGGTCTCCTCTGCTCTCTTTTGTTTCTCTGTTTTTTTATCAACACCGCCCTCACCACCCTCCCCCGTGCTCGACCATGCGAATCCCAACAAACCACCCCATCCATCGACGCGTTGCCACCCGCACATACGAGTGACACCCTCCCGAAACCAATCAAGACAGCCGGTGCGCCGGGAGAGAAGCCGCCCTTGCCGCGACCCAGCAATGGCCAGCGAGCGCCGCACCAGCCGCGCGCTCTCCCACCTGCGACGGCCCACGCCCCGCGGGGCGAGCGTGCTGGACGACGGCATGGCGTCTCCGTCGGGCCCGCCGGGCTTCTCCACGGCCTCGTCGGCGACTGCGGCGGAGCGGCAGCCTCTGCTGGGGCGGCCCGTGTTCACGCACGAGCTGGACGGATTGCCGGTGTACTCGTGTCTGCCCAACCCACACAGTCACCTGCCGGTCTACACCAACATCCACCGGATCCGGCGCGACATTGTGTCCGTGGTGGAGGACTATCTGTCGGCGGAGCAGCTGCGGGACATGCGCATCAACATCTCGGTGATCCGGCCGCTGGTCGACAAGCTGTACAACATGGACGACATCTCGATTGGTGAGTTGCCTTTTTTCTTGTCTGGTCTATGCTAACAGGCAGTGTTCTGCTTGCTGGTCAACCGGGCGCAGTTTTTGCACGAGCAGGCCGGCAGCAAGAACCGGCAGAACGTCAACTTTACGCGGGCCGCCCTCTGCGAGCTCATCGCCCACCGGATCCTGCGCCGCTTCAACGAGGACAACGAGGGCCTCGAGGGCCTGCTGATCCTGTCGCACATCCTGGTCGCCGGCTTCTCGCCGTTCCAGAACGCGCCCGCGTCGGTGCGCGAAGAAGCCACCGACCACGCCGGCTGGCTAGGCCGCAGCGCCATGCCGGCCCTCGAGGTGGCCATTCTCAGCGACAGCAAGCTGTTTCTCAGCTCGACCGCCTGCCAGAAAGTGTGCGTCTCTCTCTCTATGTCTGTCTGTCTATCTGTCGTCTGACTGACCCAGAATCGACGCCATCTACGTGGGCCGCGTCACCTACACCCCCTCGACCTTTATGGACATCATCCCCGACCGCTACAAGCAGAAGCCCATCTCGCTCTATGACCCCCGCGGGGCGTCTCTGCTGAACCAGTACCGGCTGGTGGTGCCGCGGACGCGCAGCATCCTCGAGGTGTGCCAGTTTGTCATTTTGCTGGGGCTCTACCTCCTCTTCATGGCCGAGCGCGACCCGTCGCGCTTCAGCGTGCTCGAGATCGCCTTTGCCGTCTTCTCGTGCGGCTGGGTGCTCGACCAGTTCGCCACCATCCTCGAGCACGGCTGGCACGTCTACACCCAGAACCTGTGGTCCTTCCTCGACGTCATGTACGTCGTCGTCTACTGGGCCTACCTGATCCTGCGCATGCACGGCTGGCGCACCGCCTCGCCCGCCTACGGCCAGCAGGCCCTCGACGTCATGGCCATGGGCGCCCCGGTGCTCATCCCCCGGCTGGCCTTCACCGTGCTGTCCGACAACCTGCTCTTTGTGTCGCTGCGCGCCATGATGGCCGACTTCACGCTGCTGACCTTTCTGGCCTTTTGGTGCTTTGCCGGCTTCCTGCTCTCGCTCGTCTGGCTCGGCGAGGGCGAGCACCACGTCTACACCATCAGCCAGTGGATGGTCTACATCTGGTTCGGCCTCGACGGCACCGGCATCCAGCGCTCCAGCGAGTTCCACTGGCTGCTGGGCCCCTCGCTGATGGTCACCTTTGCCTTTCTCGGCAACACCCTCTTCCTGACCGTGCTCGTGTCCACCCTGTCCAACACCTTTGGCACCATCGTCTCCAACGCCACCGCCGAGATCCAGTACCGCCGGGCCGTGCTGACCCTCGAGGGCGTCAAGAACGACGCCATCTTTGCCTACCAGCCGCCCTTTAACATTGTCGCCCTCGTCGTCCTCGTGCCCCTCAAGTTCCTCGTCTCGCCTCGCTGGTTCCACAAGATCCACGTCGCCTGCGTCCGCACCATCAACCTGCCCGTCCTGCTCATCATCGCCGCCGCCGAGCGCCGCCTGCTCTGGTCCGCCTCGCCCTACGCCAAGTCCTTTGCCAACCACCAGCAGCCCGCCCGGCCCCGGCCCCGGCGCAACTTTTGGGGCAAGTGGCGCATCACCGCCCACAGCGACATCCAGGCCGTCTTTGACCTGCCGCCCACCGGCTCCGTCGAGGAAGAGATTGCCGCCGACGACGACCTCACCCGCCATCTGATCCGCCGCCAGTACGTCCATCCCGCGCCGGTCGAGGCGGTGGCCGCCGCCCTGAACAAGGCCAGCAGCCTGCTGGCTGAAGACGTCTCAGGAGAGGGCGCAGCACCTGCTGCTGCTGTTGTCAGCGCAGCGGAGCCGAGCGGCAACAGCCAGCCTCCCAACATCAGCACCACCGACGGCGCTGCTGGCCAGCCCAGCGGCAACGTAGGACTGCGGCTCCGGCGGCCGTCGCTGCCGCGGAGCGCGTCGACGGTCAAGTTCGCCGAGAGCGCCTCGTCTGTTGACGGTGCGGCGGCGCCTCTGCCGCGGCTCAAGCACGGCCTCAGCCGGCGCGACAGCATCGCCTTCCCCGGTCTCGACACCGACAAGCTGCGCACGATGCTGAGCGAAGACGGCGCTGACCAGCTGCCCATTGACGTGAGCAGCCGGCTGGACTCGCTCGAAGAGTCGGTGGCCCGCATCGAGAGTATGCTCGGCCGGCTTGTCGGCGCGCCCGGAAGCCGCGGTGACGGCAGCGACAGTAGTGACGGCGGCGACAGTGAGATGGCGGAGCGGGCTCACAGCGTGGCCGACGACATCATCGACGACGACGAGCTGCACAGCGCCGAGCAGACCGGCACCCTCAGCGATCTCGACCGGACCGCCGCCAACGATCGGTAGAATGTATTTGTTGGCTAGACTGTATTTGTTTCCTGGTTGCGATAGACGGTCTCGTTAGATACCCAACGACCATTTCAGTCTGTATTTGTGACCCCGTCACTGTAGTTTTCGTCTTCTCTGGATTTACTTTTTGTGTTGGCCCATAAATGTCTGTCAACTGAATCTCAAAAAAAACAGAGCCTGACAACACCTTCACTTCACCAAAATGTGCAAGACCGCCTACTACATCCACCCCGTCTGCAAGTGCCGCTGGACCTGCATCACCCAGCCGTGCGCCCCCGGCCTCGGCTTCTCAACCTGTCCTCTCTTCTTCAACGGCCAGGCCAAGCCGATGCCGCCAACCTACCAGGTCCCTGTCGCCGCACAAGCCGCACCGCTGCCCTTTGCGCCGCACCTCGCCTGTCCCAAACACGACCTGTGTGGCAGCTACGACCGCAACGTCATGCGGCGCGTCGTCAAGGTGCGAAAGGGCATCCGGTGGGGCGTCGGACCCAACAAAGACGACTGCGGTGTGGAATGTCCCTGCAGTGTCATGTGAGAGAGGGAGAGTGTGAGAGCGCTGCTTTGGGTTTTGTTTCAGGATTCGTGGACATTGTCCCTATGACAAATACGACCCACTATTTTACAAGCCTCTTGAGATATCAGATCTAGCCTCACAAATGCTAATAGAACGCGCTTCGTTCCTTTTCAACTCTTTAAATTGGATAGGCACAGCCCTCTTCGTACATGCACGCAACAGTAATTACAGTCCACAGCAAAAAAAAAAAAAAAAAAAAAAAAAAAAGGAAATACAAAAACGTTTGGGCCTTCCAGCCCCCGCATGTGATCAACACATTCCACAGTAGATATTCCCAAGCAGGCCGCTTTCCCGCTCTATGCCTTGAACTTCTGGGCCTTCTTGCTGGAAGAGGCAGCGCTCTTGCTGGAAGAAGAGGCCGAGGCGCTGGCGGCAGAGCCGGTCGTCGTGGTGCTGCTGCCGGCAATCTGGAAAGCCACCACACCGCCGAAGGGACCGGCCGAGTTGGAGTTGGCAATCTTGGCCAGGCAGACGTTCTGGATGCCGTTGATCGTGCCAGTGCAGGTCGTGCCAGCCGGGACAGAGACGGCGACAGGCTGTTCTGTTAGCATTGGTCTTTTTTCTTCTCTTTCTTCTGCTTGTACTCACGTAGTCCTTGTTCACGTTGGCCGCGCGCTTGCTGAGGCCGACGCTCCGGAGGGCCCGGTTGAAGAGCGTGTCGCGCGTCGCCTTGATGTTGCCCTTGGTGCCCGGCACCTGGGTGGTCACGTCCATCAGGGTGCCGGCCGAGAAGGTGCCGGTGCCGGTCGTATCCAGCACGGCCTTGACCGGGCCAGCGCCATCCGTCGTCACAATGTGGAACGTGCCCGACAGCGAGCCGTTGGAAGCCGACACCTGCGGCAGAGTCGAGCCCGACTGCGCGACGGCCGACTTGAGCATGCTGACCGTGTTCTTGCCCTGGCTGGTGGTGCGGCCGAGACCGTCGGTCAGGATGTTGGTCGAGCTGAAGACGGTGGTGTCGACCTCAGTCTGCAAGTGGTTAGCCTTGTTCACCATGTTTTCTCTGGGGGAAGGCAAAGCGTACCTTGGAGTTGGAGCCAGTTCCAGGGACGACACCACCCTTGATGCCCAGGGCAGTCGTGTTGCCACCGGCGTCACCGACAATGGCGGCAACCTTTCCGTGGGCCGCAACCAGCGGCGAGGAAGCAAGAGCAACGAGGAAGATCTTGGACAGCATGTTTGCGGTATTGGGTTTTTCCTTTGTGGAGAGTGAAGATGAGCAAAATTATAAGCGTAAAGGCAACGAGTCAATCGTGTATGGAAGGCAAAAGAAGTGAAAGAGAGCACGAATCAATCGGCTTTGTTAAGAATGGAAGAGGGCTGTGAGAGTTGAAAGAGGATGTTGAAGCTGATGGACTGAAGACAAAAAAGTAATATCTAGAGGCGGAGGACCATTGGCTTTATATATACTTTTTTCTTTGCTCCGAGGACAACGGCTCCCATCTCCGACTGGGCTCGCATATGCCTCACTTGTCGCTACCCCCCCGAGCCAATGTCACAGACATCCTCTCTCTCTGATGCCGACTTGCCGTATACGCTCATATCGATCCACTCCATTGAAACCGCATGTCCGGCACAAAACAGATGAGGCGGGCCACTTGTAAGCATGGCGATGCCTAATCCGTCCGTCAGGGGGGGGGGCAGAAAGGGAGAATATGCAACAGTGTTTACGAGACGAGAACAAGCGTCGTCTAGAACGGGGCTCCGAGGCACGGCTACATAGTATTGCTCAACAACTACGACATCGTCATGGACGCAACCAGAAGGCGGCAAGTGGCTGAGACATCTGAGGCGACTCGCCAGCAATCTTCCGGGGAAGGGAGAACGGGGGGACAGGGGGGGGAGGCAGGAACGTTTGGTATTTTTCTACGCTCCATCACCACTACATTGTCATTGCTTGTTCAGCTAGCCGTCCCGCCCAAGCCCCCCAATGCGGCCCAAGCTTTGGTAGGCGATCAACTGGCCGACCGTATTGTGAAACGGGCCGGTAGCGGTTCGCCAATCAGCGTCGGATACAAGAGCAGAAGAGGAGAAGAAGAGACCCGGTGCATCTACGGTGAGAATGCGGCGAAGCGAGGCGGCGGCATCCCTGTTTCTGATCCTGAAGATCTGTTTGGCTCATCAGGCATATGCAACTGGAGAACCCAGTCTGGCAGCCTGTTGAGGCGCAGGGCCATCTGACACGCTGCTTTGCTCTCCGCATTTCCTTTGCGAGGGCACTGCCTCTCTCTCTCTCCTTCGGGGCCGACAATAAGGTCGAACCCTGTTTCTTATTGCGTCGCAGAGAAGGTGCCACTTTTTCTCTCCTCTGGCAGCTTCCGGCCCTTTGTACAATGCGCCAGACGCACATCCGCGTGCCGGTAGATGATGCACCGTCTTGGCATGTGAGCAATGACAAAAAAGCAAATCCGCCTCGGCAAGGCCTGCCATTTCTACCGCCAGGGCTGAACAGGGTCGACCGTGTGCCCAGAAACAGGGGATCAGGACCGACCTACAGCAAGGATGCACTGCCGATGATCTCCCTTGGCCGCGGGCATCCGAGCACCGATTTTCCCAAAACGGCGCGAGATGCGAGTGGAGGATTTGCGCCGAGCCCAACTCCCCCCCCGACGGCGATCTTGCGTGCCATGGGTGGCCCCGTGAGCAGCCAGCGAGTTGCGACTGGTGCAACAACTCGTATTTCCCTATTTCCTATTTCCCTTGCCCTCCTCGTCCGTCTTCGCTCGCTCCACCCTGCGCGAAACCAAGGCAACAGCCGCAAAATTTTATTCCCTGTGCCTGACGTTTCACATTTGGTTCTGCGGAGCATCATCACAAGAAAAAGGGGAGGGGCCAGCACGTATGAAAGAGAAACAAGCAACACTTTAGTGTATGAGATCTGCGGCGGTTTCCACAGGCTCTCCAATGCCACGCGCTGAATGGCCAAACGACGCACATCTGTGGATCAGAATCTGGTGCGCGCGAGCTGAAGCATGTCGCATCTGAGGCTCGAAAGCTTAGAAAAAGGAGGCGCATCCACTAATTGAGACAGGTGGTCCATGTTGCTAGGGTCACGTGCACCTTTTTTTTTCTTCCTTCAAGCAATGTCCGACGTCAGTCGGCCCGGCCGATATTGACCGGAAAAAGGATTGCAGAGGCGGGATTGAGAACAGACTCGAAAAAGGACGGGCTCACAAAACTCTGTTCGTTTCCACTACCAAACGCTTATCTGACAAGTGAGATTCAGCACACCTTATTTTGCTTTCTCCTTCAGATTGAAAGAGACAATTCTCTTCAAGTTCGGGGCGCGTCGCATTTTTGGCCGTATTTGCTGAGTTACTGTTCAGCTGCCACGGTGAAAACGAGAAATGGACCGGGTGTCGAGCAAATACGGGCAAAATGGTATTCTGATCTCTGTTTTCGAGGCTATCAAGACCCCAATTGCTATCAGTACATGAGGCTTGCAGAAACAAGCATCACTCAGCGAATATCATGTCTTTTCCGCTCCGAAATGAGATACAACCCAAATATTTGGTTCAATCGTTCGTTCCATGCTGAAGCGCTCAAGGACCTGATTTGCAAAAACAAATGCCTAACCTATGGGCAATTCTCTTTAGAGATTCAGCAAACACATTTATTCTCCTTTTATTCTCTTCTACAAACAGCAATATACTCTCTGGCCAGTGCTTAATATCAACCTTAGTTTTCGGCTGATGATCACCCCAAAGACATGGGTTAGCCCTTTCCCAACTGCTGTCGCAAACTTGCCCTTTCCTTCTTATTAGAAGGGAAGTTTTGAATTCTGCCCCGAACAAATATTCTTGTCCAGGACAGAATATATATTCTGCTCAAGCTGGGCAGATCCGTGCTTTCTACAGCTGCTACCTGCATCATAGCCTGTACACGAGTATTTCAAAGTTGCAATGCAGCATGAGCTTTTCACTCTTTACAGATTCGTTTGAATATGTGGGAATATGAGCAGCATGAAGGATGTGAAGCACTTTCAAGTGAGCGCAGTTGACGCATGACGAGCACACGACTTGAACTATGAAGGAGGATGCAGCTACGAAGCAGAGACCCATAATCTCCCACAATAGTTGACCGACACACGGCATTGGCACCCAAAGCCTGCGGCCTCTTTATTTCTCTATTTTTGAAAAATGCCGGGCTATACTCGGTCACTCCCACGACACCGAGCATACGTGACAGGTGCCATACCATGACAGCATCCCCAAATGAGCTAGAAAATTTGGCACAGACGAGGCTAAAGTCCACATGCGGCTTGGGGGTGTTGCACTCTATTTCCTCGGATATCGGACATCTCCGCTAGACAGATCGAACACGGCAGCGGATAACCCGCCAAAGGGAACGGGCAGATTGCCGATTGTTTTTCCTTGGCAAGGCGGGAAGCGACCACCAAGGTTTGTGGGACATTTTAGCAGGATTGTTGCTGGGATCGCGTCAAGACAAGACAATGGAGCACGTGGGCTGGCAAGGCAAGGAAATACGGTGGCATCAAGCCAGTAATCCTGCCATTCCTCCCAGTCTTGGCACGATAAGACAACAGGCTTGCAGCTTCTGCAAAAGAAAATTGCCGTAATGCGTTAGTGGGTGCATTTTTACAAAATCAGGAGCACATGGCGGCCGGTATGAACTTGCATAAGGGTGTGGGCTTAAATCAGCCCTTTGGATCGACCGTGTGGCCCAACGTGGCCCAATCCGGCAACTTGTTTGGTCAGTCTCGGTGACAGAATGGGCGACCGGACCCCCAGCAACCCTGGGGGCGTATCCTCCCCCTTTGCAATAATTGGCCATGGTCGGCCATCTGCAAGTCATTTCGTCATTGAAAACTTGTCCGAATCAGTACGCCACAAGCCACTAGGACCGCAGCCAAGACTCCAATTGCTGCCGACAGAAGCTTGTCATTGTCAAGCTTTTCGATTTCCCCAAGATTTGCCCAGGGCTCGTAGTACAAGATAGCTCTGCCAAGACCCATGGCTGCCGAGCGGTGTTCCCGTACGTGTTTTTGTGTTATTGCATGACGGAACCTGGCTTCGAGATATATGGAAATAGGTATGTTGCGTCATCAAACACTGGTCGAGATGAAACCGGACTCGCCGGTAGGTTGGTGTATCGGACCGGCTGGGCCCGGTGGCCACACGTACATGAGATCTCTTTGTTTAATTGTCTAATATCATATGTAGAGGTTCGCTCACGGAAACCAAGGCAGGCTTTTCCGAACGGTTTACTCTAAGCTAGCCAGCTCAGCACAACAAAGCCAATAGAAATGACGGGCGGGAAGTTGTGCATCTCGATTACTTATCCAACGAAGCAGTGAATTCTTTCTTATCCTTGCCTGAAATAGGTGGGGGGGGGGGGGGGGGGGGCACAGGCGGTCGTACGTTTGCATTGTGTGTACTCATGTTCGGTGGAAAAAGCATGGGTCTCTGTCAATGTTCAATCTTTGCATTACTGTCCAAAGTCGATGACGGATTGGGACGTCGGTGAAGGAGAATTTACGAGTACTCGTATTGACTAAAATCATTCCCAAATGATACAGGTCACAAGCAAAACAAAACTGTCAGCAAACGGCAAACGGCCAACTGTCGGCATAATCGGGAATCCGCCATCTGCGGAGCGAGGTACATTTTGTTGTGCATACGACAATGTCTGCTAGTACGAGGTTTTCTTACATATGGAGTACGTCCCCGCGGGGTCATTAACAGCCTCTCGTTGACACACGTGTGCCAAATCCGTACTCTGATTGGTCGGAAGCTTCAAGATTGCCAAGTCGCGCTAATCTCGACCTCCCGTCATCACTACAGAGCCAAGAAGGAACTGCCATGAGAGCACGCGACCAATATCCAAACTTGGCCGTGCTCCGACGACATGTTGTTTTGGTGGCCAGACGAAGCAATGAGGGATGGAGGGAAATACACAATATGCGGCTTTGTAGAAAATGATTTTTTTCTTGTCCAGGAATGCAAGGCAGGAGGGCCAGACGCCAATCGACGAATAACAGTCGAGGCCTGCCAGAAAGCCGGACAAAGGGGCCACGCCAGGCAATCCAGTGATCTGCACGTTATGCCGCACCCAACACCTGGTCGACTAACTGAGTTGGTCATTTTGCATGTCCTTTTTCCTCTAGAATTGTATGTACGCCTCCGCAGCGTCTGTTCGTTTGTTTCGACCGCGGCTCCATCCACCTGTTTCGGCCATTTCTGGCAGGAGCGAATAAAGGTCCGCGCCTGCCTCGACTTGTTCCATTAACAGCAGTCCCCGACGCACGCTCTTGCCATCAGTCATACCATAGGACGAATTCGTCACCGAGACTCCTCCATTAACTGGAGCTTTGGGAATCCCGCATTCCCACCCCCTCCTGCCCCAATTATTCAATGGCTTGCTCACGCTAGAACTGCACTACCTCAATTTGCCACGGCTTTTTTTTATCCCATATCGTTCAAAGTGGTAGCTGGAAAAAAAATCATATTAGCAAAAACGTAACAAGTCTAAAATATAAACGATGTCCAGCCCCGTCCTCTTAGCATTCCTCCCTTTCCTTTCTCTCCCAGGCTTGGCATCTCCCACCACAGCTGCAGCTTCTGGAATTTAGAGAGACTTTCCATAGTCTCGTTGCCTTGGGCTTTTACCTGGGCCTCTTTTCCTCCTCATCCTCCTCTTCTTCTTTCACACCGGCAACATGTCCGACTACATTCAACACGACAGCCGGCGCCAGCCCAATGTCGGGCTGATACCTGTCCCTCATGGCCCAGAGACGGGCGAAGAGACAGAAACTTACCCCATTGGCCCAGAGGGCCTGTACACCCCCGAGCAGGAGCGCGAGATCTTCAAGTACTTGACGAACCCTGACGACAGCTACGACGAGAACGGCACCTACTGGGCGGATCTTCCCCTTGGCAAGCGCATTGCCTTTGTCAACAAGGTTAACAACGCCGAGGCCCTCGCTGAGCTCAAGGGCACCTGGAACCTGTTCAAGCGCGACCCTCTGGGCCCCATCGGCTGGTATTTCCGCAATGCCGTCCTGCCTGGCGCTGGCCTTGGCCTCGAGGGCTACGTCCTATTCTCCATTGGCAACCTGTCACCCCTCTTCGCCTCCGCCTGGCCTGCCTGCTGGAAGAAGTACACCGTGTGCTCCGAGAACTGGGTGTCTGCCGTCACCTACCTCGAGGTCATCGGTATCATGATTGGCCAGACCGCCGTCGGCGTATGTTATCCAGTGGATGTTTGAGCAAAATGTACATTGAGCTGACTTTTCTAGGTCATTGGTGACTGGCTCGGTCGCCGCTGGGGTCTGATTCAGGACGCCCTCATCATGTTCATCGGCTTGCTGATGCTCACGGCTAGCTGGGGCCTGAACCTGAACGGCTGGGTCATCTGCTATGCCTGGTCTCTTTTCTTCTACGGTACGCTGCCGCGAAACACTCCCATCCCCCGTTCTAGAGTGAATTGGTTGTGCTAACTGCAATCAGGTTTCGGCGTCGGTGGCGAGTATCCCATGACAGCCACCTCATCTATGGAGGGCGCCGTCGGGTCCGGCAAGCTGTCCACCCGCGACGATCGCCTCCACCGTGGCCGCAAGGTCACCATGGCTTTCCTCATGCAGGGCTGGGGCCAGATGGCCAACCAGGCTCTGTTGATCATCCTGCTGCTGATCTTCCACCACGGTGACGGCGACCCGCCGTACAGCCTTCGGACCGTGCAGTGGACCTTCCGCATCTCCTTTGCTGTCCCTGCTGTTGGCACCCTCTGGCTCGTTTACTACCGTGCCTACAAGATGCCCAACACCTCCCGCCATCTGGAGCAGGCCAAGAAGAACAGCCATGTCACCGGCTACGATGTAGCCTCTCTGGGCATCACCGTCCGCCACTTTGGCGGTCGCCTATTTGCCACAGCCGGCACCTGGTTCTGCAACGACGTCTTCTTCTACGGCAACAAGCTATTCCAGGTATGCAACATTCCTGACTTCTCACAGTAACTTGATCACGTACTAATAGTATTTTTAGTCCCAATTCATCAATGTCATCTCCAACAACCCCAAGAGCGTCATGGTCACCTGGGTCTGGAACATCTGCAACATTATCGTGTCTCTTGCCGGCTACTATCTGGCTTCATTCTTGATCGACCACAAGCTCTATGGCCGCAAGATGATGCAGCAGGTCGGCTTCCTGATGTGCTTCGTCATGTTCATCGTCCCGGCCTTCCACTACAAGTACTACACGAGCCCGGCTGGCGTCCATGCCTTCCAGGCCATGTACTTTTTGTCCTCCTTCTTCAACCAGTTCGGCCCCAACTCGGTAACGTTCCTTGTCGCCGGTGAGGTCTACCCCACCGCCGTGCGTGCCACTGCCCATGGCTTCTCGGCCTGCATTGGCAAGGCTGGTGCCCTTCTGGCCTCGGTTCTGTACAACTACATCGACACCCAGACCAAATTCTACGTTGTGCCGTGGTTTGGCCTTGCTGGTATGCTTCTGACGCTCATCTGGCTGCCCGACACGACCGGCCTGGATCTGAAGGAACAGGAGCGGCGCTGGAACTACATCAAGGCGGGCCGTGCCGATGAGTACCACGGTATCGCTGTCCACCCCCAGCACCTGTCCCTGTGGGAGCGCATGTTTGGCGTTGGCAAGTCTTACGACCCTGAGCTTGACCTGAAGTCCAAGATCAGCGATCTTCGCGCCGACTGGGAAGCCCGCGAGAACGAGAAGCGCCGGGCTGAGCTTGCCGGTGGCAACACCTCCAACGACGACGACCTGACCGCTGAGGCGCACCGCTACTTCCAGCACACCTCCAATAGCCCCCGTCTGGCCGCTCAAAACGGCAAAGACAGCGGAGTGCTGGAGAGCGATTCCAACAATTCCAACAACGAGAAGGCTTCTCAATAATTTTTGTTTGGGAGGCTTGCTGTTTGATTAGATTTTTCTATTTTGAGATTAGGGCATATAAAAGCGAGAGTTTGCGACGATAATTCAGACACGATATCTTAACTGCTGTGCTTTCTTGCAAATGAATACCGTAGTACTCCGTACAGAGCGTTTGGTTTATGTCAGCCTTTATGCACAATTTGCACGTGATTTAAGCAAGGGGGGTTGTGGCTATTCTTGTGGCTGGTGGGGTTAACGCCTCAGGCAGCAAAACGCTAACTCAAAGGACACACAGGTCGTTATTTTTGAGGAAACGACAGCTGTTCGACTGCTTCATCAACTGTTGACCTCACCCCCCCACCTTCGCATCGCCTTTGCTTCTCATCTTTTGTGCGGATCGAATTTGCGTGGCCGCACCTACCACAATGCGGTTAGATGTCAAGGTCCGTCTGCATCCTGTTTTCTGCATAGATGCTTTGCGCCTTTGCTCTTGACGCGTCGCCGCCCCTCCCTAAACATCTGTCACCGCTAACCGATATGCGACACTGCAGAGAAGCCTGTTCGCCCGGAGCGAAAGAGTGAAGGGCATCGACTTTCACCAGCAAGAGCCATGGGTTCTGACGACCCTCTACTCTGGTACGCCCGTCCAGCTCCCTTCCTCACCGCTTACCCCTCGCAACAGGGTCCATCGTTTAGACACTAACCACGAGACGGTGAATAGGCCAATGCCACATCTGGAACTATGAAACGGGCCAGATCGTGAAGACCTTTGAGCTCACGGACGTTCCTGTCCGTGCAGGCCGGTTCATGTATGCGTCTCCAGGTGTTCGACCCGCCCTCCTCGATCTGCACAAGCACTAACAGTCTACTTATAGCACAAGAAAGAACTGGATCGTCTGCGGCAGCGATGATTTCCAGCTGCGCGTCTACAACTACAACACCTCCGAGAAGATCACAAGCTTCGAGGCACACCCCGACTACATTCGCGCTCTAGCCGTCCACCCGTTCGTACCGCCCCAATGATAACGACCTGCAATCTCAATGGCCGTCTAACACACGTAACAGCACTCAGCCGTTTGTTCTCTCTGCTAGCGATGATATGACAATCAAGTGCTGGGACTGGGAGAAGGGATGGAAGTGCATCCAGGTAAACAACTTGTCAATGGCAGCAACTATGAGAAGCGTCTCGGTTGGCTAAACTTTGAATAGGTGTACGAGGGCCACAGCCACTACGTGATGGGCCTTGCCATCAACCCCAAGGACACCAGTCTTTTTGCGTCTGCTTGTCTGGATAGAACGGTGAAAGTTTGGTCGGTATGTGGGCTTTTCATCTACCGCTTGTGGCCGCTGAGCCCTCGGACTAATTGCTTCATATAGTTCGGGTCGAGCACGCCCAATTTCACCCTGGAGGCGCACGAAACAAAAGGCGTCAACTATGTTGACTACTGTGAGCTACAACGAGACTGAGGCGTGGCATATAGGACCTGCAGATCTAACATGGCCCTTTCTAGACCCTCACTCCGATCGCCCATACATCCTCACCACATCCGACGACCGAACGATCAAGGTCTGGGATCTAACGACCAAGTCACTCCAGGCCACCCTGGAGGGGCACACGAACAACGTCTCCTTTGCCGTTTACCACCCCGAATTGCCCATCATCATTTCTGGTTCCGAGGATGGCACGATCAAGTTCTGGCACAGCGGGACCTACCGCCTCGAGCAGTCCCTTAACTATGGACTGGAGCGAGTCTGGTGTGTGTCTTACCAGAAGGGCAAGCAGGGCGTCGGTATCGGTTTTGACGACGGCGTTGTTGTGATCAAGATGGGTCGCGAGGAGCCGGCCATTTCGATGGATGCTTCTGGCAAGGTCATTGCCGCCAAGAACAACGACGTTGTGTCTGCTATTATCAAGCCCGACCCTTCAGTAAAGGACAACGAGCCCATCAACCTGCAGACGAAAGATCTTGGCCAGTGTGAGGTTTACCCTCAGACCCTGGAGCACTCGCCAAACGGCCGGTTCGTCGCCGTGTCCGGAGACGGCGAATACATCATCTACACAGCACTGGCATGGCGGCAAAAGGCGTTTGGCAGCGCTCTTGACTTGTGCGTTTGTTTTCCCATCTGGCGGTTGCTTATTTTATGCTAACAATGGGATGTAGCGTGTGGGCCTGCAAAGAGAACAGCAACGATTATGCTGTGCGCGAGTCGCCAACGTCTGTCAAGGTCTACAAGAACTTTGCCGAGAAGAGCGGCGGGCTCGACGTCGGTTTCCAGGCGGATGGCCTGCACGGCGGCGTCCTCCTCGGTGTCCGAGGCGCCGGCGGTGTATCTTTCTTCGACTGGCAAACTGGCGGGCTGGTGCGTCGGATCGAAGTTGAGCCCCGTGAAGTCTACTGGTCCGATAGCGGCGAACTGGTGTGTCTTGCCTGCGAGGATACGTTTTATATCCTCCGCTTCTCCCGGGAGAACTACGTTGCTGCCGTCCAGGCCGGTGAAATCGAGGACGACGGAGTGGAGGCGGCTTTCGAAGTGATCACGGACAACAACGAGAACGTCCGGACAGGAAAGTGGGTTGGCGACTGCTTCGTCTACACCAATAGCACAAACCGTCTTAACTATCTGGTTGGCGACCAGACATACACGGTAAGCTTTGCCCCTTGCGGACAGTGCGCTGGGGTAGTCTTATCTAATGTTGTACCTTTCTCCATTACAGATTTCGCACACAGACTCGCCCATGTACATTCTTGGCTACATCCAGAGAGATTCGAGGATCTACTTGGCAGATAAGGATGTCAACGTCACATCCTTTGCTCTGTCTGTCAGCCTCCTCGAGTACGAAACATGCGTTCTTCGGGGGGATATGGAGGCCGCAGCAGAACTTCTGGTATGTTGTTCCCGCCTTGTTCGTCATCCGACTTGTCGATTAACCAGGCGCAGCCGACCATCGAAGAAGGCCAGCTGAACAAGGTGGCGCGATTCCTCGAAGGACAAGGTAAGCCGATCCGCCACAACCACAACCGCGGCCGCATTTCACTGACGCTGCGGTAGGTCTCAAGGAGCTGGCTCTAGAGGTAGCCACCGATCCCGATCACAAGTTCGATCTGGCCTTGTCTCTTAACCGGCTTGATATCGGCCTCGAGCTTGCCAAGGGGGCCGACGTTGAGCACAAGTGGAAATTAGTCGGAGGTGAGTTGCGTCAACAACGACGAGTGCAATTTTCTGACGGACCGTCTAACCCATGTTACAGATGCGGCACTCAATGCGTGGGACGTGCCATTGGCCACGGAGTGTTTCTCTCATTCCAAGGACTTGGGATCGCTCCTCCTGCTCCACAGCTCGACGAGCAACCGCGAAGGCCTCGCTGAGCTCGACAAGCTGGCTACTGTTGCTGGGTCCTACAATGTTGCCTTCACCTGCCGATGGCTCTTGGGCGACGTTCCCGGCTGCATCGAGGCGCTCACGAAGACGGGACGGCTTGCGGAAGCCGCGCTGTTTGCACAGACATACAAGCCCAGTGCCGCACCAGGGGTGGTGTCGGACTGGAAGCAGAGCCTCGAGAAGGCAAAGAAGGCACGCGTGGCCAAGATAATCGGTGTTCCCGGCGAGGACGATGAGCTGTTCCCAGAATGGGACGAGTGGCTGCAGCTGGAAAAGACTGGGGGGTCTGCAGAGGTGGCAGCAGCGGCAGCGATAGAAGGGGATGCGAATGGTGCTGCGGAGGAACCTTCATCAGCCGCTGCGGACGAGGAAGAAGAAGAGGAAGAAGAAGTAGACGAGTAGGGATTGTGTCCTTCGTTCTTGTGTCAAGCTCCTGAGCTCGGTTCTATCTGAAGCAGTGAAAACTCGGACGGCTTAATGAAGGAGTCCGCTGGGGAGAGGCATTGCGTTGGTCTGGTAGATAACGACGACATTGTTGTTCTGCGGTCAGGTTCCTGTTGATAAACTGGAGGCAGTTTTAAAAAAAAAATGGCAAATGGCATTTCTCATTTTGATGCGTCGGGTCAATTCCCAGACAGCGACATCGCATTTTCGGTATGATTGTAGCCGACGCAATGGCAGCTAAGCCATTCCGAGGGCAGACGCCATTACTTCCCCGCATATTTCATTGGCTCAGAGCTGCTCATCAGCTTCGCCTGTCTGCTCACAAGCACATTACTGTCACTTGCTGCAGGCAAAGGAGCTTGCCCTTTATCTAGCGCCTCCCCCCCTTCTCCCAAGCTTGCGGCGCGCAGACTTAGGTGTTTTCGGCAGCTCGAGTCCATTGCGTGTCACAGCGATGGCAAAGGTGTACGACAGCGAGGAAGGTAGGCTGACTGACAGTGGGCGTGACAACGTGCACCAGCTCGGGAAGAATGGAGCCGATGCAGCAAAAAGAGCGTTGCTAACTGGACCTTCATTTGTAGTGGCAAAACATACATCTGCCGAGAGCTGCTGGGTGATTCTGTACGGAAAAGTGTACGACGTGACAGAATTTCTGCCATCGCATCCCGGCGGCTCGCGCATCATCCTGAAGCTGGCCGGTCGCGACTGCACGGAGGAATACGATCCGATCCACCCGCCGGGGACGCTGGAAGAAAACCTGGAGCCGATCGGCGAGATCGACGCCGAGAGCCTGCGCAAGGCAGAAGAGCAGATGGCGGAGGAGAACGAGAGCAGGGGTGGTGGTGGTGACGATGCTACGAGTGGCAGCGGCAGTGGCAGCGGCAGCGGCAGCGGTGGGAATGGCAACGGCAACGGCAATGGCGGCGACGGCAAGGACAAAAAGTTTGTGGCGCCGCCGATGGAGTACCTGCTGAACATGGACGACATCGAGGCGGTAGCGACGAAGCTGGTGCCGAAGAAGGCGTGGTCGTACTACTTCTCGGCAGGCGACGACCTGTGGTCGAAGCAGAACAACGGGGCGGTGTACCGGCAGATTCTGCTGCGGCCGCGGGTGTTTGTGGACTGCACGCAGTGCGACACGTCGACGACGCTGCTGGGCCACCGGGTGGGCCTGCCGGTGTTTGTGGCGCCGGCGGCGATGGCGCGGCTGGGGCACCCGGACGGCGAGGCGGGCATCGCCAAGGGGGTGTCGCGGTTCGGGGCGCTGCAGGTGGTGTCGCACAACGCGTCGATGACGGTGGAGCAGATCGTGGCGGGCGCGGCCGAGGGCCAGATCTTTGGCTGGCAGATCTACGTGCAGAACGATCGGCGCAAGAGCGAGGCCATGCTGGCGCGCATCAACGGGCTGCGCCAGTACTACAAGTGCATCGTGCTGACGCTGGACGCGCCCGTGCCGGGCAAGCGCGAGCACGACGAGCGGATGCAGTTTGGCACCGGCGACGTGTTTGCGGCGGCGACGCAGGACGCGGCCGGGGCCAAGCCGGGCGGCGGCGGCATCGGCCAGCAGATGTTTTGGGGCACGGCGGCCGACCTCACGTGGCAGACGACGCTGCCGTGGCTGACGCAGCACACGAGCCTGCCGATCGTGCTCAAGGGCATCCAGACGCACGAGGACGCCTACCTGGCCGCCCAGTACGCCGCCCGCCACCCCGGCACCGTCCAGGCCATCCTGCTGTCCAACCACGGCGGGCGGGCCCTCGACACGGCGCCGCCGGCCCTGCACACGCTGCTCGAGATCCGCAAGTACTGCCCCGAGGTCTTTGACCACGTCGAGGTGTGGGTGGACGGCGGCGTCAAGCGCGGCACCGACGTCGTCAAGGCCCTCTGTCTGGGGGCCAAGGCCGTCGGCGTCGGGCGCGCGGCGCTCTGGGGACTCGGCGCCGGTGGCTGGCGCGGAGTCGATCGCACCTTTCAGAGTACCCTCCCCCCTTTCCCTTGATTTTCTTTTCTCTGTTCTCGCTGACAGCCAGTTTTCTCGGACGAAATCCAGACGTGCATGCAGCTTCTGGGCGCAAAAACGGTCGCTGACCTCAACCCGCGGCTGGTAAGTGCAAAGTGCTGTTGCATTGTGTTCTTGTGTTGCTGCGTTACCGTGTTTTCCTCTTGTTACTCAGCTTGTCACGTCAGCTGTGCCGATCATTTGGCTGTGGTCGCTAACCCCGCAAATAGGTCAACACGCGTGCTCTGGAGAGAGACATTTTCGATGGCGGGGCTGGACTGGGCGAGCTGGGGCCGCTGTTCAAGGCCAAGATTTAAGGGCGACAACGTCGCAGTTATAGCGAATACGCGAGCATATAAGATACATAGTACGAATACACCTAGAATAGATCTGGACGTGATTGGCTAGACCTGGTAGGACAGTGTTCTGCATTAGGAAGGTAGCGCCTGCCAATGATTTGCCGGTCATTCCAGCGACGGCGGGTTCCTGCTGCCAAAAACGACAGCATTTCTTTGTGCGCTCGTTTCTAGTGGACGTGCGAGTAAGCTCGCGTAGCAATATTGGCAGTCGGAGATGTGTGCGTGCGGAAAGCCGGAAATCTGGGGTTCGTAGCCACTAGCAAAACTAGTGGCCTCTTAGACAGCACTTCCCCCCCCTTTTTTTTTTTCCTCTTCCAAATCTCGGCCTTTGGTGGTAGGAGAGGGGGAGGGTCACAGACTGTTGGTTGGACAAGAAATTTTCGCATCTTGTGCCTGAGGGGGTCTAGCGCATCTGGCCACCGAGATTGGGTCTCAAACAAAGCCAGGCGGGGGGCGTCCTGGGCGTCCTGCTCATTTGCCACCGATGCTACGATCCCATGTCACACAGCGGAAGGCGAGAACCATTTTTTGCATGTACGATATTTCCGTGGGCGAAAAGGGGCCAGCGAATGGCACTGCAATGCCGGGGGAAGCAGGGTGATAACGTAATCCAACAGAACAAAGTGCCCGGATATTATTCTGTGCGAGCACTCGTATTAATCAACAACAGTGCTCGTGTGGGCACGCACGCGCGGTCGATGCAACCTCTCGCGGCCGAGACAGCGTCCGTTCCCGAGTAAAAATTGAAACCTGCGCTGCCAGACAGGGAAGAAAGCGGCTGGACACGGCCAATTTTCACAGGCCAAAAAAAAAAAAAAAAAAAAAAAAAAAAAGAAAACAAGAAGAAAAACAAGTCGGTCCCATGTGCTCCAAGCTTTATTTCCCCGCACCTCTCCCCAGTCACGAGCTGCCTCGGAATTGCCACGAGCGTGAGGAGAAGGTCGGATTCCAGTCGAGAGAGGAGGAGTGGTGGTGGTTGTGGTGGTGGGATGAGAGGGGGTTCTGGGAAAGGGGGTACAAAGTTCTCTTACAAAAGTGCGAACCTTGTTGCTAGTCCCAAACATTCATCCCCTCTATTGTCCGCTAACCAGGACCAAGTGGGTCGGCCGCGCCGATCTGTGATGTTTTGATAGGTTGCAGCTGCAGCTTAGACCAGAACTGGAAGTACAGCCGGAAAAGCTGCTGGGGAAAGCCAGCCAGAACGGCTTGTGGAGGCAGCGATCTGGAGGTCCTCTTGGTCTCTTGGCTCCATACGTCGTATCATGGTATTCCTTCGAGAGGCTGCAGGACACGGCAGCACGGCAGGATGGTGGCAGCATGGCAGCATGACAGGAAGCCAGGAAGAGCCTGGATGCAGAATGCATGAAGAGAAGAAAAAAAGGAACAATCCTGCACTAGCAATGGTACTTTGCAGGAATATGAATGCTACCTGTGACAACACACTGAGCGTATTGCTGGTATTACTGTTGCCCTCTTGTCCGCCCTCTTGTCCGCCCTCATCTTTTCACCCTCCCTTATCTGCATTTGCACATGCTAGACGTGAAAATAGTTTGCCCAACTGACCTCCAGCTTGCCCTCATTTTCTCTTCTCCTCTTCTCCGGCTTGTGTAGATCCCGTCGTCTTGTTGGCTTCCTTCCTGGTTTGTCCTTTTATAAACCCCCCCCCTCCCCCCACACACCCTGCTCTTGCCATATTCGTACACCTCTAAAACCCTTTGTGCTTTCTAATTCCGTCTCTACTTCTCTCGCTCCTTCCTCCTCTTCTCTTTTTTCCTTTTTCTCTCCCAAAGGCTTCTTTGCATCATCTTCCTTTCTCCTCTTCCCTTATCTCTTCTCTCCCCTTCCCACATACACCCTCAATTGACCATGTCCGACAAGAGAGACGAGGACTCGGCTGTCCAGCAGTACGAGAATGCACCCAAGGCCTCCAAGCGCAGCCGCTGCTGCGCTCACCTCAAGCGTTTCTGGTGGCTGCATGCCATCATAGCCGTCCTCATCATTCTGCTCGCGGTCCTGCTCACGTGCGTGCACTTGCTGTTTTTCCTCTTGCATGTCTGTGTTTCTTTTTACTGACCCATCCAGCATCTTCGTCGGCGTCAAGAACATTGCCCAGCATAAGCTCAACAACGCCAAGCTCTCTGTCGAGGGCATCTCGGTCGTCAACACCCAAGCCAACAACTTCACCATGAGCATCAACAGCACCATCCGGGGCGACGGCTCCATCAAGGCCACCGTCCAGCCCTTTGACGGCGTCATGTACCTCGAGGACGAACCCAGCCACGAGCCCTTTGTCACCGTCCGCTTCCCAACCACCAAGAATGTCAAGTCGCAGGTCGTGAACGTCACCCAGTTCATCCCCATTGAGAACGTCGCCGCTCTCACCCGCTTCAACACCTGGCTGCTCGACAACGACACCGTCCGCGTCACCATCAAGGGCAAAACCCACGTCAAGGTGCCCGGCATCAGCCGCCTCTATCCCGTCAATTTCAAGAAGACCATCACCCTGACCGGTACGCAAGCCCACTTTGTTTTTTTGTTGACTTTTTTCCCCGTTCTTTTTTTTTTAGTGTTAGTGTTAAGCAGTCTCGTGGTATCGTGGTGTCGTCTCATTTTTAAAGCTTTTTCCCGCGCCTTTTCCGTTGTTCCCGTTTTGTTGGGACAATAAGGCTAACCCACCTTTTTTCTACTTTGCAGGGGCATCAAAGTTCGCCGGTATGAGCGTCGACAACAGCTCTGTCAATCCTGGCCTCTTTGACGACGGCACCAATTTCCACACCACTGCCACCATCCCCAACCGCTCTATTGTCACGTTTGAAATTGTCAGTCCACGCACCCGCCTGCCTCTGCAGACTGCTTTGCTAATCACATCCAACAGGGCAATATTACCTTTGTCAATTACTTGAACGGCTCCCTCGCCGGCCAGTCTTGGCTGGAAAACATCATTCTGCGGCCCGGCAACAACACCTATTTCTACCGCGCCAACATCACCCAAGCTCCCGTCATCACCGGACTGTCCACCGAGCCCGACTGTGCCACCGGTGTCCTGACCTTTTTGCTGAGCGGCCGCAATGTCACCAACAACGGCCAGTCGCTGAGCTACTTTGCCGACGCTCTGGCCTCGACCAACTCCTCCGTCGACGTTGACCTGGGCACGCCCTTCCGGAAGATCGGCCTCAACTTCACATGCCCGACCTCGTAAAAGAAGCCCGTGCGCCTCCATCTAGATTGGGCGTGTCGTGACCAAGCTGAGCACGGCGTGCATTTGCCATGCTTTGCGCATGCCAATGGTCGAGCTGTCGGGAATGAGACGAATCGGGCTGGAAAGCAGCAGCTCATTTATGATTATTTTTTCTTGTCAATTCAGTAGGGCTAACAGATACCATTTGGGGGTTCTTTAATAAATTGGTTAATTAAATTTTCACTGAGGAGGAAGAGGAACATACAAGTAATCATTCGTTCCGTGCTTTCCGCTTGCTGCCTGTCGCAGCCAGTGGCGTGCCAGACCGGCTATTACGGCTGCTGCCGCTGCCGGGATGATGTGTCGATCCCGATGCAACGACAAATTCCACGCGCTCCCCCGGTCCCCGCGCTCGCTGCCGGGCCATCTCTTCCTGCGCCTTGCGCAGCGGTGTCCGGTACGCCCACGACGGCAGCGCCGCCGGGTTCCAGATGTCCTCTGGCAGCGTCGTGCCGTACTGCGCCGCCAGCGCCTGCTGTGCTTGTTGTGTCTGCCGCTCATCACCCGCCTTGCGTCCACTGATGCTGCTGCTGCCCCCGTCGTCGTCGGCTGCCGTGCGGTCAAAGACGGGTGCATCGAGGCCCACAAACGCCATGAGCTTGTCCATCAGTGCCGGGTTGCGCATGGCGCTCGACTGCGCCAGCCGCGCGTTAAAGTGCGTCTGCTTTGTGCGCTTGAGCGCGAGAAACGTCTCAAACTTCTTGTTCAATGCCGACGACGACGGCGGCGGCGAGCCGGGCGGGCTGCCCGGTATGTCAAAGTCGGGCACCCGGGGCATCGTCATGGCCCGCAGGCGCGCCCGCTCCGCCGAGTACGGCGACAGCGGCGCCTCGTCATAGCCATCATCATCTTCGCCGCCATCATCGCCGCCATCACCACCGCCATCAGACACCAGCGCGTGTCCAGCGTCAGCAGGTGGCCGGCTGGGCCCGATCAGGATCTCGGTGGCTTGGGGCTGGGCCTCGGAAACGACAGCCGCGGCTTCGTCCGCTGGCTGCTCAGCAGGCGACGGCCTCTTGCGTTCCAGAACGACGTCTTTTCCTCTCAATGCCTCATCCTTTACCTGTTGAGGCTCGGTCGACTTGTCCAGCTCTGCGCCCGTGATTAGCTTGCCAGCCTCTGCACATCTCTGATACACATTAAAAAAAAGCCCTCACCAGCATTGTGTGCTGTTCTGCTGTCTTGGGTTTTGTGGGTATTGGCTGACGTCTGGTTTGAGTTGTCAGCCTTGCTCATGAAAGGTCACCAGGCCAAGTGAATGAATGGGGTCTGTCTACCTGGGGCGGATGCTCTTCCTGGCTCTCGTCGTCCTCGTCGCTGCTGGCGTAGCTCACAAGGCCTGCCATATCCAACCCCCTTTTCGCGCAGATTGTGCTAAAGGCAGTTAAGGTATTTCAGAGCATTGCGCCCGCTGCCAGATATGATTCACTCTGTGAGAAGGCTGCATATTTTTGGACGCCCTGCCAGAAAGCTCATAATAATGCAACTATCACGTGACCAAAATCGCTTACCTCATCCCAACAGGGTCCTCAGGCACCCACTCAGAGGCAACAGCTGGACGCGAAGCTACGAAAGCTCCCCAAACGTTCGCTCAGTTCCAGCAGCGCCATCGCCGTTTGCATCATCTCCAGACATCCTGCATCTCCCGACGTCGTCCGACCGCGAACCTTGTATTTGCTCTCCTGTGCAATTTATGACTTTGCACCTCGTCAGCTCTCCTATCTAAAGCCACCGCCCACCATGGATCACCGCCCGCAAGCTTGGGGTCGGGTATGTATTGCCACTGTTGAGCCAGTCTTGCCTGAAGAGCCTCTGTCTCTGGGGCACTTGCCCCGTCCGTTCTATTCTGTAACGGCATGGGGCTTTTTTTGGCTGCATAAATGCGTTAAAGATGCGACAGCTGACCACTCGTTCAGCCTCGCGACGACGTCTACGGGCGCTACGATGCCTCATATCTCACCTCGAGCGGGCCAAAACAAGCAACACAGTCGCCGATCGTGACGGGCACATCGGTGGTGGCGCTCAAGTTCAACGGCGGCGTGGTCATGGCGGCGGACAACCTGGGTGCGCAGATGCCTCCCTCACCTTGGCTGTTGTCTCGACAAAGCAAGCTAACAACTGTTCCTCTTCTTCAGCTTCCTACGGCTCCCTGGCCCGCTTCAGCAACACGCAGCGCCTGCGCACGTTTGCCAACACGTCCGTGGTCGGCTTTAGCGGCGACGTGTCCGACATGCAGTACCTCGACCGGCTGCTGACCGGCCTCGCCATTGACGAGACGTACGACAACCCGGCGCCGAGCCCCGAGGAGCTGGCCGAGGACGGCAACGGCGACGGCGACAACGGCAACGCGCGGCGGAGCAACACGCTCAACGCGGCGAACCTGCACAAGTACCTGGCCAAGCTGCTGTACAACCGCCGCAACAAGTTCAACCCGCTGTGGAACCAGCTGCTGGTGGCCGGCCTCGACGACGACGGCAAGCCGTTTCTGGCCTGCGCCGACCTGCGCGGCACCACGTACGCATCGCCCAGCCTGGCCACCGGCTACGGCGCCGCCCTGGCGCAGCCCATCATGCGCCGCGTGGCCGAGACCGAGGAGCAGGCCGCCCAGCTGAGCCGCGAGCAGGCCGTCGCCGTCGTCAAGGAGTGCATGAAGGTCCTCTTCTACCGCGACGCCCGCAGTCTCGACAAGTACAGCCTCGCGGTCGTCACCAAGGACGGCGTCGATCTCTCCACCGACGAGACGCTCGAGCAGCAGAGCTGGGCCTTTGCCGAGCGCATCCGCGGCTACGGCACGCAGGTTGTTTAAAGAACAGTGCGGTAGTGAAAGATGCAGTTTGTAACACTAGCTGAATCCACGGGTCTCCTTCGTATATCGGCAATCCAAAAGATAAACAAAGCCCAAGATGCATTGCTATTCATCATCTTAAACACATTAAAACATCCAGACCAGAAAGGTGGCAGGTGCACTCATACCCAAGCAAGGGCATGCGCAATACCAGTGACTATGCAGGCTGCCATCTTTTCTCCTCTTTCGGCCAGTATAGTTTTCCAAACTAGAATAAAACCCCATAATTGCACCACGCGTGTTTGTTTTCTTCATGACCCAAAAATCCAACTCCATATCGCTTACATCTATCATCAACTCCACTCGGAGACATAATAAATCGGCAGAACCTTTTTTACTCGACAGTCACAGACTTGGCCAAGTTGCGAGGGAAGTCGACATTCAGGCCCTCCATGACGGCGAGCCAGTACGCAATGAGCTGCAGGGGGATGACGTTCAGGATGCCCTGCAGAACGTCAACGGTCTTGGGGAGTTCGATCTTCTCGGCCTGCGAGGCCTTGAACTCGGCGTCGTCGGGGTTGCAGATGACAATCGGCTTGCCGCCACGAGCAATCACTGGATTGAGTTAGCAAGGAATCACGGGTAGCGGGACACAGAAATAAAACATACCTTGTTGGTAGGCGTTGAGCGACTTGGTAAAGAGATCATCGCGGGTGAGGATCATGATGATGGGCAGGTTCTCGTCGACGAGGGCCAGCACGCCGTGCTTCAGCTCGCCGGACATGACCGCCTCGCAGTGGAGGTAGGAAATCTCCTTGATCTTGAGGGCGCCCTCGAGGGCGGTGCTGTACTGCGAGCCACGGCCGAGGAGCAGAAGCGACTTCTGGTTCTTGAACTTTTGCTCGCACATCTTCTTGATGCTCTGGTCCTGCTGGAGGACGGACTGGATCTGCTCCGAGATGTGGGACAGGCCCTCCATGATCTCCTCGCGCCGCTTCTGCTTGCTGGCACGGTCCTCGCTGAGAGACAGGGCGAACATGACCATGGCGATGAACTGCGAGGTGTAGGCCTTGGTGGAAGCAACACCAATCTCGGGGCCGGCGTTGACGTGGACACCGCAGTGGGTCAGCAGCGAGATGGACGAGCCGACGACGTTAACAATGCCGACCGTGAGAGCGCCGCGCTCCAGACAGTAGCGAAGGGCCATGAGCGAATCGGCCGTCTCGCCGGACTGGGAGACAAAGACACAGGTGTCGTCGCGGAAGACGGGCGCCTGGCGGTCGAGGAAGTCGGAGGCCAGCTCGACGGCAATGGGGATCTCGGCGAGCTCCTCAAAGACGCCGCGAACAGCCATGCAGCTGTGGTAAGAGGTGCCGCAAGCGATAAAGATGATGCGGCGGCAGCGGCGAATGGTGGAAATGTAGGAGCGCAGGCCGCCGAGGGTGACCTTCTTGTTCTCAATGTCGATGCGGCCGCGCATGGTGTTGACGACAGACTCGGGCTGCTCAAAGATCTCCTTCTGCATGAAGTGGTCGAACTTGCCCTTCATGATCTCCTGCAGCTCGAGCTCGAGGGTCTGGATGGAGCGGATGTTGGAGCTGCCATCCGACTTCTTCAGGCGGTGAATGTTCAGCGAGCCCTCGTGGATGTGTGCAATGTCGTCGTCCTCGAGGTACATGACCTTCTTGGTGTGCTCAACAATGGCGGAAGGGTCGGAAGAGAGGAAGAACTCGGTGGGCATGGGCATGCCATCGTCGGTCATAAAGGCACGCGACTGTGAGCGGTGGAGGAGGGACTTGTCGGGAGCAGCCAGACCGCCGGCGGCGGCGTCGGGCGACAGGAAGCCGTTGTTGGAGACGCCGACCTTCTTAAGGGCGACATTCTGGGCGGCGGTCTCGGCGGGCAGGGGGCTGTTCTCGTCGGCGTATTCGACGTCGACAAAGTCGACCTTCATGCGCTTCTGGGTCTTGACGCCAATGACGAGCGGGGAGCCCTTGCGGGCAGCAATGACCTCGTGGGGGTAGTGGACGGACTTGATCAGCAGGCCATACGCACCCTCGAGCTCGTTGATGACGGCCTTGGCCAGGTCGGTGAAGTTGACGCTGGGGTGCTGGTCGTAGATGTACTTGGCCAGCTTGGCAATGCACTCTGTGTCGGTCTCGGTCTCGAACTTGAAGCCCTTGCTCTGGAGGAGAGTCTTGAGCTCCTTGTAGTTTGTGATGATGCCATTGTGAACGATGGCGAACTCCCAGGTCGGGTCGGATCTGAGCGCGATCAGAAGCTGTTTTTTTTTTCCTCTTTCACAAAGGCAGACAAAGACCAAGTGTCTGTGCTTACCGGTGAGGGTGGCAGTTCAGGCGCGACGGAGGTCCGTGGGTGGCCCACCGGGTGTGCGCAATGCCACAGTGAGAGTCAAAGATCTGGGTCAGGTCGGGCTTGGCCTCTTCGATGAGCTCCTTGAGCTTTGCAACCTTGCCAACCTCCTTGTAGGCGAGGACTTCGTTCTTCTTGTCGCCGTCAATGGCGAGACCGGCAGAGTCATAGCCGCGGTATTCGAGACGGGACAGGCCTAGGAGAAGCGTCAGCAAGAGAGCTAGCTCATGGAGCACGTGGCAGAGCTGGCATACCGTTGACAAGTGTGTCAATGACAAACTTCCGGTCCTTCTCGACGAGGTAGTTGACGTAGCCGAAGATGCCACTGCAAGCATTAGCAATGAAGCAGGCGGTCAGAAGGGGAAGCTTTGTAGCAACGGGGGGGTGGGGGAGGAGGAGAGTATATCTCACCACATGTTGACGGAAGAGCAAGAACAAGACGATACAGCAAGAGGAAAGAAAAGATGACAAGGCTGAAAGAATAACGATACAAAGCAGAGAGGGGAAATGTAGTGGTTAAGTAGGGAAAGCGAGTAATATGGGGGGGGAGGGAAGAGGGAAGGGGAAGGAGAGGTCTGCAAGGATGAAGGAGGATTGGAGGGGAAGCGGATTGGGGCCTTTTTTATTGGGGCGACAAGGAAGCGGCAGCAAACAGGAGAACGCCCTGGGATGATGGTGGCCTGGTCTCCACTGACGCTCACCGGGCTAGGTACAGGGGGGGGAGGGGTGTCCGCTGGGAAAGAGCGTTTGGGCCGTTGGCGTGGCAGCTGCTGCAATCGGGAGAACTTAGTTTGCAGGCAATCGCCGAGGGCTGTTTCTGGTCATGCGGTTGAAAAAGCAAACAAGCAAACAAGCAAACAAGCAAACAAGCAAACAAACGCCGCGAGGCACACTCGCACGAAACAAAGGCACAACCACGACGCGAACGGAGACGGTGAACAAAAAAACGATGGAAGAGGCTGCGTCGGACGTGCCCCACGTGCCAACAGCCTCATGTCACTAGTGTCGCCGTAGCCACAAAACTTTCTATTGTTTCGACCGCTGATTTGCATGTTGTTTTCCGTATGCGTCGACAAATAGCGCATCTGTCCTGTTGCTGTGGTGCCGAAAGCCAAGCTCTGCCTCTGGCGCTAGGGCCCTGAGGACGGTAAGAGGACGAGTACATAGTAATACGGAGTAAACCCGCAGGAAAAGTCCTGCGCCAGCACACCCAACCTCAAGCTGTCTTCTTTCCGTTCTCAGCTAGCCCCGCGTGTAAGCGCAAGCTGAGGTGGAATAAAGAAGGAGCAGACGCTCAAAGAATTGGCCGTCGATGATGTCGTTGGGTCGGATTCCGGCTGTTTTAGTCTCGTTCCTGGATCTCGTTCCTAACAGACCGGGATCGCCATCGACGCCCTCGTATTCCAGCAGCCAGGACCAAGACGAGCAATGTGGCGAGTGCACACCGGTACGCCATGTAGGGAGCTTCAAATCCAACGCCCTCGCCAACAGCGATAGCGAATCGCTCCACTACGAGTATGTAAGATGCCAGTCCTCTAGTGCCACCAAGTTGGGGGGAGGCCTGCCCAACAACCCTGCCCAAGTGTAACAGAAGCCCGGCTTAGCCGTGTCTCAGAGATATTTTCAGGAACGCTCCTTGCAAGTAGTGCTGCTAGCGCTGTGGCTGTACAGCCTCAATTAAGGGGGGGGAGGGGGGCAAGGCAACCTCTGGATATTTTTTTATGATCGTCGCCTCCAAGAATAGCCGCCCCTACTATGGAATATTTGGCAAACCGCAACGACCAGTCGGATTATGCAATATGCTGGACCTGCTGGTCTGCCTTGTTCATCTGACATCAGCCATCATCCTACTACAAGGGGGTTGGATGCTGCTCATCCTGCTCTCTACAGCAGGGCTGCCGTCAGCCAGTCGCGCCCCTACACTAAATCGCATTCGTGTCATTTTATTCCATCACAAGAATCGCGAGCACGGCACAGCAGTGCACAACAATGCAGAATTAAATTTGAAGGTGGAGGTCTGCCCGACCCGCTGCGCCGACACGCACCAATCTCAAGGCCAAAGTAGTTGGGCAATGGCTTCTAGTGTCATCCATCAAGCACATGCGCCTGTGGCAAGGCCGGGTTTGATATCGCAGTCCGTCTTCGCAACAGCATACACGCCACGGACTCGCAGAGATCACATTCGCCATGCCGTAAATGAAACTCCTCTATTGGTACACGTTGCTGCGTTCTGTCATAGTCGTGTCCCCCCACTGTCACGCTCACAGCTTCTGGTATTCCAGCTTACCCTCCAGCTTCTTTGCCTCGGCAACCTTCCGCACAGCCTTGTTGAAGTCGTCTTGGTTGACGCCGTCTCGGTAGTCCTTGATGGCAAAGAGCCCACTGCCCACATAGTCGTTGTTAGCCTTGAAATAAAAAAAATAAAATAAAGTCCCATGCCTGCCAAATCAAGTGAGGGGTGCACTCACGCTTCTGTCACAACATTCCGCAGATCGGCACCATTCAGGCCGTCGCTCATCTTCACCACGCTCTCAAAGTCAATGTCGCCCTCTGTCACCACGCTGGCCGCGTGGATCTTGAGAATCTCTAGCCGGCCAACTTCGTTTGGCAGCGCAATCTCAATCTTGCGGTCCAGCCGGCCCGCCCGCAGCAGCGCCGGGTCCAGCGTGTCTGGCCGGTTCGTCGCCATGATGATCTTGGTCTTGCCCAGGTAGTCGAAGCCGTCCAGCTGGTTGAGCAGCTCCATGAGCGTCCGCTGGATCTCACGATCCGCACTCGTTCCCTCCGAAAACCGTCGGCCGCCGATGGCGTCGATTTCGTCCATGAAGATGATGCACGGCTCGTGTTCCTTGGCGTATCCAAACATCTCGCGAATCAGCCGAGCTGACTCGCCAATGTACTTGTCGACAATCGCAGAAGACACGACTGGTTCCATCCGTTAGCATGCAGAAGGCAAAAACAAGAGCCCAAATAGCAGCCCGCGCGCACCTTTCAGGAAGTTGGTTTCCAGACTGCTGGCCACCGCCCGTGCCAGCAGCGTCTTGCCTGTCCCAGGGGGTCCATACAGCAGCACGCCCTTGGGCGGCTTGATGCCCACCCGCAAGAACAGCTCTGGGTTCTTGAGCGGCAGCTCAATCACCTCGCGCAGCTCCCGAATCTGCTCGTTCAGTCCGCCGATGCCGGCAAAGTTGACCTGCCCGGGGTCCTCCAGCGACATGTTGTAGACGAGTGGGTCCACCTCTCGTGGGAGCATCCGCATGATCGTGAGCGTCGTCATATCGAGCGCAACACGAGTCCCTTGCTTCAGCTTCGCCTTGTCCACCTTTGATCGGCATCCGACGACATATCTTGGGCCCGACGAAGCCTTGACGATAACTAGTCAGGCAAATACATGGTCAGCATCGGCTCATCCATCAAAGTCCCAACATCGAGCACAGACAAGGCCAGCATACATCGTTCATCGTCCAGCTGCTTGAGGACCTCGCCGATAATCTGGCCTACGCTTTGTAGCGCCTTGATGTTCTCCTCGGTCTGGTCATAGTCCTTCTGAAGACCCTTGATTTCTAGACGTAGCGCCTTTAGCTTTGCCTCCCACTCCCGCGATTCGATCAGCTTCTCCTTGAAAGCCAGCAGGGCGTGTTGCCGTTCAGGGTCTGCCATTGCGGCGGAGGGTCGAAAGGACGGAAAGGTAGAAGAAAAGTTCAGCGGGGGTATATGACGTGCAAGTCGGGTTTTCGTGATCGGGGAAGCGGTGCAGCAGGGCAGAGACGGTCGATGTTAACGGAAGCAAGATTGCTGTGGCGATGCCTCTATGGCCGTGGATGAGCTTACCTCAAGCTTCTGCTGCCTTGCGCTGGCGCTGGCGCGTTGCTACGGGAATTCATTCTACCGGTTCCGTGCTTTAGTCATCAGAATGCAGCCACACCAAATCCAGTGCCAAAATAAATCACCCAACTCGAACTCTCTAATAACTATTATTACGGTTCAATTGGGTGCATTTGATCTTGGATGGAGAATTTAAAACTCTGACGGTTTCCATTGTCTACCGGTGGTGTTATTTACGGCATACATTTACAAGAGATACGTGGAAACTGGGAAACGGCTGCAGTGTCGCCTCTTCGTATGGAACTTCCACGTCAAATGTCGTATGTACTCGTATATCCGTCTCATTTCCTTCTTCCCGTCTCTGCACCTCCATAGAACCGTGCAACTCATTTTCGTTCTGTTCTGTTGTGATATGAGCGATCGAGCTGGTAGCATCGGCAGCATCGCCGCGAACACGGAGTGGCTGAACAAGTGCCAATCTCGATCGCAGGCCGTTTGTCTGTATTCCTGCGAATCTCGTCGATGTATATTCATGCGAAGTAGGTTGTGTCACGGTGACGGCGACGACTCGTTGACTCTGTAAATGGTTGCGTCGAACGCACCCCGGATGGCCATACAGGCCTGCGGGAATGAAAATCCAACTCACAATCGTATCAAATCAATTGGCAATTGGGCGTAGTTTGTCCACGGTATACAATGGGAAAGGTGCTGTTTCCAATGCACGCCTGGTAAATGTCGCGAGAACCAAACTAAAATGCACATAGCAAGATGCATCATCATGTCGTGCTAGCGGGTCTAACAATGCAATCATAATCGTCAATAATACATCTTCAGCATTTTCGTACACGTCGTCATTCTATTTCTTTGTCTATTGGTGTTCCGTCGACTTCGATACCCAACCCCCAGGTATTGACATCGAGGCCCAAAGGCTGAGAGCCTGCCGTTGCTATGATTTCATGGGGATTCTTCATCCAAGGAGATCAATCTATGAGCTTTGAACAAAGCAATGTATAGGCGTGCTTGCATAGCCAACAGATCAAGATAATCAACCAGCAGGGGATGAAATTGACGAGCAGCCCAAGTTCGTCCGACGTGAACCAGCACCCTGTGATGCTCGAATTTCGCCCCTCCCCAAATAAGTAGCAAGAACAAAAGGGCAAGACGTATTCAATTACAGGCATCGATTTTTCCATAACTCGCTGTACGTATTCCAATCGAGACCCAGAGAATTGAAAGGAGCCATGACAAGCATCTCAACAACGAAGGATGATCCCGAGTCCACTCTGCTGCTCATTTGTGGCCAACGGGAATGAAATATGCGAAATTGCAATGGCCAATTGCAAATAGTCTGTCTGGGCCACAAAGGCCTGGGTCATGAGCTATTGAAGTTGCAGAATCCTTTCTTTGAAGGACACGAGATATCCTTGCCATTGATGTTCATCGTCAACGATGATAGGAAGTTTAAAGCCACGGTGCAGTCGCTGATAGGCAATTCACCGCGCCTGATTTATATTTGAACAAATGCAAGGGCAGGTGTAGAGGCATTTTATACAAGATGAGTTTATGCCGAAAGGAAGGCGCTTGAAGCACCATTCAATTCGTCCCCTACACATGAGGTTCTTTGGCATACTAAGAAGCTAATAATAATTCATGCTTCCGCCAATGCTGACAGGATAGAAGCCACCAAGATGACGATATTCGAGAAGATTAAGGTTTGTTCATCTGAGGTCGGAGCAGCAAGAGCATTCCTCAAGCTCTAGAACTTAATGAAAAGAAAACCGGCCAGCACCTAATTCACAGGTGGAGAGGGGAAGCTGACAAGACTGTAATTTATAAGGCTGTTGATATTTGATGGATTAGACTCGGGAACGAGGCTGTTAATATATGTTACGAACGAGCTGCTGAAGTCCAAGTCTGTCGGAGTGAAGATAGCAGAACCAACGTAAAGAGGCATTGGCTCCTTACTTTCCTGGCATCTTGTGCTTGTGTGATATGCCTCTCGATGACCGGCGCTACCAAATTAATTATAATACACATTTTTCTACTGATCTACGTAGCCAGTGGAGTTAAAACAGCAAGTGCTTGTCTAGCAGCACTGTAGCTAGAGGTGGAGTATTCAATGAAGAGGATGCAAATGCTAAAAGGAAGCTATCAGGTTTTCTCGGTGATCTGAGATGGCGATCGGCCAATGGAGTAGTTTTCCTGGCATTTTTAGTGGGATGCAGACTCGTCCACGCCGTGCGT
Organism: Harringtonia lauricola; assembly: GCA_014183025.1. Lineage (NCBI taxonomy): Eukaryota > Fungi > Ascomycota > Sordariomycetes > Ophiostomatales > Ophiostomataceae > Harringtonia > Harringtonia lauricola. The sequence continues at coordinate 235,060 of JACBXF010000032.1, forward strand.
AGAAGGCGAAAAAAAAAAAACCTGAAATCAGGAATAACACAATCACAGTACAGCAGGGACGGTGGTGGTGATATTCTCAATGATGACTGTAGATAACTCGGAGAAGCACGCTAGTTGGATTTGGGCAAGGAGGAGAGGGCTGAACGGTGGAGAGGCCGAGAGTAGTGCATGCACGTTGAAGCTGAAATTCGGCAAGTCAAAGCACGCTACATCTGGGCTACAAATTTGACGGATATTCCATTTCTGCTTCAAGGCGGTTCTCAATTACGCCTACCAGTGCAAAATTGCAACCAGTAGTTGAATGTTTACCTTCTGCAGTGTCTGGGGAGGAAGAGAACTGTCAACGGCATAGGGTGAACAATGAACAAGAAGTAACCAGGAAACTGCAAAAGCAATGGAAAATACGGGCTGAAGATTCGCCTCTGAGAAGTGCGAAATGGGAAACCGAGCTGGTGCAGATTCCCTGAGCTGGTTGACCCCGTATTGAATGGACAACCCAAATACCACCTTGCTCGCAAACAGGTATGGAAAAGCTGGGCTCAATACAAGCTTTTCTGTTGCAGCCCCAAACCAAGACGTCTGGGCAACGGTCATGTTCTGCGCAATTGCATGCAGGACTAGCATCAGTATGGAGAAAGCTGGCCGTTGGTAGCGGTGCATGTCTCCACGAAATATGCAGAGCAAGCCAGTACGTGCTGAATCCCACCCGCTAAATATGTGTACAAAATACCCCCCTGCTCAATTGCGGGATAAATTGCAACGTGTTTGGCTATGACGTCCTGGCGGGTACACACATCCCCAAGTTGAAACGCGGGCGGTTCCCCTTCGCACGCAACTGCGGCACCAGCTGCTCCAATCTTGTTTGCAAGCCCAGGAGCAAATGCTCCCAGAAGACAGTCCCATGGCCCTGTCGACGCAACGATCCGGTACCCGATGCAACTGCGGCCAGGGGGGGGGAGAGCACGAGCTCTGGCCGGTTCTCTGGCTGGTGCTTGGGGCGATGTCTGGCAATGTATAGTAAACAGCTGCTGCCGATGCACTCTAGGACGAAAATGGCTGTGTGACATCGACCTGTAGAGTATCGTCGTCTGTGCAGACTCGCGAGGGGGGGTTACCTCGCCATGTGCGAGCTCGTAGAGACGGGGGGGGGGGCTGTACGAGCATATGCCCACAATCCCCCGATTTTTTATTCAGTTTCGTCCGACATCCTCGCACATGTCCGAGTGCTGGTGCGAATAATGGTCTAGACAGCCAATGTCTCCAGAACGGCATCGTATCATATCGTCCTTGTTGGTGCACTTGCTAGCACTGATAACATCAGATGCGTGCAAGCGAGCACCCTTTTGCCGAATATCCGGGTTTCCGCCGGCGTGCTTGAATACCCACAGCTTCTGTAGCGGCGCTACAGCGGCCCAAAGGGGTATTATTGAGACATCGAAAGGGGAAGGGGGGGTTACCAAGGCCGACGAGCCTGCCTTCCCATACGAGGGAACTCGTACACGCTCATAATATTGTCGAATCATCCCACGCCCCATAGCAGGTGCCTTGGCATCAGTCGAAGTTGTGATGAGAGAATCGCTAAGCCTAGAGTCATTCATAATAAGGATTGCCAACAGTCACAAGGGACATCCTGAAGAGGCAAAATCGCCGTATGAAAGTCACCAAACCGAATTCTTCCGCTGGCTCAACAGCAAACCCAGTTTTGTTGCATTATTTCGTATCAAACTAGCTGAAGGGCTTGGTAACGCAGACCAAAGCCGGGGTTGATCTTACCTGGGTGCCTCCTGGGCCAATGTCATTGATAGGACCTTGAAACGGACGCAACACAGAGGCGAGAAAAGATCAAACTCTAGACACGCTTGAGTGCGTCTTGTCCATCTTGTGACATTTCTTTTCTATGGAAACGAGACTACCCAGATTGATGGTCGTCCACGCACATTTCCATAATACATTAGACTCGTAGAACAAAATGAAAAACAAAACAAAACAGAAAAAAAAAACGCCCATTGACAAGATGTGATGCCTTTCCTTCCCAGGTATTGGTATACGTACAACTCAATCATACAGCTCGGCCACACCAGTGCCGTGGACAAATTAAAAAAATGAGACAAAGACAGTCAAGCCGAGACCAGAGATTAAAAAAAAGAGGGGGAAAGACCCCTCCCCAAAGCCAAGCAAATTAACAGATCAGAAGCAGACCAGGGGATATCGAGCAAGACAGGAAACCGATGAAGCTGGCATACTGAGCGAGACGGGAGAGCCAGCCTCCCCCAAAAGAGCAGTAAAAACAGGATAGAATAGGACGGAAGAACGGGAGCCTCGTCACTGCGCTATATGGCCTGGCCTTGACCAGTAAGCAAGTGGCCGGCTCCCAAAAGCTATCCGGGACCATGGCAAAGTTGAATCCTTGAGGAAAGTGCGTGCCGGAACAACAGGAGAGATGCAGACAGCCCGCGTTGTGTTGGCGTCATCTTGCTTGCCGGGCTCCGGTGGTGACAAGATGTCCGAGATGGAGGCTCATTGCTGAAGCACGGGCCTATGGAATTGCGGATGTTGTCGCTCCGTGCCCGGATTCTGAAGGGATTTTCCCATGAAAGAAGTAGAGTGGAAAAAAGCTGGAAAATGATTGTAGCTGTGAAGATGCTGATGAAGAAACATAAGAAGGACGGCACGGTAAACTTTGTCGTCACGTCTCATGACCGGACTACCCGCAGCAGAGAGGGCATTGGCCGGGGAGCACGATATATCTCTCGTGCGGGCCTTTGGAACAGGCGTGCTTCTTGTTGCCGTCTAATGAGGTGCCAAAGTAGTGGGCGCCTGGGTCCACGCAGGACGTGTAGATGTAGTAGTTCTTGGTGACATCACACATGGTGATAAGACAGGCTTAAGCGACGAGGTGTGTGTGGCGATGAGAGGAAAGGGACTGCCGTGAGGGGGGGAGACGATGCTGCATGGTGTTAGTCCGGGGGGAAGGTACGAAACCAAAGCAACAACACAACTTACACAGAAGCAGGAAGCGGCGAAGAACCACAGAGGCAGACGAGATTGTAGAGACGAAAGACGAAGGAAGGGCCTGCAGCTTATATATAGAAAAGGGAGCAAGACGAGAGGAGCACGCGGGAAAATCGATCTGGGGAAGAACGGCGGGCGCCGAGGCGCAAAGCCAGGAGGAAAAGCCCCGAAGGAGAGAGAGAACCGGCGTAGCAGGAGGACGTAAGTTATTGACAGAGGTGGACGGCAACAGACGGTGGCGGTGACAATATGGACGCCAGGGTCATGTGCGAAGACATTCCGCTTCTTATGGATGTGGAGGTATTGTGTGTATATCTGGCTGACAGAGGTGAGACGGAAGGGTGGGCAAGGTTTGGAAATCGACAAGGGGTGGCGCCGCAGCAGCGATGTATTTGTACGAGTACGGGCGTGCCCAGCAAGAAAAAAAAGAGAGGTCAACGGAGCAAAAGGGCAGGATGAGATGAATATGCCTGGGAATAAAGGCTCCGGCGACGAAAGCGAGCGAGGGATCCAGTCAGGCTGTCGTATGAGTGAGGACCTATAGCGGCAGGCCCCTGGCCATTAACAGCGCACAGCAGCAGGACGGCGAGATCAGAAGAACGAGACGAGGGTGCCAAACCGGGCAGCGGCGAGCAGGTGTGGTATGTGTATGTGGGGTGAAGAGCAGGAATGGGGGGAGGGTGAACAGCCATTTTTTTTTTAGTCCAGGATGCAGGGAGAGGGTGTTGGGAGCAAGGCGCACGCCGTGATCCGTGGCAAACGGGTCTGCGTGGTTATATGGGAGGTTATATGTCCCAAATGTATACGGAGGGTACACATATAACACATGAAATAACGAGGTGCACAGATGTGGATGCGGGTTGAGTGACGGAGGGACTAGGGAGACGCACCAGACGGCTTGGCCGCGGCACGCTCTTCTAGCCAGGCTGCCCGGTTGCTGCCACAGCCCGGGGCCGCGAGGGAGGGGGTAGGCACACTGTGATCCGCATGCCAGCAGCAAGGCGGAGGAGGCTGGAGGAGAGGAGGCTGAACGGGGGGAACATGGCTTTTTCTTCTTCTCCTTTTCTACGTTTCTTCGTTTCTCCGTTTCTCCGTTTCTTCTTTTTCTTTTCTTTTTCTTTTCTCTTTTTTTTTTGCTGCCACTCTGATATCACTCCAGCACAGTGTTGGTCCGACGATGAGCCGGCGTCCGAGCGCAAGCAGGATCGGCTTGGAAAGGGGGGGGTGTGAGAAAATTTCGGCATACTCGTACGGAGCAAATGCAACTGGAGAGAGCCCTGGGTATTAGCATTAGCCTGGAGCAGGCGTGCACGAGCGATTGTGATCTCGCTTTGGGTGGGCGGACGTTGGCACTAAGACGGGGGCGGTGATATGAGTGGAGCCTGCAGAATCTGGCCCTAGTGGCAGCAGTAGGGAATGGGCAACGGTTTTAGTGGCTAATGGTCAGACGTCAATGGTGCGAGCAGCTGCACCGCCCTTGCTTTAGTGGATTCTGCGCCTGTGCGTGGGTCCAAGCTCTTGTTTAGCGGGCTGATCCAGGTCCTAGCTGCATCGAACAAGTCTGCTACTATCGCTGACGCCCCACACGCGCCGTTGTTTCCAGAATTGCACATTCGAATCTCGTACGAGGGAGAGGGGGTCGTCTGATGCCGTCGAAGCCGGCAAGAACGTTGGGCGACATTGTCGCGCAGAGAGCAGTCACGTCGCTTGCTGACTAACATGAGTCCCTTGATGGCCGTTACGATCACTTTTGCGTCAGCCTCTCCGTATCTCCTTGTCCCCCCCCCCACACCCTCCAACGGCTTCATGCTGCATGGTAAATCCAGGCGGCATTGGAAGTGTGGTCCGGCCCCCAAGATGCGCGGCATGCTCTGACACGTCGGCTACGGTGAGCAACATCATCTGCAAGCAGAACAGCCGTGGCTGTTGCCTGGAGCAGCCAGTGCGCTTGGCAAACGTCCCAATGACCGAACAGCCACAGCTTGGGTCCCCCGTTCCCTCCCCTCCTGTGCGTGCGCGCGCTGGCTTGCTCGACACTGCGCGCAAAACAGCACTAGCGCCAGTGGGTCAATTTGCTCGATCGATCACCATGTTGCGTTTAGCATCCTGAGGATCGAGACCGGGAACCACCCCTTGGTGGGATCGGCAGGCGACCTGGGGGCGTGGGATAAGGTGGAAGCGGGTGGTGGTGTCTTCAGCAAAGGACAGCCATCGGTTGGCGGTCCGATAATCTGACGTGTTCTCGCCTGCGGACGCTCCGACATGCGACTCTGTTCTGCGTGTCTGCAAGAGCACCCTGCGCCTATCCGGGCTGTCTGTGACCACGTCACTCAAGTACGCCCGACATAAACAATCACGACAAGAATGTCCGGAAACGACAGACCTGCTCGTACACGAGCACGAGCACGAGCACGAAATGGGCTTCGGTTGGTCGTCCAACGCGTGACGAGTGGCAGCCACAGGGCCCCTCCCCGATACAGGGATTCGATCACACATTGCGCACGGGCATGTCGACCAGACGTGATGAGAGAGATAGCATACGAGTAGTAATACTTTGTCCAACGCGCCCTGGTTCGCCCGCCCTCTCAAAGTGGGCGTTTCGCCCACTTTTGCCTTGCTCGGTTGAGCGGCTTCTATGCGTTAGGTTGGACGCGCCGTTTTATTTTCTTCTCAAGTGGAGACAACCGGACTTTCACCAGCTGCCCATCACATTTTATCGAGTTCCAGCGGACAAGTCTATGGAGTCGAGCAATAGTCTGGATGGACGAATTGCTGTCGCATTCTATCTGCGTCATAGGCCTCTGGTTTTTTTTTTTTTTTTTTTTTTTTTTTTTTTTTCACTTGTGCTGCCAGCCAATTTCACGCCAAGCGACACCAATAAATCTGCTTGTCAATGCAAAAACAATTATCCACTGCACAATGTTCCCTCCTGATGGAGCTTCGCGATACGAGCAAGCTCTTCCCCCAGGGGCCAGCGGGCTGACCCAGGCAGGGCTGTGCTGCGATTGGACAGCGGGTCTTGCCAGCCTGCCAGCATGAGCTTTCTACGCGAGCAATATCTCATGCAGTGCTATTTCTGTTCCGCTGGCAAGATGGGAGGAGAAGGGGGAGAGGGGGGGGTCCCGGGATCTTCGCGGATTCGCTCTCCTAATCCACCAGATTGTCATGCACGACATGTGGATAGCTTGGAAATGATGTCTGTCGATGTTTCCCATTGCATCATTTTCATGGGCTGCAGAAGTACCGCAATATCTCGAGCCGTCAATGGGAAGTGCTCCGGCGTGCATAGTGGGCTGCAATATTGCGTCTTTTGCCGCAAAAGACCCCGGAGCGTCCCGTTCTTGCATGCTCCTGCTGCGGTTCTGAATATTGCTGCTCTCCCGGTTGCCACGGTCGCGTGCTTCTTGGGCTGCGGGCAAGACACAAACCGGCCGTCTCTCCCAATACGATGCAGTATTACGAGGCTGTGGTCTGTGCCGTTTCTCGGTTGCATCGCTGGAACCTGCGTCCTGTCTGTTTTTTTGGCCAGACTTCCAGGCCTGGCGGTGGGCGCCGCTGCCGAGATTCTCGTCTGCCCTGCTCTTGTTTCCTGCATCCTTTTCTTTGCTACCGTCACATTCGGAACGACACTGTCACACTCTCGATCAAGCCAATAGTGGACCATCGGGCTGCCGTCCGTTTCTTCCTAGCGACTCGCACGTGTGCACGCATCTTGCTTGACGGGCCGCCCTAATGGACATCTGCACCTAATAGTGGTTGTTGTTGTTGCAGGGCAGGCTGGCCACCCCTTGCGATGACGAGCATGAGACCAGAGCTGCACCCCCCCGGTCCGGGAAACACTTCTTGCACAGACCCTTCATGCACGACGCCCGTGGTGTTTCTGCTATTTACTTGGCCCGCGGCCTTGCGGCCAACGGAACGGACATCCAGTCTTGCTGATTCATTACAAAGATGTTGTGAATTCCGGGCCTTCTCATGGTGTTGGCCATGTCGCAGATGCAGGCACAACTGCGTTTTCTAACACGGCTTCTCGTTTTGCATAAATATGACCAATGCATATAGCACTGACTCGATTTTGCCTCCTCTGCTATCACATATTATCTCATTGACCCTCCAGTGGCCCCCCCCCTTCTCCCCCACACGCCGGAAGCTGGCGTTATTTTGGGAATGCCGAGGCCATATTGCCGTTTCTGGAGCGGCATCTGCAAAAATATCTTCCGGCATAACCCTGCCGATCACTCGTTCTGACACGGATCTGCGTCCGTCATAGCTTTTCGCACTGGCAAGATCTCGTGCGGAATAACAGGGCAAAGCAAAATGCGGTGTTATTAATACGGATGACAAACCCCCTCCCCCCAAGATTGTCACGTGTGAAGACGAGCGCGGGAAGCGGCTCTGCCCCGCCTTCCAACTCATGCGTCTTCGTAGGCCGTTGCCTAACAATGGAATAAGCCTTTCGCTTTGATCTACTTTTGGCGTTCGCCTTACGCGCAACCCACAACGTCTCCATTCCGCAGACACGCACCCTGCCAAAGTCATGGCGCAACGGCCGCTGCGCATCCTCTGCCTCGGTGACTCGCTGACGGAGGGATACACCCAGTATGGCATGAATTACCACCCATACCACCGCCGCTTTGAGCGGAAGCTGAGAGAAGCCTTTCCGGCTCTGCACGTCGAGATCGAAGAAGACGGCATGGCCGGCGATACCACGGATCACTATTCCTCCCGCCTGACTGCTGCTTGTATGCATACAACGATCGCCCTCCAAAAGCTTGCCGCTTCTTATTTGTCAGCTTTGCTAACCAGGCCAGTCCGAAAGACAAAGATGGAGAAGCCGTATGACTGGACGATCATCCTGGGAGGCACCAAGTAAGAGCCAAACTTCTCCTTGTCTGCATGTGTGCCCACCCATGATGTCTCTGACGGCGCCTCTATTTTTCTGTGCGAACCAGCGACCTCGCTTCTTTAGCCACCAAGCCAGAGGTCATCTTTGAGAACCTGGAGCGCACATGGTCCAACGCCATCCTCCGCAAGAGCAAGGTCCTGGCCCTCACCGTTCCCGAGGTTGGGTCTGTGGCCAGCACCAACGTCCTGGCCAACCTCAACGCTCGTCGGGACCGGCTCAACGCCCTCATCCAAGGCTACTCAAACAAGAACTTGTGCGTGTCATAATTTCCCCGCAGACTTGGCAAGACAGAAAACAGCCAGGCTAACCACGGGGGCATGCAGCCACGCCTTGGATTTCAAGACCGCCTACTCGTATAGCGCCATGTCACCAGAAGACCGCAAGCGCTATTGGGACGACGGCATGCATTACACGCCCGACGGCTATGATCTCATGGGAGACATTATTGCGGCTGCCTTTATCGACATCCTCAAGAAGGAAGAGAGCGCCGTAGCCGTGCAAGCAGAGAATGGAGCCTTGCCTGGGGGGCGGACGCCCAAGCGCAAACGGGCCTTCAAGGATGACGAAAACAAGTTTGACGAGGAGAGCGGCAACCCAGTGGATCTTCACCGCGGCTATGTAGTCGTCCGAAGGAAGGATCTGGACTGAATGGACATTAGGATGTTACTGTCCTGGCTGTAGGGAACTTTTGCATGGATACCCAAACGAGGCTGTGTCCTTTTCTTTTCGTTTTTTGCTCTTTTCCCTCTTAACTTGAACCTCCGTAGACGTCGTTTCTCATTCCCCCAATTCTATGAAGCACATGGCACGCAAATATCATGGTCCATCACATAATTCGCAAAACCCCTAGAACGCCTTGCACATATGATAGCTGAGAGAGAAAAGTAGAATGGAAGGCTCAGGGAGGCGAAGAGGTTCAGACGACCAGGTTTCCGGCCACAAAGTCCTAGATAGCATGAGCACCGTGTCGGGAAGAAAGCGTTGGAGGGGATAAGGAGTGAATACATACCGGAAACTGTTGCTGGAGCATGTCTGTGATGTTTTCGACCTCCTCTGCCAAGCTCTGAACATTGGCGTCCCACTGTCGGAGCTCCTTATCCACGGCGCTGTCCGCTCGGCCGCTGCCGTTCTCCCCCGAAGCCTCGCCGCCCTCAAACCAGATGACGCCATCGACTTGGTCTATGCGACCCAGCAGGCGGCCTTGCTCCACCATGCGGGCAGTAGTCTCTTCGGCCTTGCTCGCGTCAAGATCCAGCAGGGAGGCCAGCTTTTGGAATTGGATGTTGCGATAGAGGCGCGATACGCCCAAGAGGTTGTGTTCCAGCATGGCCTTTGCCAGCACGGTGGAACCGTCAGACGTAGTAGCGAGCTGGTGTGGCGGCAGGCTCTTGGCAAACTTGTCGATCTCGCCCGGCTCGAGCAGGCGGTTCAGAAACATCTTCTCCAGGATGGCAAACTCGTCCAGGCCGGCCGAGCGGTCGTCTTTATAGAGACGTCCGAGCGCGCGGCTGCGCGAGGGCCCCGCGGGAGAGAGAACCGCACACTTGATGGCCATGCTCAGAGTGTGCAGACGCTCCTCCTCCGCAATGGCGGGACTGTAGCTGATGTCGTGGTAGGTTTTGCTGGCTGCGATAAACGCGCGGTTCGCATCGTGTATGCGGGCCTGCGACAGCTTGAAGTGCAGCTGGAGCTCGGGATCATGCACGTCAGGCATCACGCTTTTGAGCCTGTTCATGTACGGCTCGGCAGCTATGCTCTCGTCCACTTCAAGGTAGTTTCGAATAATGCGGATCCAGACGCGCGCCTTGTCTTCTTCCGTCACCCGGCGCTGGCTGCTGTCCAGCGGAATGCTCGCAAGAAGCTTGGCCGCCTCTTGAAAGCTCTCTTGGTTCTCATGTGCAGTAGCCACCAGGTCGCTCAGGGACGCCACCTGGTCGAGGAAGCTCGCCTGCGATGTGCCTTCTAGACCACGGAGCAGATGCATTCCCACCTCGATCCACATGCCGTCGTCCTCATATGTCTTGAGCGTGCTGATGAGGTTGTCCAGCACAGTCCGAGCAGTCACAATGCCAATCGATTTATCAAAGAGGTCGTCGCCGATGGCCTTCAGGTCGCCTGTGATGGCCTCGGAGCTGGAGAGCGACTTGAGGCTGGAGAGAATGTTCTGGACGGCGACACCGTAGTCTGGCTCGCTCGCGGCCTGGGAGAGCCTTTCGGCAACCTTGTCTGATGCCGTCATTTTGAACTGTATTCTCCGTTTTCGCTCACTCGTCCTTTTGGCATTGATCTGGTTTGACTGGGGGACCGGCTGAGGCAGCAGGACTGGCGGGGGAGCTTCTAAGTGGGGTTTCTAGAAGAGGTGTCTTAAGTGCTTCGTGTTAGTAAGTTTTTAGTTGTTTAGTAATTGTAAATGATAGCACGTGACGACGCGTTCTCTCCACTCGCACGATCGATGATACGGTCCTAAACTATCGAAAGCAGCCTTTCATCTTCGTCTTCGTGGCTGGCCCAGATGGATCCTCGCGGTGTGTCGGCACGATATGGAATTAATGAACAAGAGCTGTGCTTCGAAACCTTCCAACTTTCAATCCACTTGCTCCTACCATTCGACCAACCATGAACACGCCGACAATGACAAAGACGGCCTTTCGCCCAGGATCCATGGCGAAGAACACGAAGCCCGCGCCATCCAAGAAGAAAGCCCCTCCAAATGGGAATATTTTGAGCTTTTTTAAGAGGGTGGCAGCCCCGGAAGAGCCCATGTTTGTCGGCGGCTCGTCCGGCCTTCCTGCTTCAGAAGAGAGCGTCATAATTGATTTAGTGGAGCAGACTGCAGAAGAGTCGACCACAGCAGACTTCAGCGAGGACCATGTACCTGCTAAGAAACGAAGACTAAACGCGGAGCTGGAAAAAGAGTCTTCAACTTGCACCACAACTACGTTGCAGCAGCGGAAACCTTTGAAACCTTCTCATCTTCTACGCGGCCCATTTGTCGACGATTCTGAAGACGACTCTGAAGATGGTTGTTCCGAGGTTGACAACCAAGGAGAGACTGGGAACAGCGGTACAAATACCGACTGCCCCTATGTTCCGGACGGACCCAACTCTTTCGGGACGCTTCTCGATCCAGACCAGATGGGCATCGAGTCCAGCAAAGAAACCGAGAGCAGCAGCAGGGAGGACGATTTTGGCAACGTCAGCATAGACGAAGAGAACTATTTTGACGAGGATGATACGTTTGAAGGCGAAGAGTTCCTTGAAAGAAAATACATGGAATTACAAGAACAATTTGAGTCGGAAGCGGCACGCGACGACACTTTGGCGAGCGACTCGAGCGAGACAAAGACATGCAGCGACGCGATGGTCAAGTGTTGTCCCATATGTGGCATCAGCCTAGGAAAGAGCACACCAGACGAAGCGACTGTCCACGTGAATGCATGCCTGGACGGCTCTGCAATTCCACCCGACAACACCGGAACGTTGAAGAACACAGAACATAAAAACACTGTTCACGTCCAGAGACAGACATCTTTGACTCTCTCGAGGCGGTTTGCTCGAACGAGCACGCCTCGGCCTGGCCAACCGAATCCAGCGTCTCTCGGGATGACGGCTGCTGCGCCTGCTGTCAACTCTGCCTTTGCGAAGCTGATGTCCAGCCATGCCGAAAATTATGCTTGGGCCGCGGCTGCAGCGACAGAACACTCTTCCCGAGGAAAGCCGCGCTTTGAGAGGACATGCCCCTTCTACAAGATCATGCCCGGGACATTTATATGCGTCGATGCGTTTCGCTACGGTGCCGTCGAAGGCTGCCGTGCGTATTTTCTGAGCCACTTCCACAGCGACCACTACGTGGGATTGACAGCGAAATGGTCTCACGGTCCCATCTACTGCTCAAAAGTTACAGGCAGCCTTGTCAAAAACCAGCTTGGCACAGCCGGGAAGTGGGTGGTAGAGCTTGACTTTGAAAGCACAGTTGACGTGCCCGGCACCGAAGGCGTGAGGGTGACCATGATACCGGCCAACCACTGCCCTGGCAGCTCCATGTTTTTGTTTGAAAAGACTCTGGCGGGAAACCGAACCCAAAGAATCTTGCACTGCGGCGACTTTCGAGCATGTCCCGAGCACGTCCGCCATCCCCTCCTTCAACCAAGAGCGGTGGATGTGTTGACGGGCAAGACGAAACAGCAAAAAATCGACATCTGTTATCTGGACACGACCTACCTGAATCCACGGTACTCGTTCCCTCCTCAAGGAGATGTCATCACTGCATGTGCAGATCTTTGTGCGGCACTCGATCGGAACCTGAAGACTGGCGAAGAGGATGCGTGGGATAGGCTTCTCGGGGGCCAAAGCAGCGGCAGGAAGGGTGCTGGCAGAGGTGGGGAAGGATGCGGTTCCGTCAGCAAGTTCTTCACCAAAGGAGGAGCAGATGCCAAGGTTGCGCCAGACGAAGCCAGGTCAGCAATACAGGCGTCACCTTTCCCACCAGTCAGCGGAACAGCAATTCCTGGCAAGACAACTCAGAAGCGAAATCGCCTGCTTGTTATTTGTGGAACCTACAGCATCGGCAAGGAGCGCATCTGCAAGACCATCGCGCAAGTTTTGGGCACAAAGATCTTCGCGACGCCAGCAAAGATCCGCGTCATCGCCCAACTTGGCGACCCAGAGCTGACAGCTCTCATGACATCTGATGCCACCGAAGCCCAGGTCCACATGCAGATGCTTATGGAAATTCGCGCTGAAACGCTCGCTGAGTATCTGGATTCGTACCAGCCGCACTTTTCGCGGATCATTGGGTTCCGTCCTTCCGGGTGGAATTATCGGCCAGCCGTGTCCCGCGGCAACGGCGGCAAAGGTACCACCACCACGCCTGTGGTTGGCCCGTCAGCCAACCTGGTCCCCGGCACCCTGCCCACGCCTGGCCTTCTTCACAGCCCGGGATGGCGAACACGGTTCCGCGCAGCAGACCTCGTTCCTCAGCGTGGAAGCACACGTGAAGCAATGTGTTTTGGCGTGCCATACAGCGAGCACAGCTCATTCCGAGAGCTGGCAATGTTTATCATGGCTCTGCACATTGAAAAGGTCGTGCCGACCGTGAACGTGGGCAGCGAGCAGTCCAGAAAGCGCATGAAAATGTGGATTGACAGATGGATGACTGAGAGGCGACGGGGCGGCGTTTTGGATATCCAGCTGGAAGCTGAAGTGGAAGAGCTGCAAAAGGAGCTTAACATGTGGGAAGGAAAGGATGGACGAGGCGGTAGCGCATATTGGTAAAGGCTGGCATATTGGGCATATAAAAAGCAACGAATATCACATGCACGAACCACAAAAAGCATCAGAATTACGCTTGCATATCAACCATTCTAGCCATGTTCTTTTTGCTAGAGCTTGTCGAGGAGCCAAGTGGCAGCAATCTCACTGCTTCAAGCAAGGTTTCATACCGTCTCTTCGCGCCAGATAGCCACTGACGTCTCCAGAAGAATGAGTGTGGCCAGGGGGGAAAGTAAGGCACCAGGGCCTAATGCTCTTTCACAACTTGGGACGGGTGACCAGAAAACGTGAGTGTTGTGGAATTCTGGGCCTCCAGCTAACAATGGTTTCAAGAGAGTGCCCTGCAATGGAGAGCCGCGCCGCCGTCAACATGAACCAGGAAGGGAGGGCGTGTTGACACACTACCGCACCGCAGCTGCCTTTGGGGCGTTGTTGGCTGCTTCTGGAGGAAATGATTAGCAAGCGAGAAGCGGAGGAGGCCTGAGAAAACATACCTCTCCGGGTGGCATCTTCTAGCAGAGGCACGTCAACGGCGGCCGCTGGCAGATGAACGTATCGGACGACGCTGCCGCGGATGAAGACGTTCTTCACGGCGCTCTGATATGGAGGGATTGCAGTTAGCAGCAGTGCGGACAAATCGACAGATGTTGAGAGGGGGTTGCATACCAGGTGCGGGTACTTGATTTCGTCCACAACAGTAATGTCGTCAAGCTTAATGTTCAAATACTGGTCGACGCTCTTCAGCGTGCCGCGGATCTGAATGTCATTTTTCAGCTCGACGGTGACGGTTGTGTCGATCAAGGTCTTGAAGAAGCTGCGCCGGCCGTTAGCAACAAGCGCTCATGAATCTCATGGATGCGATCTCTCCTCGGCCGGTAGAACGGGTTTGTCAAAACAACCAGGGGAACCCCTCGTGAGCCAGCACCACCTCCCTCCCCTCCCCTCCCCTTCCCCGGTCCCCAGATACTCATGAGCTCCCCGAGAAGACGGCAGGTGGAGTGGCGTGCTTGTTGTACCCGTTCATCATGCATTGCAGCCTCCAGGCTTTCTCCCTCGCGCTATTTGGGCTGCAATGGCATTGAACTTACCTAAAAAACAACATGGTGACCGGTCGCAGAGGGCTTGATGCAGCCCGTGGGTTGTAGACTGGAGATTTGCTCCCTATGAAGAGCCCCCAAGAACTTGGTCAACGGGATGATGTATCTTAGCTAATGGCTTGGGTTGAGATTATCGTGCTTTTTTTTCAAGTAAATATGGATGCCTTGAATACGAGGCACACATTTTAGCTGGTTTTATAAGCACCACACCGCAACGATAGAAGCGTTTGTGCTAACATCTCATTCGCGCACAATGATGCAAGATGCATAATATCGGTCGCATTGGTATATATATATATATATATTCTTTACTTCCTCATATCCTATCTTCATATCTGCCCAGCTCATGTTGTCATTCATCAAAGATAAAATACTAGAAAGAAGTGGAAGAAAAAAAGGATGAACGAGGAAAGAGGTAATGTCAACATACGCGCATGACAAAATAGCAGATTTGGTCTGGCGACCGGTGGCAGTCTTTTCTCTCCTCCGCTGTGCTTGCTGGGAACCAGACCATAAATTCGCAACGCTCAGACAGGCATTTCAACATACAAAGCACACGCACACACGCACACACGAACACACGCGCACACGCACACACGAACACACGCGCACACACACACAAAAAAAAAAGCCAATAGAAAGAAGCAGGGTGCTTGGTAATTCGAAAAAAGGTAGATGTTGGAACAAACACATTGATTGGGTATCCTCCGACCACAACCCCCAGTCCATGGATGTACACAGGCCGTCCCGGAGTTCCATTCTCGTCGCCGCATCAGTGCCATAGTCTGCATTGCGGACATGGTCTTTTTCGATGTATAAAGGAGGGGAAAGAGTACACGAGCTGATGGGGTGCTCTATGACAAGGATGGTAGTGGAAAGTCGTAAAAAAAAAGTTAAGAAAAATGTATCGGGATTGAAAATGAAGGAGACGCAGGTAGAAGTATGCCACCATCTACCAATCGGAAGGCCATCCCTCGAGGCCAAGACTCCGCGAAGTGGACAGAAATCCAACGAGTAAAAATCCCAGGCGCAGGTCCCGGTAAACCGGACGTAGGATATTTTGAAAGAGTTCTGTCAAGAAATATCGTAGCTTCGTGAAAAAAGTAAGGGGAAAAAAAAAGAGTCGAGCGTAAGTAACAAAAGACGACAAAGATTGGACAAGAACATGGCGAGCCACAAAAGTTTTCGTGTCCCAGAAACTATCCATCGTCTTCACCATCGTCTTCCTCGTCTTTGGCGCCAGGCGCAACCTTGCTCTTTTTTGCAGCTTGGGTGGACCCGCCCTCCGACTTCCGCTTCTTGCTTCCGGAGGACGGAGCTGCTGTTGAGGTAGCATCGGATGCGCCGAT
Organism: Harringtonia lauricola; assembly: GCA_014183025.1. Taxonomy (NCBI): domain Eukaryota; kingdom Fungi; phylum Ascomycota; class Sordariomycetes; order Ophiostomatales; family Ophiostomataceae; genus Harringtonia; species Harringtonia lauricola. Next base: position 250,695 of record JACBXF010000032.1, read on the forward strand.
ATCGTTATTTTCTTTGTTTTCGCCTCCGAGCTCGGGCTTGCCACCCCTCTCCATCTCGGCGACCTCGTCGGCAGTGAGAAAGCGCCCTCCGGGGCCGCGTGGCCGGCGCATGGCGTGATTGTGCCTCGATTCGTGAAGGTACGGTTTCCGTCCCTTAGAGGTCAACCGCAGGGCCTCCTCCAACCGTTGTCTGGCTACCCTCCTCTTCAGGATGCGGTGGAACTGTTTGGCATTGACGTAGAGAGGTGATTCTTCGGCAGCGGGCGCTGCGACCTCGGGGGATTGAGGCGCGTGGATCTGCTGCTGTGGTGGGATGGGTGGAGGGGCGACACCTGCTCTTGGTGCGGAGTGGTTCATCATGGCTTGCGCGTTGGAGACGCTAGGGCTGGTGACCTGGCTGAGGCGACGGCCTTGCGCGTTCATATTGTTCAGCGGCGGGGAGCGCGGGTCCCGGGCGTCCTTCTTCGCGCCCATGCGCGGAGAGTTTTGCGGTAGGGCAGGTTCGGACGACATGCCGTAGGGGTAGTTGGAGCCGGAGGCTGCAGCGGTGGCAGCCATGGCTGCCGCCTGAACGTAGTGCATCCCCGGCTGGGGGATGCCGTAGGGTTGCTGGTACATGTTGTGGTTTTGCGTCTGGGCCGGCGACGATTGCTGCGGGGCGAGAGACGGCGATGTGATGTTGGTGGGAGCAGTGTTTGAAAATGGCTGGATGGTTTGCGAGTGTCCGTTCTGTGGCTGCTGGTATTGGGCGTACTCCATCATACTGCGGATGGAGAAGCTAGGAGGCACAACAGGGGGGGGGGAGGAGGAGGGCAGGGCTGTGGCGAAGGCACCTAGGCCCAAACGCGAACAACACCCAAGGATTGGACAGGAACGAGGGGTAGTGTGGATCCGAAGATCAAAGGCGCGAGCGCGTTCGCACGGAGCGCAACAAGTTCGAAAAGAGAGAAGCGGTCGTTATGAGCGCGCTGTGTCGCCGATTCAAGCTCTGGGCGATCTCACGACTCGGCTGGCGTTGGGCTCGCTTTGCTGAGAAGGGGCGCGTCGACTGGGCTCTGAGGAGGGGTTGGATGCTCACACCCTTAGGTGTCGATGCGCTGGCAGTGCGGTTGGAGAAGGGAGAGCAGAGCGGTCTGCGATTGGACACAAGACGCCGTGCGCAAGCTGGGGCGGGTGCAAGCACGGGGGCAAAGAAGAGAGAGAGAGAACAATGGGCAAGCCACGTGAGAGGGGTGGTGCAGTGCGTGCGATGCGTGCAGTGCGTGTCGGGCTGTCTGCTTGCTGGCCTTCCGCCTCGCTTCTATTGTTTTCCCGGTGGTGGGTGGCGTCCTCCACAGCGTTGACTGCGGCGATGGGGTTGGGTTCGTCAACGGGTCAAATGAGACAAGGCGTGCGTGTTTGCGCGTTCGCGTGCACGAGAATAATGAAATAATGAATAGTGCAGCGGAGCGCCAAAAATATGGGCAGCTGTGCAAATGGCAGCGAGGGCGATGGATGGATCGGATCAGGGCGCCAACGCGACGTCGCGGTCGTTGGCTGTGTTGTGCTCGAGTTGTTTTGCGGACTCGAGAAGGGCCTGCCCAACCAGACGGATTAGTCCTGTAATGTTGCGGTATTTAAGGTAATAAGGGCTGGGGATGGTGCGACCGGTGGGGGGCGGGCATTCTTCGCGCCCTACAGGACCACGCCAGCGCTTGTTGATGCGTTGGCATGCACAGCGGTATATGCACGAGCCAAGCCCGCCCGCGGCAACCAACTCAGCAGACGTCTGCAAGAGTGGCGGCGCAGGCAGCCATGCGGGCAACCCGACAGAGAAATCCACGGGAGGGAAGACCCAGGAGAGAGGAATCGAGACAGGAATCGCTGGAACACTGGCGGATGCAGCGAGTGATGAAAGACCCGTCAAGCACGGACGGAGAAGGAGAAAAGAGGAGAAAAGAGGGGAAAGAGGGTAACAAAGAATGCCGGCAGCCTCGCAAGCAGAAGAACCGATGCAGCGATGCACGACAGAGGAATGTGATTGGTGGCGATGGGCAAGACAGAAAAGTGCAGATTGACAGAAAACGCACCTTTGGGAAAGCGAGTCGCTGAGGGTGCGAGTCCGAAACGACCCTCTTTCTATTTCTAACGCGACGTTAGCCACCGAGCAAAGCAAGGACCCGGCCGACTCCCCCCCCCCCCCCGGTCGGATGGCCAAGCCAGAAAGGCCACGCACAGCCGTCACTCTCTCACTCACAAGGCGTCGCAAAGTCGCCGCTTCGGTCTTTTTTGACAGGCGTCGATCGCAGCTATTGTTATCCGCAGCCGCCAGCAATCACGGGACGAGCAATACGGCCAATGGAGCTTGACAAGACGATGGTATCGATGATGATAGGTCTCTGGGGCTGGTGGGTTTTGGCAATCGTAGCGTTTCGAGAGGGAACGTCGCGTGCTGATTTGCTGTTAGACCAGCGGGCGGTTTTTTTTTTGGCCCTGAGCGGGTGCGAGCCCGCTAAAGCCGTTTAAACAGTTGGAGGGGAGAGAGGGGGGGGAGGTTGGGAGGATCCTTTTTTCTGGCGGTGTATTAAGCACTATTCACTACTTACCTTCAGAGAACTGTTGCCGTTGAGGCTGGTTGGTGTGGCGGTGTCAAAAAAGACGGGGGTCTGACTGGTTTCGAAGAGCTTGGGAGACTGAGTGATTTGGCCCTGTCAGTGGCGGATTGAGGGTTCCCTCTTTGCGACGCCCTCTTGATTGGTAGATACGCGGTCGTTGGAGTGGCTTGTGATTCGGCCGCTTCACGAATTCTTATTTGCCGTGATGCTGGTGGACCACGTCGGTTGGGCGACAGCAGACAATGATTGGTGCTGGTCGAGATAAAAGGAGGAAGGGAGACGAGAAATATGATTTGAGGGCAGGACAGATGGGCCTCTTTAACATCCTTTGAGTGGCTGATTCATCGGAGTAAAAGTGGGTTAAGTGGGGCGTGTTTCCTCGGAACTGCTACAACAACAAAAATACAACGTGCGTACTGCTACATGTTTACGCTGCATGACACCGTGCTGCTGCATGTATGTATACCTGCGTGGCTAACGTCCACGCCAAACGGACGGGCGGGGCCTTTGTTTTCGCCGACCTCGGGTGTGCCGAATTCTCTACATACATGTACCGAATTTGCAGAAAATAGATATTTACGTATGCGGGCGCGTAGCTCTGACGGGGGATGCACGAGTTTTGCTGGATACGAGCACGAAGAGGATCTGCTGACGAATGCTTTGCAAACCAGTTTTGGTCGCAGTAGCGCAAGGCAGCCTGTCATGATGGTCGTTCCACCGAGAAAAGATACGTAGTAATAGGCATGCTCTCTACCTGTACATTGCCCAGCCGTTGGAGTGCCAGATCCGGGGCAGAATGACAAGCACGTTCCCCTGCTTGTGTAGCCAATCATTCTCTCCATTGCTGTGATCTCCGTATTCGTAGATTATTACCCGCCAGGGCGCCTGTCCGGTCGCAGTGGCCACACCATTGGCCCAGCGGTCTTCCTTCCAGAATACCAGCACGATGGGGCCACTGTGATCACCATGTTGCTTGTGCACGCAAAATCGTAGCGCTGCGTGCCGACGCACGGGACGCACCATGTGTGCCAGAGAACATCAATTGTGATCTGCGAACACGCTGCGAGCCGCTTTCACCAGGCAGTCCAGCTTTCCAAGTCCTAACTACCGTCCCGGTGACAAAAAAAAACCAAGCAACTCCGGCAAACAGTGACAACCACAAAAACTCCCAAAGTAAGATACGAGTAAGAACGCCAGAACACTGTTTCCTTCCGTCATGTCAAGCCGTTCACAAGAATGTTTCCCCCCTCCCGTTTCCAGATGTGAACCAGAAGAATAAAGCAAGCATGAGATGTTTTGCGTACGCCCCTTGTGGAGAGAGGGGCTCAAGAGCAAGAGGCCCCGTCGCACTGGACCTTCCTCTTCTTTCCCTTTGGCGCCGGCTCCATCCGCGGCGTGTAGGTAATGGTCTGGGTGAACACCTCGCGAATGTGCCGGACGCTGGTGCGCGACGACGACGAGGCTTTGGCGCATTTGTGAGAGTGCGTCGACTTGACATCTGCGTGCCGGCCCTTGGCGGCGGCATCCCAGTCAAAGGGACTGGTGACAGCCCTTGCGCTGAACGGCGACCGAGAAGGCGACTCGATCCGGCTGGCGGTGGAGATGGCAGGGGAGATGGGAACATTCAGCCTCGGAAACGTCGTTCGTCCGACGGCCGGTGCGGAGGTGGGATGCGATCGAAACGGGCTGGACGGCAGCGAGGTGTCGATTCGCACAACCTTGGGCGACTTGTGCAGCCGCTCGCAGCTGCAGGAGCACTCTGTCGCATTGCTCGCAGCCGAAGAAGGGCTGCTTTCTGCACGTTCCTTGTCGTCTTCCTCCGAGACGCTGCTCGCGGCCGAGCTCAACGCTGTGTCGGGTTTGCTGCCCCCGTCGCCGGCGCCGGCCGTGTTGGGATTGGTGTTGGCCCGAGCCGCTTTGGGTGCCGTTTTTGTGTCGGCGGGCGCGTCGTTGGATGCGACCGCTTCTTCCTTGGGCGCCGCTTTTTTCGAAGCCGCAGCGTCCTTGGGATCCACTTCCTTCGTAGCGGTGCTAGAAGCTTTGGTCGCGCTCGGACTGGGCATCGAACAAGCACCGGCCATCTTGAGGAAATCCATATACGCCATCGGAGGTGTGATGGGCGTCTTGACGAGACCTTCTTCGATCTTGATGGCAACCATCGGCGAGTAGAGACCGGCCGACGGGAAATAACCACCCGATGGGAGGCCGGCCGACGGAAGACCAGCCGACAACAGCGGATCACGGCGGGAGGGAGAGAGCGCCGAATGGGGTGTTCGCACCGAAGCCGCCGACTTTAGCGCTTCCGCCGGGAACGAAGCAGAGACTGGCGTGGCCAGAGCCAGCGTGGGCTTGCGAGAAGGCATGTTGAGCAGAGGAGGGCGGTAATGAGGTGTGAGAGACGAGTAATTGCGTGCAGACAAGAGGGGTAGCGAAAAGTATGATGAGGAAAAAGAGGAGAGGAGACAGGAGGGAAAAGAACAAGACAAGAGAGGTCGGTATGATCAAGTCAAGCAAATGACTCGATTTGCCCAGGACCGAGGCAGGTCTGTCAGGCCAGCGTGCATAGAGGAGGAGAGCACAAGTGGTGGCAGCGAGGACGAAAGACAGGGGGAAAGATCGATACAGATTTCGATGACGGGCAAAGGGTGTATTATAGACCGTGAAAAAGACATGCTTAGGGTTCTGCTCCGGGGCCATGATTGGGGCCGCGGTCTGCGGGCGGCAAGGAAGCACACTGTTCTGTGTGGATGATGCAGGCAGAGTTGCACCTGGCCGGCGGCGTCCTCCTCAACAAGCCATGGGCTCTGCCAACCCCACTCAACCTCGCCCGTGGAGCGCGGCAGAGGACGAGCCAGGAGCCAACAGCGCGAGGAGAAGAACCCAGAGAAATGGGTCCGACCCTGTGGACCGACCATGCGTGTCTGTTTGTCTGTCTGTTTGTCTGTTTGTTTGTTTAGGGGGGGGAGGGGGGGAGTTTCGCGCCGATGCTCACTCACACCCTCGTCCCCTCCTCCCTTCTGCCTAGCAGGGGTGTCGGTTTGACATCCGTTGCTGGCGCAGAGGCCTGTTGGTCAGAAGCTCGATCGAGCAGCCGTGCGAAGCAGGCCAGGGTGCGAGGTGACGCCCGGCAGACATGGCAATTGGTGGCCAGATGGTGACAAGGACGAGAGAGGGCGGGTAGAACGGTGTGGGAGGTTGCATCGCCATAGCGCTTATACCAGAAGCGGCACCCTTGCCCGTCGCGAGATGCTTGCTGGGCGCCTGCTGCTGGGTGGGTATCGACCTTTTTCAGAGGCACGTCTCTGGAGCACGACAGGGAGTCTCTGGCGGCAAAGAGCGAATGGGAAGACGATTGGCTGGGTCCATAGTGATGCTCCTAGTCTTCGTACAGAAGGAATCTCTTAGCGTCTCACCATCCCAGCCAATGGGAAACGCCACCACCGCATGTGGGGCATTTCTGAATGTGATAGCGGCACAGACGACAGCGGCAATGAGAGATCAGAGACTGACAAACAGAGAATTGCACGCGAATGCTTCAGGAAGAACAGCATCAAGAATCAGGAAGAACGCCATGACTGCATGCATCAACGTACATGAATGAATAATTGCGAATACGAGTACTCGCCACCCTGCTCGCGATGCTCCCTATCACTCACATTTGCTCCGAAAATAAGGTGAAGGAAAAGGGGGGGGGGGGGGCACTGGGCGCTAATTGGAAACCAGAACGGCCCGAGCAGTGACCAGGGTGATAGGTCAGAGAGTTTTCGGTGACCAGGCTTACTCTGCACGCTCCACGCTCCATTGCAGAAATGCATATACCGTCTCTGGCCAAATGGACGATTGGATCCTGCACGTCAAGGCTTGATTTGTTGAGGCTGTAGGAGAAAGCATCCCGCTCCCCAAACATGTTTGCGGCATGTTTCAGTCAAGAGACCTTTATTGTCTGGCCGAAATGCTCTGTCATCTTGTGTCATCGCTAAACCCCGAAATAGATGTATGCTGCGGCCTGGCCAACTCTCCATCACAAAGCCTCTCCTCCTGCGCCACAGCGTCGCAAATCAGCACCCTGACACCAGCGCTGGCAAGGACGTGAATCCACAGCCGCTGCGTATCGCTCAGGCTGTCGTTGGCACTCTTCACCTCTGCAAACAACATCGCCGGCTGCGGCGTTAAGCGCCAGAGCAGCAGGTCAGGCAGTCCTCCCACTCGCTGGCCGTACTCCTGGGCGAGCACCTTGCATATCGTGGCAAGGGCGTCGCTCCTGAAGCATTGGATCACTTCCACAATGTCTTGCAGCTCAAAGTCCCAGTTCAGTCCCACAATCGAGGTGCGCCTGTTTGCATGGGCCGAATGCACCTCCCTGGCCAAGTGCTCTGCCTCGCCATTGGCGATGCGAGCGAGGCGCTGGTTTATCTCTGACGCCCTGGCTGGATAAAAGGCATCCGTGTAGAGATCGAGGGGGCAGGTCTGATATGCCGTCTGGAAGACGTTGGGGACGGGGAGAAAGAGAACGTCGTAGAAAAGGTAGGCGAACAGCGTGCGAACAATGCCACCTTCCGAGTGGAACCCTTTCCAGCCCTCTCTCCGGTAGTGGTTGAGGCACATGGTCTCCACAGAGCACTCGGTGCTGTCGCTGTCGTCTGACTCGTCCACCCAGATGGTTTTGGTGCTGAGAGCCTGTGCAGCAAGCGCCGTCTGCTCCAGACGCCGTCTAATCTGAATTCCTTTGACAACTTGGCGCTCCGGTCGCACAAGCTGAAGATGTCCAAAATCATGCTGAAGCCGTCGAGGAATTCGGAGTCGTCTCTCAAGCTTCAGAAGACGCTTTTGAAGGTCGTAGTGGTAGATGACGTGGCAGCTGGGGTCCTCCAGAGCTTGCTCACAAGTTTGGGCCGCTCGCCCAAGCCACAGTTTCTTTTGCTGGCCTGGGTTGTCCAGCATGGGTGCTCTCCTATCAGCATCGCTCATGTAATGTTCTTCGAGCAGAGCCTTTCGTTGGTACCACGCACCCCTGCGGGATATGTGGAAATGCCGTTGTCCCAGGAGCTCGACCAGCAGTGCATGCTCTTGGGCATATTCGTGAAGACGGCCCAGCGAATATGCAGCCTTGTGGGCAAGTCGAGTGTAAACATGTGCTGCTTTGAATCTTCTCAGATAGCTGCCCTCTTCACCCTCTTCGGACTGCTTCTCAGGAGCCAGCTCATCCTCTAGCAACAGCCTCCAACGATCAGATATTTGCACAAACACAAGAATAGCTTGCATGAAATCGGCTTCGGCCACGGGCCCATTGGAATCCAGAATTTGGTCGACTCTGTGTTCTAGTTCCAGGGCTTCCTCAAACTCAAGTAACTGTTGGCGTGACTCAAATATGTTGGCGGTCCTTGAAACAATGTAGTGTGGGAAATGAACCTTTGAGAATCTGGCAAGGAGAATGGTTCTGAGAGACTTTTCTGTCCATTCTGTGGTTCGGTAAAAAACCAGATGCACGCGCTCAAATGTCTTGAGCGTATCCAAAGTTACTCGAATACACGGCCCAGTCATAGTCATCGATCTCTGGAACAGATGCGTTTCGAGGGCTGTCATTTCGCCTCTTACTAGTGGAAGGTCTGAAGGACTGTTTTTGTCGCTGACAAGACATCCCGAAGTAAGCGTTTTTTGTGTTGCGCCCAAGTTAATCAGAGCCGACAGCAAATCTGCCTTGGTTTTCCCGTTGATTTTTACTTGTTTGGCCACAGTCTTCAGCTCGGCCAGAGATAGCAGCGAAATAGCTTCCTTGAGCGTCGTTATATACTTCGTAGAGCATTCTACAAATGCGAAAGACGAGCTGGCCAAAGACTTATGCTCTGGTGTAGATGCCTTCGCGGCGGAGCAGAGATTGGCCTTTGGTGAGAATTCCCTGCTCTGTTTCAATAATGCTATTGCAGAATCAAGATCTGATATATCAGAATGGTAGCCCAGACCATGACATCTATGCCACTGAGAAGTTTTCCGAAGAAACAGCCGCACATATCTCGATGCATTAGCACTTCGCACATATGGCGGGATGCAATCTTACAAAAATTGCGCTTCGTAGCTCAAACGCCTCCACTCTTCGAATATTAAATTTTCCTTCTCATCAAAAAGATGCGACTCTTGTTCCAAAACTGTGTCGAGTGCCAAATTGAAAGCATCAACATAGATAGATGTTCTGAACGTTGACGAAAGCTCCTCATATTTTGAAGTTGCAAAAGATGGGTATATGCCAGATGATACAGTCATGTCATCGCATACGCCATCAGTTTCGTTGAGGGAATCAACTGGAAGAAACGAATCTTCATATGAAGTCTCATCACAGCCTGCAGGCATAAACAATGAGTCGTTGTTGGCGGGTGGGTTTTCATTGCCTGAAGTCGCATCGGCAAATCCAAAATCTGTGCCTGTTTTCTCGTGCTTCAATTTTTGTTTTTTGGCCAACGGTGCAGACATATTAGGAGCAGTGATTCCAAGGGGTGACACTCGAGAAATCCATTCATGCAACGTTCGATACCTGGACTCTCAGTTGTGAAGGGTAGAAAACGAGCGGGGTATCACAAGGCAAACGCGAAGTCACATGATATACAATTTGATGTGGGTCACGGAATAGTGAAGTTTTCGGATTCTGGACAGCAACTTCATTATCAATAACAGTGCTGTATTGCACTGACGCAGATCTAAATCGAACGGCAGTCAGCCCCCCCGACAGGCGTCTTGCTCTTGACCTGGTCACGCGCAATCCCCCCCACCCAGGAGAACAAATATGAGCGAAGCTTTTGGGGGAGGGAGGGAGGTATCGATGACCGACGGCGCGGGCGATTCGGCTCCTGTGAGTTCTATGGCCACATAACCAGCCTTGTTTTTGTTTCCTGATAATCCTTTCGTTTTGCTAATGCAACAAACCGCGCCAGCAGTCGCCGACGCTTCAACAACAAACCAACTCCTTGTCACAGAATGCTACACGAATAGGCACTCCAGTACGCCATACAGGTGGCTCAGCCGCAAATGGCGAGCGGAATGACACTGGGAGCCGTTCCGGCTCGGTCCATCCAGAATCAAACTTCACAATGCCAAACGAAGCACCACCGAATGGCGCTCCTGTCCGACAATATATCAACAGCAAACTGACGGGGCCGCTTTTGGAGGGAATGAAAATGATTGCGATAGAACAGTGAGTTCCAAAATTGCTGCATTTCCCTTGTGCTCTACTTTACGTATACGAAGTTGACCAGTTTTTCAGACCAAGAGACCCTCTGCGTGTGCTTGGCGAATACCTAATGCAGAGATCCAAAGAGCTTGAAGGAGTTAAATAAGTTGTATTCCCCAAAACGAGAAATTAGACATCATTGGCTTGATCACGACGGAAGCGCCTTGGTGACCAGACATTGAAAAGTGCAGGAAGCTTCTCCTGGAATTTTGACAGATAAAGAACACCATGCATTTGCTTCAAAATTTGTTTTTATTTCCGCACCCCCGTGTTTTGGCTTGATACAAAAGCGCATGTGAAGAGCGCGAATTCCACCCTTGCGAACGCCAGTGGCTGGTCCAACCGCACCTGGGCAACTGCCATATGAAAAAAACTCGTAGCCAGTTAAGCAACAATCGTGCTGGCAGTGGCACTCTCGTATCTCCAGGTGGGAGGGAGAACGCCGACAGTCTTGTAGTAGCGGGCCAGGCGGTGGATCCGCGACTCGATCAGAATAAGGCGGAACTTGGAGTCCTTGTCCTTGCGGTTGCGCTCGAGGTGTTTCCGGACGGCAACAGCCTTGGCCATAGTCAGCACCCACACCAACAGCAGCTTCGAGATACAGTCGAAGAAAGGGGGCAAACTCACCTTCTTGATCAGCATGTACAGATCCTCCGGAATATCAGGTGCGAGGCCTGCATCATTCACTCTGTCAGTCTGTGACCAACTAGAGGCATAAAAATCTGTCCTCGACACCGAGAGACAGGGCGTGTATCAAAGGGTAGGCAAAAGATGCTCAAGACCGAACATCTCCTCCATGTGTTTTCAACTCGTACCATTGGCCTTCAGAATGCGAAGAATCCGGTTGCCTGCAAGGTGTTAGAAGATGGCATCTCTGCAATGCACAAGAAAGCCTAGACATGGCACATACCGGTAACAATCTTCACCTGGGCAATGCCGTGCGAGTCCCGGAGAACGACACCGATCTGGGAGGGGGTTGCGCCCTTCTTCGCGAGCTTGCAGATCTGCTCAACGACCTGGTCGGGGGTCGTCTTCAGCCATGCAGGCGCAGTGCGAGAGTAGGGAATCGTGGAGGACGAAATGCCCTTTCCGTTGCTGTGCAGACGACCCATTTTGGCGGTATTGGAATGATGTTGGAGACAAACGAAGAAGAAGTTAACGATTGTGGTTTTTTTTTCTTTGGCTTGGATACTGAAAAATATTAAAAATGGAGTCTCGCACAAAATTTTGTAATTAGGGTAAAAATATGATTGGCTGTAATTACCACAACTTCATTACTAATCACAATGCCTAAGGTCCGTTTATTTCGCGGCTAGTCGTCCAAGCTCCAACCTTCCTTTTCTTCTTTTTCTTCTGTCGCGATGCGTTATTACTTGATGCATCGTCGACGTCAACTTTCTCACTAGGTAAGCAAACATGCACGCTACACATCCCATCACATCACCTTTCCAACTACTATGATGATCACAACCTACTTTTTTTTCTGGTACCTCTTATGCTAGGATTTTTTACAATCCAATGAATGAACCGGACTTCTGACCGTTGCCTTATTCGCACCCTCCTATGCCTTATCATTTCAAAGCACACAGGCTGACCTGAATCCGGCAATGCAGATAGCAAATTTTCGATTCGTAATAAGGCCACAAGATCGTCCAGTCGTCGACAAGACATCGTAGCAGACGGAGGAAACAGGACTGGACACGGACACCTGGACATGGCGAAGAGCAAATGAGTTAAGATGCAACTAGACAATGTATGTTCCTCGAAATCAATCACATTCTGACAATCGTCACGGTCGAATTCCAATAATCACCATTTGGCTACACCAATACTAGATAACATACAAACAACCCATCATAATGTATCGCTTTACCAGGCCTCCACGTCAAAGTTTTCCTGCCGAAGTGTTAGGAGCGACAACGTAGCCGGATGGATGGAAATGAGCTTACCTCAGGAAAGTATGTGGCGACGACGGTTCTGTCGGAAAACTTTCTCCCTGCCAAAGCTTTCAGGGCCTTCGTTGCCGGCCCAGTATCGCTGAACTTGACGAAAATCTTTCCAATGCCGGCAGATTGCCTGTTGTTGCCGCTGGGCCGGGGCACCTTTATGTCCGTGACGGTGCCAAACTTGTTGCATTCGTCCTTGACATCTTCACAAATCTCTGATACGTAGTTAGCGGCGGAACACACTCTAGGACAAACATCAAACGGCTGTCTCCCACCTTCATAATCCTCGTTATCCATAAGCTCGTCGGCAGTGACCATATTGAGGAGCTGTATCACCCGACTGACTTCCGCAGAGTCTTGAGCAGCAGTGCCGGCCAACATGGAAACAGCGTTAACGCCCATCTCGGCTCCAGCCACTTGGGTGATGCCGATGCTGGCCTTTGTCACCTTCAACTTCCTGTCACCAAGGTCCATGCCATTCATGCCCTGGATAGCGATTTCCGTAGATGCGGGCTCGGCATATTCGCAGAATGCAATACCCTAGCACAGGATGTTAGCAAGCCTTCACTGTATTTGTTTGTCTTTGTCGCAACAAGCTGGACCTACCCGTGACTCCTCGGTGCTCTTATCCTTCACCAAGACGAAGGCCCGAAGCTCTCCAAACGAGACTAACAGTTCCGTAACTTGCTCGTCGGACAGGTAAGGTGGAATATTGGTGATGCTGATTTTGTTCGGGGTATCAGCAACGACATTCGACACGACACCGGCCTGGTAACCGCTGTAGTCAACGATGCCTGGGACGATGTAATCTTTCGGCCGGTGAATAGACAATCCGCCTTGGTCTTTTGCCCCGTTCTCGTCTGCTGCCTCCATTGCTATACCATCCAAAGCAAGGGCGACCGTCGCGTCGCTTGAATTCTGGAACTCAACAATGGCGAACGAGCCATTCGGCGCAATCTGGCAGTGGACACAAGGATCGGTGCCATCGATGACATTGAGGCCATTGAGCTGGAGGTTGAAAAACGACACCAGCGACTCGTCGGTGGCAGATGGCGGCAAGTTTGAGATCAGAAGCCGTTTTGACTGGCGTGCGTTTGTTGGCTTGAGAGCAGCAACGTTGGCCTGTGTGGTCGTCGGCTGAGCGATCAAGGCCTGCAATTTTGTAGGGTCCATAGTCTGTTGTCGAGGCGCGCCGGGTAGGGGGAACATGCCAGACAGCTTGGCCTGCTCTGCAGAGACATTCTCGTAGCCCGAAGGCTTGATATCCCATTGCGTCAACCGGCGCTTCCGTTCCAGAATGGGGACCACGCTCGTCAAGTCAGGGGTCGGCTCTCTCTTCTTGTGCGGAGAAGGGCTTCGCTTCCGATCCCAGTCCCGGTCATGCTCTCTGTTCCGTTCCCGTCGGCGTGAGCGATTATCATGGGCTCCGTCACGCTGCGAGTGCCGGTCATCGTCGTCTCGTCTCGGCTCTCTTGGTTCTCTTCTGCTGCCTCGGTCGCGGTCGCGATCGCGGTCCCGAGTTTGGTCTCGTTCGCGATCCCACGGGTCGCGATCGCGTCTGTCCCGGCCGGAATAGCGATCCTCTCGTTCTCTGTCTCTGTGGCTTCGTGATGAAGAGTAGCTGTCGGCGTCGATACCAGCGTCGCGAAGTCCTCTTGCTCTGTAGTCCGGCGAGCGAGAGCGTCGTCGGGCTCGGTCGCGGTCGCCGCGATCACCGCGATCGCCTCGGTCACGGTCGCCTCGGTCACGGTCGCCTCGGTCACGGTCGCCGCGATCGCCTCGCTCGCCGCGATCGCCGCGATCACCTCTGTCTCGACCACGCTCTGATCTGGACGGCTAAATGAATTTGCGTTAGAAACATGCTGCAGGATGATAGCTCCCAAGTCGACATACTTGCTGGTCGCGGGAGCTGCTGTGCCGGCCTCCCTCTCCTTGTGCATCCGTTAGCTTTTCATCACTAGGAGCAAGACGCAATGACATGCCTCTGGAATAGGTGTCGCCGTTCATGGTAAATGATAATGCTCGACGTTTACCGTATTGCTGAAATTTAATAACAAACAATAAATTGGAGCTTTTGATGGAGGCGCAAGAAATTTTGATCGCGTCTCTCTACGCTAACCCCGATTATTGCTAGCAGATACAGCTGTGGCTTGTGCTCAGCAGGAGAAACAGCTTCAAACGCCTGCATATTCAGGAGCGACATCGCATTTTGGTTTCAAATTGCATTGCAACGCGAATATGGTAGTGGGAAAACTGCCAAGGCAGTGGCAAAATATACCGATCACGTTAGAAGACCTCTGTATTGACACTGCATTGCGCTGTGGACAGTCTTTTCGTTGGACGAAGACCAATGACGAATGGTATGCGTTGCGTTTACGAATAGCTCTCAAGACAAGGCACTGAACGCCGTATAGGCGCTGCTCTCTTCTCGGACGCATCGTCTCTCTGAGGCAAGACGCGAACCATTTACATTTCAACGCGACCTGGCCAGATGTGTCTTTGAAGGGGGTGACAGTGAAGCCCCCTACGCCTTCTTCTGACGACACAGAAGCACTCTTGCGCAGCTATTTCAACCTTCAGCTCGACCTTCGTGCGCTCTACAAGAAATGGTCACAAGATGACGTGAACTTTCGAAAGAAGGCACCTCAGTTCAGCGGTATCCGCATCTTGAACCAAGATCCCTGGGAGACCCTTGTTTGCTTCATCTGCAGCAGTAACAACAACATATCGAGGATATCGAGGATGGCACAGGCGCTCTGCACTCATTACGGATCATTCATAGGTAGACTGGATGACGAAGATTATTATGACTTTCCAAGCCCAGAATCCCTCTGCGGTCCCGGCGTCGAAAGCCGTTTGAGGGAGCTTGGATTCGGATACAGGGCCAAATACATCGCACAAACGGCAGAGACGGTTGCAAAAGAGCGATCGTCCGGCTGGCTGGCCCAGCTTCGCAATGCAGAGTGCCCACAGTGGCCTGGCACAACGCCGACCATCAACCAACAAAGCACGTACAGAGCTGCTCATGAAGAGCTGCTCCTTCTCAGCGGAGTGGGACCGAAAGTCGCAGACTGCGTCTGCCTCATGGGCTTGGGCTGGGGAGAGGCAGTCCCAGTGGATACACACGTGTGGCAGATTGCAATCCGCGACTACAAATTTGCTAGCACCCGGTCGAAAACGTTCTCCAAGGCCATGTATGACGCTGTAGGCGACCACTTCAGAAAGCTTTGGGGAGATCAAGCTGGCTGGGCGCAATCTGTTCTTTTCACGGCAAATCTCAAGACGTTTTCCAGTCGTCTTGAGGCACCATCGGACGACAAGTCAAAGACAATACCAGAGCCGGGAAGAGGCAGAAAGAGAGAGGTGGAGGCACTCACTGAGAACATTCAGACGACATCAGGGGAGATGGTTTCAAAGAGGACGAGGCGAAAGCGAAAATGAAAAGGGAGCACGTGACTATTGTTGTGCCTAGTAAAATGTGCTTATCTAACCGAGTTATTTCGCAAGCGAGACCTTCAAGCTTCAGGCGACCGAAAATTTTCCAGCAGCTGGCCAAAACAACAACGAACGCGCCCGCCTGCTCCTGTCATGCCCATGTCCTAATGCCGATGACTCGCGACTTTGATTATCAGTATGGCGGATGCCGATTTTGAACAGATCAAGAAGCTGCAGCAGGAGCGTAATGCTGCAGCTGCAGCGAAGAAGGGATCGCGAACGTTTGATCCATCAAACCAACGCACCGACGTCTCCACGAAGGCCAGCCTGAATGAGGCTTTCGACACTACCCTCTACGATCGAAACGGCGACGACAAATATGCAGGATATCATCAAAGTCTCCCCGCAGGCGATGTGGAGGATGAAGATATGGAGGATGCCGGCACGTCGGGACGTCTCGTTGGCCAATACACCGCGACCAGGGCCCAGATTGACGAGTTTGCGCGTGGCAGCGGAGTTGAGGAGGATGACATCTTGGCAGGACGGGGCGAGCGCAGCAATCGGATAACGGATCGAGAGACCGACTACCAGAAGCGCCGGTTCGATCGCGTGCTGACGCCGACTCGAGTCGACCCCTTTGCTGCGAACCGCCAAGCTGGCAGCGGCGGTGAGACCTTTCGAGATGTGATGGAGAGGCGGGAGCTGGAGAGAGAAGAGGATCGAGTTCAACGAGCCGTGGAAGCAAAACGGCAAAACAACGACCAGGGCGAGGCTGTGGCCGACCACCAGGCAACTCTCAAGTATACCGACAAGGAGAACGAGGAAGCCGGCTCGACCGAGAATGCCACCGGGCGCAAGCGCAAGAAGAGGTGGGACGTTTCAGCCCCCGAACCGAAAGAGGAGACTCCGCAGCCGGGGACGAAGAAGCGATCGCGATGGGACCAGGCACCTGCCGTGGGTCAACTCAATGGAGATGCCACGAAGAAGCGTTCGCGATGGGATCAAGCCCCAGCCGCGACTCCGATCGGCGACCAAGGCCTTGTCACGCCTGCACACCCGTCTCTGCAAGGCGGCACTTTGGCGCCTCTGAGCTTCGGCACCGATGTCTCCGCCCGCAACGCCCCCATCAGCGACGAGGAGCTGGATGCTATACTTCCTGGGCCGAACGAAGGATACAAGATTCTCGAACCTCCACCTGGTTATGCGCCGGTGCATGCGCCAACCCATAAGGTGGCGCAAACACCCCTGCCGACATCAGGGTTTACGATGCAGGACCCTGATGCCGTGAGAGTCTCCGGCCAGCCCATGCAGAAGGCAATTCCGGGAATGTGGGATTTGCAGTTTCTCAAGCCTGAAGATGTTGCATATTTCGGAAAGCTATCAGACGGCGCGGACGAAGACACTCTGAGCGTGGAAGAGCTTAAGGAGAGGAAGATCATGAGGCTTCTGCTGAAAGTGAAGAACGGGACCCCCCCTATGCGAAAGACGGCCCTGCGACAGCTCACTGACAATGCCCGAAGCTTTGGTGCCGGGCCCTTGTTCAACCAGATTCTTCCGCTGCTCATGGAGAAGAGCCTTGAAGATCAGGAGCGCCACTTGCTCGTCAAGGTTATTGATCGCATCCTCTACAAGCTGGACGACATGGTCCGCCCATATGTGCACAAGATCCTGGTTGTCATCGAGCCTCTCCTGATCGACCAAGACTATTATGCCCGGGTCGAGGGAAGCGAGATCATTTCCAATCTCAGCAAAGCAGCTGGCCTTGCGACGATGATCAGCACGATGCGGCCGGACATTGATCACGTTGATGAGTACGTCCGCAACACGACCGCAAGAGCGTTTGCGGTTGTCGCGTCGGCCTTGGGCATTCCTGCATTATTGCCCTTTCTCCAAGCAGTCTGCCGGAGTAAGAAGTCCTGGCACGCCCGGCACACCGGGGTGAAGATTGTGCAGCAGATTCCTATCTTGATGGGCTGTGCCATTCTCCCATACCTTAAGCGTCTCGTGGATTGCATTGCACCGTGCCTCAATGACGAGCAGACAAAGGTGCGCACTGTCACTAGTTTGGCCATTGCCGCCCTGGCCGAAGCATCCAACCCCTACGGTATTGAGAGCTTTGACGACATTCTCAACCCTCTCTGGACCGGTGCCCGCAAGCAGCGCGGCAAAGGTCTGGCCGGCTTTTTGAAGGCCGTTGGCTACATCATCCCTCTGATGGATGAGGAATATGCCAACTATTACACCAGTCAGATTATGGAGATCCTTCTACGCGAGTTTTCGTCCCCGGATGAGGAGATGAAGAAGGTGGTGCTGAAAGTCGTCTCGCAGTGTGCCAGCACGGAGGGCGTCACGGCTGGCTATCTGAAGGAACACGTCCTCGACGAGTTCTTCAAGGGCTTTTGGGTTCGGCGCATGGCCCTGGACAAGCGAAACTATCGGCAGGTTGTTGAGACGACCGTCGACATCGGCCAGAAGGTTGGCGTCAGCGAAATCCTTGAGAGGATAGTTGGAAACCTCAAGGACGAAAGCGAGGCGTACCGGAAGATGACAGTGGAGACTGTCGAGAAGCTGGTGTCATCTCTCGGGGCCGCTGATATTGGAGAGCGTCTGGAAGAGCGGCTTGTTGATGGCATCCTGCACTCGTTTCAGGAGCAGTCGGTGGAGGACGTCGTCATGCTCAATGGATTTGGTTCGGTTGTCAATGCCCTCGGCACACGCTGCAAGCCATACCTGCCTCAAATTGTCAGCACGATTCTATGGCGGCTGAACAACAAGTCGGCGACTGTGCGACAGCAAGCAGCCGACCTTATTTCCCGAATCGCCATGGTCATGAAGCAGTGCGGCGAAGATGCGCTGATGGGCAAGCTCGGCATTGTTCTGTACGAATATCTCGGCGAAGAGTACCCTGAGGTTCTGGGGTCGATTTTGGGGGCGCTGCGATCCATCGTCACAGTCGTCGGCATCAGTCAGATGCAGCCTCCCATCAAGGATCTCCTGCCGCGGCTGACTCCTATTCTCCGCAATCGACACGAAAAGGTCCAGGAGAACACCATCGATCTCGTCGGCCGCATTGCTGATCGAGGTCCCGAGAGCGTGAACGCTCGTGAATGGATGCGAATCTGCTTCGAGCTGCTTGACATGCTGAAGGCGCACAAAAAGGGCATCCGCCGCGCCGCCAACAACACCTTTGGCTTCATCGCAAAGGCCATCGGGCCCCAGGATGTTCTCGGGACCCTCCTGAACAACTTGCGCGTGCAGGAGCGCCAGTCTCGTGTCAATACCGCCGTGGCCATTGGCATCGTCGCCGAGACCTGTGCGCCGTTCACTGTGCTTCCCGCTCTCATGAACGAATACCGTGTGCCGGAGCTGAATGTGCAGAACGGCGTGCTCAAATCGCTCTCCTTTTTATTCGAGTACATTGGCGAGATGGCCAAGGACTATGTCTACGCCGTCACGCCTTTGCTCGAAGACGCCCTCATCGACCGGGACCAGGTTCATCGCCAAACGGCCGCGTCTGTTGTCAAGCACATTGCGCTCGGTGTTGTGGGACTGGGCTGCGAGGATGCCATGGTCCATCTTCTGAACCTGCTGTATCCCAACCTGTTTGAAACGAGTCCCCACGTCATTGACAGAATCGTGGAAGCGGTCGAAGCCATCCGTGTGGCCGTAGGACCTGGGCTGGTGCTGAACTATGTTTGGGCGGGCCTTTTCCACCCGGCGCGAAAAGTGAGGACGATATATTGGAGGGTTCTGTCTGACTGCTACATTGGGGCGGCTGATTCCATGATCCCCTACTATCCCGACCTGGAGGAAGACAAGGTAGACCGGCCAGAGCTGGCCATTACATTGTAGAGCGCACTTCTTTTTTCTTTCCCTTGTCGTTTGCAAAACACTATCTTGTATTTTAGGTTTTTTTTTTATTTGATTGTTCTTGCGTCATTGTCCCTCGTTGTTCTACTGTTGTCGCTCACAAGATCCATGCAATAATCATGTTACACGCTGCAACGTTTCTTCTGCTAGCAATTACCAAGACATATGATGTGCTTTACACTATTCCGTGACCTATGTCTACTGGCTGCAGTTCTTGGTGGTATGCCTCGTCTACCGTAGACAGGCCAAACAGCATGTACTCCTCCCATTTGGTTAAAATAACCTTGCTGACAATGCCTTTGTTGAAAGACACAAACCATGCTTCTTCTCTATCCTCTTTGTGAACCGTCGCGCCACAGTATTTTGTTTTCCCTTCCGCTGTTGAATATGCCACAAGAGCAAGCGAAACTTGGATATCGTCTTGCGCGCCATGTGGCATGAATAGAAGAAGCAAACAAACCACAAATGAAATACAATTGTCAAAAATGGACAACCGAATGTAACAAACTGCCCTTCTGGGAACATGTTTCCCACTGCCAATCTAAAAGGAAAAAAAAAAAAAGTGACGCAATGATACCCTCTTCTCTCGTGAAAAACCTAAGGTATGTTGAAACCGTACGCCTATGCTATCATCATTCCCGCTCATTTTTTCTATGAGCATAACAAATGCCTTTTGTTTGAGGAAAAAAAAAAAAGTAAAAACAATGAGAAACTGAAAAAGGGGGCTAAATATCGTCGAAAGAACGGAAAGAAATATGCAGGAGAGAAGTTGATTCTCTCGCGCAGGTACTTCCCATGCAGCTTTGCCCTGGCTGGTTTCTTTTTGCGATGCATTTCGGACCCTTAAAACTTGAGTGCCTTGGGCTTCTCCCAAGAAAAGTTCTGGTTCGTGCCAAAGTGGCCGTTCTTGGCCGTCTGGAAGTAGATGGGCTTGGCCAGATCCAGCTCCTTGACGATGACACCAGGGCGCATGTCAAAGTTCTCCCGCACAATCTCGACCAGCTCGTCGGAGGACTTCTCTGACGTGCCGTAGGTCTCGATGAACAACGAAAGCGGCTCAGAAACACCAATGGCGTAGGACAGCTGGACCAGAGCGCGGCGGGCCAGGCCAGCGGCCACCAGAGACTTTGCAATCCAGCGGCCGAGGTAGGCAGCGGACCGATCGACCTTGGAGAAGTCCTTGCCCGAGAAGGCACCGCCACCGTGTGCGCCCCAACCACCGTACGTGTCGACGATGATTTTGCGGCCGGTCAGACCGGCATCGCCCTGGGGACCACCGATAATGAAGAGACCAGAGGGTTGGATCTGAACACGGGTTAGATGGCCAGACAGATATCAAGCAAGAAGGGATTGCTAGCATGGGCCGCGGGAAAAGCGGGACGACGGAAAACATACGTGGTAGATCGTGTCATCATCAAGGTACTTGGCGGGAATGACCTTCTTGATGATCTTCTCCTTGATCTCCTTGCGCAGGTTCTCGGTGGTGATCGCCTCGCTGTGCTGGGCAGACACGACAACGGTGTGGACGCGCTGCGGAACAACGGCACCGCCGTCGTGCTTGTACTCAATGGTGACCTGCGTCTTGGTGTCGGGGCGCAGCCACGGAAGGCTGCCATCCCGGCGAGCAGCAGACATGGCGGCGTTGAGCCGGTGGGCAAGCAGCAGGGTCAGGGGGAACAGCTCAGGCGTCTCATCGGTGGCGTAGCCAAACATGATGCCCTGATCACCGGCACCGAGCTCCTCGAGAGCCTTCTCGTAGTGAAGGCCCTGAGCAATGTCGGCAGACTGCTCCTCAATGGCAACAAGCAAGTTCAGGGTCTTGTGGTCAAAGCCCTTGGACGAGTCATCGTAGCCAATGTCCTTGATGGCGTTGCGGACAACCTTTTGGTAGTCGATCTTGGTCTTGGTGGTGATTTCACCAAAGACCATGACCATGCCCGTCTTGGTGGCCGTCTCACAGGCAACCTTGGACAGCGGGTCGTTAGCCAGGCAGGCATCAAGGATAGCATCCGAGACCTGATCGGCAATCTTGTCTGGATGACCTTCTCCGACAGACTCGGACTGAGGCGGTGAGTGGGGTCAGCTGGCGAAACATGGTGGCAGAACAGTTAGAAGGGGGGGCTATCTCACGGTGAACAAGAACGTCCCAGTCTTGTGCTGTTGCCACGCCGGCAAGCTAGAAGCACCGTTGACACCGTTGGAAGACATGTTGGAGAGGGGGGATGGGCAAAAAAGGCGAGCAGAGGAGCGATTTCGGAAGGTAGCGGATGCAATGTCAAAACCAGCCGGCAAACTGGACTCGCGAGGAAAGCAAGTCAGCCACGAGAATTGGGAGAACAATCTTTGAACAGGAAGGTCAGGACTACCTAGCAGAGGACTGAGTGCACAATTGGGACGATCGTTTGCTATGAGGGCAGAAGAAGAAGGTTGAGAGGAGAAGAGAGAAGGGAAGAGCAAAGAGGGGTTCCTGAAATATTTTTAAAGTGGAGATAATGCTTTGATGCTATTGTCGCCATAGCACGTGTTGACGCCGTTAGCCATAGAATGCCAATTAGCCAATAGCTTGTAGCCAATCAGCGCTTACATCTGACGGCTTTTGCTCTTAGCCGATATCCGGCTTCAAAATACAATAAACGGCCAGCGGCAGCACGTTGCCGAAAGAGAAGGTCAGAATACAGTTAAAATCCCGGCAAAAACAAGACAAATTGTATCCAATTCGGAATTTTCTACCTTTAATCGTCTAGTTCTGGCTGTGTGCGTCAATCGAAATCCCGAACCACGGCAAAGGCTATCTCGGAGCCTAGATTGCGGAAACACGGCAATACGGATCTTACCAGGTTATTCCGAAGCGGGGAGGGACAGTATACTGGATACGCACATACCGCACAAGACGGCCAAGCATTACCCCGGCAAGCATTACCCTAGCAAGCATCGCATTGGCAAGGGTCGAACGCCTCATGATGTCTTGTTTCAAAATCAAGAGGATGCTGAATGCGAATTCAAATAACATTCTATTTTCAAAGCCAAATATTTACTGTGTTGTACGAAAATCTGGTTGTGAATGCCAGTATGATTTTAGCATGGTCAGAACAAAACGGACAAGCCATCTGGCTGTCTGGAAAGCAAATTATCGGTAGCAGACTCCCTATAAAAATGTCTATAACTTCCAACGGGACATCATTTTAGGTTCAAGTTTAACGTTTGAAGATTATCATCGATTTTGCCTAGGGAGTTGAAAGCGTGAAATTATATATAGTTTGCTTAGCAACAGGAGCAAAATAGTAGGTGTGCTGTACTGCTCATCCTGTAAATCTTTGGCGGTCCGGCGGCTATGATATATCGCATGTGGACACGTAGATATGTAATATGATGTTGGGGGTGTGTTGGGTGTTCTATTTCCCAAGGATCTACAGGGCAGAGGTTGTGCGTCACCCAAGACGGGAACGGGTATCCCGACATTGCATTTTCGTGGTTATCCTCTTGCCGATGGGCATCGAAGTGCGGGACTTTGGGTTATGGAGATGCCGGTTAGCTAGGTTCTAACCCGTATCTGCGGCGAACAGTGATCGTCTTGATCAATGGCAACATGATTATATTGAAAAAAAAAGAAAGCAAAATCAATCAGCACACGCTGAAGCACGTCAGCATGATTTGCAAAGTTTGGTCTCTTTTTCCCTCGCTTGCACAATTATAGTTATTTTCCCAATGCAATACACTCACCGACAAAGTCCTCACATAGGGAGATCATATCGTCTCATGACTGAGTGGCAAACGTACAGGTCACAAATGCTTTTCTCTATCCGTAGGGACCCGAGGGAAGCGTCGATTTACGTCTTGTACCGCGATCTTTTGCGTCGTTCATCCGATTCTTATCCACTAACCCTGCTTGCATCCGTTGTCAGATACGAGCAGTATGTATACATACCAGTACTCGCACATCACACACTCGCACACCTGCTCACTCGCACGCCCACACACACACACACACGCCCACACAGCCCACACAGCCCACACCCACACACCCTTTGGAGATGATGGGCAACGAAAGGCCTCCTCCCCTATGAATAATGGGCATATGCAAAATCTCGCGATTTTTCCTCTTGTTTGTTTTCTCGCTTTTGAATGAGCGGGCACAGACGCGAAGCGGATTGGTGCGGTACCATACCTATGAAATGCCGTCCCCATATACTGCGTGCCATGTTTGATTTTCCACAACGACCGTCACGGTTGCTGATTCCGAGCAAAGCTACCAGCCATTCGAATTGCTTCGTACCATTACGTGCTCAGTCGTTGTATCGTATCTTACACATACGGGGAGAATAGGGGAAAATCACAGCTGCCTCCCCACCGCACCAACGGACCTGCTGGTGGTAAATGACCACAACCCGCACCGGTCAATGAGACTCGTGGGTTGACCATGGTCGTATTGGGGTTCTGTGGACAGGTAACACGCATGCATGCCAACCCAACGGATGCTACAGCAATCAGCGAATGCAAAGCGGTCATATGGAGCAAGGAGGCACGAGTGCGGAGTGGAAGAGAGATATGGGATACACAGTAAGCGGAGGCAGAGTGGGCGGGACGACAACTGACTGTGCTAGCCCCCCCCCCCCCCCCCCCCGTTGACAAAACCGTGCAGGTAGGAGTACTTTGTACTCTGCGGGTATACCGCTTGCAGCTCTAGTCGAGGCATTTGTGCCGAGCAGCATGTGCACGTACGCGGCAGTTGGCAACGGCGGCAACTCCGACGACAGGCGTGCTAGCACGGCGGAGGTTGCTAGTTTGACAAGAGCCTTGGGGGCGGCGGTGGCGGTGGGGGATTTGGTGCGCCGTTTGGTGCATTTCCTTCCCAGTAGGACGTCTCGGCATTCTGATCGACATTGTCTGCGAATGGCTTGGTATGGGAGAGATATTCACAAAGCTCCATCAAGACAAGATAACTCCGGTATACTATCTTACTAGCAAGCTCGGCGACGTTGGAAAGAAAAAAAAACGGCTCTTCTTCGCTTTAATTTAACAGGCAAACATTCCTGTGCGAGAAACAAGGCTGCTGTTGACATTTGCCGAACGCTGGAAGGGGAAAACAAAAAAAGGTTGCCAACATCAAAAAAGAAGGGATCGCCCACTAATCAATCCCTGCCATGACATTTGTGGAGTGGCAGGTACCGGTACGATGTGCGCGAGCAAGGTATGGGCGTCGCAAAAGAGTATATGATCAACAGGACAATGTGTCCCTTTCCGCGGGATGAGCCAAGCTGAGCTGCGAAGCTCGTACGTCCAACCTGAACTCGTCGAGAGAGAGAGAGAAGCTAGTTTGGACCCTTGGTCTTCAGCGTCATATTCCAACGGCTTTTTCTACTCTGTCTCATCTTACTTTTCTTTCAGCGTTTTTACACCCTGAAAAGTGGCCGAACTTGCCGTCTAGGGCAAAATCAAGAATCGACGGGCTGTGTTCATTGTTCCCATTCAGAGTAAGCTTGGTAGAATGGTGCGACAGACCCATGCTCGCATCCCCCATCATAAGTGGCCCAGTGACAGCCAGAGTGGCACCTGCAGTGGGGGCGATCCCCATTAGGCGCCCCCTTGCAATTTGTGTTTTTTTTTTTTTTTTTTTTTTTTTTTTTTTTTTGAGGGGACTCTCATACCAGCTCTCGAGCGGGTACTTTGAAAGGAAACGCGGAGACGCCTTTTGGGTCGGGAGATATGGTAATGTAAGATATGTCCGGTACGAGTACGAGTTACCAGCGTGCACACGCGCGTTCATCTTCCAATGATGGCAGGTCCCCTGACGAGCATGCATGGATGCATGCAGGCAGAGGCGGCAGCAGAGGCGCGCCAGGTCAGGGTCCTTTTGCTATGTACGCTGTTTTAGGCGCCTGCTTCCTAGAGATGCGCCTGCAGTGACAGGTGCATGGACAAGGCCGCGGGCGCTGCCGGCGGCGATCGTCGCAACGTCCGTCGACCCCAGATGGCAATTTGTTGTCCGGCCAGCTACTCATACATAGTGTGGGCAATACGACGGTATAGATTGGACAAGACGAACACGAGCGCACTCATTCGTCTGGGCGTTCTTCGGCGGCACGCGCAAGACCCCCCCCCCTTCCCCCTTCCCCCAAGGCATACGGCACGGGCACATGACACGCACAGCATTAAGATTAGCTGGGCAGCGAATTATGGACAAGGTTGGGGATGCGGCAGGGACGGGGACTTACACGAGCATCTATGCGGCAATGCGTAGCAGCCTCGCCATGGCGATTCTCGTTCATATTTCGGCGTATTTGCCGATGCTACGCAGATGGGGAATGATGAGCATGGGAGACGTGACCACAGACTTGCCCAATTTAAAGTTTCATTGTGGCTTGACGGCTAGGGCGTCGTGATCGGCCCTGTTTCAAGTGCAATGCCTGGGAAAAAAGAGGCAGCGTGGTAATCTCGGCTTGTAATGAGTGCGAGGTAGCAGTGCCCAAAAGTTTCAAATGAGCAGCGACCTTGCCGGCGTGACAGCGGGAAGCCATCCAGTTAGCCACTGGCACTAATACTGGCAGGGCTAGCCCTAGTCGTAATGACCCTGCACGCCTCCGGTACTCGAGCTTTGTACTTGGTGGACGGAGCATGCCGCTTGCTCGTATTTCATTCTGCCTTGCTGGCGGGAGAGAAGAGAACATGGGGGTGGGCAGATGTTTGATTATACCATACCCATCGCCTTCTCCACCGGCGAGGAATGGGAGCGAGAAAACCCGACGAGGCGTGCAAAAGGCGTCTAAACTACAGGGTACAAAGATGCTTTGCACCGAAACCCGCTGTACCAGTACGACGTAGTACCTGGGGAGCGTACCGTCAGCGCTCTACTGTCGCATCACAGCTCGTGCCGCTCGTCCTCCGGCTCCTGCTCGTGGTCGTGTCTGGGGCAATCGCGCTCGCTCGCCAAGTCATACGTGTACTCGTACGTGTTGTTTTTCCTTTGCTGCAAAGTTTGGTTAGCCATGGCGCCCCCGTTAGGAACTAGGGGGGGTGTTTACCCGGACCTGGAAGGATTGGCAACACCCGTACGGATTAGGCCAGCTGGGGCCCCAAAACGGGCAAGGGAATGGCGCTAGGGTGTGCATGTCCATTGTTGTCTTTCCTAGCCATTGTTCGGTTGTATTTTCACCAGGTCGGCGACCAGATCCAGAAAAAAAAAAAAGAGCAAAAAAAAAAAAAAAAAAAAACGACAACCAGAGAAGAGCAGTGGGGTTTGGGCGAGTGGAGAAGAAGCCGTTGCTTTTCTAGCAATTCGCACATACCACGGTAGATTCGCTCGAGGGCGTGCGAACAAGACTGGCACAAAAAATACGAGCGGGCCAAGACGAGGCGACATCTTCTTTTCTGCCATGAGGTTGTTCCCGCGCTGGGTTTCTGTGGCATTTAATCGCCGTCGCGTCCGGGAGGGCGATTCGGTAGTTCTGTGCACCGAGCCCATGATCGCTGCAAGTACCGGAGCCATTGGTATTTTAGTGCAGTGCAACGGGGATCATCTGAGAGGGGGTTTGGGGTTTCATTCGACGAGTGTGCGGATTTTGCGAGACCAAGGGCGGCTTGGGTGGTATCTCTGGCCGTGGTATGACGACACCGTCTGCTATCTTATCTCTCTGGCTGCCCGTGCGGTATAATTACATATTGTGAAGCAGACAGCCAGAGCCGCTGGAGGCGATGGTTTGAGAACAAGACTCCATATCCCCACACCCAGACAAGAACGTGTGCTCGTAACAGCGCCTGCCCTGGTGCCCTGGTGCCCTGGTGCCCTGGTGCCCTGGTGCCCTGGTGCCTTGGTGCCCTGTCCTGGTGCTTCCCCTGGTGCTCTGATGTCCTGCTGCCCTGATGCCCTGGTGCTCTGATTCCTTGGTGCCCTTGTCGCAATCGTGCAGAGGCCACCTTCTGCACATTACTCGAGGCAAATCAAGGAAACTGGCGGCTTGTGGCCGCACTGTTGGCCTGCTGGCTCTGACTGGACCGGGAGACAAACCGGCGCGCCAATTGGCCTGGTCGACGCTGTTGCATGTGCACATGCCTGCCGGCCTCGGAACGACAGTGGGTTTTGCTCGCAAGCCCGCAGCCCCTCCCCCCTTCGTTTAGTTCGCTTTCTCTCTCTTCCCCTCTCTTTTCTCTCGCTCTCTCTCTCTCTCTCTCGCTCCTGTGCTGGAACCCTATTTTTCCATTTTCTTTTTTGCTTTTTCGCCTTGATTGTCCCATCGCCCCCATCGTGATTGCCAGTGCTGTTTCCATCTTTGTCGTTGATGTATTTGGCCACGGCGAGACATCGACCATAGTAGTTCGCGGATCGCATTCCGACCTTTGTGTCTTCATTTTCTCATGTTTCAATGTTGCCTACCTAATTTTTTTCACCCCCCTTTTTTATAGCACGCACGTTTTCCCCCGGTCCTGTATCGGATTTGCATACGACTGAACTTGGTTGATTCCGTGCTAGCTAAACTACCCTGCTTGGGCAGCTATGGCAGGTATGACGTGGAAGGCTTGAGAGAAAGGGGGGGGGGGGGGTGAGGAGACAAGACGAGAGAAAAAAGAAAGATACATAGCTAGGCTACTTCGCCTCCCTCTGCCGGCAGGCCCACTACCCCCACAAGCGGTACGCTAAATTCGAAATGAGAGAAAAAAAAAAGGCAAGACGGGCGAGGAGGTTAGGGCAGTGGAAAGGGGAAAAAGGGCGACCGAAACTACACCCAAGCTTGGGAGCCTACCTGGCCAGTGCGGAGAACAGGCCGGTTCACATGGAAAGACACCATGGGAAAAAAGAGAGGTGATGAGGCACATACGGCCAAATGCGCGCCTGCCGAATTCTTTTGCGAGGATGGATGAAATGCTCGTCATACATTCAAACCACAAACACGAGCATCTTGGAAAACCAGCCGGGCGGATTGGCGAGGAAAATCACAGCGCCTGTATGGTGTAATCAGGTACCGGGGGTGTACCTGTCATATGTGCTTGTCCCATATAAAGAAATGTGCTGCCGGTGGGCTGTGGGCACCTCTGCTACCCATGCCTATTACTCTGTGGGTGCGTTATCGCAGCTATCTCCCCAGCAGTGCCCCCAGCAGTGCCCCCAGCAGTGTGCCGCCTGCAAAAGTGGACGAAAGCAACCCCCCCCCCAGCCGCCAGCCAACCAGCAATTTCGAATTCCACCGAGAAGAATACCGGGTCCTGAACCCCCCCCCGTGATTAACCCGCTGAGCACCCATGGACCCGCTGGACTAGTCCGTGACGCCAACAACAACCGGACGATCAAAAACACCTGTATTTTTCGCACTATGCTGGTATTCCAGTTTAGGGGCAACAAACCTTATGTGCACCATTCCCTCTGCGGGTACAGGCGGAGTGCTCCGTGCTCGCGCGAAGCACTGTGCAATCAACCACAGTGCGAGCACTTTGTGCCTCTGCGCTCCTCGTACTCCGTAGCGCTTCCAGCGTTTCTAGCCTCTGGTGACGTGCTGTTGCTCCGTGCTTTCCAACGCTGCTGGTCTCCTGTCGCCTGTTGTCGCCTGCTGTTGCCAGCTGCCGTTGCTGTTCATCGCCCTGACCAAAAAAAAGAAAAAAAGAAAAAAAAAAAGACTCTTCGTCTCAACGTTCAGGTCCCCTGCTCGCAGCATGCGCGAATCTTACTTTGCTCGTACTTACCCAGCCTGCCGGCTGCGCCCACGCGATCCCTCGCTTTTATGGAGTAATTGTATAACACTTTCCACTTCCAGTGAAGCCTCTTTTTGCACACACCCTGGCCACCCAGAGATGCGCCATCTTTCCAAGGCGACAGGGCCCCACCAACTGCTGTTCCCTCCTTTTCAAAACCCTGTCATTACCTCACCCCTACTAAGTTACCCCCCATTTTTAAAGGCACCCCCTCTCTCTCTCTCACCCTTCACTACGTACGGGGTCTTGCTCCTCTGGAGTGCATCTCTATCATACACACACACTGACAGCACAAAGTTCTCGCTGTCCCTCACCTGCGCGCTGGGAACGACCGACTATGTAAACCTCTGCCTACCTACCCTCATTTTTTTTTTTTCCCTTCCCAAGTCGTCTGCCCCCGGCTGATCCTCTCACACACTACTTGCCCTTCCATCTTCATTGCTGGCTTTGGCTTCGCCTGATCTACCTTGCAGCCTCTCTCGACCCCCACTGACATCTTCACCTCGTCCCGGGCCCGTGGTTTCTGCACGCCGCTTTCCTGAAGCGATCCCTGGCACCATCTGTACCATCTGCACCATCTGAACCTGTCAACCCTGCAGCAACCAGTCCCCCCCCCCGGACACCCTTGCATCATCGACTCCAGCTACCAAACCTGGCCAGTGAAGCCGTCCCAGCTAGGTAAGATGAAAAACTAGACAGATGTCCAGCGGTGGCAAGTTTCCTCTTTTCCTCTTCTTTCCCGCTGACACTACTTAAGGTACAAAGGCCACCGCAGCATTCTCAACACCGCTGGGCTGTGGCTCGACCTGCCCTGCTACCACGCTTCTGACTGCTTGCCCTTCCGCCTTCCGTCCACCCAACTGGCACCATCTCCGCCGGCCCACCTTCCCCCATCCCACCCCCTTCTGTGCAAACGCACTTAAGGATTGCCGTTCCCACATTTTCCCTCAAGGCTTGACTGTTCAGGGGGATAATAGTCAAGAACGACGGCCAACTATCTTTGTTCCTTTTTGTTCTACCGGCAAACATCTTGTCACCCTTGTCGTCCTTCGAACTGACCTGATATCTTCGTCCCCAAATAACTTGTGTTCCTGAACCTCATTCTGTCAACCAACGTCTTCCCCGGAACGGAAGTCGCTGTTGTTTCATTGTTTCATTCTTTAATAACAGACACCCTTGTCCTCTCCCCCCTCATTCTTGAGCCATCTCGTCTCACAATATGACGATGACAATCGATACCAACCAGCATCGCTTTCCTCTTAATCTCGACCACATGTCCTCTTACTCTCCACATCCTCCCCAGTTCACAAATCCCTGGGTGTCGTCGTCAGCAGCTGCGACACACCCTCAAGCCAGCTCGTCAGCCATGTATTTGGGCTCCCAAGTGACGCTTCACCCTTCCCTAAACATGGGCAATACGAAGCATCACCAGCAACAACTACCTCCCCCGCAAGAGCCGTCATGTCAGCCTCAACCGCCATCTCATCACTCACAGCATCTCCACCAGCAGCAGCAACAACAACAACAGCAGCAGCAGCAGCATCACCAACAACAGCAGCAACAGCAACAGCAGCAACAACAACAACAACAACACCAACACGCCCAGCATCACGCGCCGCACAACCAGTCAAACACGTCTGTCAACCCATCAACACAGCCGCATATGCATCGCCTCGGCAGCGGTGCAGGCACTTCTATGGCTGCCTATGGCACGGTGGCCGTGACGGCTGCTGGCACAGACAATTCGCACAGGAGCAGCGTGTCGGACGCCGTCTACGTTGGGCAGCGAGAAATTCTTTCACTTCCCCAGGACATTCTCAGTCTCAGCCGCATTGCGCCCCAGCAGACGGCGACATCGGCTGCCTATGATCCTACTTACACAGCACCATCGCCCGTCCATCCAGCCTATGCTACGTCTTCCACGCCGTACGATCATATGGGCTATGTTACCGCACCAAGTCGCCCAACTTTTGCAATGCCTTCAGACTCTGACAGCAGGAGATACTCCCAACCCCAACCGTGAGTTTCAGCTGCATCCTATTCTTTGCATTTTTGCATTTGGACCAACGGGTCTCTCTGTTCGCAGTGAAGAAGCACAAAACTAAGACTGTTTTCACAGAAGCATTCAAAATGATGACCGGAGGAGCTTTGCGGAAGCCATCGAGGCAAGCCACGGCATTTTGTCCCTGAGCCAGGAGACGCCGCGGCCTCTCTACAACAGACCACGGGGCTCTGCTGAATCCTACGGTTTCCCGCCAGCCCACAGCACCAGCTCCAGCGTGTCAAGTACTGGCTTCAATGGCTTTTACGGAGGTGGCTCGGTTGACTCCAGCGTGAGCGACTACTCTACCGCTGGTTCCGACATGGAGCCCATTGCGTCTCGCGCTCTGCCGATGCCGCGGCCACAAGGCTTTGTCACCGCGCCTAGCCAGGTCCCTCCTCCGGCACCCCAGTCGATGATGAGCCAGTTCAGCTCCAAAATGACAAACACGGCTCAGAAGAAGCACAAGTGCAAAGTTTGCGACAAGCGGTTTACACGGCCGAGCTCCTTACAGACGCACATGTACAGCCACACAGGAGAGAAGCGTAAGTTTTTGCTTCGGCTGATTTTGTTTTTGTTCTCTACTAATACCGTACAGCGTTCTGCTGCAAGGTTGAAGGCTGCGGCCGTCACTTCAGCGTTGTGTCAAACCTGCGGCGTCATCGCAAGGTGCACAAAGATCAGCCCCCATCCGACGCCGGATCGGAAGACCACCATTCAGAATGATCGGCTTGCAGCAGCTTCAATACTCCTCGATTTCGGTTCTCACCCACACTATTTTTTTTTTTACTTGTTCACGACACAAAATCCATATTTATATTTTAATTTTCTTGGTTTTCTCACCAGTCTCTTTTCCGGCGTCCTGTTACTAGCCTGTCGCTTCTGTGTTTTGATGATTTGCTTTTTGAGGAATTCAGATGAGGGATTGGGAATGCCTTTCGTTCTTGGAGCCATGGACAACTGTTTTCAAGCTTTGCCAGTGTAATTATTACAGGATCAGAACACGGGGGTATCGTTCAGGGTGAAAATAACGAGAACTGAGATGCAATTGGGCTCTCAAAGGCAAATACTATTTTTTATGACTGGCGTTTTCATCACGTTTGCAAAGCCCGTCTATACTATGCTCATGTGCAATTCTGGACAGACCCTTGTATTTCGAAGTACGAGATATCTTCATCGCCGGAGACAGCTCTATGTCAATTGCCATTCCGGCAAGATGATGAGACTTTTTTCAAACTTTCCTTTATTCGGCCAATCTATTCGTAGCTTTCCGATATAGTTCTGCTTCTCCTATTCAGCTTGTCCTATTCAGCTGTTACCAGTTTATCTACTTGGCTTTAAATTGGTTCTGTGTAATAATAACTCACAGTGTTCCCCAGAAGTGTCGTAACTTTGCACTGCAAGGATCAGCTAATCTGCAAGTCTTGGCCCTCCCAGATAATCACAGACGTGACCGGGGTGTCAATTGTTTCAGCAGAAGCATTAGCTTGCTCGCACATAGCTAATGACGTAGTCTCGCGACCGAGCGCTCCTTTTCCCACATTGACCGGGCCACGGGGAAACAACGGGACTCTATAATATGTATTTACACAGGGGGGGGGGGGGGAGGTGGGCTTTTTCTCCTTTTCAAAAATGACGTCACGGGACTGTTTCAGTTATCATATCTGCAATACGAGGCGGCAACGACGTCTAATACTCTTTTTTTTGCCGAGCAACAAAAGATTCCGCGGGTATTGTCTCACCAAGACACCGACTTGGACTTCGCTGGTAAAATCCCGGCATTCTTCGCGGAGTTCTGCGCAGAAGCTGCCATTTGCTAGTGTGAATTGGAGGATAGAAAGTGAGACCTATACGATGTGTCTGTCCCCATAAAAACGGCAGCTAGACAGTTCATGTTCCTAGAGATTAGCTCTATTTAGACCCTGGGCAGGACGTCCATATATTCCACAAAACCAATCTAACATGGCCCATTCTCTCCAAACGTCTATTAATTTCCTCATCCGTACAATCCATCTTTCAAAATAGATAAATATACACTCCGACATGTTGTCTGATAAAGGCGGAAGAACAAAGAGTCCTCGCTTGTGAAATGTTTCGAGGGCGGCGCTATTCCGAACGTGCGCTCTTTGTCTTCTTGCTCCGGAACTTCATCATGACAAGCACGAGAAGATATGATGATAGGCAGAACAATGCCGTGATTCCGGTCTGGGTTTCACATTGTCAGTGTGACCTGTGTATAAGCGGTGGAAAAAATAAGGACGCACATCTCGCCATGGGTAGCTGCGCTCTTTCACGTTGAACGTCTTGGCATAGTCCGCCCCTGTGCGGTAAGGGCAGTATAGACAACTTGACGTGGCGCTCGTGTTGTTGGCATAGCCGGCATGGGATGCGAAAAAGTCGGCCATGTACTGCCCACACGTCTGCCCAGCAGGTGGGTCAAAGGTGGTAAATCGTTTGCAAGCAACCTTTACATCCCAGAGCGCCGTGCCGAAGAGACCGCCGACGAGGTACGTAAAGGGATCAAGGTAGCTTAGCCAGTACCTCCAGAACGGCTGCATTTTCCCATAAGGAACAACCACGCCACAAAAGCTGATCAGCCCGGCGCCAATCAGCAGGGGGTTGGAGATGGCGGCAAAGTACACGTTGGGCGCATATGCAGCAATGCTCTGGCCAATGGACGTGTAGAGGAATTCGTAGACTAATGGGGGGGGGGCAAGTTAGCAATTGCGACGCGGCAGATGAGCAAGGCCGTGCCATACAGATCATCTGCAAGTAGATGTGGCCCGAAATGCTAGCATCCACTGGGAAGCCGGCCGTAAAGTACCAGCAACCAAAGTAGAGCGTTGCACAAATGATGAGGTACGGTATCTCGGATACCACTTGGGCAGCTACAAAGGCAAGCCAATGGTACGTTTTTGACTGCAGCTGCTGTCAGAACATGCAACTCAAAGATTGCGCGTGTAAATGAACCGCTCACCTTCTTTTCGCGGGTCTCGAAGAGATCGCGGTTGTGCAGAAAGAAGGGCTGCATCTGATTGATGCATCCTGGCGCCACAAACACAAAGTTGAAGACGGCAAACAGGCGCAATTGCAGGTCAAATAAGCCGTTCCCAATCTTCCAGAACGTGAACCCACCGAACAAAGCAGCAAAGATGTGCAGATTGAACTTGTTCCAGACGTAGTCCTGGTTGTCACAATTAGTCGGACGGGAGAGGATTGCCAAGATGTTACTCACAGGTGATCTCCAGAGCTGGATCATCAGTCGGTGCAGAACCATCTTGAACTGATACCACTTGGGCGTCGCATACTCGGATTTGTCTTCGCAATGTGCAGAAACAAGCTCAGAATCTTGCTTGGCGATGGCCATGAGCTTGTCGAATGCCTGCTGACGCTCAGGAGACCCGTTCCAAAGATCTACCCACGACGTATATCCCGCTCCTTGGCTCTGGACGACATCAACGATGTGATCTGCTGGGTTGACTTCCGGCGGACAGGGTGCTCCATGGCGTGCAAAATAATCCAAAACTGTTGCAGAATCTTTGCCAGCTGTCGCAATATTAACTCGAGGATCACTGCTAAAGGAGGAAAGCCCTACTCTCTCCAAAATATGTCATCTTTCCACCCTTTGCTAAGAGAAGGAGTGAGTCGAATGCCTCAAATAGAACGGCAGATGGTTGATGGATCGTGCACTTTTGATTGTTAATTACTTCAGAATGTTTCTCAAGTGTATGTACGTACCAGGACTGCTTGTCCTCCGTCAACTAAACGACGAAGAAAGCGAATGATGTTGTAAGCAGACTGGCCACCAAGACCGGATGTCGGCTCATCCAGAAAGAGAAGCGAGGGCTTCGCAGCCAGCTCAACACCAAGCGTCACTCGCTTTCTCTGCTCAATACTAAGTCCGGCGCCAGGCTCTATTGCAAAGCATTAGTTTGTTAACCACATCCAGTCTTGCCTCCAATAAGTGCGTCACTCAGCTCCCGCAGCTCAAGCAAGTCGATGATGTGATCCACATATAACATTTTCTCTTCCCGAGGAACTGATCTTAGCTGCCGAAGAAGTGCAGAAAATACGAGCGCTTCCTTCACGGTCGCCGTATTTTCGTGGACATCCATCTGCTCGCAGTAGCCTGTCGTGCGCTGGAAACTGATGCCTTGCGGCTTACCGTCGATGATAATCGAACCACAAATCTTTCCAGAATCCTTCCTCTGAGCAAGAACGTCAAGAAGACTATCCACCGTTAACACAACCTTTCAAGTGATATTAATTTGGACTTTGGGGGTGCTCACGTGGTTTTTCCAGCACCGGAGCATCCCATGAGCGCGACAAGATTTCCTGGCTGAACGTATCCAAAGACTTTGTCGAGCAACTGCTTCTGAGCTCCCTAGTACTTGACAAAATAGTCGAGGTCAAACCAGCAGAAAGTGGACTGTTTTGCAGCCTGGCCCTGGAAGGTAGTGGAGACTGGCTGCGGCTTCTCAGAATGCGCCGTTTCGACATCGGGAGCCTTCCTGCCCCGGATAGTTCGCCTGTAGATAACGACGGAAGAACCACCGTGGCTGTTGCGAAATTCAAAGGCAAAGGATGTGACTGCGATAAAAACGAACCAGAACCCGACCAGCACACCAAACCCTCGCCATATGTGCCCTTTAGAATAAGAGAACTGCTCACGAATGTACTCCTGTCCATCAATAATCCCAGCCGCATCACTTCCAAGAACTGTGCAGCCGCGCAGAGACGCAGCCTTGTTCTCATATGTTCCTCCGTACGGAATGTATTGAGGAGAAACACACTGCAGTTGCAGTCCGACAAACTCGTTGGCCATCAGCGATTCAAATGCATATGTGCCAGGGTTCAGGTAAAAAATCCACCGAAACCAAGGGTGCATCTTGCTGAACGGGATGAGATATCCTGGAAAGACGTTTTGATTAGCACGTTTGTTGGCGAGGCCGAACAGCAGGAGAAAAGATCACATACCACCATACACAAAACAGATGATGCAGATAAGGCCGCTCAGCTGTGACGCTGTTCCAAAATTCGCACACA
Organism: Harringtonia lauricola; assembly: GCA_014183025.1. NCBI lineage: Eukaryota > Fungi > Ascomycota > Sordariomycetes > Ophiostomatales > Ophiostomataceae > Harringtonia > Harringtonia lauricola. The sequence goes on from JACBXF010000032.1 coordinate 286,524, forward strand.
CTGCGCCTACCATGCGGAAAAGTTGAGTAAAGGTCAGGGTGCTCGCGTTGACGACAATCCAAAAAGTGAAAAACTTCCCGGCGTCAACTTGGAGTGCCGTCATGAAGTAGATAATAAGGGAAAACAGTGTGACCTGGATCATCATGGGATGTCTGTGATTGCATTTGCAATGCAGAATGTTGTAGGTCGATAGAAGCCAAATCTTTTGTGCCGTGCAAGAATTGGACGTCCCGTAAACGAGGCAGTGGTCTCAGATAGCGACTCCATGAGAAAGTACAGCACAGGGAAGAAGAGAACGCCAGACCGAAGAAATACAGACTGGCTGGTCAAGGGGAGATCGTAAAAGAGACTTCCACAGACAAGAGCCTGAACCGTAGCCGAAAAGGCCTTGACACCTAAGGATAGGCGATCGCCCATCATGATATGGAACTGCCTATGAAACCAAATGTTAGCAAATGCGGCTACTGCTGTGGCGATGCAATGCTTCACTACCGAATGGTGCAGTTCACAATTTGGTCCCGCAGCCCTGCTGTGTAGACGCTTCTTTTGCTTTCCGTGATCCTGCGTTTCTTCTCCTGCTGCACAACAGCGTGGAGATCGTCACATTCTGCTTCCAGAGTCTCGACCGGTATCTGGGCCATGTGCATCCTCTTGCTGATCTCGCTCTGTTGGTATGCATTTGCAAATTCTTCGGGTGTGCTGGGCACGTTTCCGCCGAAACCGGCTGCAATTGTCCGCTCAGTGGCCACAGTGACAGATGTGAGAAAATCAGCAATGTTGGCACCTTTCGGGCAGACAAAGCCCAGTGACTCAAAATAGCCCCTGGCCTCTTTGCGGGTACCGTAGTAGATCACATAGCCATCCGCAAGTACAAGAACCTTGTCAAACGTATCAAAGATGCCATTTCCAGCCTGATACATAGTGGCAACAATTGTTTTCTTGTTTCGGTCTGCCTCTCGCCTCAGGGTCTGGCTAAACTCGAGGGCGGTTTTTGAATCGAGGCCGCGCGTTGGTTGGTCCCAGAACTGGATTGTGCTCTATGACGTGTTATTCAAACCCACCAAAACAAATAGATGTGCGGAATCAGCCTACCTGACCAGCCATCATCTCGGCTAGGGAAACGCGCTTCCGCTCGCCACCAGACACACCACGGATGAACTCATTGCCAACCTCTGTGCCCGCAGTGTGGTGTATGCCAAGAGCACCAAGGACGCCATCGGTTATGTGGTGTGCGTACTGCTTCTTCGATTTGACATGATCTTCCCGCTCACGAGGCGTCTTGTTCTTGACGGCAAACTTGACGGTCTGGTCCACTGTGAGGGTGGGAAAATGAATATCATCTAACGAGTCAATAGGTATTAGATCACATGTCGGAGAAAATGAAAGTGTTGAATATCGCACCCTCAGTGTTGAGTGAAATTTGCTGCCGATACCGTCGAGCCGCTTTGTGATCCATGCATCCATACCACACTTGGCCCTCAGTCTTGTTGAATGATTCGCGGTGGTTCGACAAAACACGAAGAAGCGAGGTGCAACCTGCTCCTGAACGGCCTAGAACCAGAAGCTTGAAAGAACCATTGTCAACAGCGGTACGAAGGAAAACAACGCCGACGGGAGCGTCTTTATCACTCACCATTTCGCCAGGGGACACCTGTCCGGATACATCATGAAGAATGCGCTGACAAGAAGTTAGTTGATTTGTGCAACACATCTGAAAAAGAGAGCCAAGAACGAAAGTACTCTTTGAGGCTCGCTGCTTCCAAGAAACGGCGCAATCAGCTGACGAGGGTCGACATGAGACAGGAGCGTGTCTCCTAGGGCTTCCCCAGTTGCCCGGACCTTGACTGTGACATTTTCGAATGTCAGCGTCAAGCGCTTCTGGACTTTGTTGCTCGTCTGTTCTTCGTCCTGCTGCTGATATCTCTGGTCCACGTCCGTGTCGCTGGTCGACGTGTCATAAGTGGGAGCGGAGGCCATGGCTGCTTGCGTCTTTCTGGGCATTGCCTCGGAACTTGCCATTGTAGGCAACTTTCTATTTTCAATGCCACAACAAGTAGAGCAGGCCGTGTAAACCAAGATAGCTGGCCATCTTCGCTCCTTATATTGTCTTTATATTGTATTGCTGTATAATGTACATCCGGATATCCTAGCCCGTATTGCCGTGGCCGTGTTTCCCGTATTTCCGTGTGTTCACCCTACTATATACGTATGAGTGGTGCCTGACCCATTTCGAAGACGGCCAGCTTATAAATACGGAAATAAACATGCAGAACACGGCAAGTTCTTATCTAGCCGGGAAGGCAATCTGAGATTCTTCGGCGAGTGCCCCGTCGTTAGACGCGACAGCAAAGATTAAGATGTCTTACTCACAGGCCAATAAGATAACCGCTTTGATTTCCTTGATGGACCAATCGACATGGAGATGATGTCAATGTCTAATTCAATGTTTAATTCGATAGCTTTTTTAATAGCCTGGGCTTGAGTTAGAGATAGTGTGTAAACAGTTTTGGGGGTAAGCAGGCTGAACTTGCATGACCACTCTTTCGGCCGATTCATCGTGCCTTGACTGTCTTCAAAGATGCGAGCATGCCATACGTCTACGTTTTGGGTTACCTCCAAGAGACGATATGCCACAATAGTCCCGTGATACACCTTATCCTCAGGACAGACGGGCTTGGACGGGAGTGACAGGAACGGTCCCACCAATTTCGAAGGTTTGGGCTGATGTCCTTTCATCTCCCTGTTCGCAAGCCCACACTGGGGCGTCATGCATCAGCTGAGTGTCGATACTGATGTCAAACCCATTCTCGGACAACAGTCGAAGAATTAGCATTGGCTGCTGCTTCTACCTCTGTATCCGTGTCAGCATTTGTCGACGGTATCGAGAGAACAGCGGTGTCATCTGAAACTGTCCGCATGCATACTATCATATTTGCTGTTCACTAGGCGACCAAAGTATGCAACAAGTGAACACCGGTTGTCTCTAGACTTATTTTGCGTCTATATCAGTGTCGCCTGTCGCGTGTGCTTTTATGAGACAAACGTTCAGCCGCGTTCGTTTCTATTTTTCATGTAACATGTATTCTTGCGCATATCGCTACCGCCAGAGTGCCCCTCAATTCGTGCCTTTGTCTATCGTCTGCCCGCGCATGTATAAACCAAACGTAGCCGTTGCCACACTAACCAACTTCTATAGTGCCAATGACGGCATCTCGAAACGGAAACGATGAGCCCCAAGCTCCATAGCCCTGGAACTAGTGCATACCCTCTTCAGTTCAAATTCTCTTTCAGCCGCGCACTTTAGATCGACCCCGCGTGATGTTGGTCACATGACCACACTACTCAAGGGGAGTACACATTCTTCAGCGTTGGGGGAGTTTATATGCAAACGCCACAGGAGAATCTTGGCGAGCTGTCTACACGATTACATTTTCGTCCATATTGTAGTGTTGTTCATAGGCTTAATTATTCGGCTTAAGGTCTTGGCGTAAGAAATAAAACAGGTGGTTTTGTAAGTAAAGACAAAGCATTGTTAGGAGTCAATCCAACAACCTAAATATATCTATACACCATTATCTGTTGCAGGCATAGCCACGTCATCACAGTCACGTGTCTCACGGCTACAGGGTATTAGCCCCACGCACACCTTTCACTAGATTTATAGTTTTTAAATCCTTCATGCTTTTCCTTACTTTATTATCCTTAACGTAGTTTATCATCTACCCGGCCAAATCACCTACCCGGCCACTTTTCGCTACCTTGCAAACTTTAATCCCTACAACTCACCCTAAGAACATTCAATTGAATCCAAAACAACAGAATCTGATAAATCATCCATATCCTCTGCCTCTGAGCAGGTTCTTGCATTATGGCCAGTCTTGCGGCAGATGCCACAGAGCCGCGCGCCCATCTTTTGCCGCTTGGATGACCCCCCCTCTACAACTTCATCATGTCCATCCTCTTCGGTCACTCCCTTTTCTGTCAAAAGCTGGCTGGCCTCCTTACTAGTAAGAGGCCCCGAATCCTGTAGTCGGGTTCTTTTGGCCCTCCGGCGCTTTGAAAGGGCCTTGTTCGCGTCTTGAAGTGCTTTAACCTCACTTGTTAAAAGTGTTAGTTAGTGGCTAACACTAACTGTAGCTTTTGTTAGCTGGTCGACAGACATTAAAATCGGCGTTAGAGAGCTTTCTTAGTGTCTTGTGACTTGATTCTTAATAAAAGCTAATTGTAAAAGTGTTTTAGTTGTAGTTTAGGGCGTTTAGGAGACCTAAGGTTAGGGTAGGCCGTTAAAGGTTTTAAAAGGTGTTAGCGTTTACAACCGTATATTAAGCTTACAAACCACAGCTTTTAAATTTTAAGGGATAAGCCTAACCCTTTAAAAGCTGCTTATAATGTTTTGTTTTATAAAAACAGTTTTAAAGGCGGCCTTAAACGTAAGGAAGAAGTCGTCCTTAGTAATATACGTAATATTAGCCTAAGTAAGGAACGAGATTTACTAGCTGTATGCTTTCTTTAACAGACTAAAAACACTAACATTAAGCGGTTAGGTTAAGTAGTAGATAAAGTAGTATAATCTTTTTAGCCTTGTAGTATTCGTTAAATTTTACGTTAATATAGCTCTTATGCTTGTTAAGAATAAGCATCCGATATTAGCCTTTTTAACAAGCCTTCGTTTATTAATCAAAGTGCTTTAGCTATTCTAAACCTGTGTCGTAATCGGTCCAGCCGTTTTACGTTGTCTTTACAACCTAAGTGCTTAGGATGTGGCCGTTAAAGTACTAAGCGGCTAGGTGGAATCGGCCTACAACGTAAAGAAAAGGCGGTACGGTATAGCCATCCGCCGTAACAGCATAAATTGCCGTAGCCTATTCCTAGTTGCTAGGCTGGATAGCCTTTGGCCTATTAATTCGATCTAAGCGTGTAACAATCATGCCTACACAGATTATACCTATTATAAAGCCAGTTTTATCAAAGTTGTAAAAGTCGCCGTCTTAAATGCCGTACTTTGTACGTATTGTAGCAACTAAACGAAACTACGCGTTTAACACGTTTGGATCTTCTTGTAAGGCCCTTTGGTAGTTATACGGGCGAGAAAAACGCGTGTAGAGCTTTGGTCGTCGCGTAATGAATCGAGTAGTCCAACATTTTCCAACGCGTTGTATATTACGCTTAACTAGTAAGAGATTTGCTATATCTTCTACATTAGCCTTTTAAGGTGAAAATCCTTTGGCATTTAGCTGTAGTATATATTAAACAATTACATCCTCTTCAGCTGTCGTTAAATTCGATTGGCTTTTATAAGTAGTAGCCTTTAAAGGTCTTTCCGCCATTCTATCTTGTAGGGTTGTTTGCAGGATATTGTACTGTTTTGCAAGGTGTCGGATGCTTAATTTTGGGTTCATACGCTTTGCCTTGATTGAAAGAATAATGCGAGACTCAATTGTAAGAACTGGCATGATTGTGGTGGAAAAAAACGCGCGTTGAAGTTGAGGTTGATGAGATTGAAAAAAGTGGCCGGGTAGGTGATGTGGCCGGGTAGATGATAAACTACGTTAGTGATATAACAAATAAAGGAGATTCCTTGTCACATCCGTCTCTCTTAAGAATTAAATGGATTAACCTAGTAGTTAGCATCTATTAAGGTGTCTATTAGGCTTAGAATGGTGCTAATATCCTAGTATAAAGAAGAGAATAGCACAAACTAATATAGTATCAAACAAAAAAAAACTATGTCTTAAATAATTTCCTAGTACATTACAAGTTAGCCAAGAACTTTAACTAGTTAATTTTCTTTAAGTAATTAAATTACAGCTAACCAAGCTATCGGATTAACTTATTTTCTTAACTATTAACAAGACTATACTCTTGTTTTATTAAGGACTCTTTATCACAAACCGCCGTGCCAAAGCCCCACCCTGCCTACCTGTCGTCTGTCTGCCTGTATGCTAGCTAGCAAAGCTAGCGGGTCCCCCTTTAATTTACTACCGCCTGTCACCGCCATCGCAGATATTTCCCTAAGCCGCATCTGCCTCCTAAACGTAACTCCTTAAGCTACGTCTTCGTCTACCACCTAACCCTTACCTACACCTCCGTAAAAGACTAGCCTAGCCCTAATAACACTCGTTGTCCCTGATCTCGTCCCCACCTACCTGCCAGCCTGCCCGACCGTGACACCCTTACATGACAAGACGATTTGTGGGCTGTAAGTAGGGTGAGGAATAAGGTGAGCGTGGACTGAACAAGCTGGAGCCGAGCCTGAGCCTAGCGTGGACATCCCCGAATGTTACGGTGCCATTTAGACGCGCGTGAAGCAATGGTGACATTTTCGAGAAAACATTCGCACAGCGGCTACAATTTTTGGGACTGAAAAAAAAATAGTCTTTGTTCAAGAGGAAGCCGGGCTTCTTTGAAACACCAGATGCTCTGTGGAACACACGTCTCAACAACAATAACTCAAAAGCACCCATGGGGCCGTCAATGGACTTCGGGCCGTCCATAGCTGACTAGGAGCATATAGATATTTTGGTAAGCAAGAGACTTATCAGTATCAAGGATGCGAAGCCGAGGAGAACCTGTGGCAAGTGAAATGGCTATACCTGGGACATTCAAACATCTGTCCTCATTTGTGCTCATTTTGGCGACGTTTTCAGGTCGTGGAACATACGGTTCTGCCTGCTCTGAATCTGTGTCGCTTCCTGCTGGGTACAGCTGCTTGTCTTTCTTGATATCCATCACGAAGAATATGTTCACCGAACAAGGCTCGCACTAATCTCGAGGATGGTTGGTCGTCTGATGGGTTCGAATGGTGCATTAACCTACGGCAACGGCAGAAAGAGTGGCACTCGTTTGTGCCATTGCAACCATGCTATGCGTCTCGTTTCAAATCCATGTATAGCACATGCCGTCGACACTTGGAAAGCGCTCGTGCGGTATTGTAGTCATTGGTAATGGCAAAGAACCTTTCCCTTTGAACATTCTGCAAACTTGCCACCCAGTACTACGACGGCATCAACGGCCATTCCTTTGAAAGGCACATAGCTAGAGGTGGTGGCGGGAAGCTAGAGAATGATCTCATGAGATAGCAGAGATAACATCATGCACAAAATGGATTTTATGTTTATATATGTTAAATGGCAAAATGAAATTGAAGCAAAAACTGCAATCAAATGTGGCAAAGGCATACAAGAAAATTTTCGACACCATAACTATTTTGTTCTACTCTCTTGGCACTGGCCAGTCTGCAAGGGCACATCGTGGCCTTTTTTCTGCTTGTGTGTGGGGCGCCATGGATTTCATCATCGGCCTATGAGATCACAACACCCGCCAAGGCCCCCCTGATGAGGAAAAAAGCCTTGCATTTTAAGAGCATGTATTCCTCAGAAGATGTCAGTATTTTTTTTCGTTGTTCTGGAAAACGTCCAAAAGCAGTCTCTGTGGCTTCCTCTGACACGATGGCGACTTCTTCAGCCTCCTCTGTGGCACCTACGAAGCCGGTGTCGCGATTCACGCGCTGGTATCGCAGCCCGCTGTTCAACGTCATCATCACTGGACTGATCTCGTTCACGCAGCCCGGAATTTGGAATGCGCTAAATGGTATGGAATAGCAGGCGACTTCTGTGGGTGATGGCAGTGTGCTGACAGTTCGCATGCAGCTACGGGTGCTGGCGGCCAACAAAAGCCGTTTTTGGTCAATGGCGCCAATTCGCTCACATTTGGGTAAGCAGCCGTGCCGATCACTGCTCGATATTAACAACACGCTGACAAAACGTTTTGCCCGGCTGTAGCATCATGGCGTTTGGGTGTCTCTTCTTCTCGGTCTTTGCGAACAAATTCGGCCTGAAGACAACGCTCATGATCGGCACCCTCGGCTACGCTCCGTATTCGGCTGCGCTGTATGTGAACAATCGCTACGGGGTGGAGTGGTTCGTCCTCTTTGGAGGCGCAACCTGTGGAGTGGCTGCTTCGGCTCTGTGGGCATCGGAGGGTGCCATTGCGCTAGGTTACGGCGATGTGAAGGACAGGGGGAAATTCAGTGAGGCACCCCTGGTTCAGAAACACTGCGTGTGGGGTCCATTTTACTCGTACTGACGAAAACCCTCCACAGCGGGCATTTGGCTGGGTTTGCGCGAGCTGGGACAGCTGATTGGCTCTTCGATCCAGCTCTCACTCAATGCCAAAGACGGAAAACGGGGCAAAGTCTCTTACACAACATACCTCGTCTTGATTTCCCTCCAGTGCCTTGGGCTTCCACTTTCATTTTTGATTTCCCCTCCCGAAAAGGTTATTCGGTCAGATGGTACACGACTCCCGGATCCTACCAAGAACAAGGCCATCCTTGGAGAATTCCGCCGTGTTTGGGCTCTTCTCAAAAGGAAGCAAATGTTCTTGCTCATTCCCGTCCTGATTGGATTCAACTGGAACTCGACATACATTGGAATTTACCAGACAAACTAGTGAGTTGATGATTCTTGTACGCTTTCAAGAGCAACTGCTAACCATCACAGCTTCTCTGTCCGAGCACGAACGTTGAGTTCGCTCGTCAGTGGAATTGTGGCAACGGCGGCCAACATATTTTGGGGCTGGTTTTATGACCTGAAATACTTCAGTCGACCTACGCTCGCCAAGATCACCTGGGGTGTCCTGGCCACGTGCATGCTGGCTGTTTTGAGTTGGCAAGTATCCAACGAGCACCTGTATGCCAACACGGTGCCCGACATCACCATTGATTGGGAGAGTCCCCAATTTGGTCGCGCTTTTGCCAGCATTGTGTTTCTTCGGTATGTTCTTTGTGAATCTCGTCATGATAAAGGGTTCCAAGACGTGCTAACATGCTTTTCCTGTAGATTTTTCAACGAGTCTCACTACATGTTCGTGTACTGGATCCTGGGCGCCTTCTTTGACGATATCGAGACTCTGACACTTGGTGTTGGCGTGGTCCGTTCGTTTGAGTCCGTTGGCTCCGCTGTCTCTTACGGTGTGGGCGCAGCCAAAATCAAGGGCATGATTAACCTCATTTTGGCGTTTGTCATGTTTATCCTTGCCATTCCTACGACAACGTGGGCTGTTCACCTTGTACCGGAGAGACCCGTATATGCCACGGAAACAGAAGCGTTGCGCTACGACGCACAAGACGAGGACTCTGTGGCGAAGGTCGCGGAAAGCACTACTAAGACGACCGAGGTTGATAGCAAGGCATAGGAATAGTTATAGAGATGCTGTTAATTAGAAGAATGCAATACATATCGTTAATCCACTTGTTACCTTTTTTATTTCCAAAAGCTACCATTACTCCTTGTTTCTGTTTAAGACTATACTAGCTATATTAAGCGTTTACTATAGCGTTAGCCAATAAATATTCTTCCGTGGCTACATGCCACAGGCGACGGGTGACATGGCGGGCCGCGACAACGACGAGCGGTACAACACCCAAGTTCACGCCGGAACACGTGCCAACAAACATCATACTAAACAGCCAACCTATTGTTGGCATCCCTAAAGCACCCCGCAGGTTTCAATAGTCGGAGCCGCAAAGGCCAATTGTCTTAGTCATGCCACAGTTCCGGGGGTCTCCTATCCAGCCAACCAAGTACGAGGGTGTCCCTCCTTCGCTTTACTAGCTGTTAAGCATCTCGCACCCACCTTTAAAACGAAGTGCCCGTACTTGCATCTGCATAGTACTTCTTATACGCCTCGCTAACCCATAACTTCTCTTGCCGTGCTATCCTCTACCTAGTTGAGGTACTACGTTACCACTACCTTTATTCACATTGGACCTGCTCCACCGCTGCCGTAATGCTCACTGTTTCCGGTTTACTGTTTCATGCGATTACTCGCTTTGTTCCCGTCTCCGTCTTTGATTACATCTTAGCTACATTGGATGGCGTATAAGCGAGCAGACCACTTGAGAAATTGTTAAGGCATCTTAACAATTTACTAACAGAATTTAGTATAACTATTGGGTTCGTATACGCAAAATCCTATAAAGGTGGCCCGCTCGCTTAGACTACGTCAAGACATTTCAACAATGCGCCGTCTTTACATCGGGTCTCGGCTGCTTAGTCGCGAATCGGGGGCTGGTAATCGTGGACATTCCCCTTGGGTGCGATTGCTGAGCCTGTCGACAATATGCTGCATATCAGATGGTTAAGTGACTTATAGGTGAAAACACAATCTTATGCGGCTCGTTGAGTTAGACAGCCCGTGAAATAAGCTGTGCAGGTGTGTTCATTCTGTGACCCTCAACTTTCCCTATCTCCTTGAGCTCGCCGAGAATCATGGTGATCTAGAATCGAAGTAGTAAGAACTTGACGGGAAGAGATGATTGATTGGCAGCAGTGACGTTATTTGTATGTCCCCTTCCCGATGTATATAAGTCAGGATCTTTACCTTTCACGGTATCATATCTGTTGTATCATCCATCGTCAACATCTGAGTTTGCACGCACATATTGAAAATACTTCCAGACCAAAGATATGACTTTTTCCAACAACGAAGTTGAGGATACCTCCTCACTTTGTAAATTCCTACTTGTCGGAGTCGGCTACCATGCTAGGCGAACCTATGTGCCACACCTCAAGACATTGCGAGAAGAAGGACGAGCAATGCTCCGCGTTGCGGTTGATCTCGAACCGTTTAGAGAGAGAGTCACAAAGTACACACAGAGCATGGAGCCAGATGCAGAGCTTATCTTCGTCCCCCCATTTGAAGGACCTATGCCCAGTGAGGTGACTGAACGGCTCAACGAGGCCGTCAAGCGCACCGGAGTCACCTGCTGCATTATCAGCACAGAACCGCTTGCCCACAAGTCTTACAGTCTGTGGGCCATCGACGCCGGGCTGAACGTCATCACAGACAAGCCTATATCTACGAGAGAGAAAGCTGTCACCGACTTTGAGGCCGCATATGGCATCGCCCAAGACTACCAGGACATTGCCGATGCCTACGTCGCTCTCCAGAGGCGTAGCGAGAAGCCCACTTTCTTCATGGTCAACAGCCATCGCCGCTACCATCCGGGGTTTTACTGCGTGTTCGACATGATCAAGGAGATCCAGATCAAGACCCACTGCCCGGTGACCAATATCATCTCTACCCACTGTGACGGCAAGTGGCGCCTCCCCTCTGAGATCGTCGACGATCCGTATCACCCCTACAGTACTGGTTACGGCAAGGTCTCCCACAGCGGATACCACTTCTTCGACATGATGTACAACTTCATGCGTGCAGGATGGACGGAGAGCAAGCGACCGGACAAGATGGAAGTGACGAGCAGCTTCGTCCTCCCCGCAGGCTTCATCATGTCTCTGCGAGAGGACGACTACGATCACATCTTTGGCGAAGACGAGTATGCAAAGTACAAACGCTACACGGATGAAGAGCTCCTCCACTTGATGTGGCCCATGGGTGAGATCGACGCCTCGATCCAGGTGGTCTTCTCGCGCAAGGGCCACAACGTCGTCATTGCGCAGATCAACCTCCTGCATAATGGCTTCTCCCGCCGCAGCTGGCTCCAGCCGGGAGTAGACCTGTACAAGGGGAACGGGAGGGTCAAGCACGAGGCGCACGAGGTACGCTCCGGGCCATTCCAGACGGTGGTTATCGACTCGCGCCAGGCCAACGACAAACATGACCGGTCCAAGCCCAGCACGGGTGAGATAGGCACCGATAACCACTTTGAGGTGCATGTATTTCGCAACAGTGACATTACAGGCGATGAGAAGCCACTAAAGACGTTTACTGTGGCCGATTTGGATCGTCGTTACAACACGGCGCTGCCGGGCATCTACTCGGAGAACGTCAAGCGCGGCATTTTGTGGGAGGCCATCGATTTGCTTCGGGGGGACAAGCCGCTGGCAGAGATGACCTCGAGTATTCTGGATCATTCTATCCCGGCAATGATCATGGGCGCAGCGTATATCTCACATATCAGGAAGGTGAAAGGCCTCAATCCGATTGTGCCGATTGCACTCACCTATGGCGGTTGTAAGTATTGTGGTTTTTCTAGTTTCGCTTTCATCCCCCCTGAGCGGTATACTAATACGGTCTATTCGCAGCTCTTGGTCTGGTTCAAGCGCATATACCCGAAATCATCCGCTGATATGGGCCCGCTGTTCAAGCTCCATCAGTATTGAGCACCGTTGTGCGCCCCGCTGGCTCCTTAAGCGACAGAGTACCCGTCACGCACGCAATAAGGAGTCTGCGCCTAGTTCAAAAACGGAAGCGTTACTGAGAGATGCGAAGTTATTTGGTTGAGGTCCCGGGATCGTCGTATGTCCCTCGGGACGGACTCGGCGAATTTGGGGGGTAGCTGGTGCGTTTGGGGAGGATCTGTGATCACAAAGGTTGGATTTTCTGAGAACTGAATTCTTTGATGAGCTAGAATAGAAGTTACAAGAAAAGGTACCGCTCTTCTAGTCACAGTCTTTGGATTTTCCTGTTTTCAATGTATGTCTGCATTGAAAGACAAAATCAATCACAGGCTCCTATTTCTCGCAATCTTTTTGGTGAAGAATTGACCGGTCATTTAGTTTAGGTTCACCCAACAGTAGCTTTCCATAGTTAACCCCTCAGATAATTTGGGTCGGTTCCAATTGAGTTTTTGATTTATGCTGGCAACCAGCCTAGTAAACCACCAAGAACTTTCCAAGGACCTAGCATGACTACGAGTACTGTCATATCTTACCGTGAATATCCAAATAATTGCCCTGGGTCCTATCAGCATCTTACGCAAGACACGGCAGCTCATACCCTCGTCCGTATAGCCAGTTGTTATGTGCTAAGTAAAGGGTAACCGGTACAGCGTCTTACCCATCATCGAGCTACTATCTCAGTGAAAGATTGCAGCAGTGAAAATCATACATGACGATGTGGATAAAGAAAGTTCTGGGGTGGGGCTGGGCTGCTGCTAGAGCCGGGCCGCAACATCAGCCGCATCAACATGGGCTTGGGGGGTGCTGATCTTGTCCGCGCGTTTCCGTTTGAGAGAGATGAGTTCCTTGGTTAAGGTAGAGTCGGCGTCTTGCGGTTTCTTAACGAAGTAGAAGCAATAGCTGAGTTGGTGAATATTGTAAGAGATGGCCCGTCAACCGCCGAAGCGGTCGATGGGCTCTCTATTTATATTCGATATCTACAAGAGCTCTAAGAGTGGAGTCCCCGTTAACCGGGGTCCTACTAGAAGTTTACTTCATCGCTTACAACTTGATCCTATATTCTCCACGAGAATCTCCATAAAAATCATATTTCCAACTAGGCCACTGTCATTCTCTGCACGTTTTGTCAATTTTCCCCAAGCTCTACTTCCACTCGACCACGGTTACTCTGACCTCCTCCTCAAAAGAATCTCGACCTCCTCACTAGGGGATATCATAGCTCCCTTAATCCCATTAGTCGGTCTCCCACTCTCCTCGTCAACAAGCCGCAGGTCAAAATTCTCGAGCAGATGAAGAATGATGCATTTTATAACCATAGCTGCGAAGAAACGCCCAGGGCATGCCTGACGGCCAAAGCCAAAGTGCATCTGTTCGGGCGAAGTGCTCGTGAATTGATTCCTGCCAGTAGAAGCCGCCGCCGCACCTGCCGCCTGGCGTCGGTCGTAGAACCGCTGGCCTATGAATTTCTCTGGCTGAGAATAGAGAGTTGGATCTCGGGATATCATGGCTGAGGATACCAGGATGTGTGTTCCTTCAGGGAAGTGGACGCCGTTGGAAAGTGGTAGGACCCCGGTTAACGGGGACTCCACTCTAAGAGCCCCCCTGTAGATAGTAATATAAATAGGGAGCCCCTCGACCGCTTCGGCGGTTGACGGGGCATCTCTTACAATACTCACCAACTCAGCTATTGCTTCTACTTCGTAGACAGTAGCCCGGTGACGGGTAAGACGCCGTGCCGGTTACCCTATCGCCAGCCAAGCACGTAACACGACGCTTGCTACACCAGCGGGCCACAGCGACAGCGACAGCGATCAGCCTCTCTTCTTTTACATGCCAGACGCTCGCTATGGCAAGCTCTGCCAGTGGGGAGCAGAAGCGGTTGGCAAAACTGACAGCCGGCTTTACAGGCGCCGGCTGGGACCCCGTCAAGAGCGATGTCGTCGTGGCCGGCAACATGGCCAAGTTTGGGCAGAACCCCAAGCTGCTGCACAAGCTCATAGCCACGGGTGATCGGCTGCTCGTGGAGGCGGCGTCGCGGGACCGCATCTGGGGCATCGGGTACACGGCCAAGCATGCGATGCAGTTCCGGCAGCACTGGGGCGAGAACCGGTTAGGAAAGGCGCTGATGGTCGTTCGAGATCGTCTGCGGCAAGAGGGAGAGGAACATTCCTGGAATAGGAATTCGTGGTCGTGAGAGTTTGTGTGCATTAAAAGGTATTTACACTAGTTATGCTACAAAATTAAGTGGTTACGGCATGAGAGAATTTGGCGAAATCACCGAGAGTTGTCTGCTAAAGATCGGCCCGCGCCCGCCGGTGCAGTATGGGAACTGGAAGAACTTGAGGAGATGTAAAGACTCAGAGTAATCGGAGGATGTTCAACCCCTCTACGGTTATGCACCGGTTAGCTCTGCGGCCCGCCCTCGGATGATTTGGCGCTCCGTGTCGGTGAGGTGCACGCCAAAATGGGTGGCCAGCGCGCGCGCACGGTCGTCCTCGGAGGCCAGAGTCTGGACTTTGTCGGGGCGGCCGGCCACGCGGATTTTGAGGCTGCCGTCGAGCAGGATGACGAGGCCGATGGTCTCCTCGGTGGCCGGGTCCAGCAGCATGATCTGGGCGACGACGCTGCGGACAAACAGGCTGTCGGGCGAGGTCATGGTCCAGAGGTTGAGCACGTTGTAGTCGGCCGGGAACAGCTCGGTCTCGGTGAAGGCGTAGGCCTCGGACCAGCCGTCCGGGTCGGCGCGCTGGGGGGTCATCGTGTGGGCGTACACCCACACGCGCTGGGCGCGGTCGGTGTGCTGGGGCAGCGCGCGGTGCTGGAGCCGCATCTGGAACGGGCCAAAGGCCGGCTGCGGATCCGCGCTTTCCGGGACGAGCGCCAGCGGACCTGTCGGGCCGTACACGCCAAAGCCCACGTCGACGAGGTACTTGGTGTCTCCGAGGGTCACAAGGTTCACCATGTGCGTGCTGGCTATCAGTAGGGAAAAGCGCCGACAAACATGACCACACACACTCACAGTCCCGTGTACCCGCCTGCGGGCAGCCGCACACGGCCGCTCGCCGACGTCACGGTGAAGCCGAGCGAGCGCAGCACGGCAGCAAAAAAGGTGTTCATCTCCATGCAGTAGCCGCCTCGGCGACGCTCCAGCACCTTGCGGAACAGCACCTCCGGGTCCAGCGACAGCCGCTGCGCCGCCGTGTAGTGCAGGTCCACGCTCTCGAACGGCACCTTTGCCCGGTGTCGCTTGACCAGCTCCGTCAAGAAGCAGAGTCGGTCGTCGGGGGGTGCTTTCAGCCCGATGTGGCCGAGGTACTGCTCCACCTGAGCGGCGGAGTACGTGTGAGGGGCCGTCATTGTGTCTGTGCTGTGCTGTGACTGCTGCTGCTGTCTTGGTCTACAGATGCTGGCCGTGTCTGGCTGCATCGAGACCAAGACGTTGTTTTATGGTCGACGGAGGCCGTTTCAATGTCCGGTCAAAATCTCCGATCCGGTCGTACTTGCCACCAACGTCAATTAGGCAAGGACAGCGTTGCCGCGTGACGTCAGTGGTTTGTCAGCAG
Source organism: Harringtonia lauricola (assembly GCA_014183025.1). NCBI lineage: Eukaryota > Fungi > Ascomycota > Sordariomycetes > Ophiostomatales > Ophiostomataceae > Harringtonia > Harringtonia lauricola. Next base: position 302,230 of record JACBXF010000032.1, read on the forward strand.
CTTGTCGTCGGCCGAGTCTCGATGTCTTGCGACAGATCACGAACAGGTCTTCGCGATCCAACTGAACTCGCAGGTGCACTCTGCATGTCAATTCACCCATCTTCTATACACTGTACCCCTGGGGTAAGGCTATTGATGGAAACCGGCTAGGTTGTGTGATTGGGCGTTCGGATCACATATCTTGCTAAGAGAAAAAAAAAATAGAAAAAGAAAAGAAAAAAAATCTCAGCGACGCGTTTTCGACCGCTTTCAACCACTGTTCCGTCGTTGCCAGCCATCCACCGCAGGCTCCTTCGATGCATACCACAGCGGCTGCCTGTCTGGGTTACGCGCAAGAGTCGCCGCAATGGCGGTTGCATTCCACATCGGCAGCGTGACCGGCCACGCGCTTCCGGTCCACGATTCGTGGCTGCTGCACGGCGTCGGGCTGCTGCGGGACGTGGGGGCCCGGTTTGCGGAGCTGGACCTGACGCAGCTGGGGTCCATTGTGGCCATTGCCGGCGTGGTGCCGACGGCGTGGCGGTTTCTCCAGGGGATGTGGCGGGAGGTGCGCGGCTGGGTGCGGCAGTGTCTGCTGGCCTCGGTGACGATCCCGGGCGGCGACCCGCTGAACCGGAGCGTGGAGCGCTGGCTGCTGGACGAGCGGCCACAGCACGACCGCTTCTTCACGGGGCGCACGCGCATCCGCAGCAGCGCCGCCGCCGACCCGGCCGCCGCCCTCAAGAAGACGCGGCACAACGCCGTGCAGTTTCTGCCGCGCTGGGGCCGACGCTGGGTCTGGTTCGCCGGCCGGCTGCTGCTGGTGGAGCGCGGCGTGGACGGCGGGGGCATGCTGCGCAGCCTCCTACCCACGCCGGACCTGGGCAGCGGCGCCGACGGGCTCAGCGGCGAGCCGCTGACCATCAGCTGCTTCGGCTGGTCGGCGGCGCCGCTGATGGCGTTTGTGCACGCCTGCCGGGCCCACGCCGACCGGCAGGCCCAGTTCTTCGTCGTCGTGTACGCGCGCGACCGCTACGGCCTGCGCTGGACGCCCAAGGCGCGCACGCCGCTGCGCCTGCTCGAGACGGTGCACTTTGACGCCGCCGCCAAGGCCGACCTCGTCGCCGACGTCCGCCGCTACCTCGACCCCCGCACCCTGAAGCGCTACCAGGCCCGCAGCATGCCCTACCGCCGCGGCTACCTCTTTTACGGGCCGCCCGGCACCGGCAAGACCTCCCTCTCCGTCGCCCTCGCCGGCGAGTTCGGCCTCGATCTCTACGAGGTCAAGATCCCCGCCGTCCCCTCGGACGCCGAGCTCGAGCAGATGTTCCAGGACCTGCCGCCCCGCTGCGTCGTCCTCCTCGAAGACATTGACGCCGTCTGGACGCAGAGCCGGAGCGCCGGCGCCGACAACCGGTCCCGCCGCGCCGGTGGCGGCCACGACAAGAAGGACGACGAAGCAGGCGCAGCCCCCCACTGCACCCTGTCCGGCCTCCTCAACGTGCTCGACGGCGTCGGCTCCCAGGAGGGCCGCCTCCTCATCATGACCACCAACCACCCCGAGCGCCTGGACGCCGCCCTTGTGCGTCCCGGCCGCGTCGACGTCCAGATCTTCCTCGGCCCCATCAGCCGCGCGTCGGCCGAGGACATGTTTGTGCGCATGTTTGCCCCGGATCTCGGCTGCAGCGCCGGTCTCACGGCGCCGCAGATCCGCGCGCTCGCTGCCGAGTTTGCCCAGCACATCCCCGACCGCATCGTCACGCCCTCGCTCCTGCAGGGCTACTTCCAGCGCCACCTGGACAGCCCGCACAGCGCCCTGGCCGGCATCGCCGCCTGGGTCGAGCAAGAGCTGGCGGGACGGCCAGACTACGAGCTGGTCAAGACGCCGCTAGAGGATGCATAACTTTGTATTTTGATGCATCATACTGTATGTTATTGTATGTGTTGTAGATGATAGATTGCATTGTTGTTGGTGTTATGATGTTTAATACAAACTGTTTTCTTGGGCGTAAATATTCAACAATACCTTCTAGAAACGCCTGACAGCGATTGCTGTCGTGTTTCGACAAGGCTTTGGGCAAATGGCTGAAAAAGATCCGGTGTATCACGTGATTGGTGCTCCCCTTCAGAGACTGCTGCCAACAAGCTGTATGCTAGGCGGACACCTAGCTATGGCTTGTATATGATTGATGCCGTATTGTACTGTAAATATCAGCGCGACTCGAGATTGGGGCAGCATGGTCGACAGTCAGTGGCAGCGGGTATCCCCGTTCGGCTCCGAGTACGGAATGATGTAAGCGCCGAATTATGCCGTCATCGCTTCTAGGCTCACATGTCTGCCGAAGCTCTGCGACCGTTCGCCCGAATCCGTTCAAAACAACAAAAAGTCATACTTGGGTCATCTTTGACGGCCATTGTACAATATTTCCACTCAATTGATTTGATCTGCCTTTTTTGCTTCCCATTCTCCCTTTTTTTGCCCTCTCCGCCTCTTCCGATTGTCTCCGTTGCCCCGGCTATTGCCCCGGCTGTCCGGCACTTCTTGAATATGACCGAGGCCGACCCCGTGCTCAAAGAGCTGGCGGCATATTCTGCGTGCGTACTGACCGAGTGCCGTTTGGACATGGCAATCTGCTGACGTCCGCAGCTGCGACGTCGCCGACGCTCTGCTCAAGCTCAAGGTTCCGCACGGCGGCTTCCTCTCAGGCATCACTCTCTACTCGCCAGAGCGCCAGGCGGGCACCACCAAGATCATCGGCCCAGCCTACACGGTACTCTACGCGCCGCTGGACGATCCGCGACCGAAGCACCCGACCCACTATGTGAGTTTTCTCGTCCTTGCTTTTGTTCTCGCTGCTCACCAACAGATTGACTCCATCCCGGCCGGCGCCGTCGTCTTCCTCTCGAGCCCGCCCGCCCCCAATGCTGTCTTTGGCGGCCTCATGGCCACACGTGCTCAGTACAGCGGCGCCGTCGGCACGGTGATTGACGGCCGTCTGCGGGATCTGCAAGAGCACCGGGACCTGGGATACCCGGTACGTCTTCCGCCCTTTTATTTCCTCCCCCTTTTTCGTGTCTGACAATCAGGTCTTTGCTCGCGGTGTCAGCACGACCTCGCCCAATGCCACGGCCAAGGTGGTCGGCGTCAACGTGCCGGTCCCGCTGCAGCAGGCGGAGCACGGACAGGACGGCGTGATCATTGAGCCGGGCGACTACATTGTCGGCGACGTGGACGGCGTGGTGCGGCTGCCGCGGGCGCTGGCGACGCAGGCGCTGCCGCTGATGGCCAAGCAGGTGGCAGCAGACGTGCAGATGGCGGCAGCCATCAAGGAGGGGATGCCGTTTGCAGAGGCGAGCAAGAAGTTCCGGGCAGCACTTTGATTGTCTCTCTCTCTGTAGTCTTCCCTTTCATATCTATGCTTTAGCTGCTCCCTTTCTCCTCGTTGTTCTTCTCGTCGAAGCAGATGCACAGCGCAGCCAGCAGGGCCTTGTCGGCGCCCGGGGCCACGACAAGGGCGTACGTCTGTTGGCTAAAAATGAGATCGCGCCCGCTCAGCAGCTTGCGGTCAATGTAGCCGACGACGTTGCCGTCGGCCTCATCCACAATCTCAGCGCGCGTGTCGAACCAGTTGCCCTTCATCTTCAGCGACTCCTTGCGGCCGGTGCTGGGCGTCGTGAACGTCGCGGTGGCCTTGGAGCCGAACACTGCAAGGGCGGTCAATCAGCCAGGGATGGATGAAACAAGGGGTCGGACGCCGTGCTCACAGCTTATATTGTTCTTGACCTCGGCGATCTGCTTGCCGTCCGGGTCGTTGATGGCGTACGTCGTGTGCAGGTGCAGGTGCTCCTTCTTGATGTCAAACAGATGCGTGCCCGCCGTGTCGTAGACCGACTTGCGCCCGCTCAGCGACATCAGCTTGCCCTTGACCGTCAGAAAAGGCTGCCCATTGTCCAGCTTGATGTCGAAGCTGTCGCCCGTCAGCGACATCACCCGCTCTTTGAGCACCACCGTCTCCGTCGTCTGGGCGAAGAACTGGCCGAACACGCCAATCTTTTGCGGCAGGGGCTGAAGCGTCATGGTGGCGATGGCAATGGATGATGGTGGGGGGTATGATGCGAGACAGTTAGTCGATGGCAGAGCACCAGCTATATAAAACTGGCCATCAAGACCCCTCCTTCCCGGCAGTACCGTAGATTAGTGGCCTGTAACGCTCGAACCCCACTACAGATACAAGGTTAACTGTGTGGGATCGGTTGCCTCCGGCGCCAAGCGTCTTTCAGCTACGAATACTACGCTTGTGGGCACGGGTAAATTAGAGTTGGTGGCCAGGCCATTTTGATGTTCTTATCTCTAACAGGAGAATTTGCTTATCTAATATGCCTCAACCACCTGGGGAGAAAGTCTTGTTCATCCCCCGTCGTCCTTGAGTGTGCCATTTGAGTATTTTCAACTTAGCAGGCCAATGTCTTGGGGCGTGAAACCGTAAAGACGTCAGAAAAGATGTGCACTGGTTGGTCCACTCGCGAATGCTGAACGTCGACGCGGAGGACAAACTTGCCTGTGTCCTTGACCGACAGCTGCGTAAAATTAAAGTTGGCCGTCTTGCGGCCGTTTCCTGTTGCTTCCATAACGGTGCCTGAGCGGCCGAGGACACCCTGTAGCCTGTCCGTCTCAGCACGCGGAGTGTCCCTGTACAGGGACAAGGACACGCGGAGGCCGTTGTTCTCGAAGCCTTCTGGAATCTCGGCGCTCACCCAGAGCAGCGTCGTGTCGACATCCTTGAACACGTCGGCGGGAGGTTGCTGCGTGATGCGAACCTGCAAGTCTCCCATCTTGTCAATTGTGGTAGAATTGTTGTTGTAGTCGAGGGTTTGGGATCAAGGTTGGCCGTGGGGGTGAGTAGTTATTGGGCAGACGATGAAAAAGAGAAGTCTGTATTTGTGTGGCTCCGTTTGCATTCATAATAGAAGCTATCGTGTGTTCTAGCGAGTGAATGGTGCTTGTAGTTGATCCAAGCGAGGGCGATGTTGAAAGCCACACTCTCTTTGACCATGTCATAGTTAGGTGACCAAGTCATATACTCGTGACTCAATGGCAACAAAGTTGTACGTTGGTTACCCATAGCTGTCGGAGGAAGTCATATGTCCAATGTGAGTTACATAAGTACCTTACCTTCTACCTACTCAAACACGGCACCATGACCTCTCAACACGACGCTCTAGTCTCAAAGCACTGTCTACTTGGCGAAACCAATATTGTTGATTTCCTGGTTACAACCCGAGCAGCGCCTGAGCAACGGTGGCATGTAATCGATGTGTAATGCAACAGGCAATTAAGGGTTACCGTCCCAGTGGCCATGCTATCAGCAGGCTGATGCATTGCGCAGGCATTCATCCATTCATTAGACTGTATTTGGCTACGGTTGCGTGCTAAAGTGCATATACCTCAAGATCAATAAAATTTCACATTTCACACGACTGGAATTTTACCCGTATTTTTCCCGTTCACCTTTTTTCTGATTTACTACTCCTGAAATTTTCTACTCCGAGATTCTTATCCTATCCCATTTTGTACGAGGACGGGAAGTCCCATTTACTGCCTCCCTAGTTGGTCAGCTCATGCGGTGCCTGCTTGCTGCGAGCCGCGCCGCGAGGATAGACGTTGAACGAGTGCGTAATATCGTAGCCCAGGTACTGGGTGACGTTGTTGTGGACAATATACGCCTCAATTTCCAGGTAGTATTTCCCGGGCACGCTGACAGACAGCTGCGGGAATTGCAGCAGGACGACAGACCTCAAGCGCAGCGGCACGTGGACGTTTCTGGCATAGCCATACTGGCCTGTCTTCCCTCCCAGGCTGCCCTGAGCCATACGGTTGCCGTGTCTGTCACAGAGGTAAGCAGTCCCCAGCACCTCGCTGGGATGCGTGTTTTGTGCCACCACGACGGCGACTTTGACAGGGGTCGGAATGGGCTCACCTTCAACTAGACGCGCAGGCGGATGCACATCCACGAGAACAGGCCGTCCGGTAATCATCTTGCTCTGCTGCTGATGTGTTGTACTTCTGAAGGGTCCGGCGTATATGAGGTGAATGTGGCGTTTTGTAACCGATGATCGAAATTGATGATGCGAGGGAGCAATGCAAAAAAGTGAAGAGAGGCCATTATTTATATGTGTCTGGAGTCTCGAGCATCTGTACATGAACATGCCTTGTTTTGGTTCACGGACAAGTTAAACAATGAATAAATAAAGCGTGGCTGTTCGAGAACATGTCAGAGTCTGATTTTCATTGTATCACAGAACAATGATGCGGCAATATCATTAACAAAGACACACAGCTAATAAACATTAAGCCACTGCTATTATTGGATTTTTCCCTTCATTAGCACACAATGGACCACAATAGAACCGGACAAAGAGATAACAGTTGCAAAGGTCATGGTGCTCCTAACGTCGAGCGTATTCAACAATGTAGGTATATCGTAAATAATCATCAGCTATCGCAGCCTGTCTCTCAAGTACAGATGCTCTTGTCTAGCCAGCCGCCCAGTCCAAGACTCACAAGACGGCCCAGCTCTGTCGTGCCGTCTGATGCGACCGCCCTCTTGTCCAGGTCGTCCAGCACCCTTTCAATGTAGGCGCCGGCGGCAGAGAGGTGCAGGATGTGGGCAATCGCACAGTGCAGTTCTAGCAGTCGCCGAGAGGGCGGGTTGACTGTGCGGTTCTCCGAAAGGGCGAGCGTGCGGGTGGTTGGCAGATAGTCTCGCAGTATCGGCACAAAGGTGTCAATATGGTAGGTGTGTGGTCTGTCTGGCACAGCCTGGAAAAATATCTCGAACCTTCCAAACAAGTCGTGGATGTCATAAGTCAACGAGAGCGCGTTTTGAGGTTTGTCGATATTCTCGCCCTCGATCAAATGGACAATGCCGTGATCAAACATGTTCAGGATATTGACTGCGGCCTTTTTGAATTGGTGCTAAGGGCAGTTAGTAGGACAAGATAAAGTAATTCCTCCCCCCCAACACAAAGCCTACCAAATCTCCGTCTGCCTCTGTCTCCGTTAGAGCGTGGGGGATAATGTGCGCCGCTTGGAGCACTGCAGTGCGGAGACTTTTCAACAAGTTGCCCTCGTCATCTGTAGCTGCACTTCCGTCCTTTCTGTACCGCCTTAAGAATTCATTCTGATCAAACTGATGCGTCACTACGCATTTGTATTGATCACGGATGAGACAGTCCCTGCGTAGATTAGAGAGGCGACCGGGTGTGCCCGTAAAGTCCTCGACACCGCCGCCCTGGGCTTGCAGCACAGCATTATGCATGGTGGGAGAGAGAATTTGCGGCGTCTGTGCGAAAGATGCCCTCACTATAGTCGTCAGCACACGATGCTATGACGGAAGGTAGGAGGTCGATTACTGGGCAGAAAAAAACTGTCCAGAAGAAAGTCGGCAAATTCGCAAATGGCCGAGCCGATAGCGTCCTGCACATGTTGTTGGTTCAGGTCTAGAGTTTGGTCGTCTATGGTAATGTTTGCCCCGTGGAAAAACGCGTGGAGATAGATATCTCGCGACTCTTCTGACCGAGCGTACTCGTATGAGAGCTCGACGAGCTTGAGCCGATCGTAGGGATTGGCACCAAGCCCTGGATTCAGCGTCGAGAAGTGGTCGATGATGTTGCGGAACTTGGTTCTTGCCTGAGAGCGCTCAGAGGCAGTCAGCTGAGTCGTGGAGTGAAACTGAATGACGCCTTCCAGAGACGCCTGGTGCCGATGATGGCGGTGCTGCGCGTCTCCTATGTCCAATCTGAACTTGTCCATCGCAATTTTTTAATCCGCGTTCGGCCACTTCGAAAACATGGGATAGTTTTTGAAAAGGTGGTTGCGTAGAAGTATTGCCTGGATAAATAAAGAGATCAAAGACAAATGTAGAAGGCGGGTTTGTAGGTCCCGTGACCTCACTGTCTCGCTCACTGATTGGCCAGGAGTTATAGGTCTGCTCATTTACTCGTAGAAGGAAGGAAGGGGCTTAGATGTGGGGTTTAGGATCGTGTAATGGATATTTCTGGCCTGAGACGTAGCACCGCCAGTCGTACATCACGTGACCACCCATCATTTCGGTTCCGGAAGCATCGGCCAGCCTCAAAGCAGCCGATGTTCCCGTATTCTGCATAATCGGGCTACTCCTGGAATTCCACAAATACTGCGACGATGGGCTGAGGCACCCCCGCTTCTGTGACGTATTCGATTTCTGGAACGTCCACAGACACCCGCAAGGATGCAGCACAATCACGGCGGCGCCGAACGTCGAGCCTCGGGAAATATCGCACGAACTACCTGAGCAGAACGCGTGCCAGCTGTCTTTTTCGATGGACTCCCAACCGACACGCCAAGCCATTCACCGCAAGCCCCTGCCAAGAAAGCCGTCGGGCCCCCTGGCGACAGAGAAGAGCGCGACAGCGACGACAGGGCCGCGCCATGCGGACGTGGCGACAGGCGACGCGTCATCGCTGCGGGAGAAGGGCAATAACAATAGGCCACCGGGGCTGAATCACAAGTTCAGCGGGCTAAGCCTAAACAATGGGGCGGCGAGCGGTGGACCGGGGTCTTGGGCGAATCCGCCGCGGCGACAGGAAACGGACTGGTCGTTTTTGACGGCACCACCGAGCACCTCGACATGGCCATCGACGCGACCAAAGACAGCGGGTGGCTCGACGTCGGCGACGAGCTCGGGACGGCGGTCGCCCTTAGTGGGCCAGTTTGGGCCGGGGGTGGGCAAGACATTGGCTGGAGAAATCATTGTGCCTGTGGCGAAGACGACGACGACGACGACGACAGAGGTGCCGTTCTGGAAGACGGCGCTGGACGAGACGCGGTTCTTTGCGGGAGGGCTGCTGCCACGGCCGTTTGAGTCGACCAAGCACTACACGGTGCTGCGGCACTCGCCGGGGCTGATCATGTACCGCGGGCCGACGACGAGCGTGGTGGTGACGGTGTTCTCGGCGGCGGACCACCCGGTGCCTCTGGACCGGACGGTGTGGCTGCAGCGGCGCGGGTTCTCGGGGGACACGGGGCTTCGGCTCAAGACGCTGGTGGGGGCGAGCGGCAGCTGGCTGGAGGTGACGCCGGCGCGGCAGGCGTCGGCGGCGGAGCTGTCGACGGTGGACGAGCGCGGGTTCCAGCGCGACATTGCCAAGGTGCTCAAGAAGGCGCAGCGGCCCGGCGAGCGGGTGCTGGCGAACCGGCAGTCGCGGGAGACGCTGGTGGTGCGGATCCCGGCGGCGGCGGCGGACGGCTACTTTCGGCTGGTGGTGTGCACGGGCGGGACGCCGACGGCGGACGGGCGCATGACGCGGCGCAAGGTGCTCTGCGGCAGCCCCGTGTTCCGGGTGGCCAGCACGTCGACGGACGCGAGCGTCTTCCGCGGGGCCAGCCTGCGCACGCTGCCGCTGGAAGCCGGCGTCAAGATTGCGTCGTTTATCGGCACGAACGCGGCCAGCACGGCGGCCCAGCCCGTCGTGGCCAAGGTGCAGGAGCGGGTGGCCAAGTACCAGCCGGGGACGCTGCCGACGATGGTGGCCACGGAGGCGTACGCGCAGTCGGGCATGCAGGAGCGGGTGGCGCGCATCAATGAGCGAGTGCAGAAAGGCGGGCAGCGCGGACAGACCGGCGACGGCGCAGTCCAGCCTTACGAGATGATCGGGGGAGACGGCCTGGACGACGACGACACGCCGCCCGAGGTCATCGGGCCCGACAGCGGTCCGGAGAAGCCGTTTCCGCTGGCGTTTCAAGGCCGGGTGGTGCGCGGCACAGGCTGCAGCATGGCCGAGCTGGGAGTGCCCACGGCCAACCTGGCGGGCACGCCCGACGCCGTGCGGACGCGGTTGCGCGGGTTGTACTTTGGCTGGGCGACGGTGCTGCCGCACAAGGGCGCAGACGGCGCAGACGCGCGGCTGCCGACGGACTGGATCGAAGCCCTTGTGGCCGTGGGACCCTCGCCGTGGGCCAAGGCGGCCGCCGTGGTGACGCACAGCGAGGTGGCCGTGCATCTGCTGTACGACCTGGGCGCGGCGTCGCTGGTGGACGCGCGGATCAAGGTGGTGCTGCAGGGGTTCGTGCGGGCGGCGCCGCTGGCCGGCCGGACAGGAGGAGGGACGACGGCCTCTCTCTTCCAGCACACAGACGACGACGCGCGAGCGGTGGTCAGCAGCCTCAGCCGGCCGGCGTGGGGCCCGCAGGCGACGCTGGTGCGGATGGAGACGGAGCGCAGCAGCCGCAGCCTCTCGGACAAGGTGGCAGAGAAGCGGGAGCGGCTGCAGCAGACGGTGGACCGGGTGCCGCTGCACTGGGCGGGCGTGCGGACGTCGGACGGCGAGAGGCGGGACCAGCTGTACGGCACCGGGGGGTTCTGGATTCCGCGGTAGCGTCGTGCCCACGCCAAAGAGAAGAATGGCTGGCCGCGTACCCACTCGACAGGTCTGCAGTAGCTCAGGCAGCGTCTGTTGGGTGCGTCCCACCTGGCACTGGGCGCGTACCTGCAGATGGCGTTGCAGATGGCCTTCCGGGGTAGATGTCGGCGTGGGATGCATCCCACGCGAGCCTCACGATGGCCCGCCCACTTGCCAGCAGGCCAGCAGTCCCCCACGCGGGCGGTGGCAACCGCTGCAAGGACCAGGATTATCCGGGCTTCCATCTCATCCCGTTGTGCGCGTATCTCTGAGACAATCTCGCCGTGTTCCTGGTCTGCTGTCATCTTTGTTCTCGATCGGTGGACAAGTGCTTTGTATCGTATGTACTTTGTATCTAATCTGAGTTGTCAATGTCACCATGCCTATCTGCGTGTCATCCCTGCGAATCACGCCTTTGTGGTCGGTCTTCCAGATCAGTCCGCTTTCCATATCAGGCAGCTCGGATGGCTCAGATGTTTCGCCTTTCTCAGTCTATTGATGCCTAATCAATGGGCACCCGGACGGCTCAAAGAAATTAAAAAAGAAAAAAAGAAAAAAAAAAACGACACGTGCCATGGGGTGACGACCCCGCAGCCCAGTGGCGAGTATCTGGCGTTAGACAGAATGGCGCCATTGCGACCAAGCCCGGGCTTCCAGCACCATTGCCCTCTATCAGCGACTACTGAACCCCCTGTCGCCCCCCCGGCGATAACGCAATTTCTGCACCGAAGCACCACAGCGGCAGGCGGGCCGCCCTGCAACGGGGCCAAAACACAGCAATCAATGGCAGAAAAAAAGGAAAAAAAAAAGTCTCCATTTAGGAAAGTCCCGCCTGACCGCCTAGAAAAGACCCTTGCAAGGCAGCAGCGACTTGTCGCTTAGCTCTTGCGTGCTTTTGCTGAATTTTGCGCTCTCAGCGTGAATGCACCGCCGGCACGGCAGTCGCGACGCAATGCCAGGCCGACAGCCGCACTTTCTTCTGAGCAGTCGATTTTTCTGCCCGTTTTGCAGCGGATTTGTGGTGCGGCATCGTGACTGCCAGCACCGACAGCCGACAAAGGTGGAAAAGGCTCTCTCGTGAGTCGATGGTGCAAATGACTTCTCGCCTCGACGCCTTTCTTTATTACTCGGCCATTCGCCATTCCTGCCGCTCGACACGAGCGCCCCGTCCGTCAACTAGAACGCCCCTTGATTCCGCCTCCAGCACGCCATACTGCGCCTGCTTGACCTCAAGACGCAGCGGTCAGGGCTCTTCCTCTCGCTGACGACACGTCTCTGACGACATCCCCCCATGGCCTGGCAGCACTGCCAGCGCTCTCTGTCTTATTAACTGCGCGCAACACGGCCGCTGCATTCCACCACTGCCCAGGGCGACTGCGACAGCCCAGGCGCCAGAGATCGTCTCCATTCCCTGACCGCCTCCTCTCTGCCCTCTGGCCCTCCCCTCTGGCCCTCCCCTCTTTGTTACCCCCCAACCGGCACCTCGCCCGCTCACGTCTTCCGCCATGGATCACGCCAGGGCCAGCGGCCACTTCGTTTCACAGCCCGACGTGGCCCAGCGCTCCTCAGTAAGCCACGACCACATAGTCTTCCGTCCGACGCATACCGCCGCCTCCGTCGACCCTGCGTCTTCGTCTTCTTTTACCGACTCGTCCGCCGATCCCAAATCCCCAGCTGTCCTGCCGCCCGCCGCCTTTTTGAACGATGCCAGCACCGCCGGCCTGACCCAGGCAAACACCCAGAACAACTGTGACCGCCGCCGTCCCGAAGAGGACAGCATCCAGCGCCGCCTCACCATGTCGTCCCAGCTCATGAGCAAGACGGTCACGCCCTTCCTCAAGGACCACATCCCCGGCATGTACGCCCCCATGGGCAAGCGCGGCACCATCGAGGCCATGCAGAAGCGCAACACCGACCCCAGCAGCCGCTACTGCTACCGCCACCGCCCCGACTCCAAGTGCCGCCGCGCCGCCGACGAGGTCAAGATGGCCAAGATCCAGAGCGTACGCTTCCGGTCCTTGCTGCCTGCTGCTCCGTGCCTGGCCTCTGCTGACCGCTGTCAACAGGAACTGGAGAAGCTCAAGCCCGATGACCAGCAGGCCATCACCCACGTCTGGTCGCTCTTCTCCGCTGCCCCTGCCAAGCACCGCGACCTCATGCTGCAGGGCATCATGACCCAATGCTGCTTCCCGCAGCTGTCCCGCGTCTCCCGCGAGGTGTCCGAGCAGCTCAAGATCGACTTTATCACCGCCCTGCCCCCAGAAGATGAGTTGTCCATGCTCCCTGCTGCGCCTTCCTCCCGCTAACACGCTCCACTGGCCTACAAGATCCTTGGCTACCTCGACCCGCTCTCGCTCTGCAAGGCCGCCCTCGTCAGCCGCCAATGGCGCGAGCTCGCCGACGACGACCAAGTCTGGTACCGCATGTGCGAACAGCATAGTGAGTGCGCCTTGTTTTCTACTCGTCTGCGTGCTGTGCTAATCGGACAGTCGAGCGCAAGTGCACAAAGTGCGGCTTCGGCCTGCCGCTGCTCGAGCGCAAGCGCCTGCGCGACTGGACGCGCATGCAGCAGCTGTCGAGGAGCCACCTCGAAAAGATCAGCAAGCCGCGCATTCCGGCGCTGCCGCCGACCCTGCCGGCGCCCAACTCGCTGCGCGACGCCAGCCCGCTGAAGCGCGAAGCCAGCGTGGCGCTGCACGACGAGGAGCTCGCCAGCAGCCACGGCCACGGCCACCACGAAGCGCACGATCACCACGGCCACCACGGCCACCACGGCCAGCGCAAGCGGCTGTGCAGCGACTCGCTCTCGTCTCGGGCCGATGCGTTGGCGGCGGCGGCGGCGGCGGCGGCGGCGGCTGTGCCGCGCGCGTCCAGCGAGGCGCTGTCGACCAAGGGCGCCGCCGCCGACGCCAGCCACCACGGCCACCACCACGAGCGCAAGCCGCGGCCGTGGAAGGACGTGTACCGGGACCGGTTCCGCGTGGGCTACAACTGGCGCAACGGGCGCTGCGCCATCAAGATCTTCCGCGGCCACACCAACGGCGTGACGTGTCTGCAGATCGACGACGCCATGATGGCCACGGGGTCGTACGACGCCACCATCCGCATCTGGAACCTGGAGACGGGCGAGCAGACGCGGGTGCTGCGCGGGCACATGCAGGGCATCCGGTCGCTGCAGTTCGACGACAACATCCTGGTCAGCGGGTCGCTGGACGGCACCATCAAGATCTGGAACTGGCACACGGGCGAGCTGCTCAACACGCTCGTCTGCCACCACGGCGGCGTCATCAGCGTCAGCCTGGACGGCGAGTGGCTGGCGTCGGGGTCGGCCGACAAGACCATCAAGGTCTTCAACCTCAAGACCAAGGAGTCCTTCACGCTCAAGGGCCACAGCGACTGGGTCAACCAGGTCCGCATCGACGGCAGCGCCTCGCGCACCCTCTTCTCCGCCTCGGACGACTGCAAGCTCAAGCTGTGGGACCTCGACTCCAAGACGTGCATCCGCACCTTTGAGGGTCACGTCGGCCACGTCCAGCAGGTGCTCACTCTGCCCGCCGACTTTGAGCCCGACGCCGATCCCGTGCTGGCCAGCCAGACCGACCGCACCGACGCCGCCTCTGCAGCCAGCGGCCGCGGCGGCTCCCCGCCGCGCTGTTTGCCGTCGTCCTCGCTGTCGTCGGCCTCGTCTTCTTCGTTCCAGTCGCAGTCGGCGCCGGGCGGCGCCACCAGCCACCGGTTCCCGTCGCCGCAGCCTGACGAGTACAACCGGGCGGCGTACGGTGCCGGGTTTCTGCAGGATCCGGAGCGGCCGCTGCCGCCGCGGTACATTCTCAGCTCGGCGCTGGACAGCACGATCAAGTGCTGGGACACGGCGACGGGCCGCTGCGTGCGGACGTTTTTCGGGCACCTGGAGGGCGTGTGGGCGCTGGTGGGTGACGCGCTGCGCGTGGTCTCGGGCGCCAACGACACCATGGTCAAGGTGTGGGAGCCGCAGTCGGGCAAGTGCGAGCGCACGTGGACGGGCCACCGGGGCCCCGTGACCTGCGTCGGTCTGAGCGACTCGCGGCTGGCCAGCGGCAGCGAGGACGGCGAGGTGCGTCTCTACTCGTTCCAAGACCGGGCCGGTCTGGAGGAGTACGGAACGCCGAGCTGAGGTGACGGATTACAGAGACACTACTTGTCTTTTTTGTGACTGTTTTACGTTTTCGCGACTGTTTTTGGCATGGGATTACTAAGGACGGAGCGTGGCGTCATCTAGGGATGATCTTGTCTTTTTCTTTTTTCTTTTCTTTTGGTTCAGGCATGTAAGGCCAGGAAAAGGTTTGGTCAGGGAATATAAAGGGCACGGGTCAAGGGTGACTTCGGCACGCGGAATACGAAGTAGATAGCAAAGCAAATCCGAGCTCATCCCTCGGAGGTAGAAACGCCGTTTCACATGCAAAAGTCGCGTGTCGAGATCGTGTATTGAATCATGCCTGATAATCTATCGAGCCGAGTCACCAAGAGAAAGGAATGAGGGGGAGAGGGGGGGAGAGCTTGGGCAGTGGTCACGGGGACTGGGGTGTTAGTGGATTTCCCCATTCGGCAGGGAGTGGGAGGGGTGGCAGCGAGAGAACGCCAGCCAGTCGTTCAGCCTCGGCATTTTGCGGGCCCGTGCCGCCGGTCGCGAATTCACCCGGCTGGACAGAAACAGAGGCTGGGTGCTGAAGCTCAGGGCTCTCAGGGCTCTTCTCCGCAAAAGGGAAAGAAAAAATCACAAGCTCGGTTGGGGCTTCGGCTAAGCAAGAAGGCCCCGCCAGCTCGGTAGCAATGAAATGAGTAGATGAAAATGAAATAAATAAGCAATAATAATAAATAAAAATAAAATAAAGGAAAAATAAAAATACCTGCAAGAGGTCATCTCACCATGAATTGCCTTGCTGCACAGTAGAGAGCCCTGTCCTTCAGTCGTTCAGTCTCCTTCAGTGTCGTTCCGTCCTTACTGTTCTGCTTGCTGTTTTGTATTGTGACCCGCAGCGGAGCTAGAGTGGCAAGATCCCGGGACACTAAAGACTGTCGTCGCAACCCATGGCAGAGCTCCGCTGCACCGAGAGGCCGGCCTGGCCCCGGCAGTGTCAGATGAGAGCAAGTCGTCGAATGCGTCGCACTGAAACGTCTGTCTGTGTCTGTGTCTCTGTGTCTGTCTGTGTTTGTGCTTGTCTGTGTCTGTTTGGGTATCTCTCTGTGTCTCTCTGTGTCTGTCTGGTGTCTCTGGTGTCTGTCTGGGTATCCACCAATCATTCAAAAGACAAACGCCGTCTAACCTGATTGGCTGCAGCTTTGTGACCTCCCGGGTCGTCTTCGGCCCATCACCCTTCTGACTCTTGAAGAATGGGGGTCACAAAGATGGCTCAGGGGCTGGCCCGTGTAAAAAGGAAATCGCCGTTCTCCCGCATGCTGCACTGCAGGGCTTCTCTCGTGTTAGTCTGCCCTTGACTCAGCCGACCTGCTCCGCGCAGCCGCGGATCGGCCACCGGGGGGACTGCAAAGCTCCCTGCTGCGCCAGCGTAGCTCCATGTATCTTACCCGCTTTGCCCAGGACGCCAGGCCAACAGCCGGCCTCGCCTCCCCATCTTTCCCCTTGCGAACGGCGAAAAGCGGAGAGAGGCCGGAGGGGAGGGTGACTCGAGCTAGCTCAAAGTCTCGATTCTTTAATAATGCCCAATGCGCCAGTCCCTCGTTTCTCGCTTCCTCCCTTTCACATGCCCTCGTGATTTGTCTCCTCCCGTGTCTAGACAGCTGCTCGTCTTTCACCACCACCATTCCGCACGTCATTCCCACGTCGCTTCTTCATGATCTGGTTGTCGTCAAAACCCCATAGAATACGCAAGGACGAGTTTCGAGAACACGGCCACACGCGGTTGCGCTGAACACGTCTCCCTCTTCTCTCATTGTCTTTTCACGCCTCTGTACATACCATCTCCCCTCTTTACAGTGAAAAGCCATGGCTTCAAAAAACGGCAACGGCAAGAAGCCAACGTCTGCCGCGGTCAATCTGGTTGGTGGGTACACCTCGGCATCTCGCTGGAGCTCCGAGTTGCGCTGGGAACGTGCTGACACGAATAGCGGGCGGCGGTGCCGGCATGATGGAGGCTCTCGCGTGTCATCCTCTGGGTGAGTTCCTCCCTTGTTCTGTTCGTCCGTCGGCTGACCCCCAGACACCATCAAGGTCCGCATGCAGCTGTCGCGGCGCGGCCGCGATGCGCCGCGCCGGGGCTTCGTCCGCACGGGCGTGGAGATTGTCAAGCGGGAGACGCCGCTGGGCTTGTACAAGGGCCTGGGGGCGGTGCTGACGGGCATCGTGCCCAAGATGGCCATCCGGTTCTCGTCCTTTGAGTGGTACAAGCAGCTGCTGGCCGGCGGCAGCGGCAAGCAGCCGGACGGCGGCAAGATCTTCATCGCCGGCCTGGCCGCCGGCGTGACCGAGGCCGTCGCCGTGGTCACGCCCATGGAGGTGGTCAAGATCCGCCTGCAGGCCCAGCACCACAGCATGGCCGACCCGCTCGACGTGCCCAAGTACCGCAACGCCGCCCACGCCCTCTACACCGTCGTCAAGGAAGAAGGCTTCGGCGCCCTCTACCGCGGCGTCTCCCTCACCGCCCTCCGCCAGGGCTCCAACCAGGCCGTCAACTTCACCGCCTACAGCTACTTCAAGGACACGCTGCGCGCCTGGCAGCCCGAGCTCGACGCCAGCCAGCCCCTGCCCGGCTACCAGACCACCTTCATCGGCCTCGTCTCCGGCGCCATGGGCCCCCTCAGCAACGCCCCCATCGACACCATCAAGACCCGCCTGCAAAAGACGCCGGCCGAGCCGGGCGTCAGCGCCTGGAAGCGCGTCTCCGCCATCGCCGCCGACATGTTCAAGCAGGAGGGCTTCCACGCCTTTTACAAGGGCATCACCCCGCGCATCATGCGCGTCGCCCCCGGCCAGGCCGTCACCTTTACCGTCTACGAGTTCCTCAAGAGCAAGCTGGAGAAGAGCGGGCCCCTGTCCATCAAGGCAGACCATTACGAGGAGTAGAAAAAGTCATTTTTGATAGCTGCGCATATAGAGACGATTGTAATGGCATTTGCGCTTTGTCCATTTTTGTCCGCAGCTGGCCTACCGCCCCGGCCGCTTCGGCCGGCTGAAGCCCTTGCGCACCTCTGCCTGCGGGTGCAGCTCCGCCAGCACCGTCGCCTCTGTGATCTCGCCCGGCTCCTCCACCTCGAATTTCTTGTCCACCGCGAGGCCCGCCTGGTCGGCCGCCGCCGCCAGCACCGCCCGCTTCATCAGCGGGTACATCATGCGGAACTTGATGGCCTTGCTGCCGGGCGTCGCCGGACACGTGTACAGGAACAGCAGCGGGCTGCTGCTCTGGCCGCCGTGCGTGTGCGCGTACCGGAAAAAGGTGAACCGCGGCTCCGTCGCCGAGATGGTGTGCACCAGCTCGTCAATCGTCGACGGCGCGCTGTGGTTGTCGACCAGCTCGACGATCTCGGTGTCGGGGTTGATTTTCTAATCGTTAGACAGACACACAGACAGACAGAGAGAGCGTACCAGCATCACCAGATCCGTGCCACGGTTCATCGAGGACAGCGCCGCCAGCGCATCGTCCGTCAGCGTCATCTGGACGTGGCTGCTGAGGTGGATCTCCTTTTGGCCGGTGCCGCGCCCGGCCTCCTGCTCGGCCCGCTTGACCGCCCCCAGCGTGCGCTCCTCCTCCGTCAGGGGCGCGTCCAGCGCGTTGTGCGCGTCGTGGGCCGCGAACCCCTGGCTGCTGAGCTCCGACGCCGCCGTCGCGAAGAGCGTCTCGCGAAAGTGCTCGCTGCCCAGCTCGCGCACGAGCGTGAGCCGCGTCGACGCAAACAGCATCTTTTGCCGCACCGGCGCGCTGTCCGGCACGTACGTCGCCGCCACCAGCCGCGGCGCCGCGTCGTGCCGCCGCAGCAGCGCGTACACCGCCTCCTTCTCCTGCAGCCGCGGCACCAGCAGCGCGTCCACGTGGCGCGCAAAGTCGGCCGACGACGCTGCGCCGCCGCCGCCGCTCGGGGTGAGGAGCTCGACCGGCACCAGCGACTCGCCCTTGATCGTCACCAGCAGGCCAAAGTGCTGGTCCGACGACAGCAGCGTGTTGAACTGGGAGACGAGCTCCTGGGATGCTGCAGGAAGAGATAGAAGTCAGACAGAAGCAGCTACAAGACACACAGACACGACGACTTACCGGAGATGCCAGACTGCATCTTGTCGATTGTCCAGCGCAGAATAAGAAAATAACCAACAAGGGATAAGACACGACGGACCAGCCGTAGTTCGTGTCGATTTGGTGACGGTTTTGAGGGGGGAAGATTTGCTTGGGCGCAAACGCCGGCAACCAAAAACCCCACCAAAGTGGGCAGCTCCCAGCTCTTGTGTACAGTCAGCAGCAACCACCAAGCAAATTCCAACTTGCGTTCACAGTTCAATTCCCAAGTTTTTAGATACATCTAGTGATATGCCGAAACCCGCTGTACGCTGTACTCCAATAAAGCAGAAATGAACCACGTCCACGCGACAAGCCCGACTCCCCTTCTCCCAGTCTTCCTATCGCTTGGTCTTCCCAGACGTCTTATCCTCGGATCGGTAGGCGGCGAGCCGTGGGGGGAGGGAGGGGGATGGCTGGTATCGTCAGGTGATGGCGTATATATAGTCGAATGGTCAATTGGTAAAAGAGCTGCCTCAGACCAGAAGAACCCTGTAAAGTTAGCTTCGTTGAGCTCCGTTAGAAGGGAAGAAAACCTACGCATTCACGCAGCCGTCGTTCTCCGGGTTGTTTGTGATCTGCGCCCACCGACCCCAGACCACCTTGCCCGTCGTTGTCGTCATGCCCAGGTCGCTGACGTTGACCTCGATGATCGTGCCCTTGGTCAGCACGCCCAGCCGCGTGTACATGGGGTCCTGCGGGTTCTTCTTCACGCTGAGGATCGGGAGCTGCACCGTCACCGCGAGGCCGGGGTGCGTCACATTCGCCCGCTTCTGCCGCAGAGCCATGGGGCTGCAACGTTAGCTTCGGAGAGAGAGAGAGAGAGAGAGAGACCCACCGAATAAACCGCTCCAGCTTCACCGGTCCGCGCACGAAATCCGGCCCGACAAACGTCGGCTTCGTGATCATGCGCTTCCACGACTTTTTCTTGATCTTCTTGCCCGTCTTGACCACGGAAAAGATCTCCTCCTCCGAGATGCCCCGCACCTTGGGCAGCGGCACCGAGAACCGCGCCGCCTTCTCGTTGCGCTTCTGCTTGATCGCCGTGCTCAGCGCCTTGGCGTTGCGCTCCCCCGCCCGGTCCAGCAGGTAGTGCGGCACCGCCTCGCGTCCGTCGTCGTCGTCCCGCGGCGCATCCGACGACTTGACGTTGCGCGCCTCGTGCGCCCGGATCGTCTTCTTCATCTGGATCTTCTCCTTCCGCCGCACCTCCTGCTGCCGCTTCGCCCGCAGGCCCCGGAGGTTCTGCGCATCGTACGATTTCCGGTGGCCCTCGCGAGCCTGCTTCTTGCGAGCCCGCTCCTCATGGTCGAGGCTGTCGGCACGTCAGCAAACCTTGTCTTTTTTTTTTCTTTTTTTTTTTTTGCTCCAGCCAGCTTATCTTACCGTCGGCCGTGAAGCTTCGTGTGTCTTTCAATGTAATCGTTCTGCGCTGTCAGCACATCCTCTCATAAACACCTCCATACAAATGGGAAACACACCTGCGGCATCTTGCTAGTTTCCCGGTTGATTGCCTGCTTGACTGTTCAATGGCGATGAATAGGCCCGCAAAAAATTGAAAATTCACACGGCAGAAATTATCGATAAAATTTCAGCCACATATCGTTATCTATTGTGGCGCCCGATAAGCCAGTTGGCCCACTTTTCAGACCTACGCTCTCGCGTCTTTCGGTGTATTTTATATTGTACTTTTGCACGGCATACACCGAACTAATACGGTTTCATATAATTACCTGGGAATTGCTTCGCCAAAGTTATTTCAGTGTTGTAATCTCTCGTATCTTCTATCCCGTACATTCCGGAGGATTGGCGAACTGAGAATAAAGTGGTTCATGTATATGCGGGTCCCCTTACTGATTTCATTCAAGATCGTTGACGCCATTGGAAGTGCATCCATGCCATTACTCACCTCTCCAATCTCATGATCGATTGGCTGGGGCCAGAGACAGGGCTGACACAGGCCCAGTGGAGACTCGGCAATATTTTGACCATCGCCAAGACAGCAACCCGTCCGTGTCTTGGATCACGATAAAATGAAGCAGAAAACACTCCCTTGCAGCGGCAGGTCTACTTGGCGCCTCAGATCTTGATAATACGGATCGACAGCAAGAATGCGTCCGGGCCAGCCGGACATCTCCTCTAGGAATAACACCAAACGAACTCGACGAACATTTTCGTTGTGAGAGGATATTCTATTTTTTTTATACCTTTTCTAGTTTTAGGATTTTTTTACGCAAAATCATTCGGCGATATTATAACAAGTAATGGCCATCCGTAACCTCCTTATGCAAACTGGATGGCCGTCTATATGGTATTAGTTGGATGATCCCTTCTCTATAGTCGTAACAAATGCAAACTCCGCAATCCAGGGTATGCAGTATGCAGGGGATATATGTGAAATGCATGTGTCCAGTCCAGACTGCCCTGCCCTGTGCAACGTATCGAAACATGATGCAAAAGATAGGAAAGTAAAGATGATGATAAAAGATGATAGTAAAGAATGAAAGATTTCGTGATTGATGGATAGCCGGTGCGCAGCAGACCAATGTGACGACACTGTCAGGTGATGGATGTGTCGTGTGGAAGTGGTGGATGAGTGTTGTGTGGTGTACATGATGGGTGAATGTGATGATGGGTGATTGTGACCATAAACCAAGTCACAGCACTTTTAGTTGACAACCGGGTTCTGGGTCGTCACGCGGAACGGCCGGGACATGCCGGTGTCGCCCTTCTCCGGGTCAGACTCGCTGCCGCCCGTCTTTCCATCGTCGTCATCGTCGCCGCCATAAGCAAAGTGACTGCGCTTCCGGATGGTGGCGCCAAAGAACCAGAAGAAGAAGGGAATGGCACAGCAGGCGAGGCCAATGAATGCCAGCAGCGTCGAAGCCCACTGGTCGTTGAGGCGGGAGTACATTTGGTTGGTGAACAAGACCACGGCGGCGCCCCAGATGGACCGGATGAAGGTCTTGGCGGCCAGAGCCGAAGCGGCCTGGTGCTGGTAGGAGTCGACCAGGTAGTTGTTGGCGGCGTTGTACAGGAAGATGAAGCCAAAGCCGACGGAGAAGCCGCCCATGGCCGGACCCCACCAAGAGACGTCCTTGTAGGAGGTCCAGGCGAAGACGAACAGGCCGATGGGAATGAACCAGCAGCTGGCCATCATAGGAATCAGACGCACTTCTGCCGGCGGCTTGCCATTGTACCTGTTGACCATCTTGATGTAGTGCCAGTTGATGATGGGGGAGCAGACAGCAGAAGCGATGACCTGAAATGTTAGTGGGGATAATCAAAAGCTAGGTGGCGAGAAAACTTACACCAATAGCCAAGGGAATGAACATGAGACCGGTCTTGCCGGCGGAGTAGCCCTTGCCCTTCTGGTAGACGATGGGATACGCCACGAAGAACATGTAGAGCAGGCCGTACAGGACAGACATGTAGAGCGAGATCAAGAAGACGATGAGCTCCATGAACAGCAGCTGCAGCGGGCGGACGAGGAAGATGAGGAGACGCTCCGACATGGGGCGAGTATCAAGCTCCTGCTCAGTGACATAGTCCTGCTCGCCGGTGGTCTTGCGGAGCTTCTTGGCGCGGCGCGACAGGATAGTGGGCGCGTAGGTCTCGGGCACGGTGAAGGTGATCAGGACCCAGACGAAGCCGGCAAGGATCAGCTGGATCCAGTACAGCCAGCGCCAGCCCTTGGCGTCGGACAGGAAACCACCGACCAGGGGACCGATGGCGGGGCCAAGGAAGGGAGCGGCGGAGAAGGCAGCCATGGGGACACCGCGCTCCTCGTTGCGCCACAGGTCAGCAAGGGTACCGCCGACGAGGGTCATGGGTGCGGAGAAGGCGATGCCGTCAATGGCACGGCAGACCAGCAGGGTGCCAATGTTGTTGGCGACGGCACAAGGAATGGTGAAGACGACAGCGATGAGAAGAGTGGAAACGCTGTTTGTTAGCTGACTGGCGAGGCAAGGACAAAAAAGAGAAATAAAAAAAGAAGAAAAAAAAGAAGAAAAAAAGAAGAAAAAAACGTACTAGACAACTTGACGTCCGTAGACTTCCGAGAGGGGGGCAAACACAAGGGGCCCGACACCAAAACCGACGACAAAGACGGTGATGGTCAGCAGAGAAACCTCTTCACTGACGTGAAACTGTTTTTCGACACCCTCCAAATCAGCCGTGATGACAGCAGACGCAAAGGCCACCACGAAGCAGGTGATGGCCACCACCATGGTGCAGTACCATTTGCGGGCCTTGGACCAGTTCTTGGGGTTGCCCTTGTCGCCGGGCTCAAAGGCCACGAGGCGGTACCGCCGCTGCTCGTGGGTGGGGGCGCGCCCGGCGGCCAGCGAGGCGGCCTCGTTGGCCTCGGCCACCTCGGGCGGCTCGATGGGGCCGGGGATCTCACCACCGGGGACCTCGAGGCGGTACTCGTCGAGGTTGGCGGTGGTGCTGAGGGTCCGGTAGGGCAGGTTGATATCCAGGTCGCGGTCGAGCTGCTCCTTGCGGATGCCCGAGTTGAACGAGGTGCGGCGGGCCGAGCTGTTGCTGCGGCGGTGGGCGTGCGAGGCATTGGCGATGGACGTCATGGGTCGGTGCAGCGAAAAGGTGTGCGTCAGGCTGTGCAGGCCGCCGGACGTGGCGACATCGCCGTCCTCGTCCTCGGGGTGCTCGGCAATGTTATTGTACGTCAGGTGGCCACCCGACTGGTGGTGCTGGTGGCGCTGCGGCTGCGTCGTGGCCGCCCGGCGGATGGGCGCATAGGTCGGATCGGGGTCGGCTGCATAGCCACCCTCGTCGTCGGACGAGTTGGCCGTGGCAGCAGGTGCGGCAGCCGGCTGGGTGACGGCCGGCTCGGGGGGTAATGGCGACGAATTCGCCTTTGATTCAGACATGGTGATATGCGTGATAGATGGAGGGGAAGGGGAGGGGAGGAGAGAAAGATGCAATGAGGAATAATGTTATTAAATATGACAGGGTCTGTCTAATAAAAGGTTGGACGTAAGCTCTCGTTGGGACATGGAAAGGAAAGACGAATGAGATAACCAACGAAAGGAAGAATGAGGACGGTCAAGGAACAGAAGAAGAAGAACAAGAAGCATGGACAGTGCCGTGTACGGCAGGGCCTTGCCCCTTTATATGCACAGCCATTCTGTCCTGCGAAGAAGGCAGCAGAAAGACTGGGTATCAAATTTGACATTCTTTCCACGGTGTAAGCTCGTTGTTTCCCTCTTTGTGAGGAGTGGGGGGGCGATTTAGAGCCAGGCTCTCTGCTACAAAGTACGTAGCCGGTGAATGGCCCAATCACAGCGCAGCCTGACTCGGGGAGCCCTACCGCGCGACGCTAGAAGGCCCCGCCGACTGCTGGAGCTTGCCCAATCCGATGTCACTGATGCTCACTGATGCGACGGCGGCCGCGTCCTTACTCACTCGCTGGCCTGCAGGCCCTTCCAGGCGGCTCTATCTGTGATTGAGCGGGCTAGCGCCTAGCCAGTGCTGGAGGGGGGCTTTGCTAGGGCCACGCCCTCGCGCAATATTCGGCATTCGGTTCTAACCGCTGGACGACCTGGGAATAAGCACCCCTGTCGCTTTGGCGCGTCCCAGCGCCGGCTCGATGCTGCTAGAAGGCCAAATGCAACAAGGCAAAAAAATGGGCCTCGCCTCGGTCTTACGATCGATATCGCGAAAACGCGAGCTACGCTCCCTCCCGCACGTTTGCGCAGGGCAGGGGAGCCTTTCTTTTGAATTTGTGTGCGTGTGCCTGTATACGAGTATCGCATTCATTGCTGCCCAAGCAAGGAGCGGCTTCATGCATGAACGTCCAACTGCCAGCCTAGCAAGGAAGAAAAGGAGGCGGTCATGCCCATGAGCCTCTGTGGGTTGGTCCCGTAGCCGTGTTGTTCGTCCTTTTCTTTCTATTTTTCTTTCTATTTTATTCTTCTTCTTTTCTTCTCCTCCGTTGCCCTCGCCGCAGCCTCCGAGTTCGGCATCTTCGCCGGACGGCCCAGTTTGTGACAGATGGGTCATCTTTATACGCACAGGGGGCTTTCCCAATCCGGAGATTTCCATGGGGGCCTTTTCAACGTTGGCGCCGGTCTTATCCTCGGTAGACCGAGCGCAGCCCTGCCTATTTCGGACCTGTTTGAGTTTGTTTTGTCGCAGTGTTGCCGTGGTGTTGGGGCCAGATAACACGAATGAAACAGTGAAATGAACTCGAATATCCAAGTGGTGAAAGTCCCGCGCCCAAGTGTGGCTCCTCGTGTCCCGTTCGCCGTCAACCACGCCTCTGTTTTTATTAGAATCCCTCCTAAAGTTTCTTTTTCTGAGTCTCCTCTCCCCCCTTTCCCATCCCTGCCCTTTATCCTGCAAACACACACACCCCCCCCCCCCCTCATCTTCGCTTCGTGTCATCGTGCCCGCCGCTATTCCCGCTCCTAAAATTTCTTTTTCCTGCGGCCGTGTGTCTTGCTTGGTATCTGGAATCTTTCGTGATTGGCATCCCTTGAAACGCCACCTCTTGCCTTTGGATCGCGTGCATGCGAGTGGAGCCTGCCCGGTTCAAGTCAAACTGTACTTGCCCAAGGTGGAACCGCAGTCCCGTCTGTTATCCACCTTTCTCCCCTTTTTCTCCCGCTACTCGTATATCAACGCCGTTGTCGTTGTCTGCGTACGTGTATGACTCTTCCCTGCGCCGGTCGCTACCGATCCTTCCGTGGGGGACTCCGGCGCTGCCACCCTGGCGGTCGACTTGATAACGTGGCGGGACGGTCATTTGGAATCCTGCCACAGCAAGAGGTACCTTGCAACCTTATTTTGTCGCCGAATTCTCGACATGTGGCATCGCCGGCTTTCTTCAAATGGGTAGTCTCCGTGCAAAATCAAATACCCATCATGAAAGAAGCCCGTCCTGGTAAGGCTTCCTGCTATCCGCCTAGCCTTGCACTCGCAGTGGCGCCGCCCTCCCCCTCTCTCCCTTTCACCCCTCACCATCGGCCATGTCACTTGCGATAAGCGGAAAGCGGAAAGAGGAAAGCGGAAAGCTGTGGCTCGCGTCTTCGCCTTCGCCCTTGCCCTTGCCCTTACCCTTGCCCTCTTGTGCTTGGCGTGTGCGGCTCCGCGTGCCACGGCCAGGGAGCTACTAACGGACTGCAACAGGTGCATGTCACTGCGGCACTGAGCATCGGCGAGGTTCGGTGGACCGGATGTCTTCGGCAAATGAGACGGTTCTGTATGATAAGTAGCGTATGGCCTCGCACAGCAGCCGACTGAGCCGCTGTGCGTATCTCGACCGACCGCAGCCAAAGAGCCTTCTTTGACCTAGCACAGTGCGCCGTGCTCGCCGAGACCGCTGCGAGCCGAACAACCCGGCCGACCTGGTCGACCCGTGGGTGCCGGAGATCCACCCCCTGCTATGGTGAAGAACTTAAAACGCGACGTCTTAGACTGTCATCATGGTTGCCGTCATTGACCGCATCGCCACTTGACGGGCGACACCCACGCACTGCAGCCGGAATTGGGGCACATTGCCGCAGCGGTGGGACTCCCGCGCCGTGCTGCAAGTTGACCGCGGCGGACGCGTGCTTTGTCATGCTCGGCAGCCACAGCAACCCCGGTGCCGTGGAGACTCCCCTCCTGCATTCGCGCATCGAGGGCGGGGCGTACACGAGGTGCAGGCAGCACCCACGAAGCATGGCAATGCATGTGCATACGCACCGCAGGCCACGGACGACTGCTGTTGCAGATCAACAGCGACGCATTCTTCCTGCACAGACGTGTGCTCGAAATGCTGTGGTGTGTAATGTGTAATGTGCGGAGAAGCCCAATTGCGGAGTCGACTGGCCGGGGGAGTGACGGGGTGGATATCGGGGCTCCTGAGACAAGGCCGGCGGCCGCACTTGTAAAGCTTTGACAAGGTCGCTGAAAGAGGGTCATCAGCTAATAGGCCAAGCCTCGCGAGGCTAGAGGAAAAGGGGGTGTGTGCATTGTTTTTTCGACTTTGTAGGCAAGTAGATCGTCAACAAAGTAGAGTCTCGATTGCAATGGGGCTTTGCCAGATTCAGAGCTCAGATCCAATGGTCCCCAGGACATCTGCACGATCTCCAGATATGGGATACATGCATGGAGCGGTCTCGCTTGGAAGCGCGTCATGGGGGATCGTTGGCGAAGTGGTGTGACGGCGCCGAACCTGGCGCTGAGTGAGCCTGGCGCCGGGCCTGTGCGGTGCTGTCAGCAGCTTCTTTGTGCGTGATGAGCACTCGCGCTCGTGTGGGCTGGAGATGGCAGTTCTTTCCGGGGTAAGGGGATCAGCGTTCCCATGATCCGTGAAAATGGCGTTGTTGGACAGTTGTTTTGCTTGTTTTGATTGCGAGCAGGGAAGATTGTGGTCCGTGCTCAGGCACAAGGAAGCTGCAGGCGGTTTCTCACATTTATGCGCTAGTCCATATAAAGTAAGCGCCCTTTGGGCTGCCGGTTCTGCCATCTGGCAAAGCTCGTGAACCTCAACTTTCCTTTGCGACGACCACCCACCTGGCCACAAGTGCCCATCCGAACAACACGTTGTCAACATTCCGCTCCTTTGGTTTTCGTGCTCGATTTTTCGAATTCTCTGTTGCTTTTCACAATTGCGACCATCCATAGAACCGTCTCGCATCGACCACGCACACACATTCGAGACACGTCGCGCTTTCGACCCCCTTTCCACGAAAACCGGCATCATGACTCGCGCAATCCAGACCATCTCAGTGGCCTTGCTGGCCACCTCGGTGCGTCCAGGGCTCATGCGCACACTGTTTTAGCGCCTCTATGCTAACCCTTTCCAGCTCTACCTCTCGCTGTATCTCGAGCTCATCCCGCTACCGCCCATTGTTCAGGAGCAGATCGTCCCGGTGGTATGCTTGTCTCTCAATACCTGTCTTGGTCCTCTGCCTACTACCAGTCTGCTGACCACGCCAATCACAACAGATCCCGTTCTGGTTCCTCGTGACGCTCGGGGCCTACCTGCTCGGCCGCCTCGGCTGGGGCATCTTTACGTTTGCCGACTGTCCCGAAGCACACAAGGAGCTGCTGGCGGAGATCGAGGAGGCAAAGGCAGACCTGCGCAAGCTGGGCGTGACGGTGGACTAAGCGCCGCAGGAGGGGCAAAACAGAAGCAGACGAATACGAGTCCCGGGTACGGGGGTACAAAGCATACGGCGTGAGTGGGAATATGTTGGGGGGATAAAATAATAACCAAAAGAAATACACATTCACAACAACACGCCCTTGTGGCATGGGATGGCGTGAATCAGTGATGCGTGCTATGTCATGTTCTGCATGAAAGAGGTGCCCACAATCGAATTATGATTTTGAAATGCGTCTCCTTTTTGTTTGGCTACAATGTCCAATAGCCCTTGCCTAATGCCTCTTTCCAAGTCATGACTCCTCCCTCCAAACGCCTTGCAAAAAGAAGAAGAAGAAAAAAAGAAAAAAAAGACAATCGATTTATACACCTTCGCCAGCCAGCAGAGCCACAATGGTTTGCACAGCCGTCTCTGGTTCTTCGTCGCCTTGTACAAGCTGGTCGAACAGCTTTGGTAAATCGGCCAAGCGGCCACGGTCGTCTGTCTTGCGCCCTGTGTTTCTCATGTCAGCATATTCCGCACCAAGTCTGCATAAGGAGACCCGCGTACATTTTCCTGGGACGCCCACCAGAATGCCCACCTGGCTCTGCGCTTCCCCAGTCCAGTCAAACTCAATCTTCCACTGCACGCGCAGCGCTGAAGGGCTGCCCGGGCCGTCGTGGTCGAGCCCTGGAATCGGAACATCCATGGCGGTCCGTCCCAGATGTTCCCGGACGCTCACTTCCGAGATCGATGTGCTGCTCTCGGCGTGCTGGTCGCCACTGTTGAGCTCGTCGTTCTCGTCGTCTTCATCGTCGCCCTCTTCGTCTTCCGCGGCTGCTGCACCCTTCCTTCTTCGTCTGTGCCCACGCTTTTTGCGCAAGCGCAGGCTTTCCAGGGACGCGGCCAGCCCGTCCTTGTTCTCGAGCAGCTTCGCGAGAACACACCAGAACTTGGCGCGCCGCACGGCCACGCGCACCCACTCGCCCATGGCCCACGCCAGCACCGTCACGTTCCGCACGAGAGCGCTGCCAGACTCTCGCTGGCTGCTGCCCGCGATGCGGTCCACAAACGGGAGCAGCTCGGGGGCCGCGGCGGGCTCGACGCGCGGCACGCTCAGCTCGGTGACGCGCAGCGACGTGGCGTTGACGGTCATCTCAATGCGCGCGATAAACAGGCCGGGCGGGCTCGTAGAGGTGGCCGTGATGAGGTGCTTCTGCATCAGGGGCGCGTCGGGCGTCTCCTGCGGCAGCACGACGATGCTCGAGTCGAACGCGAGCGGCGTGAAGGCTTGCAGGTAGGGAAGCTCTTCGGCGGCAGTCATGGGTAGCGGGTGGTGCGAGACAGGCGGCTCTTCCGCGTCTTTTGTTGCCTGGCCGAAAGAGAGCAGCTCTTCGAGGTCGGCCGTTGGCTTGCCAAAGGGCAGAAAGGCAATAGGATTGGCGGCCGCTTGAAGCCATTCCGTGGTCGCGTCCGTAGTCTCCTTCTCGGCCGGCAGCGCGCGGCTTTTTAAAAGGCCAAAGACTTCATTCCGGCGGTGATGTCGAGGCGGATCCGTCCGCGAGAGGGCGGCTTCGCGAATGGCGGCATTGACAGAGGTGGCCAGCGAGAGGTCCACCTCCAGCTGGGCAATTTCCGAGAGCAGCGCGTCTCGCTCTGCTTTCTTGTCGGCATCCGGATCCGCAGGCTTTATTCCGCGCGCGGCGTAAGAGTTCTTCGGGCGGGATTCGCGGCTCTCTTGCTCGCTTCCCTTGCCTCTCATGGTAAGAGGCGCCTTCAGTGGTACTCGCTTCGATGGAGAGCCCTTGCGTTTCTTGCCACGCCCTTTCCCTTTCTTTGGTCGCTTGGTTGGTGTTCCATTGTGAATGCCGGCCGGTGGATTGGACAGCTCTGGGTCGCGATGCTCGGGGGTGGGTGGCAGTTCTGGTTCCGGCGGCTCTTCCTCTGTGCGAAACATGTCCAGACCCGCCTTCTGCTTCTCCCGCATGATCAATGGCCCCAAGATGTCTTCGCTGCGCTGTGGATCGGGCGGCGGTAGTGGACGGGGCACCGGCTTAACGGGCGTCCTCCTAGGAGGCTCCGTCAATGTGCTGCCGAGCTTCCGCGCTGGCGACCGCATGGGAGAGCGCATTGCCGACCGTGTCGGGGAGCGCATCGGGGACCGAGCCAATGGTCGGGGAGACTGTCTGTCAACGGTCTGGTCCGGATTGGCAGTCTCGACACTCTGGACCAAGGGCGCGTCCGCCACAGTTTCCGCAACCTCCACGCCCGTCGATGCAGCAGCCGCCGCCGGGGCTAGTCCGCTGCGGCCATTGTTCTCGCCGCGGGTGACCGATCGTCTTCGCTCGAGAATGTCTGGGTTGTGTCGCGCAAGGCTGGCCTTGGTGGGCGACGCGAAGGACGGGAGCTTGGATCGTGACGGAGTCGCATCTGGCGGGGGATCTTGCGGGGTGGTCGACTCTGCATTGCTGGCACTGTTGCGATGGTCTGGTGCTGACTGGTCAGAGAATCTTGGGGACGTCCTCCGCCGTTTCGAGGGCGGGGAGTCCATGGTGGCTGGTCTGCAGGCGTGCGCGTGAGAATCGCTTGCCCGTCCCGACGTCGTTGTTGTATCGCGACAAAGAGCACAGCTAAAAAAGACAAGCCACAGCGCCTAAGCTGGCTTAGTACAACAAACAACTGTTGCGGAAACGCGCCCGACGCGTAGCGTTGCAAGCTGTCACGTGGTCAACAAAATTTCAGCTCCTTCTGTGGCGTTCGATGTGGCACACGGAATGATGACGTAACGCTACGTAAAATCGACGTCGCCGTAACCCACCTTGTCAGCTCCTTCAACGCCGGGTCAAACAGCGTCAGAATCGACGCGCGCGCCAACGTGAACGGATTCGGCACGCACAGGCTCTTGAGGTATTAGAAAAAGAGCTGTGCCGTTACCTACGGCCGCGCCAAAACCGCCAAGTGATGGTACAACCGGCCCGTCGTCGGTGCCTGGTCCGACGCCAGTGTGTACCAATCTACCGCTGGCGCGTTGCGAATGGCCCGGTCGAACTGGCTTTCAGAGCAGTCAATTAGTGACTATGGAGCCTCTTACTCATTCCATTTTTGTCGTTGAGAAGCTTTAACCGACGTCTGATCAGATGCCTCTTTCACTGCTCCCCCCAGTTCCTATTCTCTCCTTTTCAACAACACAGACATTTCAACAGAAATCTTCCTTCCTCCGCTTCTCGGTTCCTTTTTTTTTTTTTTTTTCCATTCCTATACCCAATTAGTTGACAACTCTCTGGTGCTAGCTTATACGGTCGGCGAATATTTTATCGCTGTTTTCATACTTGGTCGTCTGTGGAAGACAATTAAAGGAGGAAAAAAAATGAATGAGAATGAGAAAAAAAGTGCGGAGGGGAAAGCGAGAAGAAATATGAAGATCTTTGTATGCCTGGAAGGGGGGGGGGGGGATACAATGGCCTTCGTAGGAGGTCGATGATTAATCATGTAGCTCAGCTCAAACGTGCATCGATAAAAAAGTTTTCTTTTGCAATGTCAGATCAGCATTTTCGGGATTCTGGACTGCCCCAAAATAGGGTAGGAAAACTTGGACCGTATTTTTCAGCACTGAGACAGTAAGCTGAATTGGGCGTTAGATACATGGGAGGACGACCCATGGCATCGTTGGGTGGCATTCATTTTATACCGTCCACGGGAGGAAGGAAAGCATGTTGTTCTTTGGGATTGTGATGCGGAGAAAATTAACACCAATAGATATCCAAAAGTCCTGCGGGGTGCGCAAAAGGCTTTCATTAACTGGCTTATACACGGAAAAGTCAAGCAAGTTGACGATTTGGCATAGCTAGTAATACTACAAGCTCGGCGGGAAAGACAAGTGCTTGTGTTTTCCCTTGAGAAAGGTACAGGAATGGGCCGAGCAAGGGGATACAGAATGCATGGGCACACACGATCCTTGACTTCGCCATTGCATTTGTTTACGTCGGTAGAGAGTTAAGATAGTTTAAGACAGTGTGGGGGGTAAGTAAACACTTGATTGAAATTCTTCTCTGTTTAATAGTTCTGTTCTCGACTGGCTTACGGAGGTTGCAGCGGTAAGTTAGCGACTTGTTAGAAGCATCTTTTTAGTAAGGTGTCTTATTTGCGCCTTCACTGACCCCCCCAAAACCCACGAGGATGCCTGAGGTTTGACGAATTCCAAAGCAATTCCATTGCACGAATTTTGGGAAAAGCAAAGGTTTAAATAAGCTCGATAATTAAAATAAAATAAAGACATACACACAGGCCAAAAAGCCAAAACAAAAGGAAGCCTTGATTAACCAATCAGCGTGTGCTTTTTCAAAGGTTGCCAAATCCTGCGGTCTAAGCTACAAAATCCTGCAGCCTGAGGCACCGAAAACCCGCCCCTTAAACCGTCTAATATGCGCCGAGGCTTTTTGCGGCACCAGCGGGACACTTCGGCGAAAAGCCAACAGCCAATGTTTCTGCGATAACCCATCCAGACAGGCTGCAGCGGCAGCACAATCCGAAAATTATGAAGAGCCTCCTTCCGCGGCCACAGCTGGCGGCTGACCGGTTATCGAGAATACGCGGAGACCGCTGGCGGCCATCATCCTCGGCCGCCCTCTTCTCCACATCACAGCCTCTGGGCGACGACATCCGACAGGCCCACCCCCGGGGCGCCTACTACGACATGCTCCTCACGAACCCAATTCCCTATGCGCCGATCAAGAACGAAGGCCCCCCTTGCACCGCCCATCCGGCATCGGCATCGGTCTTGACGGCGGCCGCGTCCACGCCCCCGCCTTTGACCAGAAAGCAGCGAATTGCCGAGACGCAAAAGGTGGCGGCCGAGCGCGCGCGCATCGTGTTTGGCTCGCGGCTGGCTGGGCCGGTGGAGCGCGCGGAGCGGCTGGCGGCGATCCGGTCGCGCAGCAAGATGATTGCGGGCGTGCTGGTGCCGCCGCGGCCGGAGGAGCCCGAGAACTGCTGCATGAGCGGGTGCGTCGACTGCGTGTGGGACCGGTTCCGGGACGAGATGGAAGAGTGGGCGATGGCGACGGCTGAGGCCAGCAAGCGGTTAAAGACGCAAGAGGGCGGCGTGGCGTCGACAATGGATGGCGCGCTCGCAGCGGCAACCCCAGCGAAAGCGGCCTCACCGGGAGCGGCCCCGCCGAACGCCGTGAGCATGGATGACGACGGCGGCGGCTCGGACAGCAACTGGGACGTGGACAGCGGGCCGCCGCAGTCGTCGTCGAGAGACGGGCGGTTTTGGAACGAGGACCTGTACCAGAGCGTTCCGGTGGGAATCCGAGAGTTTATGAAGCAGGAGAAGCGGCTGAAGCTGAAGCATCAACGGGAGGGGACCATGGGGGGATAGAGTGTACGCGTATAGAGAGAAGTATATAAAGCATAAAAGCATAGAGAATCATAGCGTATTGCTGTTCGATGCTATTTCCAAGATTCTTTGTTTCCTTTTCCATGCTCGCCATATACAACAGGAAGAACCAAAAAGCAAATTCCCGTCAAAATCCAGATTCCAAATGTCTAGCGCCTTTCACCGATAATGCCGTCGCCCACTCCCCACCTGCCGCCTCAGTGCTGGCTCGCCTGGCCGTTGGTCAGCTGCGCCTTGGCGGCGGCGTCGTGCTCGTCAATGTCGGTGGCCTCCCAGGGGTAGCAGATCCAGACGTCGTCGACGGTGCGGGCGGCAATGTAGTTGCCCCCGTCCATCATGTCGGCCGGCAGGGTGCCCTTCTTGGGCTTGTTCTTGTTCTGGAAATACGTCAGCAGGCTTTCTTCCACCAGGCCAGCAATACGCACGTGCAGGACGAAAACGCTAAACTGCGTCTTCTCGGCGCCCGGCCCCATCTTGACGCGGGCGGCCTCGACGTCCTTCTCCAGCTCCTTGACGGCGTACTCGAGCGTGGTGCGCGTGTCATCGACCTCGTCGACGATGAGCACGCGCTTGCCCACGAGGTTGCTCATCTCGCCCAGGCTCGACAGGTCCAGCCACTGGGTGCGCGTCACCTTGGTGCCGGGCGCCTCCTCAACGCTGCTCGTCGGCAGGCTCTCGTAGAGCGACAGGCCAATGGCCTGGATGGGGATGTTGGGCGAGCCAGGCTTCTTCAGGAACGACCGGAGGATGCGTGCCGGAACATAACCGCCGCCACCAATGGCGATCATGAGCTGAGGCTGGAAGCGCTCGAGGATAGCGGGTGCCGCCTCCTGGCAGAGCTTGTGGATCTGGGAGGTCAGCCGTGCTCCTTGCTACAAAATGGCACACAGTCGGCATCACTGGATGGCCTGTAAAAAATTGTGCCACCAGACGTGGCGACGGCATCCATTGCGATAAGGTCGGCAAGAGGGGTGGTGGGACGTCACACAGACGCATGCACTTGGCGTTGATTGGGAGGCACTCGCCTGCCTGTGAAAGCCACGGTAGCTGGGCGCGGCTGTTTACAAGACGGGAAGAAACGCACCTCATTGTAGGTAAGGTAGATTTTTTGCACCATTTTGACGACTGTGGGGGAAACGATGCAGAGGAGGAAATGAAGAGAGCGGCTGTTCGTCTAGCGAAGCAGCGTCGTACGCGGTGGTGTGGAGGCCGAGAAATCAAGCGGAAGTGTGTCACGGCTCAGAGGAGAAATGTGAAGCTATTCGTGAGAATGTACGGCCACTTAAAAAGAAAAAAACCCGATTGTCGAAAATCCTAATTTTTTTTTTCTCGCTGGTGCTCCCCACCAAAGAAAAAAGTCTTAGCCCGAATCTCGAGAGGAAGATAGTGGGGTAATCGAATTTTGCCTCATATACCTCTCGACTTGTTGTTTTGTATATTAGTCAGAATCCAAGGTGGCGGGAAAGGGCCGCGCCGGAGTTGCATCCCTCGACTTCTTTTATTCTCACCCACATCGAATGCACGGCTGGCAGCCTGCCAGGGGCACTGTTACCGATGCGATCGATGCAGTTGTGGAACTGGGCCAGTGAAATTGCGACGATTTTGGTCGACATACACGAACCCGTTCGCATCGTGTCTATTACATGCATATTTGCCAATCTTTATGTAATGGCGGCCCGCTATTGATTCGCTTGGTGTGCCCTCCATCTCGAGAGATGTTCATCACCGATGCCAAACTTCAGTCCTGCGGTTCGGCCATCACAAATGGATCACGCCCCGCCGATTTGGCACCCGTCTATCTGCCAGATCAATGCACGTCACAGAAATGGGCATGACGTCATATTCTGTGCGGCTAAATATCCGATCGAGAGGTTGCAGTCCGAGAGACGAAGAATCAGGTCATGACTGCTGACGCGACCGGGAGTGTTAAGCGCAGATATCCTCAAGCCCTATAACGGACTAGACATCGAACAGCACGTGGAAAACTGCATTTAGCATCTTGACATTTTTGCTGGGTCTTGCGTGATCCGACGAAGAGCCCGATAAATGGCGGCGGATGCATACTTTCGGGTCGGCGATATCTTGTGTTCCTGGCAAGGATGACACCATACTCTGCCGAATGATAACATATGGCCAGCACTGCTAAATCGGGTACGACCGCGACCGGCCAACGACGACATGCTATTTAACACTGGTGCATCCGAAGATTGATCAATCTCTACTGATATCTCGACTGGCCGTCGAGAAACCGACGTTGATATTGTCTACAAAAACACAATGGCTGCCAACGGTACAGACGCATCGACCGGAGCCCACGACCTGGGCAATGGCAAGAAGCACATTCTTCTGAATGCCTTTGACATGTCCACGATTGGTCACTTGTCACCGGGACAATGGAAGGCATGCGCCAGACACAACCCTATGTTGCTTCTTTGTTCATTTCCTGACACGTCCAGAACCCTGTCGACAAGTCGGCTACGAAGCGGAAGCTGAAGTACTGGATCGATCTGGCCAAGCTTCTGGAGAGAGGCGGAATCAACGCTCTCTTCCTGGCCGATACGTATGGCGGATACGATACGTACGAGGGCAGTCTGGACAACTGCATCCGGAGAGCCGCCCAGTGGCCGGTGACGGATCCGTCCATTGTAAGCACGCTTCTTTGCTTTTGTTGTCCCACTCTGACGTTGTATATAGCCCATCACGGCCATGGCCGCCGTCACCAAGAACCTGGCCTTTGGCATCACGTCGTCCACTTCGTTTGAGCCGCCCTTCCTCTTGGCCAAGCGCTTCTCAACCCTGGACCACCTCACCGACGGACGCATTGCGTGGAACATTGTGACGTCGTGGAAAAAGGCCGCGTTCAAGGCCATCGGCCTGGACAACCCCATTGAGCACGACGAGCGCTACGCCCAAGCGGATGAGTACGTCCGCGTGCTGTACAAGTAAGGAAAAAGAACACGACAAGACGGGCTTTGGCTGACAGCGAAGACTGTGGGAGGGCTCGTGGGCAGACGACGCCATCCACCCGGATCCGGAAAACGACAGCTATGCGGACCCGGACAAGATCCGGACGATCAACCACGAGGGCAAGTACTACCACCTCAGCTCGCGGCACATTGTGGACCCGTCGCCGCAGCGGACGCCGTTTCTGTTCCAGGCAGGCACGTCGGCGGCCGGGTCGGTGTTTGCGGCGACGCATGCCGAAGCCATCTTTGTGTCGGCGCACGCGCCGTCGGTGCTGCGACCCAAGGTGGATAACATCCGCAAGCTAGCGGCGCAGCAGGGGCGCGACCCGCGGTCGATCAAGGTGTTTGCCACCTTTACGCCCATCATCGGCCGGACGGACGCGGAGGCGCAGGCCAAGCACGAGGAGCTCAAAAAGTACGCCTCCACCGTCGGCGGGCTGGTGCTCTTCAGCGGCTGGACCGGCATCGACATCTCGCGCATCCCGCTGGACCAGAACCTGACGGCGGCCGACTCGCAAGAGGCCAACAAGGTGCGCAGCGTCCTCGACGCCTTCACGACCACTAGCAAGGAGGTGCCCGAGTGGACGCCGCGCGTGGTGGCGGAGAAGGCCTCCATCGGCGGGCTCGGGCCCGTCTCCATCGGCAGCCCGCAGACGGTGGCCGACGAGATGGAGGCCTGGATCCGCGATGCCGACATTGACGGCTTCAACCTCGGCTACGTCACCACGCCCGGCACCTTTGAGGAGGTCGTCGACCTGCTGGTGCCCGAGCTGCGGCGCCGCGGCCTCTATGCCGAGCCACCGGAGGAGCCGCTGACGGCCCGCGAGAAGATCTACGGTAAGGGGCAGAGCGGACTGCGCAGCGACCACACCGGCAGCCGGTATAAGTACGCTGTGTACCAGGAGGAGGCACCGTATGTCGAGAAGGCGGAGGCGTAATGGGAACCCACGTTGAATATGGATACACAAATACACAAAGAAACGTCGTCTCATGGCTTATCGGCCGAGTGTCGCCCGTGACTGTATTCGTGGCGGGAGCTCGGTGTTCTCGGAGTCGGCACGCTTTTGCAGCTGGCCCGGGAACCAGAGCCAGAAGAAAATGGTGGCGAGGAACATGAGGATGGCGTCAAAGATGTAGAGAGTCCACTCGCGGGTGAGCACTGAGCAGGTACCCTTCCCTACCCATGGCAAACTCGACGATGCGGAAGGCGGAGCGGATCATGATCATGACGCTCGAGGCGTAGAGCATGTGCATGGTGCGGGCCCAGGCGCGGTCGGACAGGGCCAGGGGCGTGGGCTGCTTGCTCATGCGCCAGTGGAAGATGCCGGCGGTGGCGGTAAAGAGGGTTGGGCCCAGAAGGGTAAAGATGCTCTCGATGGCGTACAAGACGATGCTGTCGGTCTGGTTTACACAGGCGGCACTGGGATGGTCGGCAAACCATATCAGGTGGACATCAGCAGAAGAACATACCGAGCAGCGTAGCCAACAACCTCAACTGCTCAGCCATGATTAGCAGCCGTAGACGTGAGAGCAGAAACGAGAGGCGTACAAGCAGGCCGATGACAAAATCGATGCAGAACCATGCCCGCAGCCGGATCGTCCGCCACAAAAAGGCCAGCAGTCCCAGAGAAAAAAGGACGCAGAAGATGATGGCAGCCGGGACCGAAGGTATAAACGTCCACAGGTAGTAGCCGCTATCGAGGGGTTTCAGCGTAGGCATGGCGGGGTGTTGTCGAGGAGAGTCGGTGGAGAGAAGAGAGAGCGTGCTGGCAAGACATGACGGGAGAGCAGAGGGGAGTGATATTTTTACTGAAAGAGTTCCTCGGGAAGACTTGTTGATGGGAGCGAGACCAGGTTCTGCACGTATCAAGACTGTTAGCAGAGGTGCTGGAAAGTTGACCAACCAGCGTTCAGTGCATGCGAGTACGCTAGCGTGCGGAGTGGTCAGTGCTTGTTTTGTCGCAGCCAACCAGCGCTGATCTTCAGGGACTTAGCGGCAGATCCAGGATCCAGTTTTCTACAGCGAACCAGAGCATCCTGAAAACGACCATTCTCCCGATTGTTGCCCATGGAGCCTGAGGTAGGTCCGGACGGCCGTCGAGAGGTGAGTTTACCGTCTGCTGTCTTGTCTTTCATTGACCAACAGTGCAAGCACGGCATCTGAAATGCGACAAGCGGCACGTGGCCTTTCGTTCTGGAACGCCCCGGTTCTCCACAAAGGCTTATTCTCTAGCGTCGAGATCCACCAAACCATCCTTGGATTCCAGATCCTGTCGACAGCGAACCAATGAATCGCCATTCTATACGGCTGCCAGAGCCCTTGATGTGCTGCCTAGCCCGGCCGCGTCAGGCACCGAACACGGCTGGACGATATCAGGGGCCGCGTTTGGTCGCATTGCATTCCGCGACGCGTTAGACCCGGGCTGAAAACTGCCGTCTTACCTTTCTCTCGCAGCCAGATTGCTGGCACTGTGGCCGAACCTGATTTGCTCGTCCGGGGCTCAGCCACTGGTGACGAATCTATTACCCAGCGTCTGTCCTTGTGGTTATGATGGGATTATCTTGTCGGAAGCCTTGTCCGGCTCAACTGCCGGGTAGCTGGAGTCCGGTGTGTCGGACAAGGGTGTCTTCTCGAATGAAGAGTGCCCGGCAAAAAGCGCCCATCCGGATCCGTGAGGACACCCGCTTTACTCGTCGCTGTGGCATGCAAGAACACCACTCAGCGGATCCAGTCGCACAATTTGTTGTCTGCCTTGGTAGCAAGGCTCTCCCAAGCTGAATCGGTCTAATGCTAATACTGGCCATATCTACAGTTACAAATTCACTTCAAGGCCCTGCGAGTTCGTTCCATGTTACCAGCAACGGGCTAGGTTTTACCCAAGCATACGCTGGCGTCCCTCCTAATAGCTCTTTGTTGTGCCCCATTCCCAGACCTTGTGTCGAC
Organism: Harringtonia lauricola; assembly: GCA_014183025.1. Lineage (NCBI taxonomy): Eukaryota > Fungi > Ascomycota > Sordariomycetes > Ophiostomatales > Ophiostomataceae > Harringtonia > Harringtonia lauricola. The sequence goes on from JACBXF010000032.1 coordinate 341,313, forward strand.
ATTGGAACTTCCTACATCCAACTTGACCCAGCAACAATTTATTGGCATGAACAACCACCAATAAGAGGAGGGGGGCAGCTAAAGGAGGACTCTGTCGTTCTTGCGAATGTGTGTGAACCATTCCCAGCAGAACTGCCGGGCTTCTTTAGAAACAGCCAATCTATTCCTTTGATGCTGTAAAATCAAGATCAACTGTAAAAAAGGCATCATAACCAAGGGCTGTAGGCATTCGTTCACACAAATGTGATTCTTCTGTTAATGGTGTCCGCTCAGACACCAGTTTTGTTTCTTTATTCCAGGTCCTAAGCCACAATGAATTAAAAAAAAACGCCTGGCCTTCTTCTCCCTCCTTCGTATCCTAATCTTCCAATAAACCCCCAAAGCGCTGTACCAGCTGTCAAATATCAAACAATGGGCAAAGATCCGACAAGTTTACCGATTTAGTGTGTGTGATGAACGAACAAAAATGAGAAAAAGGAGAATCTGATTTCAATTGATATTTACGAGTTTTTTTTTCGGTTTAGCAACACAATCAGGTTACATCAATGAAGGACAGACAAGCTGATATGGCTTTTGAAGCACGTATTCAAAAGGCATATAGCTTGTACAAAGTCCCCCAACAATGCATCTGATGTATGCTATCCTTGAATGAAAGGAAGCCCGAAAAAAAAGATCGCCACTTGACGACCAAGGAGCACCACTTGACACCCCTCAAAAAAAATAAAAAAAGGGCATCTATCTACTTATATACAGGACAAGGATCATCGCTGAAAAAAAAGAACGGACGCGCTTTGGAACGCTGAAAAACGAATGGACGCGCTATGAAGCGCCGAAAAAAAGAAAGAAAGAAAACAAAAAGCAAAAAAAAGCAAACGAACAAACAAACAAACAAACAAACAGAACAAAAAAACAGAACAAAAAAACAGAACAAAAAAACAGAACAAAAAAGCCCGCCCGCCCGCCCACAAAAGCAAATGCAAACGCTCTCCTCCCCTCCTCCCCCTGAGCAAATGCAAACGCTTCCCTCCCTCCCTCCCCGCAAAACAAAAACAACAAAAACAAACAAGAAACAACAAGAAAAACAGAAAAGCAAACGCAACCCCTTTTCCAGCTATGGCTGCCGTAAGTCGAACCTCCCAAAGATCCTACTTAGTCGGAGCTGTTGTCGTTCTTGACTAAATCAACAGCCTAACCGCCGTAGCGGCCATGAAAAGAGCAATGATAAGCAGTACGTACCTGCTTACATAGATCCCCGGGAACCCTGGGAGATCCTCCACCCGGCCGAGGATGCGACGTCTGCGCGCTTCTAGCTCGGAAGATGCCTAATTTTGTAAGAAAATAAAACAATGTTGAATCGGGGGAGAAAACACTTACTTGGCCTGTTCCGTTAGCAGAAGAAGGGGACGCACCTGCACCAATTGTCGAAGACACATTTGGTTCCGCGTCCTCTCCCTCTCGTGTTGCGGCCATGGTCGACGGCATGGCGGGTTGCTGCGAGTTGGATGGCGCCTGACCGGAGAATCGATCCATATCCGTGGGCGCCATCCTGGCGGGCTGACTCGCAGTGGAGGGAGAGGACGACACCAATAGTGCCTCCAGGTCGATGGGTGGGATGGTGCCCCAGACGAGCACCGGCTCTCTGGAATATTGTTAGCAGGCAATAGTCAGAGGGGTGTGCGGTAATATGGCTCCATGAACTCCATGTAACGGAAAAGGTCCTGTAACAAATTCTTGATATTCATATTGGCGATGATCCTTGTATGGAAAAGAAGAGAAAAACAAACTGAAAACATGGGGGGAAATGACTCTTTTAAGCACGCCTGTCGAGGCAGTGGCTCTTTCCTCATATCTATTGTTTTGGTCGTCTTTGGGTAATTCCTCGTTGACTTCCTTGATTTCCTTCCTTGTGAGAACTGTAATAGAACCCTGATGGAAACATAATTGAGAAGGAGAAGAATCAATAACAGACGGAAAGAACAATGTGAGAATTACACCAAGAAGGAACATTCTATGGATCGAATGATAAAGAGAAATTACAAGGAAGCCACGCCCTATTGCTACATCTGGACTTTTTCAGATTCACTTTCCTTGCTATTTTCTCCTTCTCCCTTCGGCCATGGCCAATGCCCTTTCAAAGGCATGTCGTCGTAGATGACATTAAAGTTCAGATGAGGATAGGCCGACTCGTAGTTGTACATTATAGCATTGATCTTGGTGTTGACTGCCAGACAATAAATCATTTTTTCGATAGTCAGATATTCGGGTCGAAACTGAGACAAGACAGATAACTTCCCATCAGGACAGGATACCATAAGGCATGCTGTCCAGAGACATTCTTCAGACAGGTCCATCAGCAAATAGCGTCGGACGTTGAATAATTTCCCAGGAAGTTTCCTACATTTATGCACCGTCCATGTGCAATAACCCTGTAACGCGTTCAATTCTGGCACAATATTTTTTGAAGACCAGTAAAACCCTTCGCGCATTAAACGTGGTATATGTGGGGAGAACACCATAAGCTTTGCAACCCATTCAGTTTCGCCAGAGCTCTTTCCGTAGAAAGTGTCCGAGCTGTACTCGAAGGCGAGATCCCAGTGCAAGAAAACCTTGGAAGGAGACAGGTTTTTCTCGAGATTGTATTGCTTGGAAAGCTCTTGCAGTGTCGGGGGATGTTTTGCGTCAACGGGGGTTTTCCCCGCTGATATGGTGGTGTTCGACATGGAAGTTTCTGTGGAGGAAGGGGCTTGCGAGGAAGAGTCACAATCGGAAAGATCTAACAAAGTAAAATCCACCAATTGAGATGTTTTGGGTGCCATGGTGGATGGAAGTCGCGTTTGGTGGGTGTGGAAAGACAATGGAAGAATGTAAAGAAACTCGAGAGGAAAGTGCTAGAGAGCGACGCGATGGGTTGAAGCTTTGGCTGTAGCAAAGCGAGAATTCCTCGAAGGGTGAGTTAATAAATTAAACATGGTAAAAAAAGTGAGGGAGGGCTTACTGTCGTTGAATGGTAAAAAATTCGATTGTTGGTGATGGGCTTGAAGGAAGAGGGCACAAAAGTCTCAATAACTACCTCGTAGTAAAAAGAGAAAAGATGCACATATACCTTTCACTAACAGGCACTGCCTTATGGCCCCCTCTATGACATCACATGATGCACTGAATAGGGTCTTCTTACCCCCCCCCGCAAGAGGGGCGATAGCGCACTACAACCCCTAGCGCGATCGATTGGATCTGTCGATTTTTTCACTTTTTGATTTTTTTTGTGGGGAGTGTGCGAGTAATTGGCATTAATGCATGGCACGCCTGGTAGACCACATCTTCGCCCACAGGCTTGCCAACGTCATCACCGGTAGCCGTAGCCGTAGCCGTAGCCCAATCCGACTGTCGGTAGGTTGATGACCTCCTTCCGTCGGAATCTTTGTGGGCCACCGCCTCGAACCTTCCTGTCTCCGCTGGAAGAAACACGAATGGATCCCTGGTGGGAATTTCAAGACTCTCCGATCTGCAAGCGCAATCAACACAAACACGCCGTGTCCAGCATAGCTAACAGGAAGGCCAGACCCGAGACGAAGATTTCCCAGTCCACGGTGCCAGAAAAGCGCCTGCGCTTTGTAGACGTGTTGGAAGTGTTTTTTTTTTCTTCTATTTTCAATATGAACCTGCGCCTTCCTAAAGTGCCCCCCTGCTACCATCTCGTGTCTACACACACTGTGAGCCCGCATTTGTAAGATGTAATCTTCGTCTTCACGCGCCGCCTTTCTAATGTGGTGCCCTTTTTCGACCTATTACCTATTACTTATGCGTGTGTTTTTCCAACCACCGCCGTCTCGTGGCTACGGTAGACAATCCTGGCCAAGGACCAGCTCAACTGGCCTTATTATCATCGTGTTGGTCGTATTGACAGTATTGGCAGTATGGGCATTTCTAGAAGAAGTGGACGTGCTGTTACTGCTACTGTTTCTCCGATTTCCATCGATGCTCTGACATTCGCTCCTCCCACTCTTTCTGTCGTTCCTCCCGTCGCCTTGACGTGCACCGGCTCGACAAATGTGCCAGACCTCTTCACACCCACAGAAGATTTTTTCAATGTCAATGGGGGAAGCATCGACCGCAGCGCCAACACGATCAGATCCATCTGCGAGTATACCGCGTGGCCTATCGCCCGCACCAAGCGTACAACAGCACAGCCAGCGCTAAGTAGTAGGTGCACTGTTAGTCTCGTAGAACACCTGTCCGTCCACTCAGCGCCTAGAGGCAAAGAAATCATGTCTCTACTGGCACCGTCTAGCCAATTTACAGGCCCTGACATTGTCGTTGTTTTCTGTCATCCAACAAAATTTTGAAGAAGAAGATTCCATCCAAATGTTTAGTTCGATGTATTTTGATTTTTTATAACAATGGAAAACATATTGTAAAATAAATCATACTGGGCTATTTCAAACTTAACACAGGCAGTAAGGTAGGAGGTAGAAAAGGGCACCAAAATTCCAAGCACACATACTAAGCAGGTCACAGCGGGAACAGCACAGGAGTAGCACAGCGTGCAAGGGCATAAGCAGTCTTGCATACGAAACAGGAAATTTTGAATGACAGGATTTGTCTTTTGTATCATTATTTACCCCCCCCTGCCATAAATTTTCATTCCTTACCTGTCCGCGGCGACCAAAACTGTTAAACGGGGACAGAAACTCGAAGAAAAGGATATGGGAGGGACAATGGATGGATTCTGGATCCTTACTGTTCGCAACCCTTTGCACATAAAGTTCAGACCAAATATTGAATTGTCTGGTTTTCTAACTGATAGTTCCAGGGGCGGAATTGAACTTTACAAATGCCCAAGGCACACGGTACCAACTGAGTACAATGTTTCTACCCTATGTGATCCAACCCTGCTGTATTGGGAATTGGGAATAATCGAATATTTTGATTTTAACCAAGTAGTCATTTAGCACTCTTCACCCGGCAGTCTCATATTCACTGATGCTGCGAGTTTAGAAAAATATCAATTTCCAGAATAGAAACAATCTAGTAGCAATAGCTCTCATAGTAATCCGCTCCCAGTGTCTATGCACAGTGGTATCCGCTCATAATAGCCAAAAATCCCCCCCCCCCCAAAAAATCCAAAATCACAAACGATGACGTTCTCGTCGTGAACGGCACAAATTACGACACATTTCATCAAACTCTTTATCAAATTCGTCTTCCACCTCGTCGTCGTCGGGGACGGGCATCGGCTCTGGCTCAAGAACGGGCATCTTCTCGACCTTGAGGAAGCAGCTCTCGTTGACGTCTTGCGCGGTAAAGCGTTTCGGGAGCCGGTTGCGATTCTGCCACATGGGCGGCTCCAGAGGTGCAATGACCGAGTTTGGCGCATCGACGTGCTGCGATGGCCCGATGCATGTGGCCATGGGAATGTAGGTGGGCTTGCGGGGGCGTGGCGGGCCGCCGGCTTGCTGCTTGTGGTGGTGGCTGTGGTGGTTGTGGTGTGTGTGTTGGGTGTGCTGGGGGTGTTGGGGGATGTGGTAGGTGTGGCGAGGCGGGGGAGGGCGTGCAGCTGGCCGTGTTTTCGCAGCCCCGGAAGCAGGCCTAGCAGCAGCCTCGACAGGCTGAGTGCCAGGACGCTCGGCGGGGCCAGCCATGCCACCGCCGCGAAGCGAGCCAAAAAACGGGGCCATCCCGGTAGAATTGGGAGCTTCACCGTGAGCTGCTGCCAGACGGCTGATCACAAGAGGCGGATGCAGCTGGTAAGACGGCGGTGATGGCCCGATGACTGCCCCTGCCTCCAGCTGCATGCTGGCTTGGCTGCTGGTGGCCTCGTAAACCGGGGGCGTTTCACAGGCTTGCGTGTATGATGGTGGAGGGAAGGTTTTGCGCTGCCAAATGGCGGCACAGATGATGTGGTAGTGGCAGCGGTCCTTCTCTTGGAGCCAGAATGGCCCTCGAACTGCCGTGATCTCGGTGATCTTCTCCAGCAGAGAGAAGAACCGGAAGAATTGCATCTCACGACGCACGCTGAGGACGTTTGGGTTTTTCCGGTGAATATGGCAGGCAATGATGTGCATCAAGTAGTAGAAGCCGAACAAGATATGCCAGCATAGATGCCAGCATGCCATGAAAGGCCATGCAAAAAAACACACGACGTACAAAGCAGTCTCGACGAAGATCTGATACATCGTCTCAGACAGCGTCTCGCGGCCGGGAGGAATGATTAGCTGGCCATAGGCGCGGCGAGTGCGGTAGTACTTGATGATTCTCTTGTCGACGCGTTGCCAGCAGTCGCGGAGATTGCTCCTCTCATCAGAGCCACGACGGCCCATGACTTTCAGCAGACAGAAAGGAACCGAAATGCAGTACATCCAGTAGGCCAAGGCCAAAGCCGCAAACTTTGGGATGCTGAAAACAGACTGGAACATTGTGAAGTAAGTTTCGAAATGGAGGACTATGCAGGCCATTGTGCGTGGTTTGTGTTGTGAGTGATTTTTGGTTTCAAGTTGGAAAAAGAAGGGGAAGAATGAAGAATGAGCAAACCCAAATTTGCAGGGACAATCTCTAGAATATATAGACGAAGAGACAGAAGTGGCAAAGAAACTTTTACTTTTGTGCGTTGATTACCATGGAATTTGATAATTGAAAGTTGAAGGAGGCGAGGCTACGCTTATGCGTTCCAATTGGTTCAAAGGGCGCCAACACGTACAGGGTGACTCAACGCAATTTTTTTTTCTTGGTTAACATCTTTTTCGAATTTCTCATGCGTCGCATGACCTGGGGATTTTTATTCGTTGTGTCCGGTGTGTTATTTTTGAAGCTGCTGATATTGTCGGGACACTGGAAGTTAATTACTGTTTGGTCACGTTCGCTGTTCTTTTTTTTTTCTTCCTTCTTTCTTTTTTTTTTCCTTTTTTTTCTTCTTTCCTTCTTTCTTTTTCTTTTTTCTTCTTCAAGTTAATTATTACTCGGTCACGTTTACCTTTCTTTCTTTTTTTCCTTCTTTCCTTCTTTCCTTCTTTCTTCTTTTCTTCTTTTCTTCTTTCTTTTCTTTTCTTTTTCCTCTTCAAGTTAATTATTACTAAGTTACTTTTCTCTCTCTTTTTTCTTTTTTCTTTCTTTCTTTCTTTTCGTTCACCCCCCACCCCCCCTCGCTTTTCTCCTCCCACTTTCTCTTTATTTTATTTTCGCACGAGCCATAGAAAACCAATTCAAAGAGGTTGCCAGCGTGAGTCTAAGAAACTAGAGTGATGTAATTGCGACAGATGGGTCAGATGATCCAGATAGTGGACGAAAGACAAAGGGTGGCTTACGAGCACCGAAGACTCAGATTCACTTGAAAAGAAAAGGCCGATTTCAGCTGCTTTCTGGGAAAGGGTAATGTCTTGCTGAAATCTATCCCAGTGTAGGTCAAAGAGGGAAAATGCATTACAGATGTAGAAGAGCACCTCGTGATATTTTTGCCGCCTAGTCTCAGGTGGGGCAAGGCCCTGTAGCGCCTCGCTGGTGAGTGGGGCTTAGGCTGGATAGGGACTAGTCAGCGACTTGCGGTGTTGTTCCAATGGCAATGAATTCATGTTTGATCGACTTGAAATTGCCAATAGTATGAGCTAGAGTACAGTTACTCGCGCACAAACAGCGCGGCCATGCCCATGCCGGTGCCGATGCACATGCTGGCGACGCCCAGCTCGCCGCCGTCGCGCTGTAGGCCGTGCAGCAGCGTGGCCACCATGCGGGCGCCGGTGGCGCCGAGCGGGTGGCCGAGGGCGATGGCGCCGCCGTCGGGGTTGACGAGGGCGCGGGGCCGGGGCTTGCCGGGGCCGAGGCGGTGGTTGTCGGACTCGGCCCAGGCGGCCTCGAGGCCGAGCTGGCGCAGGCAGTAGAGCGTCTGGCTGGCAAAGGCCTCGTTGATCTCCCACCGGTGGATGTCGCCGACGGCGAGGCCGTAGCGGTCCAGCAGCGCCGGGATGGCCAGCGCCGGCCCGATGCCCATCTCGTCCGGCCGGCAGCCGACCGTGATGGCGCCGACGAAGCGGCCCAGCACGGGCGTGCCGGGCGGCAGGTGGGCGTCGGCGGCGCTGCGGCGGATCAGCAGGGCGGCGGCGGCGCCGTCGCTGACCTGGGAGGAGTTGCCGGCGGTGCTGGTGCCGTCGGCGGCAAAGGCGGGCTTGAGCTGGGCCAGGGCGGCGGCGGTGACGGACGCGCGGATGCCGTCGTCGGCGGTGACGGTGACGGTCTCGCGCGGCGGCAGCGGCGCGTCCGGGGGAGCGTCGCGGGGCCGCAGGGGCTGGTAGCCGGTGGTGACGGGGACGATCTCGTCGGCGAAGAAGCCGGCGGCGGTGGCGTGGGCGGCCCGGTGGTGGCTGGCCAAAGCAACGGCGTCCTGGTCGGCGCGGCTGACGCCGTAGCGCGTGGCCACGTTCTCGCTCGTGGTGCCCATGGGCATGACGCAGTCGCGGGCGTCGGCCACGTCCGAGTCCCGGAGCGCGGGCCAGAGATCGACGGGGATGGCCCGGCTGCCGTAGTTGCGGGTCATGCTCTCCATGCCGGCGCCGATGCCGGCGTCGATGGCGCCGATGCGGATCTGCGCAGCCACGGCGGCCACGGCCTGCAGGCTGGAGGCGCAGGCACGGTTGACCGTGTGCAGCGTGGTCGCGTGGGTGTCGAAGCCGACGTGGTTGAGAGTCGTCCGGGCGGCCTTGCTGCCGCCCAGCTCCGACAGCACCACGCCCACGGCCACGTCCTCGATCCGGTGGCGGTCCAGGCCCAGCGCGGTGCTGCGCGCCAGCGTGCGGCTCAGCACCGTCGCCAGCAGCTCCTCGGGGTAGGCGTCCTTGAGCAGGCCGCGGTTGGCCCGGCACACGGGCGTGCGCACCGCCGAGAGAATCACCGTGTCGGTCGGCGCCTTGGCCAACACGGCTGCAACGCCACGTGGAAATGCCATGACGAAGAGGTGTAGGTCTGGTGAGTGCCGGTGTGTAAGGAGGGGTGGCTCTTCAATTATACAGGATGTGCCGACGCTACTTATTGGCCGGAATTACGTATAAGCGGCTCGGCAGTGCATTTCGGCAGTGGTAGGCCAAATTCGGAAGCCGGGTAAAATTAACTACGGCCAAACTCCCCATTCTAACTACCGACCGTCCAGGTCAAAGAGAAGAGACCAAACAAAACATACTGTACAATCGTCCAGTCAAAGCCACGTCAGTCGTCGCTCGTCCGTTGTCCTCCAGTCGCAAGAGCCATCAAGTAGAATACATGTCAAAGACGAAAAAGGAAATAAAAGAGAAAAAAGAGAAGAAAAGAAAAAGAGAAAAAATAAAATAAAAAAATCAGTTGTACTGAATGCCCAGCCCTACTCGCTGTTGCTGCTGCTGCTGGTAATGATGCACGTCGCTGTTGTCGCGCAGAGACGGCACGATGCGCAGCTTCTTTGTCGGGCTCATCTGCAGATCCTCGCGCACGTCCATGGCACTGCTGGTCGGCGCAGTGGCGGTTGCCGGATGGACGCCGCTGAACTTGCGCTTGTCTACCGCTGCAGCCGCCGTTGCTGCTCCGCCCTTGTTGAGCCCGCCAAACAGCTTGGCCTGCAGCTTGGCCGACTTCTCCACCGGCTGCGGCGTGCCGTCGCGCGAGTGCCCGCCGTCCGACCGCGCCACTTCAAAGCTCTCGCGCGGGTCGCGTCGCAGCATCGCCGACGCCGCCTGGCTGGCCTGGCTCTCGTACACGGGTTCGTCCGGACGGTGGGCCGACAGCTGCGACAGCCGCGGGAAGGACGCTGACCCAGTCACCCGCGCAGCAACTGACTCGAGCGCCTGCCGCGCCAGGTCTTCGTTGTTGCTGCCCGGTGCCGGTGCCGGTCCGTCCGGCTCGTTGTTGTCTTCCTCGGCCGAGATGGTGCTCTCGCGGCTCTTGCGTCCGGATCCACCGGATCCACCGGCATGCCCCGGCAGCCGGTGCCGCACGCGCGTCGGCGTCTCTGGAAAAAAGCGGCCGCCGGTGCTGTGGTGATGCGCATGATGACTGCCTCTCGGGCCTTGCGGCGCGCTGCCAAAGTGGCCGCCGAGCGGCCCGCTGAATCGCAGCGGCGGCGGCTCCGTCTGCGGCACCAGGTCTACCGACGGCAGCAGGCCTGCGTACTCGCCGCGCGGCCGCGACGTCGGCGTCGTCGGCAGCGAAGACAGCGACTGCACGTTGCGCACGTGCTTGGCCACGTGACGCGGCGGTGCCCGGTGGCCCGCCACGGGCGTCGACGGCGCGCTCGTGTTCTCCTGGCTCAGCGCCTGCAGCAGCGCCGCAATCGGCTCCGTGCCCTGGTCCCGGTCCAGCAGGCCCCGCCGATCCTTGCCGAGGCGGCCACCGCCACCACTGCCGCCACCGCCGGCGGCCTTTTTTGGCGTCTGGTACGGCGTGGCCCGCGTGCGCACCGGCGACAGGCCCGTCTTGGGCGTCATGGCCCCGTGGAACATGCCGCCGGGGCTGCACAGCAGGTGGAAGTGCTCGCGGTTCTCGCGCAGCCGGTTGAGCAGCAGCTCCTTCTCGTCCACCAGCGTCGTCACCTCTTCTTCCTTTTGCTGGATCACCCGCTTCGCCAGCTTCACCCGCTTCTGCAGGCTGTCGTTCTCCTCCACCACGTCGTCGTACCACGCCTTGAGCTGCAGGTACTTGGTCTGCGACGACTCCGCCGCTGCCCCCAGCTCTCGCCGCGCCTGCCGTGCGCTCTCTGCCATCCGCAGCGCCTCCACCTCGCGCCGCGTCATCTCGTACTCCACCGCCGCCCGCTTCGCGTCCTCGTCCGCCTGCATCGCCAGCAGGCTGTACTGCAGCTTGTGGTGCGCCGTCTCCGTCTTGAGCCGCGTCTGCTCGTTGATGCTGGCCTGCAGCATCACTCGCAGCTCGTCTGGCGTCGCCTCGGCGATGCGCGCTGGCGATGGAGGTGCACACTCGGACGAAGGAAACTCGGATGCTGCGCCCTCGCGCCTCGATGCCGGCAATCCGGTGCCTGGCGGCGACAGGATGGACGAGCGCTGGGACGATGAAATGTAGTTTGTGGTGCCGTTGGACGGAACAGGCTGGTTGCTACTCTTGAACCGTCTGTGTTGTGTGCTGTGCTGTTGTTGTTGTTGCTGTTGTTGCTGCTGCTGTTGCTGCTGCTGTTGCTGCTGCTGTTGTTGTGGTCGCTGTGTTTCCTGCAGCAGCTGCTGCAGTGATTGGAACTCCTGCACCTGTGATGATGGCGGCGGTGTCAGGGAAGAGGGAATAATGTGTCGAATCTCAGCGACGTCGTCGTTGGGTTCAGTGCGGAAGGAGTCATCGGCATCCATGGGCGAGCCCGGATCCTCTGTCGACAGGATGGTCTCTTGCGACGCAGGAATGGCGTCGGCTCCCAGCGGCGTCGACGGCACCTCGATGTTGCTGTTGTGCATCAACTGGTCGCTTTCGTCGGCAGCAGCAGTCCTGCTGTCGGGCCGCGACGGCGGGCCATCGGCGTCGGCAAACATGGCGTTGGCGCTGTCTCTGGCAAGAATGCGATCGGAATGGGTGTCTGGCGATGCACGACGATAGGGAGGCAGAGCGAAATCGGAAAACAGGGCGGGAAACGAACAAGGTCTGGCGTCGGTCTGAAAGAGCGGTCGAGTCCCGGCGAGAATGAACGGCTGCAAGGAGGAAAGTAAAAAAGATATCAGTTCAGCGCCTGTGTGTGATGGGCGCAGAAGAGGGGATAGAGAGGGGGGGAAAGGGGTAGAGGGGGAAAAGGGAGAAGTGGGCGGATGGAGAGGGTGCGGTGGATTGCTTGGGGGGTTGGCGATGTTTCTCACCTTCTTGCCGCTTCGCAAAATCCATTGGGGGCGGGGACGCGGTTGCCAGGAGAACAAAGGGCACTTTGGCCAATGAGCAGCGACGGGTGGAGACACATGGTCACGTGCGATTATGTAATGAATGTGGTGACGGGCCTCGAGGAGATTTGTCTGTTTCATTCCAATGCTACGTCATGGCAACGCCTTCAAGAATGTGATCACGGTTTTATTTTGGCCAATCTGTGCTATCTGCGCATTGTTTCACCAGGAAACACAATTCACCGCCGGTCTGCTGGTTCTTCGAAGCGCAGACGCTTAGTCCTGGAACTTGATATTCTTGAGCTGAGCGGCTTCGACGACGTTGATTTCGGGCGGCGGGAGCAGCTCTTGGCCGCCGTGTTCGGCAAGCTCCTTGGCTGTGAAGGGTTCGCCGGCTCCGCCCTTGCTGTTGACCGACAGGTCTGTGTAGACGTAGCGGCCGCCGTCATCCGCGGACGCGACAAAGACGCCGATGTAGTTGGCCGACTTGAAGTCCTTGGAGACGGACCCAAAAGTCTGGCCGTGCGTGAGCAGACGGACATGAACAAGAGAACGGAATGGGAACGCACCACCCGGTCCTGGCCCGCGCTGACCTTGCCGTCGTAGACGCGGTCCTTGAGAATGGGGAACTCGAAAGCGGGCGTCTTCGCATGGGTAAAGTTGATGTGGGGATACGCTGCAAGGTTAGACGATGACCATCACGCGACAGCGCTGGACGTACCGTTGTAGGCGCGGGGGAACTTTTGCTCGCCGATCTGCTTGCCGGCCTTGAGCAGCTTGAGGGCCTCGTGGATGGCCCCGTCGATGTTGTCCTGGCCGTAGGTCACGCCCTGGGACCCGCGCGAGAAGGCCGGGCTGTAGTCTGTGGATGTCAGCGCAAGTGGTGCAGCGATGGGCGGATGTTCTTACAAACGACGTGGTCGAAGGCAGACATGATGTTTTTGAAAAAAGTTTTTGAAGTTTTTGAAGTGAAGTTTTGAAATTTTTTGTTTGGGGATATGATAAAAGTGATGATAAAAGACAAGGATGGAGTTTGGAAAGAGAATCGACCGAGAGAAGGCCCCCTTTTATACCTTTTCTCTCGCACCTCTTCACTTTCTGATGCAGCAGGTGCTCACGAACATATGGAGAGTCGAAAGACGCGTGGCCTAGCAGTGCGACACCCGCCCTATCGTTCCTGAGGCGGCGAGACGCAAACGAACTGTCCTCCGATGACGTCGCCTCTACTTGCTCACAAAATGATTCCAAACTTGGCTGCCATGCCGTCTTCATCCTGTCCGACGCCACGCAAGCGTTGGATGGTACAGCAAGCCATGAAACCGGTGGAAGCGAGATGGAAATAGCTCGCGCTCTTCCACGGACGTGTCCATGGCCAGAGGACCCGTGGTCCTACTACGCAGGCAGCCGTGCAGAGCTGCCGTTACCTTGGGGAACAGGTTACGGGCACACATGCACGCACACATGCGCGCACGTACACAAGCACAAGCAGAGGAAGGACTTGCTATCGGCCTTATTTTGGAAAGAGAGGCACGCCGACGCGTCCAGTCGACCGGCCAGCCCACGTGCACAGATGAACTCCGAGGAGAAACATGCATGCGCAACCGCTGCCGCAGCGAGGCTCTGTCCGCTGCGAGCGAGCCATTTTCATGGGCAGGCCGACATGGCACGGCAGCATCCCAGACAGGATCGGAGCAAGCACCAGGACCCATCCATGCGACCGCCGATGGTGGTAGCGGTGGTCTGCCTGTTCTTCTGCCCGGATGTCCGGTACGAGGAGGACCAACGTTTGTGGCCGGTGGGACGTGTGGAAGGAGCGGGAGGTGAAGCATAATGAGACTGTCCGTGGCACCAAAGGAAGTTGTTGCAGTGAGCGCTTAGCAGGACAGAAATGAGTCATTGTTCAACAGCACGTCATGCGCAGCTCGCCAGGCTGCTCCCCAAAACGCAATACGCAATCACTCGTCTGGCCCCGTCAGCGGCTGCGTCGAAGGCGGGATCTCGCGCGCGGTGAGGCGCGGCGGCGTGGCAAAGTCGCGGTCAAAGGGCCACAGGGGCCGACGGAGGCGGCGGTGGCCGAGACGCAGCAGGTCCTGGTCGACGCCGCCGGGTGTGAGGGCCAGCATCCAGTCGGCGGCCATGTCGTAGAGCTGGGGCTCGAGGTAGCCGATCTTGACGAGGACGATGTCGGCCAGGCGCGGCTGCAGCTGCAGCGCTGTGAAGTCGGCCTCCTTGTGGTAGGGCTTGCGCCGCGCCGTCACAATCACAAAGACGCAGCCGACCTGCAGAACCACCTCGGTGCCGGCGTGCGGGTCGCCGTGCCGGACGGCGTGCACGCGGCCCGTCAGCGTGATGGGGCCGGCGTGGATGTGGTCGACGTCCGCGCCAACAGTGACGGTCACGATGGCACCGACACCGGCGGCCACGGCCGTGCGGACAGCCGCCGGTCCCGGCAGGCTGGCGTAGACGACCGTGCGGATGTGTGGCGGCGTGGCCGTGGAGAACTCGGGTCGAGCCAGCAGCCGCGTCAGGCCCCAGGTGACGTCGCCCGAGCCGCCGGCCGTTGGGTTGTCGCCCGAGTCGGAGATGAAAAAGGGCCGCTTCGCGTCGGCCGGGAGAGCCGCGTCGAGACAGGCGTCGAGGGACCCCGTGGGCGCGACAAAGTGAAAGTCGGCCCGCGCCGCCCAGAACAGACGGGCCAGCCGCTCGGCCCCGGCTGCCACCGCTTCGGCATCCCAGCCGGTCACCACGACTGCCGCCCGGTTGCGCGGCGCGTCCGCCCAGGCGTAGCCGACCCAGACAGCCGCGTCCAGCACCCCGGGCAGCGCCTCCACCACGGGCACAGCCGCGTAGATGTGCCGGGCCGGCTCGTCGCGCGTCGACGTCTGCTCGCCCGGCAGCAAGATGGGCACCGGGATCCACGCCTTGAAGGGTCGTCTGGAGGCGGACGGCCGGGCCAGACAATCCACCAGGTTGCGACAGGCGCGGGCTTTGGTCTCGAGCTCGTCCTCGTGCGGCGCCATGCGGTAGCAGGTGACGAGGTCCAGCCCGTGCACGAGCGGCCGCGACACGTTGCCGTGCAGGTCCATGGACGCCGACACCAGCACCTCCGGCCCAACCACTGCCCGCACCCGCGCCAGGAGATCCGCCTCGCTGTCGTCCAAGCCTTCCACCACCATGGCGCCGTGGATGTCCAACCAGACGCCGTCGAGCGCCGTCGCCGCCACGATCGCCTCTAGCTCCGTCACTATGCCGCCCGCCAGCGTCTCATACGCCGCCCGCGTCACTGTGCCGCCCGGCAGCGCCCGCCCGATCAGGGCACCCCGCCAGTCGGCCGCCTCGGCCAGCAGCGTGCCCGCATCGAGAAAGGAATACAGAGCGATGGCGTCGGCGCCCGTCTTTGCATGAAAGGCGGCTGCATCCGTCCGCGCCGGCGTGAATGTAGACGTCTCGCAGGCGAGGCCGCAGATGGCAATGGCAGGCCGCGTCATGATGTGGTTGTGGAAAGGATGATGATCCGTCAATCGGCGATTGCCACCTTTCGCTTGATTGGCTCATTTTAGCAT
Source organism: Harringtonia lauricola (assembly GCA_014183025.1). Classification (NCBI taxonomy): domain Eukaryota; kingdom Fungi; phylum Ascomycota; class Sordariomycetes; order Ophiostomatales; family Ophiostomataceae; genus Harringtonia; species Harringtonia lauricola. Next base: position 356,695 of record JACBXF010000032.1, read on the forward strand.
GTCGTGATCCAATCACAGGCGGTTTTCCTCAGCATCAGCAACCAATGTAAATTGCGTTTAAATGGCAGCTACAGACACAGACAACACCTGTGCTCACTGTTTCCCAGCATACTCGTCTTGGCTGCGAATATGCCTTTAATTTCCTACGTTTAGCATTCAGCTCTGATTCCCCAAGTCGCTCCACTTCGATCGTATGTATGACGCCGCCTCCTGAGCCGATGGTCGCTTTTCTGGCTCATACTGAAGAAGCCTCTCCATAACCCAGAGAAGAGATGTTAACGCTTCACAGTCATATTCCGTATGCTCGTCCTGCTCGTACTCGTCTTCGTCGCAGGCTGAAATTATGGCATTGCGGCGAGGCTCAAATGTCTCTGTGATGGGCTCAGGTGAAAGCAGACGCGCTTAATATGCATCCAAGTTAATGGGTATTACAAACAGCGGCAGAGATGCAAGGCTACCATGGACTTACCATCCTGTTCTGCGTATGGATTCTGCTTCTGCATGTCTTCCCACGTGGATTGCCAACTGTCCGGCAGTGGCCCCAACTTCATGACCAACTTTCTGATGAAGCTGTCGTCTTTCTCTCCGTAAGCCGTAAAGGGAGACTTCTGGTAGTACAAAGAGTAAACCTATTGCCACAGGGCCATTGTAGACGAATGATCAGCACACTCAACATACAGGCCAGTTGTTGTAAATATAGATGAGGCACGTACCACACAACCAGCTCTCCAGAGGTCATGGCGGTAATCAAATGACTTTACGAAGAAAGTCTCTGGAGACCTCAAGTTCCTGGGCTGAGAGATGCTTGTGACCGTGCCGGCAACTGGAAATGATACCCCCAAAGTCGATCAAACGAATATCTTCATCACAGCTCTCGTACCATCCAGGCCATCCAGTAGTTTGGACCAGATGCTTCGGCAGTTCAGGCCACCAGGGTATCTCGGTGTCTGTGTAGGCTGCTGTGACTGTTCGCCCAGCGCGTCAAAGAGCTCCTCTTCACTTTCTATCGCATTCTTGTAGGTGAAGGCAACATTTGCATTCGATACGTCTGTTAAAAGCCAGAAATCAGTCACAAAACCCCCCGAGACAGAAAATAAAGGGCCTTTGTACCTCCGTGAACGATGCCTGTTTTGTGGAAAAAGCCCGGCGCTTCAAGCAATTGACACGTCGATCTCAGCACCGTATCAGGTCGAAATGTGTCGCCGCGATAATCATAGCACTCAAGCAAGCTAGAAAGCGAAGGCCCAAGAAGCTCCATAACGAGGCAATTATGGGTACCATTCGGTCCCTTCTCGTGAAAGCAATCTAGAAGTTGGACAAAAGGACGCGGCATTTTCTGAGGCGAGTCGGCATAGTATTTGTCTAAACGCTTCAGAACGCTGATTTCTGGATCGTCGTCCAGGTCCTCCGTCGAGGACGCAGCGGCCTTGACCTTGATCGATACCCAATGCCTAGACAACATAGTTGGCGACGACCAAGAGATAAAATAATAAAGATACGGCATTCGTACCCTGCACTATGATCACGCGCAAGCCAAACAATAGAGTACCCCCCATAGCCAAGTTTGTAATGGACAGTGTATCGGCCGTCGCCCAAGGAATCGCCGAGATTGACAGGATGAAAGCCTCCAGGTTTGTATTTGTCTAGGTTTTCATGCGGCAGAATTCTCTGTGAGTGAGCATATAGACCTGGCAGCATGTGCCTCTGGTTAGCCATTTGAAGAGGTGGCGACATGGTTGTGAATAAGTGGTGGTTGGGAAAGTGGATGGCGATAAAGTTGAAGATTACTGCGCAAATGGAGAGGACGGATCTAGAACAGCTTACATAATAAATAAGCTGGCGAACAACTTAAATTTGTCACAACTTCGCAGTTGTTGCGGGCTTGATGGGTGTCTGTGAACCTGCCTGCTGTTCATATAATATCTCTTGGTGGCCCAACCAGTCATTTATATTATGGATAATACTAGTATTTTCAATAAAGGCTTGGAAATCGCCAGCTGGGTTTTGCATGCACAATAAGCTGTTTCGCATAGCTTGAAGATCCGAACTTGAGGCGTTTTCTTATATAGCATATGGCCGTAGTTCATGTCTTCGGAATCGATATGGGATGATGACAAACGGAGTGTGATCGCTTACTTGGTCTTGACACCATCTCATTGGCAATTAAATAGAATACAAACTTCTGTCTTCCAATTTGGATATAGCTCATTTCCGTTATTTCAAACGGCCAACTGGCCCAAGCTGGACGCAATGGACGCTGCCTCCATTTGTTCATACATCTTGAAAGAGTCATTCACTTCGACCCTAAGCGCTTTCTCAAATGTTGCCTGGTCCGCATGGTTTTCCGTCAATGTGGCTCCAATAGAGCCGAGGTTCGAGTGGAAAATGCCTGCGGCACTGACAGGGAGGAAGTCTTCGTAAGTAATGGGCTGGAACAGCAGCACACCGGCATCGACCAGCGCATCCACGTCTTGAAGCCCAGTTGTGCGGCTGGCCCCCGGGCTGATGCTGTACGTGAAGTAGGCCAGCCGGTCTCGGCGGAGAATGGTCAGATTGTCTGGAAAGTCTTCAAACGAGGCAGTCAGCGCCTCTTTCTTGGGCTTCCCGGCCGCAGCCAGCTGGCGTGTGCGGTCTATGAGCGTGTCGTACAGCTGTCGTCCGCTGGGCGTGAGGGCCATGCCGCGCTGCTCAATCTCCCCGAAGCGTGCCTTGTGCTTCCCGCCTCTCTCGACACCCGCCGAGAAGGCGATCTCCTCTTCGAGTGCCAGGAAGCTCGTCTGCCGCAGAAGCACGGGGTTGTGCAGGGCCGGTGGGCCCTCGATCTCGTCTTTCGCGGCGAGGCCGCGCCTGAGCATGGCGGCTTGCGCGGCATCAATGTCCGTCACGCGCGGCGTGAGGTGGTTGATGTGCGGGCCCCGGAAGCAGACCACGTCTGCAATCAGTGGGTGGGCCGCCTGGAGAGCCTTGTAGGTGGCCAAGTCCACCGTGGATGTCTTGTGCCAGCGAAAGGTCTCGAGGGCTTCTGCAAGAAACTCCTCGGCTTTCTGGACCGGGATGGCCTCGACGTGCTCCAGCTCGTCAAGGAGCTGAAGGCACCTCGGAGTGAAAATGCAGCGCTGTTTCAAAATGTTGACAGCCTGCTGCCGCAGCGCATCGTCCTGGATCAGATCCAAGCGCAAAAGCGATGTAAAGACCCGAAAGGGGTTCTTGGCAAGCGCGTCCGTCGTGACAGGCCGAAAGCAAGTCGCATGAACAGGCAGACCGGCCACAGAGAGATCATAATAACCAACCGGCTGCATATCCATGATAGAAAAGAGACGACGCATGGTGGCCAGCTCTTCGCCTGTGCCTAGACGAATGGCGCCATGACGCTCGACTTCAAAGCGCTTGGGCACCTCGAGGCCCAGGTTTTCTTGCTGTCTCTTGTTGACCTCCGAAACGATATCCAGCAGAGTACCGTATTGTGGGACTTCGGGCCGGTACATATCGGACAATGCTGACGCAAACAAGGCGCGAATCTCGTCGGAAGAGGCTGCCATGTTGGCTTGGGTCATTCTGTAAAGAAATCAGACGGAAAGGCTTGAGGAATATGAAATTCACTGTTCGGCTGATGGCGCCGCTTGAAATTGGCGCCATTTAGCATCGCACGTCGGCACCCCATAACGAACCTGCCTGGAAACCCTCGGGGGTCCGATAATCCTCGATCCGAAGTCAACTCAGGAAATACATAACTCTCGGCATATCACATGACTGCCTTAAAAATACTTTTTGCTTAGTCATACAGGTTAGACGAATTTGGGGTCTTGAATCTCGAATCTCGCTCCAAGACGTAGCGCAGAGACCAACTGGAGACCAACAGAGTTCACTGCAGCTTTGTGGTTCTCGAGGCCCTGACCTCGTGGAAGCACCTAGGCCAGTGGACGCAGCTCTATCTCAAACAGACAGAGCCTGTGAAGCTGGCAGATTTTTAAAAACAACAGAGCCGAACCCCAGCAAAGAGAGGCACAAACTAAATACCCTGTAACTTATTTGGGAATTCTGGACGATCATGCCGATTGCTTTGTTACACGACCTTAGGAGAATATTCATGCTGGTAGAAGGATTTATCAACTCGCTCGACGCCGATGCAACTGCTACAGGTTCATCATATATTAAAATTGAGGCGTATTTTAGGGCATAACACACGTCTTAAGCTAGACAGTCACGCCGTGCTGGCCAGTCTCAACTTTCCACTGCTTCCCCGTTTTTGCCGTCTTCATCGGCAGTCCCTAGACGGCGTACTATTACCCGACCGTCTTCCTTCACAATATCCTCCATGTGCTGAGCTGCCTGTTTTGATTCATCAGACCCAATTTCCACAAACCGCTTTTGCCAAAATCGCCATCGATCCATGTTCAGTTCTGGTTTCCCTCTGCTGCCTTCCAAGTAAAGAGGGCCCGGACTCGTCGCTTTCAGCTCTGTCTCGTTAAGGGTATTCTGGCGAAAGGCATCCCGGAAAATCTCAGAGCCGCTGAGCAAGATCCATTGGCTGGCCACGTTCACCTGACACTCAAAGAACATGCGCTCTTCTTGCTTGATCTGTTCGCTCTCTTTGCTCTCGTCGCCCTTCTCGCCCTCGTCACTCTTCTCGCTCTTCTCGCTCTTCGTGGCAGATAATGACAGAGGAGGGTGCCGTTCCAACGCCGTTCCAACCACAATAACGGCATACACTGTCCATCGAAGCAGTCCCTTTTCCATAATCCGGGCGGCAAAGGCATTTAGATTGGCCCATTCCAAGATCATCGACGCATATTCATCAATTGAGGTTTTGCCAATCGCTTCAGGCTTAGGTTCTGTGTATAAATATCAGGTTAGAAATAAATATACTTTACCCAATAAGAGACAATGGTAAAAAGACTTTATGCTTACCAAACCAAGCCTCGCGCATCATAGCCGAGAACAAAGGTAAGTCTCGCCACAGGCGAGATTTCTCCTACGAGAGCACAGTGTTTAGTAGATAATATTGAAATGGGGAAAAGATGCAGGGGTATGTATATGTGCTCTTACTCCCCAAATCTCAATCGTAGCCTTAGCCCTCGACCGTAAACACTGGAGGACAGCCACGAGCTCGTCCTGAAGAGGGCTGTCACTGGGTATGGCTTTCGCCACAAGGATAACCGTCTCCCACAAAGACGTCAAGTACACCTCCAGATCGTCGCTCTTGTCGAGGGGTGGACACAGCTGCTGGATTTCAGCAGCAGCATTTTTCACAGCAAATGACACGTCGAAAAGGGCTGTTGCATCTGTTTCCAGTTCTGCTTCTTCCGACTTCTCCACGCTCGGTGCAGGCGCGTCTTCTTGCTTCTGTCTGTCAGCGGCCGAAACTAGCCTCTTGAAGATGTCCAAGACACGCTTGTCAAGATCCGACATCTCTTCGTCTTCTTGTTGCTCGAGCTTCGCAGCAACAGAGGTAGCTACAAGAGAAGAAGCCATGTCTGCAAGATCAAAATGTTGTCGATTCTTAAAGGTAAAGGTGGACGTGGAACTTGAGAAAGGCCGTCTAGAATGTTTATCCACGAGTTGGAGTGATCGAAATAGTCGAAATGTTTGGGGGGACGTGGTTCCTTGAAAAAGTCTCGTGGCCTTGACTCTTCGCTGAAGGGGGAGCAGCCTCCAGAAAGCATACAAATTATTATATAGAAGCATGTGAGAAGACACGAAAGTATGTGATACGAAGAACCGGCCGATAAAAAACCGGGCGGGGTTGGGCATTTAAAGATGCTGGCGAATCAGTATCTCTTTGTGTGGTTAACGTGAGCACTAAGGAAAATCCAAACATGGTTAAGGATTCTGAAAATAAAAGAGGGGCAGTCGGGCGTACTGTGGATAACAGGGCGCTTTGTATGATTGGCTCACGGTGTACGCAGTACCGTAGAAGGATTGATGAAATGTGCACTTTTGCAGTCGGCACATGAGTTATTGGATCACGGACGGGACGTCTGAAATGGCGCTACGTCATACCGGCAATTTTCCTGCATCAATATATTGGATGGCGTCCGGATTCCATGGCGGCTCATGGCCAGGACAGCCTCGTTTGGGCGAGAATTTTGGCGAGGAGGGATCCAGGGGCTGAGGATTCCTAGACGCAGCATTGACTCTCTCTCTGCTGTTATAGTGCCTCGCAGTACATCCCATTAAGTATTTAAGGGACTTGCACCCATCTATCCTCTCTTCCGCCATGGACCACAAAGACGCAAAATAATGCCAAATCCACGGCTGTTTCTCTTCTTTTTGTGCTTGCCGAGAGACAATATTACACGGTAACTCAGCCTTTCCATACTTGCAGCAGTCCCAGGCAATTAGTCACACTCGTACACGACGACAGCCACCACGATGTCTTATAGTGTCGCTACTACAGACGAATCTACGACGACAACCACCATCGTGTCTGATACTACCACTGCCACAGGTGAAGCCGACGGCAGCACCGATGGCACTACTTCTGCCCCTTCTGAACCGCATGTATGCTTAGGAAATAAGCCACATTGGATAAACGATTGGGTTCAAACACTTATCTATATTGGTAGTTCACATGCGACAATCTTTCTTCCTCCGATCCTGCACGCCATATCACGGTATCGGATGCAGACAGCCAGGTGCAGTCGGCACCATCCAAGTTAGGCAGAGGCAGAGGCTACCCAAAGAGGCACGGAAACTTGGAAAATAACAGCATTCCAGCATCGCCCCCTCTTCGGGAGTTTCCTTTGCTTCCAAATACCACAGAGCCTTGGCAAAACGGAACCCCCCCAGGACCCGTACGGGCGGTTTATAACGATTCAGACAGAGGAAACTACGGAGTGGTGTACCACGACCCAACCAAGAAAGGGCCTTTGAATTTTACTTCAGCTACAAGAAACGAGTAGGAAAATAGGGCCTGTAGTTTCTATTTTAGGAATATTTCGTCTAAAGGGCAACTTAACTGTCAGTCACTGAAAGACCTAGACATGGTAAAAAAATTTTAAGGTTACATTAAATTTAGTATAGTTGCCTTAACTTGAGTTTAAAAGAGTCATTTCTTACTATAACAAAGTTCTACCAAAGTTATCAAGTATGCATTTATGTTAATGACGAGAAGGTGAATTCTGTTGAATATGGCAGCCCCATGTGGGGAATCGGGGGGCTGTATGCCAACGGAAAAATTCATACCTGAAACAAGGCTAAACACACTTTTGACTTTTGGGGATGTCCGATGGCACGGTTTGCAGGGTTGCAGCCTGGAATGAACTGTGCCTTGCACCCTGCCTTACACTCCGCCTTGCACCCCACCTGGAGCTCCGCATGATATTATTGGTGCCGAAAATTGCACATTGCTATGTGGCGGTTTGTTGGATACGATGCATACCATCCCTAGGCTCAGTGGTACCAGTTTCTACAGCTGAGGTCACCAGTGGACAGAGGCGGCCAAATGGAGAAGGGACGTGCTTGAATTACCATGTATTGGGGGTTAGGAACCAGCGTAAATGAGTTGAAGAGTACTCTAATAGCCATTATGTTTATCTCTGCCAGAAAGACATGACGACACACTTTTCAGTCTCATTCTTATTGATTTTTTTAAAGGAAATATTCACACCGGGATACCGGTTATTATAAGACACCATTTTTTGTGGAGTTGGCTGTTTCTCCAGTTGGATAGATTCCTGGTTGATGTTCCACCTGGATGCAGTCATGGGCTTTTGTCCCACGTCGGTATTATCTGCAGGGGATGGATATCAGTTCTGTAAAAGTAACCTAGGAATCTAGACAGTTCATTTGCACTTACGGTAAAAAAAGGTTACGCTCCATTTTTACTTTATTGAGTCTATTCTTAAGAAACCTAAATGTATTTTTATAACTGTTTTGTAGTTCTAGCACCAATATTCTGTTTAAACCCTGCCATTGTCCCGAACAACCTCCGTTTTTGGTGCTGGGTCCTTGAATGTCACCACGGAGTGGTCGGCGTTGTTGGCACTCTCAACATCCTCATCCGTGTCAGTGGGTGGGTGCAGATCTACGCCGAAACGCCGCAGGACAAGCCAAGCAGGCACCACAGCGGCACCCCAGAGACCAAAGTTGATGTACACGCCGCCAACTTGAGCAAATACTGTGATAGACGTGAGGCCGTAGCTGAGAGCTTGCCAGGCAGACTCGGTTCCACGGAGGAGGGCAGCATAGCGGATGATTTCCTCTTGCTCCTTGGCCAGGTTATGGATAACAAAGTAGCTATAAAGTTAGCAGATGAAAGGGCTTGAGACGTAATGCATCACTGGGTGGACGTACAGAAACATGTAGTTGAGTTGGAAGCTGGCAGTGAGCAGGACAAAGACACCAAAGGCGGCACCAAAGCCCTTATCAGACCAGTCGAAAGTTGGCTTCGTCCTGCGATAGCGGGTCACAAGAACGGTGGCCCAGAGCCACCAGGCACCATGGAGGGCCGAGATCGCAATGAAGCCGTAGCGTGCTTTATATCTGAGGATAGTCTTCTTGTAGTCAAGGAAGAACTGGATGCGATGTTGGTTCCATGTGCTTTTCTGGAAATAAGGAATTACTTACTCCGAAGAGATTGCCAGAAATGACAGCTACGATGCCAGATAAGAACGAACCCAATGCGCGAGACCGTACAGTGAACCATGCTAATTTTGTTAGATGGCCAGACGAAAGAAATAACAGCAGTAGGAAATAAAGACTTGCCCGATAGGTAAGTGTTGTAGACAGCCTCCGCAAACACTGTCTGCCCAATAAACAGCACAATCAGCAAGAAATTCGGCCGGAAGAACATGAACGCTGTCTTTTTCAGTTCGACCCAGGGGTTGTCCAAGATCGACAGATTGACCTTGCGGCCGTCCTTGCGCTGGACCTGCTCAGGCTTGTTCAGAAACAGGCCGAATACAGGACCTAGACACTGCAGCGCAATGAAGACCTGGAAAACCTTGTAAGAGACCTTGCCAGCATGATTGTTTTGGGCGTTGATGCCTAGATTGATGGCGCCACCGAGGATCTGGCCGCTGAGGCGGTATGAGAGCCAGTAGCCGAGGGCCTTGACGCGGTTCCACGGCTCCGGGTAGGCGATGGCGATGGCAGCCTCGGACATCCAGAAGACACCAGCGGAAAGGCCGCAGAGGCAGGCACCAAAGATGAAGAACCACTCGGTGCCGAAGCGGTTGTTAGTGTAGAGGCCGGCGGCATAAGGGGCGTAACCGAGACTGTATGTGTAAGTAGATGCGCTGGACGTAAATGTAGAAGCAAATAAAGGTGAATAAGAGAGGAAGAGAACTCTTATTCTATTATACTTACGTTCCGAAGATGAGTGCGCCTTTAATACCAATGTAGTGGACCAGTACACCGGACAGGTAGCACGACAGCACCATAAGACAAAACGAGATGGCGTTGGACGAATTGACGAGGTGTGGCGAGGCGGCACCACCAGCACCGAGCGAATTCATGGCACCCCAGATGCCTGGGGCGGCAAAGTTGCACAGGCCGAGGACGGTGACATTGTAGAACGTCGACCGGCACCATTTGACTTTGATATCTATTCCAGTTATTGTGTTAACTGAGAACATGTTGGTCATTCAAATCTGTCATTTTCAACCTCCTTTTAGAGAGTAAGTTAAACGCACCATGTGGCTCGGCTTCACCGGCGGTCACACTCTGCTTGATTTCTGGTGGGCTCATGATATGCTTGAATGTCTGTGTTTTGTTTTTACAATAGACACAAAACCGATTGATCAGGCAGGTAAATATGTGAAGATGACTGCATCCGGTTCCTGGGGCAATTCACATCGTCTTCCCGTTATTTAACAGTACCAACATCTTTTACGACCGTCTCTTATCCGTGAAACGACATCCATAATGACAAGCACGACTTGGTAGCGCTGTTACTTCGTCTCCAGACAGTAAGACGGACCCATCATAACAGATCCATCCTGCTCTGTGTCGGGGTCTGAACAAATCATTGACGGCGCATGGTTAAACCCGGGTGTCTGCATGACTTATACCGCTAGAAAAAAATACCGAGTTCCTGTCCGGTTTGCCCAGACCTAGAGTTTTCTTCCTAATCAAACAATCTACGGGGCTGGCTTGGTAAACTTGGTTGTCCGACCGCTTCCGTACTCTTAGCCGTTGAGGTTGTGGTGCTGGCTTGTTTCAAACGAGCACACTGTGGTATTGCGTCAGATGGGGTTGCAGATTCGCCATCGCAACTGCTGAGCGGCAGTGGAGCCCAACTGTTTACGAAGCTGGAAATCTCGTGTAAGTTGCCAGACGTTAACTACAGTTTTCCTTGAATTTTCAAAATCACTACAAGGAGAGTACGCCTAGTTATCCCTTAGACTTGGTTCTTTGCTTATTTATTTTTAATATATTTACTTGTCAGTTAGCATCTTATTTTTACCTCGACTTCTCAGGCCTTCTCGGCCGGCCACTTGTACTGCGACCCCGGATGGTCGTCCCGCAGCCGCGGTCCCAGTCCGTCCTGGTAGTAGTTCTCCCGAGTCGTTTTGTACGCGTAGTCGTCCCAGAAGACGCCCCGGCGCCGCAGCTCCGGCAACAGGTACTTGCTAATATCCTCAAAGTCGCCCGGGTTGACTGCGTATGAAATGTTGAATCCGTCAATGTCACCCTCCTCGATAAACTTTTGCAGGATGTCGGCCACTGTCGACGGCGACCCAATGGCCCGCGGATGGGCACCGCCGATGGCAAGTTCCTGGGCCACGCGGCGCTTGGTCCACTTGACGTTGTCGGTGCCTGGAATGGTGGCGCTCCAGGCTGAGACCAAGCTCTGGATGGAGCCGAGGCCGTGGAACTTGAAATCCTCGTCGTCGTCGTCCCACTGGCTCAGGTCGGTGCCGGACCAGCCGCTGAAGAGATTCAGGGCGCCCTCATAGTCGGCATATTCCAGGTACTCGCGGTACTTGGCCTGGGCTTTTTCGTCGGTCTCGTCGACGATGATGAGAACGCCGGCCAGCAGCTTGATGCCGGTCCTTTCACGGCCGTTGGCCACAACGCGGGCCCGGACATCGTCGGAAACCTTACGGATGGTCGGCGGGTCCAGTCCCGGCAGGAACATGCACTCGGCATGTTTGGTGGCGAAGGCCTTGCCGGCCGGGCTGGCACCCGCCTGGAAGAGGAAGGGTGTCCGCTGGGGGGATGGATCGACGGTCAAGGGGCCAGCTGACTGGTAGTATTTCCTGAGAATGTTAGCAAACTGATATGCCTCACTTGTCCTCCTAGGAATGTTCCTACCCCTTAAAATCAATCGACCGCACTCTTCCAGGCACCGTGTACACATGCCCCGGGACATCCTTCACGACAGCATCATCACGCCAGGTGCTCTCCCACAGCCGATAAGTCAGGTCGACAAACTCGTCTGCCATGGCATAGCGCTCGTCGTGGGGGATCTGCGTGTTGAGGCCGAGATTACGAGCTGCCGGCTCCAGATGGCTGGTGACCACATTCCAGGCGACGCGACCCTTGGTGAGATGGTCGAGCGTGGCCAGGCGACGGGCGAGCAGGAACGGATTCTCGTATGTGGTTGAGGCCGTGACACCAAAAGAGAGGCCTTTGGTGACGGTAGCCATGATAGCCACAGGTCCCACCGGATCGTTCAAGGGAAACTGGGCCGCGCTCGGCAGAGCCGGATCGATGTTTCCCTTTCCCTTGTAGACGCCGTAGTGACTGAGCGCGTCGGCAATGAAGACGCCGTGAAACTTGCCGGCCTCGAGCGTCTTGGCAAAGTCGATCCAGTACTCAATATCGTTGTGCTGTGCGGTGCGGTTGCGAGGATGTCTCCAGAGGCCTAACCAGTTAGGACAATTCTTCCTGGTTCATTCTTGCTTCTCGTATCATTGCTTACCTGGCGCCAGATGACTCGGTGTGTTCATGGTGAAGGCATTGAGAATCCATTGCTTCTTTTTTGGCTGTGTTTCTGTCGGGACCATCTTTGCTGTTTTTCTGGTATTTTGTTCTCTATTGATTTCTTTCAATCCTTTTCTCTGTAACTCGGCTTGATCATGGCCTCTGCGATTTTTCTCTGCTATTTTCTTGCTTTCTTTTTCAAATTGAACAGCTTAGCTTTATACATCTCTTATTTGTTACCCGCTCATCCCACCTTTTACATCCCGACCAATTGCGCAAGGCATCATCGCCCGCAAAATGACACCATCGCCTAATACCCGCGATTAACCATACAGGCTCTGAACATATGGTCAGAAAACCCAGAGCAAAGCTTTGCATCCGAGATAGGACCAGCTAGATCTCTTTTTTTTACTGAAAATGGGAATCGACAGGTTGGTGGACGTGAAATCTAGGTAAATGAACATCAAACATTACAACTAAATACCACAAAAAGATGCACAAAAAATCAAAATACAGGCCTAGTTAATGGAAAGCGTTTCATTCGTTCAATTTGCCCATGTTTGTTCTAGTTCCTTGTTTCTGGCAACGCATCAAATAAACAACAAGACGTGCAACGAACGTGACGTAAAAAAAGCGTCGAACAACATCAAGGCCCTTATGTTCCATTCTTCAGCAACTCCTTTTTATCGGTTGCGTCTATTACAGCTTTCAAGTCTTCTTTCTGGCTCCATCGCTCCGCCTCGTCTTGCCTCACCTCCTGCACCTTTCTGTTCTCGCCGCTGCTTCACAATGTAGGCTGTGATCAGACTCTTCGGGTCATCCTTGACCCCCACAGCAATCTTTAGAATCGGCCGTCGCCCATAAAATAAGAGCTGGTTTCTGGTAGGCCAACATCGCCAATAACATCCCAATATAAAAGACAAACCCTGTCATTCAAAATTTCCTGTTTCGTTTGCAATCCTGCTCATACCTATACAACCCTGTGCTACTCCTGTGCTGCTCCTATTGTGGCCTGCTTAGCGCCTACCACAGCCCCACCACCTTTAAGTTATAAATAACCTCACTACTTGTAAGATCTTTTTGTAAAGTAGACTACCAAACTGAAGAGAATAGACGGCAATAGAGCTAGCCACTAAATTCTCGCCTTTACTATTTAAGTTCGAATAACCTAAGCATGTTTTGAATATAAGGGAAGACGAGGCGATATAGGGCTGTAGCAATAGTTTATATACATTTTGGTATTTTAATTATATTGCGGCCCTACTGTCTTATTTACAACCCGAATTAAGCTATTGTATTACTTATACTTTAGTTTGCCTTACGGTTTTAGGTTTCTTACAGTTACGTAAGTTTTACAATTCTACCTTGTCGCCTCCTTTAGTGTCTCCTTTATTGCCAATTTAAGAAGGTAATAACAAATATTATACCCTTTAAGCTAGCATTTTTATATTTATATTGTGGTAGTATTAACAAACTAATATATAGTAAGGCTTAAAAGGGAAGGAATAAAGGCTTATTTAAAGGGGCTAAGCTGTATTCGTTTATACATTGTAGCCAACGGTAATTACATATTGTAAAGCAAAGCTACCTTTACTATAAATAAGAACGCAATATTTATACGACTCCTTGTTTTTATAGTATGGCCGAAAATGTCTTAAATACGTAGTTATTATTATTGTAAGGGGAGAACTATAAAAGAATCTAATATATAGCTAGCGGACAACCTACCGAATTATTTTTTAACCTACGTACTATTTGATAGTAAGAGACGTATTAAGCAACGTATATACGTTTGTATAGATTTAAACACAATAAAAAGGTTACAACAACAATAAAGAGAACTAAGTATAAAATAGTAGGGTTTTGTATAACACATACTTCTCGTACTATATAGGCAAACATAGGGAGCACACCCATATTAAATCTTGTCCTTGTAGAGAACAAAAGGCTGTTTCTAAAATTAGTTTTCATACACCTTGTTTAAGTTAGGCTTTTACTTATCGGTGGATGTTAATACTAAGGTAGGGAACCAGATACGGTCTTGTAAGGTGGTTTCTTGCCATAACAAGCGTCCTAAAGGACTATTATTTAAAAAGGGCCGTGTTAAATTTCTATTTATAAACACTAAGTGTAATTTGTATCTTTTTTGTTTAGGCATAACCTTGTAGCTTAGTTGTTAGTAAAGTGGATAAAAACTCAATACCTTTAAGCTTATACTTAAGTTTATCCAGCGTGCTCTTTATAGCGTAAGAACTACTACCTACCTTACCACCGTTAGTGTAATTATACAAAGTTTGTATTTATTAAAGAAGCAGTTCTTTTCTAACTTGGTAAATAATGGCTTGTTTTATTTTTTATTAGTGTAAAAAACGTATAATGGTTAAATACTATATACTAAACCAGGACATAAAGAATAAAAAATCGTTACTATCGATATAGTAAAAACAAGTAGTAAAAGAAAAGCTTTTATTTATTCTTTATTAAAAGTATACAAATTACTAGGTTAAAAACCTACTTGTATTTGTATCTTTATAAAACGTGTACACTCTAATACTTAATTTCACTTTTAGTCAAGATATTAATAAGCATAAGCAACCTTACGTTAACAAGTGTTTTATAATATAAACATTTATCGCTGTTACTAACGTATACCCGCTATCTTACACTTATTTCCTCCGTCTTTATATATATGTTATGTTTAACAAGCTTTAAAATAACGTTACTAAAGCAACAAAAGCTAAGGCTAAGGCTTACAAAAACAAAGTTAGCCTATACGAGTATACTTAAACCACTAAGACATTTCTTTTATTCTTTTAACACGTGTATATTAGAAATACTTTTTATAGTAAACAAACTATATTTTTATATTATAACGGTATAATTTAAACTAGAAAAGACGCTTAAAGTATGGTTTAGTCTTAAAAGAAGGCTTTTTAATAACGGCGGTTACACGTAATACATACCTAGTTTATACAAATAAAATTAAATCCTTTATTATACATACAACACCTTTATAACACTAAAAAAAAGGAAAATTAAATTTATTAATATAGCCGGTTAGGCTATATAGTGTTATATCTCTTTAACCGTACAAGCTACGGAGATTTTGTTACCACCTTTATGATCAGCGGAAAATCTACTTCACGTTGATATATTTTATATAAAAGTGGGTCTTGATGACAAATCTAAGACATAAATATACACATAGATAATTTCCGAGTTCTTAGAACTACCCCTCCTACTTTAGTCATCAACTACGTCATAGCACATAACCGTATGCTTTTAAAGAAACATGTACACAATACTATGGAATTAGGCGGTTATGATAATATATCTTTTACTTACATACAAAGACTATATAAACTTCTACTACAGCTTAAATTAGGACCCTTAGTTTATCTTTATCTAACTCATTATTTTTTACTCTTACAATCAAGAAAATCACAGGAAATCTTTTCCACCGCTTTCGTGAATTCTGTTGTTTCCGCGTAACCTTAACAGAATTTATACTTTTACACTATTATAACAATGCTAACAGGTTATAGCTTAACTACGTAATACGTAGTTACCGTTAACTATCTTAAAACTATATAAAAAAAAACCTACGCTAACCTTATACTTTTAGTTATAGCTATAAAAAAAGGACATCCCCTTTATTTAATCTACCTAGTCTTCCTCTTTATTTTCCCTTATATCCTTATATACTACTCGTGCCAAGGCCCTACTCTTTTTCAGGTTAAAGATTTTAAGCCCCTTCTAAGGAAGGTGCTCACCATTTAAACGCTCCGACTAGTTAAATACACCAGATTACGAAAAGTATCACCAACTAACTTCGGCGCGTCATTCTACACGCAATTATGGTTGTACACTCCTAAGACTATAAGGATCGATTAACTAATGCCGTTAAATTCTTTAGACGAAATCGCTTGTCGCGAATCGGCGCGGTCGCTAAACAATTTGTAGTTAGCCGATTCACCCTTGCGCGCCGGCTATCCGGGATACCTTTTGTTAAAGGGCGCGCTCCTCTTTACAGCAATTTTCGGAAGGGCAAGGAGTATAGACTTTGTAACTATATTAACCGAAACCTTAAGTGTAAACTACCTTTTTTTCGTCTTTATATTAAAGGAGCTGTTAACGTAATCTTAAAAGATAAGGCTAACTTATATAATTTAGATTTCTTATAAGTTAGTATTTATTAGGCTACTTGCTTTCTTTAATAATATAACTATTAAATATTTACATTAAAGGTATTTAATAAAAAAAGAAGGGATATAAAAAACTTAAGTACTATTTATAAATAGTTTAAAAAGTTTTAAAAAACTATTAATAAAAAAGGCGTTAACTTAAAGGATATATAAAATATAAATAAGACTAGCTTTTAAATTAATATTATAAATAGTATAAACGTTATTATTAAGTTAAAGTATATACTAAAGTTTAAACTTTTTAAAAATAAGGAGTTAGCTTTTATTATTAAATTAATATTAGTAAGTAAAGACTATATTCTTTTTTATTTTATTTTAAAAGGATAAGAGTACTTTATATAGTAGTATAGTAATATAGTAACTTAACTTAAAGCTAATATAATAATTAAAGTTAACTTTATAAGGTATAATAATAATAACTTAAATTTAAAATAGTTTAAACACTTTAAGCGTTGTTTAAAAAAGTACTATACTGGTTGAACTAAATTATTATTTTTTAATAACTTTAAAGTATACTATATAATCGAATTTATTAAGTACTGTAAAAGTTATAGTATATACTTTTTTTTATTTTTATATATAATTAACTAATAAGTATAAATATTACGACTTCCTATAATCGATATAGCTGGTTCTACAACCGTGTTAGCCATATTGGGGGCAGACTCGCGTGTGAAGACTGGCATTACCGGAGCTGTCACCAGTTGTCTCTATGTCATCCATGTGGGTGATCGACCTGCAGCCCGACTTCTGGCTACGCCAATGCGGGATGCCCTTGTTCGAGGCCCCGAATTGTATGCTGCCTATCACCGTGTGGGTCGGTACCTTGCCATAGAGCTGGCGGCACCCCTGATGGGACTGGAATCACGTTTACTGCCTTATGTTTAGGGCAAGACAACCGAGGGCCATGTGTTGCGTGGCGAAGAATTTCCGACTACTATTGTGGCTATCATGCGTGGCGGGGAACCAATGGCACTGTGCGTGAGTGAGGCCTTCCCCCGTGCGTCGTTCCTGCATGCTCACCATCCAGAAGATATCAAGGCTTTTCATGTAAGGGGCAAGCAGACGGTGTTGCTGGTGGACTCTGTCGTGAACAATGTCACTGGTGGAGTTTGCACAATACTAAAAACGCCTTACCTATTGCCATCAAATTTAGTACAAGTATCTATGCATGACTGTACTGTCCTTTCCTTCCCTCAACCTTCCTGTGTACTGTTAGCCTGCCTGACTGTCCAGTAGTTGACCGATGAGTAACAAAGGCGCAGCCATGCGTGGTCCCCCAAGCATTGATTGACTGGAGCAATTCAGCCCTTGAGCCGTATACGGCTTCAGGAGGGAGTCCTGAAGCCATTGAGGCGTTTTAAACGCGATTTAAGGAGGGTGCAATTACACAATGATTAATAATATTTCAGCTTATATAATCCGCAGGGAGTCCGGCCTCTATTAGAACCCGTGGCAAATGTACCTTAGTCAGCTAGTGGGGCTTGGCCCCTCATCTTATAGTTGTTCCACTTTTGACTCATCAATGTGTTTGCACCATACAACTCCTATCCCTTTGCCATGGCGACTCCCGATCGCCCTCCTTCGCCGCCCCTAAATATCGAGAGCCAGCGGCCAGGTGAAACTGCGACAGAGTATGCAAATCGATTGCTAGCCCATCTCAAAGAAGCGCAACGCCAGAAAGAAGAAGCGCAACGCCAGAAAGAAGAAGCGCAACATCGAGAAGAAGAAGCGCAACATCGAGAAGAAGAAGCGCAACGTCGAGAAGCAGACGAGCGACGTAGAAGACTACAGGCAGACCTTGAGGCTCAACGAGCGATTGAGAGTCAACGCCATTTAGCCCGCTCAAACGAGTTGCTTCAAGAAGAACTGCGACAACAGAGGAATCAAACTTCCCGTACGCCTTATTTTCCTTCTCCTGTTGCCACTCTCTCTAACCAACCTAGCCCAAGCCCTCCCAGCCTACCTAGTCCAAGTCTCCCGTCTACAAACACACGCTGTCCGACTTCTTCCTTATCGGCCTCTGGGAAGCATTCCGCTGCACATACAAAGATCCTCGGCCTCAGGTGCCGCCTCTCGATCCTCCAGTCCTCAGCCGACGACTTCGGGCCGCACAGACATTGCGAACAAGTACTACCCTTTGCATCTTTGTCCTTGGGTTGGATTTCGCGAGGAGGTCCAGAGAAAAGGCTTTGCTCGTATATACGGTGCACTCCAACAGTCTACACACCATGGCCTGCCATCCCGTGACTGGGTTCAGAAAGATGAAACAACACTGCTCGAGGACTTGCCTTTGCTTGCTTTAAACCAGGAAGGCGGCTTGAATGCGGCGCGGACTCACGACTTCTTGAAAACGGTGCTCTTGACCCCTGCTTCCCGCATCCTCAACGAGTACTTGAACCACAGCCTTGGCGCAGCAGACAAGAAAATCTTCTTTGACACAGCTGCGCAGTCTATAGCAACACGGTTGGGTTCCGGTACGGAACACTCCAGTAATTCTAGGAATGCCGACAATGCCGACAATGCCAACAATGCTGAGAATGACGAGAATGCCGACAACCTACCAAATACACAGAGCACAGACACAAAGAAGTTGCCACAAAAAGTTTTTCCCGACTGTCTTGTTTACTGTATAGACTTGTCTACAACAGCCGCAAATCCAGTGCAGCTTGTTGCTTCTGCCGAGAACAAGCCTCTGCATGCTATCCGAGCAGCATTCGTCTCTAGAATCACTGAGGGACCACTCTTGGAGGATCTAGTAATTCGATTGGCACGGCAAGCATTGGCACGGCGTGAGAAAAAACAGCGACAGTCTGCAGAAAGGGGACAAGCGCCAGCATCAGCATTAGCATCAGCACCACAGGCCGAACCAGGGCAGAGGCTTCCTTCCGACGCAACATCCAAGACGCAAAAACTAAACAAACTCACCTATTTTGCCTATGCGTTGACACAGGCGTATCATTACATGTTTACGGCCGGTCTCGAGTTTGGTTTCCTGGCGACGGGCGAAGTCCTCGTCTTCCTGCGCATTCCAGAAGAAGATGCTACAACACTATACTACCACGTCTCGCTGTTCCCTATTCCTAGTCTTACAGTGGACAGTGCCGAGAACAGTAGCAACGACGTACAACACTTCCAAGCTGTCGCACAGGCACCCTATCCAGCACCAGGCGATCCGGTAGGCGAAGAAGCACTAGCCGAGCTGCCAATCGCCCAAATAGCTAGCTTCTGCGAATATGCTATGCATGCAGAACGCCGGGCTCCTGCGTGGATAATGGAACAATCGACTAAGCTGGCCCGATTCCCCGAGTTGCCAGCAGACGTGGCTGCTCGGTACAATCAAGGGTTGTCTTCACAACTAGGCCGACGACGATACGACGATGATGATGGCGGTGGCAATGATGATGACAGCAATGATGGCGGCAATGGCGGAAACGGCCCTTCTCGTCAACTACAAATCCCACATCAAGGCAGCCGTGTTCAAGGAGCGTCACCCCTACAGCAGCACATGGCATCCCGCTCAAGTCCGGAGCCTGCAGAGTCGGATATAGACATTTCGGCTACTTTTCTGTCTACCCCGTGTGATTTGCAGGCCCGTCCTCGGCCGTCTTACAAGGTGAAACGGCCTGTTCTGCCCTACTGCACACATGCCTGTCTTTTAGGGCTTGTAAAGAACGGGCCTTTAGATGCACAGTGCCCAAACTATACGCTCCATCAGGCAGCCGGAAGACAGGATGGAGAAAAGAGCAGCCAACATCCTCTTACTTCCCTACAGCTTGCTCAGCGGATCCGGGACCAATTGTTTGACACGCCGGAAGTCGACTGCGAATGTTCTCTTTCGCACTGCGGCGCCATCGGATTTCCGTTCAAGTTGACACTGACGGGGTTTGGCTACACGTTTGTCGGCAAGGCGGTCCGCAAGGAACACAGGCGGCGCCTAGTGCGTGAGTCAGCGATCTACAAGGCCCTGCTTCCTCTGCAGGGCTCCGTCCTTCCCGTGCACTTGGGCCTAATCCGGCTGCATGTTGGCTACCCGATACCGAGCCGCTTTCTGCAGCTGCCCTACATGATGCTCCTGTCCTATGCCGGCGCGTCCATGGTCGCGTCGCTGCGGAACAAGGCAGGCGAGAAGAAAGACATGTCTCCAAAAGTGGCCCGCGACCGGGCCGAGGCTGCGCGCACAGAGCGCGAGCTGAAGAGTTGGGGCCTCGACGACGAAGACAACAATGCGAGCAATGTCCGATGGTGCGCTGAAACAGGACGGGCCATGCGGATCGATTTTGAACGTGCCCAGCTGGTGCCGACGCAAAACAGAAAGCATGTTCTACTAATCTCGACGAATTCGCACGCCTTCAACGCCTCACAAACACATTCATCACAGACGGCAAGCAGCCGCAACACACCGACAACACCAAGATGGGAAGAAGAAGCCGATTTTCTGGATGTAACGGGAAAAACCCAGGGAGAACCATTGGCGAAGCGCCGAAAGGTTGACGATAACGACGCCGTGTGGCAGCCTGTACGGTAGCTTGGTCACCTGCCCGGCTGCACAGTCATGGCAGAGTTTTCTTGCGATGGCGCCTGCCTCCTTGTTAACTGCCTGACCCCTACTTACACTTCCCTGTAGAAAAATAGCTTTCTAAATTAATCTTTGTTTCCTGTAGTCTTGTCCCTATTTACCTGGCCGCCTGCTAGACCTAGAGAAGAAGAGTTAACACTAAGAACTATTTTGTAGATAAAATGTAGCTAGAAGTAGTACGCCTTATTAAAATTACTTACCCGTAGATAATTTCTTAAAGCAGGTAGTCATAAAAAAGTAAATACAAAAAAAAACCCATTCTTGTTAATTTAACGTGGTATGGTGGCTATAAGAGAGGTGGTTCTTAAACTGACCTTTGTCGGCGAACATCTTTTCGCATTGTAGAAAAGAACAGGTTATAGGGCCTGCTGTATTACAAATATGCCCTTCCACATGATTCCATATTTGAACGAGTCGAGTAAATGGCTTCTTGCAGAAGATGCAAGATTTTACAGAGGACGGCCGAAGATAGATCTCATGCGTATGAAAGATGCGGGCTTTAAATTGTTCCACATTAAGGAAGCTTTCTTCTCGTTCCTTACACCCGGGTAACGGGCAAAGGAGTAGATGGCTTGCTTTGGGGTGTTTTGCAGTCCTTTTCCCGCTTTAATATGTTGCTGGACTGGGAGAGAAAGAGGGGCGTGGGGAAGGGATGCTCTCATGCATGCATTCTAGTTTTGTGCACTTTTGAACCCCGAACGCCTTTAGACAAAGGCTGTGTTAGTAAGAGCGGAGGGCATAGCCACTGGGCTGAGTTGCAGCTTCTTCATTCGGCTTCTTCTGTGGGCGGTGGAGGGGACTTCGTATATTCTCTCGTGTTCTCTCATTCTCTCATTCTCTCATTTTTTTCACTTATTTCCTCTCACTCTCCTCCCTTGATTCTTCTCTAACACTGGTAGATAAACGCCAAGACTCGGTCCTTGCCTCTGTCGGAACCGACTATTTTAATATTCTCTTCGAACAGCGAACCACAGCAATGGAAGCAGCATCCACCAGCCAAGAAACACAGAAACTTCTGCAGTGTCCACGTCCAAAATCCGATCTCTGCACTTTCTGTCAGGGCATCAATCTCGAAGACCTGAAAAGCAGAGACGGATACACGCATCAGCCGACGGGCAGTGCTCTGACCGACAGCGCCGATACGTGTGCCCTCTGCCGTCTTATCGTCAACGTCCTCAAGAGGTGCATTCATGAGCGGCGCTTCGCGACAAGTAGGATCCGGGACATATCCGATATATTAAGCTTTGGCCCCGTCTCGATGTTCGCGGCCGGACGCGACCTAGACTCGAAAACACCCTGGGCAGGCAGCCGCGAACTCGGCCCAGTCTGTGACGGACCGCTCTCACAGAGAGTCACTGTGACGCTGGGTGTAGCGGGTGAGACGCTTCGCTACGGGATGTGGAGTGCAGTTTTACTCATGTTCACTGATCCAGGTAGGGTAGTTGCACCACTATAGAAGTAGACAGTTTAAATGTGCCACTAATTAGATGTCCCAGGCTCATTTCCTGAGTCTATGGGTATTGTTAGCCTCTCAGGTCCGACAGAAAGGATCCAAGACGACCCCATCTGCGACCTCAACATTTCGAGGACGCTTAAGTGGGCGGAGGAGTGCGAGAAGCACCACGACCAATGTAACGGCAGTTATCCTTGGTTCAGGGTAGGCAGCGCAGTTGCCCCGACACGACTACTCGATGTTGGACAGTCCGGTCATCCCAGCGTTAGGCTCGTGTCCACGAAAGGGCAGCGGCTTGAGTACGCCGCACTCAGCTACTACTGGGGTGACCGGCACTCTGGGCTGCTCACCACGGACGAGAATATAAAGTGGATGACGACAACAGGGGCTCCCTTGACTCTGCTATCCCAGACGATCCAAGACGCCGTCATAGTGGTCCGCAGGCTCGAGATAGCGTACCTCTGGGTCGATGCGCTCTGTATCATCCAGGAACAGTCGGACCAAGCAGACTGGAGGACCGAGTCGGGCAAGATGGGCATGATCTATGCCAATGCATATCTGACCATCGCCGCAACCTCAGCCGTTAGTGCTTCGCAAGGGTTTCTGATAAGTAACCATCGCTTCGGCGTCCCTGTCGACTTTAAGGCCAGAAAAGTTGGACCGTGTAATGGGAAAATCTATTTTAGGGAGTACACGATGATTATGGGCTCATTTGAGGGCGACGTGGAGTGCAGCCCGCTGCTCAACAGGGCGTGGGTAAAGCAGGAACGCATGCTCTCGCGCCGCACTGTCGACTTCTCGTCACGGCAAATCTACTGGACTTGCCGGCAGAGCAGGCATTCTGAGGATGACCAAAAGGATGGTGAGGGTGCTGTGAACGCAGCAGCTATTCTACAAAACCTCGGTATCTTTGGCATCAGCCGAAGCGCTCCCGAAGAGCAGAGATCCATGTTGCATGGGTTGTTCTTCAGATTGTGGGCTGACCTGGTTGAGGAGTATTCCGCACTGCAACTCAAGTTCGAGAGCGATAGATTGCCAGCTCTTGCAGGCATTGTCGGTATCCTGAAGCAAAGCGTTCCTGGCCGATATCTCTCAGGGATTTGGGAAGCCAACCTGACGAACGGACTTCTCTGGACCCCAGCTCCACACGCACATCCGGTGCAGCGCTCCACCCAGGCCCGTGTTCCGTCTTGGTCGTGGGCATCGGTAATCAGCCCCGTCTCGGCAGGTGGACATAGTCCAGAGGATGCACAAGTCAGATTTCTTGGCACCAGCGTCCACGAAACGGGTAGGCCACTTCTTCGCCTGCAGGGCCGACTCCATCGTTGCAGTGTGCAGCTCGATCCACGGCCAGCTTCGGCCCCGTGCCGCAGCGATCGGAAACTGAAAGATCCAAGGATTGAGATACCAACCTACGAATTTGCTCTCGATGCAGCAGTCGGGCCTCGACCTCCTGGAGAGAGGTTTAGCAATACCTGCCGCTTTGATGGGACGAGAGGCGCCGAGATCAACGTCTATGCGCTGGGGCTCAGCCTCGTGGGTCCTACACTTGTTGGCTCTTTCGTTGGCCTTCTGCTAAGGAAACTAGACGGTCCCAATGGTGAGGCCTATTACGAGCGCGTTGGCAAAATGTGGTCGTCCGACCGCTTCTGGTATTCACTTCAGGACACAAGCATACAACTGATCTGAGGTCTCACTGCATGAAAACGGGGCTGAGAGCACGAAACATGTGCAAGTCAAGACGATAAATGTAGGCAATCCACAGCAGGCAGTCGTTGTTTGCACACCAATGAACTGGCTACCTTGGCATCAATATACGAATAAGCGCCTTCTTCCTCTTTACGGCTCCTTCATGACCTCGCCGACAGCTTGGGCAGGCTAGCTAGATTTTAGCTCTCATCAAAAATTTGCTTGGCACATCAACAAGTTTGCATCTCAAGTACTCCGCAACGTTCTTTCCCAAAACATCATACGTCGAGCTGGATGATACGCCGCGGTCAAGGTGGTCCTTGAGGAGGAAATGCACAGCTGGAACGATAGTCAGAGGTGTAGTCTCCACGAATAGCTTGGTGCAAAATACAATCCCTTTCGAACCATATCAATGCGGCAAACCAGCGTAGGGATGTTTTGCGTATTCGCTACTACACAGCGCAGCACATGATACACCGGCCGTTTGTACTAAACGCGGCCTGGCACCGGCAGCACTCTACGTACGACACTCTTCCGCCGGCGTTTCTCGAGAAGTGTACGGTCTGCATCGACTCGTGCGTGGCTTACATTGAGCATGTGGCACCACTGCTAGACCGTCGGTCACCATACCTCTGGTCCTTCAGCCAGATGTGTATGGCCTGCCTGGTGACGCTCATCGTGGTGGATGCCAGTGGAGCAGGCAACGAAGTTACGGTGCGTGATGCGGCGGCAGCAGCTACAACGGCAAACACGCCCAGCTGTCGCCAACAGGAGAGCCAGTCTTTTTCTCAACAACAACAGCAGCAGCAGCGGTCTGCTCTCTACCGCCGACGCTACGCCATTGTACAGCTGCAACATCTGGTGGCGAGCAAGCTGCGTCGGTGGGTACTGCCAGGGAATATGTTTGAGGCGCTGCTGGGAGCTGTGGGACGTTTGCCTGTGAGCCAGTAACAAAGGTAAGAAGAAAGGAGGATGTGAACATGCTGGGGGTTGCTTTGCTTTTTTTTCTTGTAGTCATGCCATTTTCGCGTGCTCTTTGTTTTTTATTTCGTTGCCATATTTTAATCCAAGGGGAGTTGGACGAATTACGTGCCTGCCAGTATTTAATATTGTGGAAGAAAGAAAGAGTCATCCAACCGCTCCCAGGCGGCGAATAAATCGACTCTTTGGTCTTGGCACTTCCAAAGGATCACAGTGAATGCTATGTATGGACCGGGGTTCCCTCCTACTGCCGTATTGCGATTCCTTTTTTTTTTGTTTTAGCTTCAATGGGTATTCAAGCCCATGATATTGCTGTCGAGATCTCCTGCATGACCAAGGAAATCCGAACGAACTCTAAAAAACTTCTTAGTCAGAAGAAGAACCCTACAGGGTTGTTAATTCTATAAGATTCTTTTTGGGAGACAAATTCGACAAGGCTGCTAACGATGCCACGTGTGGTCCCCGTGTTGTTTTCCTCCATTTGATTATTGCTACAAGGTTCTCTGTCTGAAATCCACAACTATCGTTTGATGATATCGGTGCCAATGTTTTCCGTACTAACATAAGTGCAACATAATTTTTGCTGGTCTTTTTATCAGCGACGTGAACCTCTGCCAACTAATCGAGTCAAGTCCAACGGAATATCCCGGGTGCCAGCTGTACCAAAGGTCAAACAAGAATGGAATGTCAAAAACCGACAAGTAATATGCTACAAATACTACAACATTCACCTAAAGAAAAACAGGGGAGCATCTGGTTGGTCGTCTTGGTTGATTGGGTCACGTACCGACAACCGACTGTTCTGCTCTGACCGTGGCACCGCCAACATTGTGAGGCTAAATGCCATCGTAGCGGGGACGAGCTGCGTCATCAGCGCAGTCGGTCTGTTGTAAATTCCTGCATGAGTCTCGCCCACTCCCAGACGGACCACAACCTGTATGCCACAAGCGAGGCTGACGAGAGAAAGCTTGCCGCAATAGGTGCTCGATTCTCAAGGAAACCTCCTGCGAGGAAAAGCCCCAACACTGCCGCGGAAACAAGCCAGCAGGGGCTTAGGTGCGAACGCGCTCTGCACTAAGCACTAAGCACTACAGGGCGAAGGCACTACAGGGACGTAGAGAGGATACTGTGGGAAGCTAGGGTGCTGCTTACTGCGGCCATCACCATCCCAATAATGACGGAATAGCACAGAAAGCCCTGCCACGTTTTGTTGCCATGCCAAGCCAAGCCAGGACCATGAAAACACTCTGGGATGCAACCCTTCCACCAAGCAATACGAGAGAAAGAGGCGTGGGTTGGCCTGTCGTAGAGAAGGCGCATTTGCGGCCTGGATTTGAGAAATACAACGCGTTTTTGGCAACCAGAGTCTGGGCAGACCAGCCACCATATCCAGGGAATATATGTCTGCCAGTGCGGTTCCACCCTGTTTCCGACACTCCGCTTGATGACGGCTTTCCAGCCCCAGGTGATCCTTGTGCTTCCAAGAGACCGCTGCTGCCCAGCTCCATGGACGAACTTTCATACTCTTTTGTTCTCAACACCACTTCTTTTCTCTCTCATCTATCTGCCGCATTGTCCATCATAACTCCAATTCGCCCCACTGCCCGTCGTCTTCGTATCGGCTGACCGATTGCCTCCCAGAGAACCCGTCCTCTCTTCTTCTTGGGCCATATATTCGGTATTGTCCCACTCGCAATTTGCGGCTAGCCATTTGTTCGACCGACGCTGATTCTCGTCTTGTGCTTACTGCCTTGTGTCGTGGGTCCATCGCCTCGGACACCTTGTACGGTACGTGATGGCGGCTCCGAATGTTCCATTTTGTTGCCATGCTTCCAAGCCAAAAGCCGATGACATTGCACCACCAGGTCGCGTTGGCAGACCAGCAATGTGGACAAGCACCCAGTCGCGAAAGCTGGCGAGACTCTACCTATATACGACATTGTCAGTAGAAAAGATTATCAAGGCGCTAAAGAAAGACGCGTTCAAACTTAAGTAAGCTAAAGCATACGGCCCTCTGTCCTCCTCCTCGTGTCGGCCACGTCAGGTCTTCTTGACTCTACAGAAACTAATACAGTAGCACATACAGAAAAAACTCGGCACAGAAGATACTCCACAAGATCCTTGGCAATGATCCCCGCCACCTGCGCCCTTCGTGCCGCGAGGATATGAACTACCGCATCAATCTGCTGTCGGCGTCGTCGCAGTGCAACCAGAGTCCAAGGATGCATACAAGCCCTGGCGCTAGCCATGAGGTTGTTGCCCCGATGCCATTCGCGGCACTACCAACGCTGGAGGCCGCAAATTTAGGCCATGGACCTGCCTTACACTGTCCTGTTGCGAAAAACCAATCTCTGCCATTGTCGCTGACGCCGCAGTTGCACTGCTATGGCCAACACGCGTCCTCAACGGTCTGCAGTCATAAGAAACATCAGGCTGGATCACCACCGCTGGCAAATTCACGTGGTTTGTTTTATTTTGACATCGTTTCCTTTATTGTAAATATGCTCATTCGTTCCTCGTCATTTTTTTTTAAATACACTTAGGTTCGATTTTCTTTATTAAGAGCCATGTGTCCATAAAATCTATGCAAGACTTAAAGGCGTTCAAGTTGGCGAGGCATTGCTTTTTACAGGGTTGGGATTTATTAGATCCAACAGTCAAGCCTCCAGCCACTAGGTTTATTTTAAGAGAAAATAAAAAATAAAAAAAAGTAGAACTGATTTTAGTTAATTGCATGTCAAAT
Organism: Harringtonia lauricola; assembly: GCA_014183025.1. Classification (NCBI taxonomy): domain Eukaryota; kingdom Fungi; phylum Ascomycota; class Sordariomycetes; order Ophiostomatales; family Ophiostomataceae; genus Harringtonia; species Harringtonia lauricola. The sequence continues at coordinate 384,216 of JACBXF010000032.1, forward strand.
TAGTTTCCTATGAATTCCTCGAAGCATTTTACACGCTCGTAACTAATTGTCGATTCCTTCTCCCGTAAATCGTCACTTTCAGGACGACCTTTCCAGCGCACAAGGTATTCCAACCTGCCTTAACGAGTTCGTTTATTAAGTAGTTTTATACTAAAATGGTTGCCTTTGTACTAAGAGTATATTTCTTAAAACCTTTTAACTAGTTAACGGCTAATATCGTTTTGTTTCTCCTATGTGTTGACTGTGTGTGAGAAATCTTTCTACTTTACAAAATACAAAACTTTTCTTCCTTGCTTCTACTTAGCAAGTAGCTCGTTGACTTCCTATATGTTTTCCTCGTAGTTAATTACACTTAGTAAGCACGTTTTTCTTTTAGCTACTAACTAATCCGTCGAATACTTTTATAAAGGTTTGTAATAAGGCATTATCCTGTAAGTTTAAATAAATTAGTTTTATTAGTATAAAACATTAAGTTAAGACTATTTATAACAATATATCTTAAATACCCTTTAATTTAGTTTGTTTAAACATCTTTAAAAAAAATTCTAAGTCGTATAACGTATAATAATTAGTAAAGGAAGACGAATTTAGTTTTATAGATTAAGGCTTATATTAAAAAGTTGTTTTAAGGTTTAAGTCGAATAATAAAGAAAGTAGTATAGTACTCTTAAAGACATCTTTTAGTTTTGTTTAAAACATATTTATAAAGATCTTATAAATATTCTAAGACAAGGTACTTGTAAGGCTAAACCTATTAAATATGTTAAAGTTATAATTAAAGGCTTAGTGTTTTAACAAATATACGTAATAATTTTTAACGTTATTTAAATATTTTACCTTGACTTTAAAGGTTCCTTTTAAGTAACTTCTCTATTGTTTTTTAGTAACCGGCTTAAGAATACTATAAATGTCTTTAAGATAATGCTATAAACCAACACTATCCTTACATATAACGGGGTATTACTTATAAGGACATAGCACTTAGTTTAAGTCGTGTCGCCGTTACACATACTTTTATATACAAGTATAAACATACTATAACCAATTTAGTCGATTAGTATACTAATATATTCGTTTTACAACTAAAAAACTTCTATTACTAAGACAACAAAGGCAATATCTAGTATAAGCGAAAGCCGTATAAAAAATCACCGGGTTATAACGGAATAGTATATCTTAGTTGTTAATATATCCGCGATAGTAAGCCTTCCATTCAGCCTTACTAGTACTTTAAGCACTATAAAAGAAACAAAACTATATATAACCGTGTTCCGTATTACAGTTTCTCTCATAGTATAAGAAAACATATTTCCATCTTTTCTTTTAAGGAATCCTAACAAGAAGACAGTGTTAATATAGCCGGTTCGGCTATATAGTGTTATATCTCTTTAACCGTACAAGCTACGGAGATTTTGTTTCCACCTTTATGATCAGCGGAAAATCTACTTCACGTTGATATATTTTATATAAAAGTGGATCTCAATGACAAATCTGAGACATATATATACACATGGATAATTTCTGAGTTCTTAGAACTACCCCTCCTACTTTAGTCATCAACTACGTCATAGCACGTGACCGTATGCTTCTAAAGAAACATGTACACAATACTATGGAATTAGGCGGTTCTGATGATATATCTTTTACTTGCATACGAAGACTATACAGACTTCTACTGCAGCTTGAATTAGGACCCTTAGTTTATCTTTATCCAACTCATTATTATTCACTCTTACGATCAAGAAAAATCACAGGAAATCTTTTCCACCGCTTTCGTGAATTCTGCCGCTTCCGCGTAACCTTCGCCAGAATTCATAGACAGCTTGTTAGTATACACGTAAATTCCCATTCCTTTAAAAGGAATAAGGAAAGGAGGTTCTCTTACTTTTCCATCTACTAATTACATAATAGGACGAGGTAATAGTTATTAACGGGCTAAAGCACTTATTAGTATACAATACAGTAGTCGTTCTTACAAAAAGCGATAATGTTACGAAAAGCCGAAATACCTTTAAAACTTTGTAGGTAAACTTAAAGTAACAAAGTTTGTGTTAAACGGTCTAATTTTAGCTTTATATAGCAAGTACGCTTAAAGTGTCCCTTACGCTAATCGCGTTGTTTATAGTCTTTTAGCCTAACTAAATAGGCCCGCACTTAGCTTTTTTAATACTTTTTTAAAGCTTTTTGTTTAAGCTTTCGTCGTTTTTTATACAATCGCTTTTACTTAGCTTAAGTAATTAATCCGGCTTAGCACTCTAGTTAATCGAGTATTACTACTATAAAAATGTATTCTACACACTTCTTTAACTTTGCCTTTACTTTTAAAAGAAGAGTTTATAGTAAATACATGTTTTACTTTATTATAGTTAAGCAGAAGTCTTAAGTAAAGTCTTTTTTAAAATCAGTTTTAAAGAATATAATAGTACTGTCCACAATATATATATCGTTAAAATAATAGTTCAAAAAGACCTTAAGGTTTCGTTATTTAGCGAATTTTAATACCTATCCTATAGCTTTCCCGCTATTTATTACAAGTTAATTAAATTAGTAACAGTGTACGTAAGGCTAAAGGAATATTAAACTAACAATTTGTTTTAATAAGGATTTTACGGTAAAGGGTATAAAGGCTTACGCTATTAATAAATCTTATATGTATAGCCTATTAAAAGGCTTGCCTACCTTACGCTATTAGGTTTTAGCTTTTACTTAAAGGACCGTTAGTAAACCATACTAGGAAGACTAGTTAATCTTTTATAACATTTACTTATTTTACAACCTAAAAATCTTCGTCCTTAGGCGGCTTAAGTGTAAGGATGTCTTTAATACTATAGTAATCTTTAAATACCCCAAATAAAAGGATATTAACAAGCTAGTATAAAATTAGTTAAGTATACAAAGGTAGTAGTAAGCTATTAAGTCCCTTTATCTTTTTTACTATGAAATGTTTGGGTTTACGTAAAGGTTAGCATTGTACTAAAAGGAACTAACTAAAAAAGTTTACATCTTACTGTTTTTCGTCTATTCTTTTACAATGTTCCCTTTTAAACCCCATTTTAAACTTAAAACTTCCGTCTTTCCACAAAACCATAAATTTAATGTCTTAATAGTATTAAAAATAAAAAGTTTTAGTTGTTTCTACTTAGTAGATTTTACCTTATATATAGTTTAACATACTTTTTACAACCGGACTAAAGTAAAGTAGTAGGTGTTTAGCAAATTAAAATTATTTACGTAGTACTTGTTATAAACATAGTTATAATAATTAAAGAATTATAGTAGCTTTTACATATAATTATAGTAGCTTTTACATATAAACATAGTTTTTAATGGTTAAAAATGTTATATCCTGCTTAATATCCTTTATACTTAGTTTTTCTTTAAGCTTACCTTAAATAAGCTTTTAAGTTATTAATAATTATTGTCTTACTTAATATATTTATAGTAAAAAATAGTAAACGTACTAAGGCTATAAAATACTTAACTTCTTTAAAAATAACTTTATAATGCTTTTGTTCTTAAGCACTATAAAATCGACGGATTTTAATTTATATACTACGTAAAGTTGCCTTTCCAGTCCTTATATTAAGCCGGCCTTTTATCTTACGCTAAACTGTCTTAGTAAAATACTTTAAAGTTTACATGTTTTTTAAACTAAAGCCTAGGTATCTTTTTAAGTAGTTGTTTTAGGAATTAATTAACTGTTATACTTATAAATTATTTAAAATTAAAACTTAACCCACGCGTTTTATATCTAAAAATCTTAATTATATAAGGTTTAGCTCTTTAGCTTTAACTGCCTTTAAACTAGGTAAGAGTTAATAGTAAACTAGTTAAAGAGTCCGTTTTTTAAAGTAAGGGCGATTACTTTGTCTAAATTAGTTACTATTCTTCTACGTTTAACTTTATAAAAACACATGGCTAAGGAGGATGATTTTAATATAAAGAAGTCTAAAAACAATCTAACGGAGTTAAAACTTGGTAGGTAGTAGTGTAAAAAATAAACGATAAAAGGGAGAAGACGTAGCATATTTAAGGCGGAAAAAAGCCTTATTAATAAAACCGCACAAGACTATCAACATAAAAAGAATTAAAGAATTAATAAAACTATATATTATTTCACAGCTGTAAGGCAAACGCAAGGATTCATTTTCGCCTCCTTAGGTGTAAGTTTCAGGCTCCCCGAGATGCAGTTGTGATTTTTTATAGCTGTGGCGCAGCCAGCACAGGACTGCGCTGCCTGTGCTGCCCTGTGCTGCCCTGTGCAGAGGTGCTTAGCGGCTGTGTCAGCGGGTTTAGCGCCTGTGCTCGCCGTAAAATACGACGTCGGATTGGCAGGGCTAAAAGTGACAGGATTCGTCTTTTATATCAGAGAAAATGCAAGTTGTATTTTAATCCGTAGCAACCAAAGGCCTTTAATTCCAAGGAACTCGGCAGATGTCTGTCTCCCAGACATCCTCCGTCACATACGCCGGAACTGGCCAGAGTGCCGTCATCGGTGTAAACTCACCAGGCACGACAGGTCTGTCCGCTTGCTGGTCTTTCACAGAGATCTCGGTTATCCAGCTATTGCGAAGCGTCGTAATGATCCGCCGCACGCGGAGGAAGAGAGCATCAGGTTGCTGCTGCTGCTATTCATGGCTGTCCCATCGTCTCCCACCGGTCTCGTCGACAGCGTCGCATGCGGCATCCAGCCGGCTGCGGATGGTCCTCAGCTCCAGATCACTTCCAAACGGCCGAGTCGCCACCGCTGCATCCCAGGCGGCATGCTCCCGGATCGACAGGTGCAGAAGCAGGCCCAGGTGTTGGCCCACCTGGCCCCACAGCGAAAAAGGCATGCCGGCATAGCGGGCGTGCGGGATGTCGTAAAAGGCACGCAGCCCGGCTGCGATGGTGGAGAATGCCTCGTCAAGGAGGAGGCTGCGGGAGAAATCCGGATTGTAGAGGGAAGCGGGGGTGCGGAGGAGAACGGCTTCATGAATGGCAAGCTCAGCCTCGAGCAAGGCGTTTTTGACCGTGTCTGCAAGGCACATTAGCGGGGCGTCAGAGATGAGAAGCCGACATACCATGTCCCATCAGCTCTAGAGATGTCTGGTTCTTGATGTCGCGGAGACGGGCGCGCAGTGAATCGGTGTGGAACGCGGGCTGCCCAGTTTCCCGTGCTTGGGACGTTTGGTTGACGACGAGCTGGATCTTGACAATGCTGGCCAAAACAACATCGCCCGAGCATTCGGGCTGTTGCGTGAGGGCTTGCACATCGTCGTCGAGAGTGGCTGCAAAATTCAGCATTTACGTTTCCGGCATTCCTTCAAGGTGAACGGACCTGTCCAGTCGAGCGGCTTCAGCCGCTTTGAAGTGCAGGCAATTCTAGCGAAAACGTCAGCCATCCACACGAGGCACCTCTTGGCTGACCGTTGTGCTATGCTACCTTGACGTCACATAAAAGGAAGCCAGAACCGCTCGGCGGATTTCCATGGTTCGCTGTACAGGGGCCGATGAAGTAGCTGCTTTGCCGCTGGACGTGGCAGTGTCTCGCGGGGGAAGAACCGTGACAGGGTTGGCGCACACCATGTCGCTTGCGCTGGTCGGAGGCGTGTGCAGGGTGAAATCGTATACGAGCGATAAAACCATGGAGCCTATCAGCGTAAAGTGCGGCCTCTCTCTTCGATGAAAGTGCGACCTATCTGGTCAGCTTTGACAGGCACAACAAGCAGTCGTTCCTGAAGAGCTCACCAGCCGAGAAACACCAAAAGACCCAGCAACAGGTCCAAGCTCGTCTCGTTGTGGACAACCATCTTCTGGGCCACGTGTTCTCTGATCGCTGAGCTCATGAGCATCTGGTTCTTCAAGGAGAAGTCGGTGACGGCCATGATGTTGAACCAGAGAAATGGCAGCCGCCTCTGGAGCTCCCCGGCTGTCGTGACTACATCGATATGGAAGAAGGGCAGGTAGTGAAGCATCTGTTGGCAAAACGTGCAGAGGTTGCGCTCGGCGTCCGTGGACGTGATCTGGACCGAACAATGCGGTATCTCTGGTACATATTCGGGAATGCTGATGGCGCGCACTTTTGTCAGTCCAAACGAAGCCGACGTCTTGCAGAATTGCTCTTATGAAATACGAGGGAAACGGACTCGGGAAAATCACACCCAGATGGGATGTCGGCATCGTTGTGGCCTCGATAAGCGTCGAGACTTGCGTATTGATCAGCCTGGTGCGGTATTTAGCAAAGTTTGTCGACGAGCGCTTTGCGCGTGGGACCTCACCTCTGAGGATGTCGCGGTACTTGTCCCAGCCTGCGTCTGGAGATGCAGCGTGTTGGAGCCAGGGCTCAGGGGCAGCAGCTCGAGAATGGAGCTGGGCGTGTTGAGGCTGCTCCCGTCGCCACCACTGACGGATCTTGTTCCAGCCTGGCTTTTCAGCAACGCCACGACTTCATCTAGGTTCTCCTGCAGTTGTGCTGCGCCGCAAATAATATGAGCACCGCTGCGGTATCTACAAAAGTAAGGGGGTCCTTTCCGGCATACCTATGGCCTTCTTTCCTGACCTCAAATTTCTCTTGCGGACTGAAACCGATGGAATGTATTCTCTCTTCAACCGCTGGCATCTGCAGATGCCTTGTTAATTTATTTCTGGTGGCATGGCATGTGCATCCAGTACCTATCACAGGGTTGACCACTGCCCGGTTGGACGAGGCATTTGCATCTTGCCTTTGCGCAACCGGTACAAGCTTTCCCGTAGGGTGCCGTGATAAGCTTTGGTAGCATAGCCGTACCACCGTCATCCATGTTATGGTTCTGCCCAAACAACCGGCTTTGGGTATTTGTGAAGCATGAAAGTAGTTGTGCGGCACAACAGTTAGCGTTCAGTTGACGAGCACGAATTCCGGCCTTTGTATTGGATGACAAATGAGCGAGATTCGGGTTTCAGAAACACCGAAACGCGCATCTCTAGTGAAGACCAAGACGGGATTCAGACGGTCTTCTGTGTCGAACCACGATTATCCGCTGAACGTGTTTTTATAAGCCGGTGGACATTGATAGTAAAACATATGTAGGCCGCTGATTAAAATGCCAGAGCTTCTTTCAAATTTGTTACAACTTATCATATAAGATTGTCCCTTCTTCGCAAGTTATCCGTCATCAGCACAACTGATCATCTACAGGGAATAGCCACCACGGACAAAGCTTGCTCGGCTGTGAGTTGTCCGTCGAGACTTTAACAAGTAATACTCTTGCAAAATCAATAACTGTCTATTTTTCATCCTCCAATGGGCCCTCGAGATACTCAAAATTCACCTTCCGCAGTATGACGCGTTTCTTTCCAGTCGCCTAGTTGACTGATACGTGAGTCTTCGTCCGCTTCTTAACGGAAGTTGTTTTGCTACACTCACATGCCTAATGAACTAGATTTAAAGTGGAAAAATGTTGGAAAGAAGGTTATTTACGCTCCACATGTCTATGGAGTAACTCTATTTCATGCCAAGTGATTTTTGCAGCCTAGATGAGATCGGCATAGCATTGTCCCACCCATTCCCGATCTGAGCATGGTGAAAGTCACAAATACGATGAGCCAATGCAATCACGACCTGAGACGTATAAACTGTCCTGTTCTTCCCTTGAATAGCCTGGTCTCGGCTTCCATATCCTTCAAGCCGACGAAATATTTAGAATGGAAATCTTTAGAGTAAATTGATGTTAAAAACTCTCATTTAGTGGATTGAAGGAACGTCTAAGCAGTGGATGTGTAAGGAAGTGAATAAGCATGTGGTCCCTGGAGATATATCCCTCGATGGGACGGGTGTGAAGGAGAACAAGGCGTTCTAAATGCCAAGCTCATATTAATCTCCAAGCCAAGTAGTCCGCACCGTTGGGGTCACGTGATAAAATAAAAAAGGGGTTTCTGCTTTGTGAGCAACAATCAGCCGAGTTGGAAGTTCTTCCCTGTTTCTCAGTTCCCTGTTCCTGAACTACCACGAATGGCATATACTACCTGAATAATTCCAGTGACAGACTGGATCAAGCCAAAAAAGATGGCAAGCAAGAAGGCCCAGACCACAGCCCATCGCGTCCACCACAGCGTCTCGTCACGGTCGTCGTGCCACAACCGCATGAGCCGTTTTGTGAAGGAGCCCGATCTAGCAGTGGTCTTGGAGATCCGCAGAAGCCGCTCGCGCCAGATGGAGTGGTCGGATACCAGGCGGGAGCACTTGTTGGCGCGGCAGTCTGACATGAGATTGGTTTGCCACTTGAGCATGCTGCCGTCGCCGCTGCCCCGGTTGTGGGATTTGAACCAAGCCGGGTACTTGGACTCGATGGGATAGACATCAATGGGAAAGAACAGCTTGATCGACATGCGGGTCTGCCTGAGGAAATCGTCCGAAAAGAACCTGGGACATCTGTATTCCTGTGAGTATCCCATCTTGCAAAAGGACACATTCAGCTCACATCTGACTTGATTTGGCCATTTGGTCAAGAGCCTGATCGTTATTGAGCAGGTACACGACGCCGTTGCGAATGTCGAGATGGTCGGTGAGATAGGATGTCCATTGGATCCGCAGGCCCGTCTTCTTTTCCAGGTCCACCACGTTGAACCAAGACGGAAATTCCTCCCAGCCCGGCCCCGGTGCCTGCCGAGACTGGGCTGACTGGTTGTTGAGAACGCGGAGCGTGTCTGCGAGACTCTGTCCGGCTGGGAAAGGGAGAGAGCGGTATGACGCGTAAAAATTGCCGTCGACAAACTCGACCCGCGCCAGCAAGACCAACCGAATGACAAGGTCGATGACCAACTGGATGCGTTCGGGCGATTGATTAGGAAGTGCGGCCTGTGCCGCCGCAAAGAGATCTTCCCGGGTGGATGCGTAACCGTCGCGGAGGACGTTCCACACGGCAATGATATCCACAAAGGACAGCTTTCGGTACAGCCCTCCATTCGTGCCGTAGTAGGGGACCGAGTCGATGTCGACAGCAGCCGTCTCGCGCTCACGGGCGATAAATTTGAAATACGCCGACAGTTCTCCTCTATGATCGGTGGCCCAGATGATCTTTTTCCATTCTTTCTCGCCATCCTTGCCGAGATCACCTTCATTTTCGGCAAAAAGTTGTGATGTCAATGGGGTCATTGCGATGATGGAGTCTTGACAGAAACGCCTTGCGAGGAGAAAAAGTAATGTCGGCAATGCGGTTTTATACCTTGCGGACGGGGCGTTTCGCCGTCGCCTGACCAGTACGCCTGCAGCCGGCGCTGAGCCTGTGATTCGACCATGCATAAGGGTGGTGTGGGCGGAGTGGGCTTGGTACCCTGAGTGGCATTCTCACCCGGAGGGCGCCAATCGAGGGTGCGTAATGGTGGTGGTGGCCTTTCTCAGCCTGCCCGGTCTCGCTGGTTCATTCGTGAAGGGGACCCAATCTCCGCCCCGCCTGCTTTTGAGGCTCTGTGTACCAGCACCAAGGCAAGGCAGAGCCAATTTGTATTAAAGCGGCAAGTTTCCCTCTTTGGCTGAAAAAAACTGCGCACCAGACACAGCCGGCGTGGCTTGACATTCTTTCCATGTAGGAAAGTCTTGGTCGGTAGGAAGATTCGCCGTTGGAGAAACAAGGACACATGCTAATTTGCGATTTCTTACTGTAGTGGCCGCCAAAACGTACCCACGCCGGACGTTGACAATGGCCAACTCGTATACGATACTATGCCTGACAGGCTACCAACACCAAGACACTCCAAAAGGTTACATCATAATCCCCGAAAAAGCCCAGAGACTGCTGGCCTTTGAAATTCACCTCACCGAATCCCCGCAGTTGCATTACTTGGTCATACCCGAGGCCGCGCCCGAAACTGGTCCCGACAACGGCCAAGGGAGTGGAGGGAATGGAGCAGGGAATCCAGGAAACGCTGCCCAGTCGCAAGCTCTTGGCGGGGGGCAACACAACAATAAGTCGAATGCTTGGAATATGAAAAAGATCATGTCTCGTTTGACAACACCCCAGCTGGACAGAACAGTGTATGGCTGGCATCTCTGCATCTGCGACGAGCTCATGGGCGACTGGGACAATATACGAGCCTGGGGAGAACAAAAGGCACAGGATGGGGTGTTCGGATCGCGCAGCCTGAACCAGTTGCGCGATAGAGTGGGAGACAGGATGCTAGCCAACGCACCCAACGCTGCCTGGGCTGTGAGAGGATATGTCCTCGGACCCGACCTGGAGCATGCCGGCCCTTACATGGCTGTTCTGTGCTCCAACGCCGAGCTGGCGAAAGTCCTGTTCGAAGCGCTGTCTAAGCACATAAAAACGACGTACAGGCTCTGGGGGGTGGTTTGCTTGCCTAAGATCGACGTTCTGAGCTACTGGGGAGGACTGGTGAAGTTATTGAGATCCGAAGTGCTGGAGGATGCCGATCGGCTTTTCGCCCCGCGCCGCCACAATCTTTCTTTGGCTGCCTCCTTCAGCCTCGCTATGAACTTGTTCGACTCCTCACTCTTGGGTCAGCTATCAACGCCCGACAACCCTACCAATGCAGCCACCATTCCCCTGACTGCGGCATTGTCCGATCCCCTGCAAGCTACAGGGAGCTGGGCGGCGGTTACCGACAATGGCAACCACCTCGAGGTCGAAGTGGACGGCAACGTCCCCTCGGCAGCCCATGCAGCCTCCTTGTCTCAATACAGATGCGGCATGCAGTTCCGAGTGACGAGAAACTCGACACTACAGACTTACGCAACAATAGGTGGTATTGTAAGGATCGCCGACAAGGAGTATGGGCTGACGATCAGCCACGTCTTTTGGCTGTTGCCGTCGTACGGCGCCGACAACGAGGGCACGCGCGATGTTTTGTATCGCTGGGAGCAGCATGGCCGATACAGGATTATCTACGACTGGGCTCTCGTGGAACTGCCGGCCATGAGCGGCGATGAATTTGACAAGTCGGGGGTTAATCTGGTCCACACCACAAGCGGCAGCCTGCGTCCGACAATGGCGGTCTCGTCGGTGCCGCCTATTGGGCGCCTGATGATCCTGGCCACGCCCGGCGCCACCTACGGCCTGCGCGGCTTCTTTGCCGGGACCGAAGCAGTGGTGGGCTTCTCGGACAACGTGGATATATCGCACAATGTCTGGGTCCTCCGCATGGAAGAGCCGAGCCTCATCCAGCCTGGCGATAGCGGCGCCTGGGCTGTGGACGCGTGGACAGGCCATCTGGTGGGAATTCTGGTCGCAGGCTGTCCCAGCCAGCGTGAGGCGTACATTATGCCTGCGCATCGCGTGTTCCGCGACATTGAAGCGCTGCACGGCAACCCCATCCAGCTGGCACCGGCCTGGGATGTGCCTATCAAGGCACAGGATGAAGTGCAGACTCTCTTCGACTCCTACGGGCAGATCATGCGGACCTTGTCGCGCGCTGGGCCGCAAGGTGGCCCAGCCGACCCTTCAAGGCAGATCAAAGACTGGAAGCAAAAAATGGACGGCGTTGCCACAATGCTACCGGCAGAAGAGCCCCGGCCCTTTCTGCCCGACCGCCGGGCCTGGGTGTCGCCGCACGCGCTCTTGTCCCAACGACACAGCTGGGTTGAAGCGCGCTGCGCCGGCCACGTTCCCGACAGGGATCTGTCTTCGGATGCGGCCAACATGCTGCGCCTGAGTCCGCTGGACCGATACAATGCGCTCAACGACAAACTGTGCGCGGCCATGGCGCTGACGGAACCGAACGACATGCACCTTTTGCAAACGCTGTGGGACTACATCGTCTTGTCCGACAGCGAATGGCCCCTGTCGTATACGACAAGCGAGGTGTCGCGATTGGAATACCTCTCCCAAGACTATCTCAGCATGACGACCCAGAAAGCGTCCGACGCGCTTCCCTGCGACAGACAGACCCTGAGCAGCCATCTGCTGCTGCTGTATTGCGACATGCTTCGCTCGCTTGCCGTCTGGGATCCGCCATCGATCTTCGGCACCGGTCTCGGTATGTTTTTTTTTTCTTATTCTTCTTTCATTCTTGTTTGTGTCCATGCACACCCGTCTCACCTCTTGCGCGCGCACGGCAGATGGCCCGGACCACTTGCTTGGCGTGCTGGTGAGCAACGAGCAGAGATCGGCTGTATTGGTCAATGTCACGCCGATTGCGACAGTGGCCGGGATACCGGGGCTCGACGACCGTCTCAACGACATCGAAAATGCCAGCAGCAGCTGGTCGTGCGCCATTCCCATGGCCGTCTGGAACACAGGGCAGAACGAGGACGAAAACCTGCAGCAGATCCTGCAGGCACGGCTTGGCCTGCACGAAGTCGCCTGGACAGGCAAGACAAAACTAGACTGGGACCCGGAAGGCTTCGCCAGCTACTTGCAACAGGCTGATGGCAATGGCATCGCCAGCTTTTACGAGCTGCGTCTCGACGAAGAGGCCTGGTCTGCCTGCCTGCAGAGAATGGGCGGGTCGGTGGAGGCAATCGATTTCCGGCCAGACGAATCGTACCTGCGCCACAAGTTTTTCTCGCAGGTCATGAACCATCTCTTCAGCCTGGATCGCCAGACCCAATTTTCTCATGCTGCAAGTTACATGCAGAGCGGCGACCCCACGACCGTTTCGACGAACATCAATTTTGGAAGCAGCAGTGGCTATGCATCGTCAGCTGCAGAAGAGCTGTAGATGTGTGCTGAAGCATCAGGCCACCTTATTTACGTTACATTAATAATTTAGTCCTCCTCTCTGGGTAACGGACACTATCTATGCTATAACCTTTACCACTTCAAGCACGTGCAGTAGATTTGGTAGGCTTTGTAATTAATGATTATTAATGGCCCACTTGTTTAGAGAACATCAGTGGCGGCTCCAGAAGGCCCAGCCCGCTGCGGGGATCATTCTCCACCGTATCTGGTTACTGTATTTGAACCTGGCTGGGGCTCTTCACCGTTGCCTACGGGACATGGCCGCCAGGTAGAGAGAAACGTGCAGGATGACCGTCGCGGCCACTAAACACGCGACGTATGGTGACATGTTGTGTATGACTTTGAGCTTGCTAGATTGATCTTGAAAAACAATGGACGCGGAAGGGACGTGAATTGACATGGCTTTATTTTATCTTGCATTAATTATGGACAACTTTGTTTTGGATAGCACAGAAATGGCTGATTCTTTGTTTCGGCACCTGTTAGCATTGTTAAATGAACACAATCGCATCCTGCATAAAGCGAAACGAAGGATGAGGCTGTGTTGGGCGTTGTGGGGCGCTTGCCTGGTCGACCGATTTCTCCTGACAGGCCCTTTCTTCACCACCATGCCACCGACGTCCAGAAACAGGCTGCACAGGCTGATACAACCTGCAGCCGCATAAAAATTTGCTTCCCTGTTTCATTCCGTTAGCCAACCTACAACGCCTGTCAGCAAACCAGATGGGAAGCAATGCCAAGATCTGGAAGCCGTCACAGAGCTTTTGCAGACGGGGTCGCTAAGTTCACATTTACTCTCAGGCGATCGCTTCTGTTGGTGCAGCAGATTAAACTTCTGTGTATCTTCGGCTGGTCCAGTTCGACATGAGGGAAGCAAATAGGTCGCTGGTGAGCAGCTGCTTTTTAATGACTACATCTCCAGATGTGTCAACTCTCTTGACTTATTATTATGAACCCAAAACTGAGAGACAGTGAGCATTACTAGCAGTCTGGGAACTTTTAAAGGATTGAGGGGTATGGGTGTAAGCTGCATGGTGCCCCAGGCAGGAAAGCTAGCGTGCAGACGTATAAACAAGGGAACCCCCCCCCCCCCCCCCTTCCTACTTTCATTCCTTTTCACGCTACAGGAGTTGTCCTCTCCAAGCAGACATCATGACCGCCACACCCACAATCGGTGTTCTTTGCTTCCCGCCAGAGGTCCGCATGGAGATCTACGAATACGTCTTTGTGGGACGTTGGTCTTATACCACGCGTATCAGCCGCGGCAGGAGTCCGACTAAGGTCTCAATCTCCAACTCCCGCGTTGAAATGAAGCCCCCAAAGGGCTGGCTGGCCCTGATTCAGACCTGCCGCCTGGTGCGCGCCGAGGCCGCCCCGATTGCATACCGCCAGAACGAGTTTGTCTTTTCGGATGTAATGCAGCAGGGAGACGTGCTGGGGCTTTTTATCAACGCCATCGGCCCGGCCAATGCGGACCTCTTGTCGCGGGTGACCATTGACTTTCCCGATCCCAAGCATGTCCGGACCGCAAAGGAACGTGTCGCCATCGCCAATCCGTGGACCGCAGACCGGCTCCGGCCTCGGAATCGGCGCTTGCATATCCTCTGCGAGGAGTCGTCTGTGCCACACTGCAACGGCCTGCAGACCCTCCAGCAGCTGCGCATGCACTACCATGGAATCCGTGAGCTGGTGCTGTGCGTGGTGAGCAAGCAAGACTGGGGTCTGCGCTTCAACGACACCAACGACCGAGGCCGTCGCAGCCGGGCCGCGCTGGAAAAGATTGCCGATGTGGTCCGGGCTATGCCTACGGTGCAGACAATCAACATAAAGTTCATGAACATCGACTGCATGCCGTCGAGCACAGAAACCGACATCTTTGAAGGCTTTGGCTGGAACGTCTACAAGCGCCGGCTGCACTCTAACTGGTCATGCCAGGGGCCGATGCCTTTGAACGGCGCAAAACGCAAAGTGAAGCGGTAGAAGGTTCTGCAGTGTGTAGGCCAGTCCATGTATGAACGGTTGGCCAGGGTAGACGTATGTAATACACGAATCAGGTGACATGAAACTGAGCCGTGATTGGGTGTTGCAATTTAAGGGGGGGGGGGGTCTTGCGTATAAAAGGGGGCCCTCCTCCCCCCCCTCCCAGGCAGCCATCCATCCTGGTTCCTTCTTTTTTTTTTAGCTTTTTACTACTTAGCCATCCCCAAAATGGACCACACCGCTTCAGCCGTCGGCTTTGTAAGCCTGCCACCAGAGATACGCCTGGACATATACGAACTTGTTTTCGACCAGCACCATACTATCTACATCACCAGCACTGGACGGTCGAGCAGGCCCCGCGGGGATTTCTTATTTAACAACCACTTTATGACGCTGCCCCGCTGGCTGGCTCTGACCCAGACCTGCCGCACGGTGCGCGCAGAGACCATGGGCATCGTTTACAGCACGACCACCTTTGTTTTCCCGGATGAGTCCTCGTCCCAGTCGGCCATAATCAAAGCCTTTCTCAACCATGCTGGCCCGCTAGCCTGCCTCATCAAGTCGGTGTCGATCAACTTCCCCGGTCTCAGGGCCGTCCACAACGAGATCATGCGGTCTGAAAGCGTCATGGCCGAAACACCCCAGCTGGTCCCCATGTACGTGACAACCGCGGCCAGCGCTGGCCGGGTGCAGCATCCTTGGCGAGCAGGGGGCCGACTTCGGCCGCTGGCTCGCCCAAAGCAAAAAAATCCAGCAGCCGCCACGGCCGTCGCCAAGGCAAGCGCGGCTTCTCGCCACACCTTTGGGCTGTACAGCCTCCGCCTGCTCCAAGAACGCTGCCCCTGCCTGGAAACTATCGATATGCACGGGTTTCACATACCCGTATCGTTGTCGTCCCCCTACGGCAATGGTGCGTCAATGGCGGCCAAATCAGTAGTGCTGGAGCGCATTGCTGTCATCTTGTCTTCGTTTTCTGCGCTGAAGACCGTCACAGTCTCCCTCCGCAGGAGCTACATGATGACTGAAGACAAAGAACACATGGAAGGACTCGGCTGGAACGTCATCTCACGATACAGGTCGTGTGGTGGAAAATGCCGTCTCATAAGAATCAGGTCGGACCAGACTTTTTTATATCCACAAAGGATAAATAGAAATTGATCATATCATATTAGTAATGAACAGATAGCACATGAAACTTGGACATGATAAATCTCCCCTGGCTTTGGAGGTATCGATGCTGTGGTAGGAGCAGCATTGGAGAGCATCGAACCGCAAGTGAAGAAGCTCAGCAACCACACATTGTCCCCAGAGATGTAAGTTCAAACTCCTTGCCCGTCTTTTTGGAGCTCAGATCAGCTGTCTAACATTTCTGAAAGGCTCATTAAGATCTACGATGCCCAGAAGCAAGCGAAGAAACCTTGGCCAGACAGTGCGACTTATCTCGGTTTCGTCACTGATTCGCGAAACTCTCGATATTTGCGCATGTATGTCGGACAGGCGTACATGAAGTGAGGCCTATACATGACATCCTGGAGATGTCATTATGCGCCGCTTTCCAGACTCTCTCGGAGTACACGCTGACGGAATACTTCGGGCCTGCGGCCATCGGCACAACATACGCCAATAGTGGAACTAACGCTTTGCCGCCACTGCTGCAAGGGCGCAGACTGATTGAAACTTAAATTGTTCTATTTGTCCTTGGGTCCGAAATGCTGCCGATCCGGAGGTAAAAAGCTGGCTAGGCTAGAGAAATCATCGTAAGCCTTGGTGGTTGGACGTGATGTTATCGGCAAAGAACTTATTTATTTTGCTTGGATATTTCTAGAACTTAGAGGATAGTCTTAAAGCCGGACGCATCAAGATCAATATCGATAATCTGGCCAAGAAATCACCGAAAGGAAAGCCTCTGTCGCTTGAGGACTACCTGAGCCGACACAAAAAAGAGTGGGCGTCCGCGCAAGAGACAGGGCATGTCCGCGCCTCGCCAGTCGGATCTACTGAGGCCCTATTAATTGGGTTTGCTCTCAGCTACGGTTTTACTTTCTTACTCTCTTTGTGCCTCCTGCAATTTTTTGACAACCATCTCCCCTATCTGTTTAACATCTTAGGGCCTCGTAGAAGACTCGTCAAGCTTATAAGTATGAGCTAAGGGACATTGCCATTGCCAAGGCTAGAATCGCTTTCCAGAAATAACAGTTTGAGCATAAATCGTAGAGACTGCCAAAATCCAGACAAACACGACCCTGACTGCACATGGAAGAGAACTTCCTGCTAGAATCCTGTTCTACATGCACAATCCTCCAGAAGCCCCTAGAAATGCATAGGCTCGCGAGTTCTTCCAGGTCCCGTGTTTCGCACATGTGTCACTTATCCCCACAGCAGCACTGCTGCTGCTGCTGCTGCTGCTGCTAGAACGGCATCTCCCCAATCGGAGCATGTCTCAGCGCGGACTCACCACAATTGGCCGGTCCCCCGCATTTGGCGGAGGCGGCACCAGGTGCCGGATGCTGACAGGGCCCGACGCGTGGTTCTTCATGGCCAGGATGCGGTTGATGGACTCGGTCCAGTGCGCCGGCGTGCCGCGGAAGCTGCTGGGCCAGCTGGTGTAGTGGTCGCGCAGGGCCTGTTCCAGACAGGCGGCAAAGCCGGCCGCGTAGCCCCAGCCGGTGGAGCGGTGGGCGGGCACGGCCATCATGACCTGCTTGATGTGGTTTTCGTAGTTGGCGCGGGCGGGCGCGCGGTGGCGCACGGCGGCGCCGGCGTGGCAGCAGTTGAGGATGGTGAGGACGTCGCAGGGGGCATCGATAGCAGGGTTGGCGATCTCAGCCCAGTACATGGATTCTCCATTGCCACTGTGGAGGGGGGGTGTGGTAAGAAAGAGAGTGGACGACTGAGATGGGCAGATGGGAGGCTGAGAAAGGGCCAGACACCTACTTGGAAAGCACAAGCTGGCCATCTCGGCTCAGGCCGCCATGGCCCTGGTAGTAGAGGATGACGAGGGCGGCCTGGCCGCGCTGGTTGGTGGACTGGGCGATGCCGTGCAGCTGGCGCTGTAGGTAGCCGGTAAAGTTGCTGCGGTAGTCGCGGTTGCGGGGGATGCGCAAGTACTGGACATGGAAGCCGTAGCGGTCAAACGAGTTTAGCACCATGTTGACCTCTTGATCGGCATTGCGGACGGGCCCATTGTTGTTATGAAGGTTGTGACCTTCCCAGACAATGGCGCGCACTTCCACGTGGCCATACGGACAGCGGCGCGGAGGAACCATCGTAAAATAGGCAGGGTGTTTTGAAGACGAGGGTGCGATGGAATGACAAGGCGATTGAGAGAACAACTGGAAGCCAAGGACATTATATGGTGGTTACCCCACAAGGCAAAGGGAAAGCCACTGGTGCAGAGGAAATGGTCAGACATTCGACTGGCACTTGGCTGACGTACTAGGCACTTGGAGCGGCTTCCCTGAGAGGCTCAGCTGACGGCAAAAGCAAAAGGGTGTGAAGGACCAGTGCTCCTTGGCCAGTTATTCTGCACGAGACTGTGGATGGTCACATTGGGGCGCAGAGGAAATGCAACCCATGGACACTAGTGCCCTTTCGATATGCAAGCAGCAGCCTTGTCGGCCCGTGCATCGCTCTTAGAAGACTTCGCTGGGGCTGTTGGTTTTTTCTTAATCTGAGTAGACCACCAGCAGGAGAGCGCTCTTCCTAGGCTCTCAAGGTTACTCGTATTTCAGCATTCTGAGAGCCGTTCTGTGACGAGGGAAAGCGAACAAGGACGGGAGTAAGACTGCTTCCGTGTCGTCACAACGCACACATTCACCAGCCTTCCGGGAGGGGTCGATGAAGGGGGGTGGGGTCTGTCACATCCCTTTGGTAGCGTTCGCCGCATCCCCGGCATACATCCGTTCCGCCTCGTTCTCCATTGCCTGCGCCCAGATGGCACCTGTGCTCGCCTCAAAATACGACGGATTAGCAGGGTTAAAAGTGGCAGGATTTATCTTTTGGTACATTTACATACAGAATCTTGGAGTAGAACAACGATGGTTTCTGCTCAGAAAACAACACAAGAATGTAGCCCAACACTCATGTGTCAAATGGCCAGGTCTTGCAAAATTCTCTAGCCGATTCGGAATCCTTGTAGAGTAGCTCGGCAATCTGATCCCGTGCGGCCACCAGCAAGGCTTTCGTCTCCTCGTACTCGTCGTGACGAACCAGTCCTTTGTCGGGCCACGCCCCGCCCATCTGAGTCTCCACCTGGCTGAGGAGGTCTATGCCCATATTTGCCGCCTTCACATCACGCTGGATGCGATCTGAGGTGTCCGTGTCCAGGGACGAGATCGTGCCGCGCTTCAAAAGGAGCATAGCCAGGTGAGCCTCGCCCATCTCATAGATGCGTCGTGCTACACGCAGGATATTTCCGGCAGTTGAGGCCTGGAAGATAGCCGTCCGGTACTGCACCTTGTTCCTTCCGCTGATAAGTAGTCTCCATCCAACCATGAGGGCATGGGCCGTTTCCTGTGCTTGTGCAACTGCATACTGTTCATCGGAAAGACCAGTCGGATCGAGTGGGGATGGCATCTCCAAATTGTCGCCGATATCCGAGCCGCGGTAGTCAAGGAATGCCGGGTCCATGTGATGGTCAAATAGCGGAGCGACCTGCGTCGATTGCCAGTCAATGATTCCAGTGATTTTCGTTGGGTTGTTTGGGTCCACAAAAATGTTCTCGTCGTGCAAGTCATCGTGCCAGAGTCGGCCTGGCGACATGATCTCTGTCTCTGCTGGCAAAACGGACTCTAAAACTTGAAGGTATTCGTCGAGGGCCCAGAGCTTGTTTTTTCGCGAAGGTTGGTATAGTTCTCCCGGGCCTGTGAGCATCACCATCTGCTTTGGGTTTTCTGGGAGATCTTGTATTGCCGCCCGTTCTCTCTCCCCGATCGCTCTCCGATACTCCAGTGCCGTATACCATGGACCCCTGTCACAATGGAGTTCTTGACGACCTGCGTCACACCAGTCTCTTCCAGTAGCTGGGCCGACGACGAATCGCTTGTCGGCTGCGACAGGCAACGATGTGCCGGGAACATCAGCTGCATAGTATAGGCTTCCGTATCCCGGGAGCGACGTTGCAAGCATGGACTTCATCATCTTGACGACTTGCAAAAATATCTGGAGTTTGTCTGAAAGCGTCATCTGGTCCCAAAAGTGGCCCAAAGGGACGCCTGCTATCTTCTCCATGACAATGTACTCAGCACCGACAGAGTTCCTATCTGCGTGCGAGTCCCAGGCCAATACTCTTGGGACTGGTGTTTCAAGGACGGTTCGTACCTTACAACGTTAGCGAGGTCCCATAAGGTTTTATCAGTTTCTTGAAGACACATACAAAATCTAGGGTCGCCACCTCGCTTGCTGTGCTGTAGTGTGTCAGCCCTGCATTCGGATTGGGCACTTTGCCAATCACCTCGTTGCCGTTGTCCATCTTAAACACAAAAGCTTTATTGTATTGACCATCGGGGCATTTGGCAATATGAACACAATGCCTAGCCCCTACCGCGGCAGCTGCCACACGGGCCAGTTCATTCATATCGAATCGAACCGTGTGCAGGGCTATTTGTCGCTTTTCATCCAGCAGAAATTGTCCCCGAGTAAATGTGAAAAAACGGTCATCTCGATTCCAGTCAGGCGTATCTGACGCGAGTGGGTGGGATTGGCTTATTCGTCTGCGTTGGGTCACCTTGGGTATGGTCAAATGCTTTCTTGTAGAGCATGCTATTGCCCTGTAGCAACTTGTAAATGGAGATGGAAGCTGGCAGCGCATGGTCAAGTTGCGTGAAGTTGTGTTTAATTCAGGAAATTGACGGAGGAACTGTGGCCAAGATGAGAGAACCGAAATCATGACTAATCCCATCCCGGCGCTCGCTTTGCGGGGAAGACCCTAAGACCGCCAGGGATGGGATAAGATATATGTCACAGTGTGGCCTGTCTGCATGTACGAGTACTCGTACAAGTACAACGCGTTTATGTGGTGCCCACAAGTCGAGGATGACACGTAAGTCGACTAAAAATTCCCTCTCGAAAAGAACCTCCTCCTCACCGGCCAGCAATCCGATCATAATGTGCATTGTTCTATAAACGTAATTTAAACGTAAGGATTCGTTTTTGCCTCCTTCAGTGTAAATTCCAGGCTTCGAGATGCAGTTGTGATTTTCACACACGGCTGTGGCAAAGGCTACGAAAGCCTGTGTTTGTCCCAAAATACGACGTCGGATTGACAGTCGCAAGGCTGAACCTATCCGTGTCCAATCAGACTCATCTACGCCATTCCGGTCAGCATGACGCCATTCCTCCCCACAAGCGTTTTTAGCCCAAGTCCACATAAGCACTTGTAAGTCTCGCCGGAATCACCCTACTCAAACGGCTACCGACGATGGCTTCGCAATCCTTCACCCAGATCCCAACCATTGACCTCGCTCTGGCCAAGGACCCCGGCTCACTGCCGGACTTGCTAAAGAGCCTGCGCTCGGCTCTCACCGAGGTCGGCTTCCTGTACGTTGTGAACCATGGCGTGCCCACAGCGGTCATCGACAGCTTGGTGACCATCCTGCCACAACTCTTTGCGCTCTCCGATCCGACCAAGGCGTCGGTGGCGCTCGAGAACTCACCCAGCTTTCTCGGCTACAGCGCCACCGGCAGTGAGACCACGGCCGGCCAAGCGGACGCCCGCGAGCAGTTTGAGTTTGCCACGGAGCTGACCGACACGTGGCAGCCCGGCCAGCCGCTGTACGAGCGCCTGAGGGGTCCAAACCAGTGGCCCGACGCCCTTCCGGCGCTCCGGCCGATCGTGGAGGCCTATGTGCAGGAGCTGACGCAGCTGGGCGAGCATTTTCTGCGCCTGGTCGCGCAGGCCCTGGATCTGCCCCAAGACACCTTGTTGCCCTTCCTGTCGGACCAGCATCGGCTGAAGCTCGTGCACTACCCTGCAGCGCCGCCTCCCAACGATGGCCCCCGGCAAGGCGTCGGCCCGCACAAGGACTCCTCTGGCTGGTGGACGTTTCTGCTCCAGGCGTCCCCTCCCACGGTCAAGGGCCTGCAGGTGCTCAACAAGGCCGGCGCCTGGGTCGACGTGCCTGTGCTGCCGGGCAGCTTCGTCGTCAACATTGGCCAGGCCTTTGAGGTCGTCACCCGCGGCGTCTGCACGGCCACCACCCACCGCGTGCTCTCCAGCGGCCGCGACGAGCGCTACAGCGTGCCCTTTTTCCAGGGCGTGCGCCGCAGCCTCACCAAGGCCGAAGCCGGTGCCCTCGGCCCGCACTTTGAGGCCGGTGCGTTTTCGCTCGGCGCCGAGTCGAGCGAGGGCCGCGCCGTCGACTCGGCCTTTCTCCAGGGCAAGTACGACACCTGGGGCGAGACGCAGCTGCGGACCAAAGTGCGGAGCCACCGCGCCAACGGGAGACGGTTCTATGCCGAGGTCTACGGCATGTACCTTGCCGATTCATGAGCGGCAGCGTGGTGCCATTGCACGAAAGTCAACTAGCTCTTGTGAATTCGAGACGATGACCGCAGTGTAGGTGATCTATCACAGCAGTGGCAATCAGGTCAGCGCCAAGAGGTACATCATGAAAGAGCGTTCAGTCTTTTACAATCGGAACCAAACAAAACAAAATAGACCTGCACTAAATCCAATAGCGAACAAGATTGTGGACCTGTTCTGCATTCCCATTCCTTGGTGAGACTTTTTCCACATGTCCGTCTAAATAAGCATTTGCTGTTTCGGTTCTGTCATGATTATCATTTGCCACAATGGGCAAGATGTGCGTCAACTTGACGATTTCGTGTTGTATTATATGGAGTCTGACAGCTACATTGTCAGACCGGTCTGCCCCACCACCAACGCCTCCGTTTCACCTGATTACAGTGCCCATCACCCATGGGACTTATTCGCTCTTTGTATACACAGGACCGTATCCGTCTCCCTCCCCTCGCGTGACATCAGCGGTTTGGGCGCGCTGGTAAGGGTAGCCATCTCGGAAACTGCCTTCCAGCGCCGGCAGAGAGATGTTGGCCCACGTCTTCTGGATGGCCGCTGCTGCTGCCGTAAAGTTGGCCTGGATTTCAGCATAGTTCGGTGCCGAGAGGGCACCGTCTCTCTTGCGAAAGACGCCGTTGACGACCACGTGCTTGATGTCGCCGACGTTGGCATGCAGAATCACCGCCGCCACCGGATCGACCCAGCCCAGCATGCCGGGCGAGCGGCCATTCCACACGACCAGGTCGGCCTTGGCACCCGTCTTGATCACGCCCAGGTCCTGTCGCCGCAGGGCGAGCCCGCCCTGGCGCGTCGCCAGCAGGAACGCCTGGTTGACAGACATGGGGTTGTTCGGCGGGATGCGCCAGCCTTCCAGCACCAGGCGGTACAGGGTGAGCCGGGCGCTCTGCAGCCAGATGCGCGCCTGGGTGAGAAGGTCGGTCGAGTAGGTAAAGTGCGTGTCGACCCCGATGGCGCTCTGGTCCTGGATGAACTGGCTCTTTGGGTGGTCGTGGCCGTAGTGCATCTCCGACTCGGGGGTGATAGAGACGAACTGGTTGGTGGAGCGCAGCAGCTCTGCCCCGGTGGCCGTGAGGAAGCTGGCGTGCGAAAAGACAACGGGGATGGTGGTGTTCAGGATGCCCTCCTTGTTCAGATCCTCTGGCGAGTTGACCACGCCCCAGACGCCCTGAAGCGAGTGGGACGTGATGACGGAGACGTTGTATTTTCTGCACTGGTCAGAGATCCCACACCCTTCAATTATCTGCCCCCTTTTCACAGACTTACTTGGCGAGCTCAACAACCTGAGCCGTCTGGCTCGGCGAGCCGGGGTTGAAGCCATCGTAGGCGATGCCCAAAGACACGGCCGTGCCGTCCAGCGAACCGCCCTCGGCGAGACTGCTGAATTTGGCCAGCTGGTCGGCAAAGGTGTAGTTGGTGACGTTGTGGAATGCAAAGCACCAGAAGACGCGCGCGCCGCTGTCGACCGTCGCGTCCAGCCCGGCTTGCGACGTCTCATTAGACCACGTGTGGTGAGCATGGTCGAGCGATGTAGTGACGCCGGCATTTATGGCCTCGTGCAGGCCGGCCAGCTGGCTGATGTAGATCTGGTCTGCGGTCCAGAGCCCGTCGGCAGAATACTCGCCGTAGCGGTGAAAGTACTCTGCGAGCGACGTGTTGGAGGCGATCGTCTTGTATGCTGTCTGCCACCCGTGGCGGTGGGTGTCGATGAACCCCGGCGTGATGATGTCCCCCGAGATGTCGACCTTGTCTAGGTCGCTGGGCAGCGTGCCGGTGTACGCCCCCGTGAATACGGCAGCAATGGTATCGTTAGTCACGAGGACGGACCCGTTCCTGATGATCTGGAGAGCCTGCGACGCGTCATCGTATGCAATGACGGTGCCACCAGAAAACAAAACGGACCGGCTGTTCTGCGCAGAGGCCCGGCTGAAACAGCCCGCAACGACAAGGGAGATCTGCCAGAAGAACCTGAAACTAGCCATCTTGTTGGATGATTTGCAAAAAGCCAAGATGAAAGACTGCCTTCCCCGAATCAGGTAACAGGGACATCGCCAAGGCTTATATATTGAAAAGTGCCCATGTAGCATCTACAAGTACATAATCAATAATATTCCTTTGATTCCAACGGATGATTCCACACCAGTCCCGAGCCGCCCGGTCAGATGTTCTTTCGGGTTTTTCAAATCCTCGTCTCCCGAAAGAGTTCTCCCTGCAGGAAGCATATTGCTTTGCCAAGCCTGTGTCACCAATTACTAAGTCAAACTCGCCTGAGCGGCAACTGAGTCCTGCAGCTCTTGCACGGATGTACGGCGTTGAGGCTTGGCAGCCTAGCCATTCGCAGCAAGCTTCAGTGGGCACGGCACGGAACATCGCTGCTCGGCAGGATATCCCCTAGATTGCGAGGCCGTGCCCCATTGAATATTCCCACAACGACGGAGAATTGTAATTTATTAGGTACGAAGTAAAATAAGTGGCGGGTTTGCTTCTCTTTGTGGAAGAAGCCCAGCTCTACAGGCCGCAAATAGCTAAAAGCCGACGAACGACTACGTGACAAGCTACTTGATTTAATGTCACAAGCATCAATAAGCTTGAGGAAATGTGCCGACCAGCCCCCACCGTGTTCATAGCTTCCTGTCGCAGCCGTCACTGCCGTCTGATCGTATGGAGACACACGTTTGTGCATGCCTTGGCAACCAAATATAAAGAACGAAGGCACCCAGTCAACGCAGAGGAGCAGTAGAAAATCAGTGGCAATCGGCAAACAATTACGTACGACGTTTCCCGACTGTTCCGTGTCTTGAGCATTCACGTTGTTGAAAAACTATAATACGAGGTT
Organism: Harringtonia lauricola; assembly: GCA_014183025.1. Taxonomy (NCBI): domain Eukaryota; kingdom Fungi; phylum Ascomycota; class Sordariomycetes; order Ophiostomatales; family Ophiostomataceae; genus Harringtonia; species Harringtonia lauricola. Next base: position 409,225 of record JACBXF010000032.1, read on the forward strand.
GTTGCTACTGCACTTTATCCATTTCTCCAGCTCCGCCACGTGTAGTAACTCAAGGAGCGGTCGTCCCTCCTTATGCATATGCTCCGGCATCTGACAAACCCTACACACCCGAAGAGAATATCAAGCTGTAGGTAGTCGGAGCCGAGGCAACCCGAATCTTAACTACGAGCGAGCTGGACGGTCAGTTGACGATCTCGATATTGTTTCTCGTAATAGGATAAAAAGTCCTTCTTAGCTTGCTGCACGCCCTAAAAGCAATAATGTCCAAACTTGGGAAAGTTTTACCAATGAAAGCCCCCGAGGTGAAGTGGGACTACAATAGAAAGAATACTGGTTCTGTGGCATGAAAATGAAGCAGATGCTATCTGTGTATCAATTGATTATTCTAAATTTTAGAGCAAAGATTCTCTATTGTGTTCTGTGCCTGTGTCGAGTTTCAGCCTGTGTTTATATCCCCGTTAAGCCGACTCCTAAAATTGAGTGATTCTAATGACTCCCTGCCCAATGCACAGAATGTTTTTCTGTGTTTATTTCTTCAATTATTGAACGCTTATCAAAGCATGGCACGGCCTCTTTTAATCGCAGGCACTACGTTTGCCGACGTAACCCACCAATTAACGGAAGGGCCACAGAGCGGTAGCTGCATAAACACCGCACAACAATCAATCCGTTTTATGCAAGGCTTATCTTCATGAGATATGTCTGTCTGGATTCTGTACCACCATCCTGTCTTTCTGAAATGCGTCTTGATTAAGTCGCCAAAGGCTCACTTGCTTCCTCTGCCTGCCTCTCGAGATCCGCCAAGAAGCTTGCCAAATGGCTCTCGTCGTGTCATCTCTCGTCTTGATATACAAAGGACAAGGCAAGCTAGGAGGGACTAAAGAAACTCTGTAGCTGGTTAGCACTATTATTGGTCAACAAGCAGATCCGCGATGAGACCCGCTCCGTGTTCTTTAGCTAACTCTCGTTCAAGTTTACCGGGTTACTAGTGTGCGCCAGACCTCGTGAGAAGCTATTTAGATACCATTGGCGAGACGAATGCCGACTTTCTAACCAGCCTATGCATAGACTTTACTTACATCACCATCACGGAGACCGTCTTACCCAGGCAGAGTAAATTTGAAAGCAGCGGCGATGTCGTATTCCAGCTTCTTTGTAACCACTATCATGGCCTCAAAAGCTTGGAAATGAAAATGTCTGCCCGGAACACAAGAGGCATTATTACTCTAGCTATAACGGAGGACTGGCAGGTCGATGGCTACGTCCTCATAATTCAAGAAAGCTTACAGGAGGTCGCGGCTGCGTTATGAGCCTTGTTATGTGCTGCCAAGATCTCTCCTTTCTCTATTCTCGAAAACTATTCATCCACAAGCAAGGGATCTTATGGGGGGGGTTGGCTGAGAATGTATGTCTCGATGAGGAGGTGGATGGCCGTCAAATCGTTGTTCGCAATTTTAGTTGTATGTAAGGGTAGGTGTATCTGCCTTGCTGTTAATATCAATGACCTTCATGCCACACTGTATGTCTTTCCACCGAACGCCAGCTATGTCTTGCAAATTTGAAGACGGCTTACTTGTTGCTTTTGTCGTAATGCTCTTCTCTTTCTCCACGCCATGGCTATCCTTCTTGCCTGAATGACATAGGCCAGTGAACGTCGGCTTCTCGTCATCATCGAAAAGCTCGGCATATGTTTGTTGTCTCGGCCACTCGATCATCCAGCGTTCTCGTAAACACCAGACTGCTCCTCGGCGGCATCCACGGCCACAACAATTGTGCTGTTGGCAGACCCTCCCTGGTCCTCCTCCTCCATCTCCTCCACCTCCTCCGCCTCCTCCACCTCTTCGGCTTCCTCAGCCTTCCCATCTTCTTCAGTCTCTTCTTCGGCTAATTCCTTGGCAAGTTTATTGGCCGCTTTCGTGGCCGCTCTCGCGGCTGCTTTCTTAGCTTCTTTGCTGTGCTTTAGCTCAGCACGAAGTTGTTTTCGCTCGGCCTTGCCAAAGATTCTCGTGCCTCGGGGGATCTCCTTGGTGTCGCATGGGTGATCATCAGTGAGTCGGAACAGGTACTCTTTGGCGCCCCAATGTTCGCTGGCGCGGCAGACCGTGTACCGGTCCTTCAGTAGGTCATCTTCACGCGCGGCTTTCGGGATAAATCGACAGTATTTAACATAAAGTATCTCGTTTTCGTCCGGCGATTCGGTGCACCCGGGACAGTTTTTGTGCAAGGCTAGACACATATTTTCTCTAGACGTTGGGCCGGTAGAAGGACAGGTTGTGGTATGATGGTTCTGGGTGTGGTTGTTCGTTCTGTCGTTGCAAAAACATATAAATGTGCCAGATGATGGTGACTGTTTACACTAAATACCTTAAAAACTTTATTTATTTCCTGAACACGGTCATTGAATTTCTGAACAACACCCATTTCCTAGAAACACAAAGGTCTGAGCGCTCCACTCTTGTTCACATCAAATTCTCAGTACGGCAACAACTAGACAAATCTCTCATACGGCGTTGGTGGTTTAATTTACAAGCTGGGAATCGCATGGAGAAAAGAATCAGAGAATTATCTGCGTCTCTGTAGGCCAGAGACGAACACCTACGCAGAAATGTTGAAGTCAGGTAACCAATACTACAATAACGTACCAGTAGCCACCAGATTGACTGGAAAAATGACGGAAGGGTCAAGAAATTAATTTCATCCTTTATTGCGGTGAATTAGAAAGCAAACGAGAGCCATCGGATAGACGAAGAAGCTTACGGCCTATTCGAAGCGCGTTGCATAGTCGTTACCCGGCTTGGAAAACGGCCAGTTCCATAACGACATACGCGATAGGGGCGCCACAGATGAGCCCACTACAGCTTCCAAAAGCAAAGTCTGTGAGGTAGCCTCTGTTCATGACATAGCACTACTAACTTTACGTGCTGACAGGCTCTGAATAAAACATCTACGTCCTTGACAACAAGTGCAATCTGGTTTTCCGACTTCGACATAGCTCTTCTTTAAGGCGCCCGCGGAAAATATGTTCGTGGTAATAACAATTATGATACACGACAGAGTTTATAAGAGCAGAAGAACTGATAGATGTAACCCAGATTTATACAGGACCAAGATCCCTCGCCTTTGCGAAATGTCAGCAGACTACAAGTGGAAAGGCTCAGGCTTCTGCCTCGCTCGATTAAATTTCCATCGACTAACAACGCTGGCGTAACCCCACGGTTGAAAAATTTGCTGGGAGACTAGCAAAGACATACAGACATAGATGCCAACCTGACATTTGCGTGTGCTCTTTACAATCTCGACAGCACACCCAAGTTGCGTGGGCCGGCCTTGGAACTCGCACGATGAAATAACCCGATTCCCTCGATACATTGATTACCACGAGACAGGACACAGAAAACCGGCCTCCACCTCGAAATCAACCGTTCGGATACCCTCGTCAGGCAGTTTAAATGCCTAGAGAGAAGCCTGTCGACAACTCGTTCTACCCACTCCTGGGTTACCATGATGGGGTCATTAACTTGAGTCAGATCCCAGCACTGGCCGGGCTGGAAGCGCTCCACCGTTCTCGTGACGACCTGAAAGCAACCGGAGCCACGTTTGCCGTATCTTCAGGCACACCCATGCTTCATATCGTCGGTATTGCCCTGGCGGCGTCGGCCAATCATCAATGCCACCTCACAAAACTACCATGATCACCTCATGGGAAGGGTATTTTCTTTGGGGGCATATTGCTATTCGCCATGCCGCTTGTTGCGGTGGAAATGATAGGCATACAGAGTGGGTGGCTGGTTGACGGGCCATAGCACAACTCAGATGCTGCAAATAGAAGAACAGTTTCTGTAGATCCAACAGAATCGCCAAGAAAATATTATCAAGGATTATAAAAGATTGATGCTTGAACAATGAAGCTGATATTCCCTTTGCGTTTGCTTCTTTGTTAAACAAATGGTCATGGGTTTTCTCGAACAGAGATCATTGTTTAAAGGAACAGTCATCCCAAGATATGAACAACGCGCGGACACGAAAAAGTATATAAATTTGGGTTTAGATTGGACGGCAAGCCATTTCTAGTTCTGTCTACAACATCTCAACATCAACACGAAAATCTCAGCTTAGATAGCTGAGACATCATCTGCCAGGTACGTCTACATCCCTCACAACTTGCTAACAGACCCCATAGACAAAAGCCGCGATGCATTACGCTCACGTCGAGAGTGTTGACGACGTCAACGATGTCAGTAACGCTGCTGACGTCGAAATGTCGATTTGGAAAGAATTCCTCATCGCCCATGCACTGGCTATCGCGTTATACCTGATCTTTGATCCGAGCATTTCTAGCTTTTGCTACACGTGCTTGATGTTCGGGGCATTTGTCGTTGGGCTGAACATTGTTCTTTTCATTGTCTTGTGCACACTGCAAGGACTCCAATGGGCCACCTACAGTCTGAGCCGGGTTCTAGAGACCATTTTGCTGGCGATTCTAGGCCTTCTGGGTAAATAGGGTCGCAATCGGTTGTGATTCTAGGTAAGTATTCTAGGTAAGTTGTTCTACACGAGTAGAGCGTGCAATGCGAGTTTTTTCTCATTTCAAAATCTCGTAATATACCACCAATACATTTTTTCTTTCAATTTCACTACCTGCTAACGGTTGAAAGCGTGCGGTTAAATCCCGTCGACCATTCCTAATTAAAGAACGTGAAACTTTGCGGTTGAATTCTTTTCATGTACTCCGTACCTGAATTCTTTTTGCCTAGCTGGCGACCCGTCGCTTTTCATGCAGCGACACATTTTGACTGTTGCCTGCTGGATGGAGCACATAAACATGAGACGGTGACATTTATGCGTTGTGGATAGGCAGGAACACTGCATGATCCCAACAGGTCAATTACTACAGCGTGGGAAGTGGAAACTAGACAGAAGAAAGACCACCTTTTTGACCCGCAAGCCCTCTCAAAAGAGAACCATCGATGCATATCACACTTGTCTGTCGTGGACGGAAGTGGGGAATCTTCAGTGCTCGTCAAAGCGGCTTCTGGCGAAGAATGGTTGAGTCACCTGATTGGGCAGATGGGCGCACGGTTGCCTGTGGCAGCGAGACCGTCCAAAACGGGACTAGCGCGGTGCTAACGCAAGGGGTTAGGCCCATCTGCCATCTGCCATGATTCAAGGGAAAACAGAAACAAGCCGCCGCAATCTCGCCAGCGACAGCAGCATCACGACGACAACGGCCTTCCGACGGCCTCGACCGGTAAGTTCGACTGCGCGCGGCGACTACGACAAACACGAAGACAACGACGACGACGAACGACAACCATCATAGCCGACAACGCCAGTTCAGTGACTGCGGTGCGTCACGACCTGAGGCTTGACGCCCCCTCTGCATCGCCTTCCCAACAACATCCCCCTTGCGACAGGCCGTCAGCTGTGCCCTCTGCCATCGCGAGATCCCGGCGGTCGCCTTTCTGTTTATTTTAATTTTGTTTAATTTTGCCTAGAGCTGGCCTGTTTTGCTTCTTTTGTCTTCGCCTTGGACCTACCCGACTCTTCCGTCTTCGATCCTGCCCGACACCGCTTCTTCACGCCCAGGAAAGCGAGCCAAAGAAGGACGACAGCAGCATGGCCGAGCCTCCGTCGTCTCCTCCTAGCGGAGATGCGACCGCGGAAGATGCGCTCGCCTGGTATAAGTCGCAGTATGAGCAGCTGGAGCAGGAGCTCATCGAGTTCCGCGAGTCCAGTCGAGAGCTGGAAGGCGAGCTAGAGAGAGACCTGGACGCGGCCGACAAGCGCGAGCGCAAACTGCGAGAAAAGGCCGAGGCCTTGGACTTTGAGGTGGAGGAGTGGAAGGTACGTGCCGCCCAAGACCGCAAGAGAGATGGAGCGCTGACCGTTGGCAGAGGAAATACAAGGAGTCGAAATCCGAGGCCAGCGCCGCGCAAACGACGCTCGAGAAGGAGATCACGCAGCTGCGCGACACCAACCGGACGCTGCAGCTCAAGCTCCGCGACATCGAAGTGGCCAACGACGATTTTGAGCGCCAGGCACGGAACACGACCTCGTCGCTCGAAGACCTCGAGTCCAAGTACAATGTTGCCATCGAGCGCGGGGTTCTACTGGAGGAGGAGATCAAGATGGGCGAGCAGGAGCGCGAGACGCTGCGGGTGGATGCGCAGCGCTTGCGGGAGGAGCTCTCCGACCTCAAGATCGAAGTGGATGTGCTGCAAAACAAGATCAAGAAGCAGGAAGAGCGCCATCTCTCCACCATCTCCACCGACATCTCCGTACCCGAATCGCCCACCTTTGACCACTCGCCCATCTCCACCGCCAGCTCCCCGCTCATCACCACGCCGCCCGACAGCAAATCTCTGGCCGACTCCGTCTCTGACGTGCAAGAGCCGCCGTCGCCTCCCATGTCCGATGCGTCGGCACCCATGCGCAAGCCTCACCTGATGATGACCCCGGCCCCCGGCCCCCGCAAGTCGCGGCTGCCCTCGGCCGAGCGCTCGAGCATCACGCCACGACCCAAGGCTCTTACATCCTCGGTCTCGTCTGCGACATCGCGGCCGCTGGGCACGCGCGCCGCCACGACCTCAGCAGCGCGGACACCCGCTCCGAGAACGACGAAAACGGTTGTGCCGCGGGCGACATCGCACAAGCTTCCCTCCACCTCGCTGTCGCACATCCGCTCGCTCACGGCGCAGATGCAGCGCCTGGAGGCGCGGGTGCACTCTGCGCGGTCCAAGCTGCCGGCGCCGGTGAGCACGCCGCCGCGGGCATCGCCGCGGTCGTCTCTGATGGGCCCGGGCGGCGTGCCGTCGACGGTGACGGTGCGCTCGCGCAAGCGGACGTCGGGCTCCGCCGCGTCGTCTGTGATGGGCGAGGAGGCGACGCCGACACCGGCGCTGCACAGCCAGCCGCGGACGGTGGGCGGCGGCAAGCATGTGCCACGGCTGTCGACGTCGGGCGTGAGCCGGCTGTCCTTTGGCCCGCTGCCGAACCGGACCGCCGGCTTCGACTCTGACTCGTCGCGGCCCAACTCGCGCGCCAGCGTGACGTCGTATGCGCGCCCCGGCAGCCGCAGCGACCTGCGCGACGCGCGCGACATGCCGCCGCCGCGGCCGATGTCGCGGACGTCGGTGTCGGGCGCGCGGACGCCGCTGGGGCGGCCGCGCAGCTCGATGAGCGGCAGCGTGCACGGCCACGGCATGAGCATCAGCGGGCTGCCCGAGGACGAGGTAGCGCCGCCGGAGTCGAGCGACTTCCGCACGTCGAGCCGGCGCGGCACCTACTCCAAGTACGACATGGATGCGATGCTGAACTCGAGCGTCAGCAGCACCTCGAGCATTCCGGCGCCTAGCGGGATCCCGATGCCGAGCGGCGTCCGGCGACAGAGTGGAGGGCCCCCCCCGGTGGGAGTGCCGCCTCGACGGACCAGCATGAGCACGAAGTAGACGGCCATTTTTTTTTCTTTTTCTTTTACTTTGTTTTTGTTGTATTGTGCCCCCTGTCACTATCATTCTCTTCTCATTTTCCTTTCTCGCCGATACCACTTTCCCGCATCCATCTGCTATGGCGTCTTGTCTTGGTGTACACTCTACCGTTCCTGATTTCGTGCCGCTCTGGCTATAATATATCTTTGTATGCCCAGGGACGGCTGTGGCTTACGAGTTTGTCTCTTGTCTTTTCCTTTTGACGAAGTGCATGGCTTGCATGATTGGTTTTTCTTTGTCATCTATACCGTCACTTGCTTGGTAGAGAAGATGTTCTTTTGCCTGCCCGCGATCCATCAGCAGACTGCACGGCTGTGATTCTGTTGGATTCAGCTTCCTTCTCGATCCTTGTGATGCTCTCCCAGCCAATTGGGCGTGGGGGCTATTTTAGGCAGCGGGCACGAAGGGCAGTCGATAAGCTTTTGGGACAGGGAATCCTTCTCAGCATCTAATGCCAGCATCTAATAATATTTCTTACGTTCTACAAAAAAAATAAAAGAGCACAGAATGCGACAGCCACAGGACGAACGGAAGTTCCCCAAAATCGACAATGCCGAAAAATAAGCTTCAGGTCGCATTTTGTGCGCGTGGGGAATTTTTCTCTCGAGACGGAGATGCACTTTTGGCAGAGGGCGAGGGCTAGAACGGACGAGGCGTTGGGGATCTGCGACTGGCTTTTTTTCCCTTGGGGCCCCCAATTTTCACCGTGGCGTTCTGGAAACAGGACACGAAAACTGGCGCCTGGGGTTTGGGTGGAGAGCTCTCCTCTCCCTTTGTCAATTAGCGCGAGTCTGCGCCGGGGCAACGAGCAGCTTTTGTTGTCTTTGGGTTCTCAACAGTTGAGGTGGCTGATCGGAGGGTAAAAAAATGAAAAATGAAATAAATAAAAAATGAATAAAAATAAATAAAAGAAAGGCTCCGACTCCGAATGAAATGTGGAGGCTGCAGTGGGGCACACAGGCGTGTTGAATCTTACAGCGCATCTTTCCGTCTGCATCCTCTTTCCCTCTTTGTGTCGTCCGGTTCGCAACAGTCCGGACTGCTGCTCCGAGAGGATGACACGCGAAGAGCACGAAGAGATGGATCAAACAGGGTAGCTGTACATGGTATCAGCCCGCCTCGAGACAAGCCAGGATCGCTGAATGCTGTCCGTCTAGATAGCTGATCGCTTAGATAAGCACCAAGGCGCAACTTTGTTGGGGCCCGGAAATTTGAGGCGTCAATCGCAGACGCAACGGATAACGTTACCATTTCCCAAAACTGCCAGCAGCTGGCAAAAGAGTCCGAATCCGCACTGGCCAGGCCAATGAGAGGGTGTGGCCGTGGAGGGTCAGAGGTCGGCCATTTTTGCTGGCTCGCCAGCCGATTGGGTGAATTGATGCCAGCGACCATCGGAGTTGGAAAGCAGAGCTGTCGGGGTAAAAAAGGCCCTGAAGGGATTCCGTGTGAGATTGACGCTGCCAATGCTCGCTCGCACACAGCTCGTATTGTAGGCAAGATCTGCTGTGGCGTCGAGTGGACCTTGCTGGACTTGGTTTTGGACTTTTTGCTATTGGCCTCTCAGCCTTCTGTCTTCCCCAACGTTCTAGCTGTGCTGTCTTTAGCATTGCGTTGGGCCATCCGGTATTACCACTCGGCAGAATTCCCATGGCAAGGGCGGACCCACGGTACCTGGCGGTACTTCTGCCCTGTCTGCCGCGGGCGCCCACTTCTGTCCAATTCCACCCATCGGGGCCCCGGCCTATTGCTTTCTGGCCAGGTCCAGCTTAAAACCTTGTAGCGCCTTGTACCCTAAAAAACCACTAGTGTCCATGCCGGTTTCCTTCCCAGTTCAGAGCTCCTGTGGCCAATCTCTTGTTCTCCGTTATTTTTCACGACATTCTTGACGCATCTCCTTGCAGACGGTCCTTGCTGCGCGCCCGTCTCCCTTCTCTTCTCTTCTCCCATTCTCTACTCTTGCATGGGCCTCCGTCTTCAGCGCCATCACCTACCAAATCGGGGTTCCTTTCCCTTCTGAATCGTGCATCGACCTCGATCACGACCATAGCACTCTCTTGCATATCCTTGCTCGTTTTGTTGCCCGTTGGAGCGTCCACCTGGCCAGACACCACCTGCCGGCCCTTCCGACACATTCTTGATACCCCTAGATACTTCTTCCCACGATCACTCTCGTCTCCACGACACCCTCTACTCTCGTCCCATGAACAGCAACCCCTCCACTCGCTATGACAGAGATCAACGGTAACAGCGTTCCCAAGTCCCGCCGGGGCACAGTCTCTTCGACTTCCGGGATGGCGGCAAACGGCAAGGCCTCCTATGCCGAGAAGCACAAAGTCGCCGGCCACTTCATCGGCGGCAACAAGCTCGACAATGCACCCGAGTCCAAAGTCAAGGACTTTGTGGCCAAGCATGGCGGCCACACCGTCATTACCAATGTGCGCTCTCCTCTGCATCCGTGCGCCGACGTTTCTAACCCCCCCAGGTCCTCATTGCCAACAACGGTATCGCCGCCGTCAAAGAGATCCGCTCCGTCCGGAAATGGGCCTACGACGCCTTCGGCGACGAGCGCGCCATCCAGTTCACCGTCATGGCCACCCCAGAAGACTTGCAAGCCAATGCCGACTACATCCGCATGGCCGACCACTACGTCGAGGTGCCCGGCGGCACAAACAACCACAACTACGCCAACGTGGAGCTGATCGTCGACGTGGCCGAGCGCATGAACGTCCATGCCGTCTGGGCCGGATGGTAAGTTTCCAACATTCTTGTCCGTGGATGCGCAATGCATTGCTGACCGGGCCAGGGGCCACGCTTCCGAGAACCCCAAGCTTCCAGAGTCCCTCGCCGCCTCGCCAAAAAAGATCGTCTTCATCGGCCCTCCCGGCTCTGCCATGCGCTCTCTTGGCGACAAGATTTCCTCCACCATTGTTGCACAACACGCCGAAGTGCCCTGCATTCCATGGTCGGGCACCGGCGTGTCGGAAGTGGTAATCGACAGCAACGGCCTGGTTACCGTTGTGGACGATGTTTACGCAAAGGGCTGCGTCGAGTCGTGGCAGGAGGGCCTGGAGAAGGCGCGCGAAATCGGATTCCCCGTCATGATCAAGGCGTCCGAGGGCGGCGGCGGCAAGGGTATCCGGAAGGCCCTTGGCGAGGAGGGATTTGAGCAGCTGTACAAGGCGGCCGCCAGCGAAATCCCTGGGTCGCCCATCTTCATCATGAAGCTGGCGGGCAACGCACGGCATCTGGAGGTCCAGCTGCTGGCCGACCAGTACGGCAACAACATTTCGCTCTTTGGCCGTGATTGCTCCGTCCAGCGCCGCCACCAGAAGATCATTGAGGAAGCACCCGTTACCATTGCCAACCAGGCCACGTTCCGGTCCATGGAGGAAGCGGCTGTGCGGCTGGGCAAGCTCGTCGGCTACGTGTCGGCTGGCACTGTCGAGTACCTCTACTCGCACGCAGACGACAAGTTCTACTTCCTGGAGCTGAACCCGCGTCTCCAGGTCGAGCATCCCACCACCGAGATGGTCAGCGGCGTCAACCTGCCGGCTTCCCAGCTCCAGATCGCCATGGGCATTCCGCTCCACCGCATTCGCGACATCCGCATGCTGTACGGCGTGGATCCCAAGACCACGACCGAGATCGACTTTGAGTTTAAGAACCAGGAGAGCGGCAAGACCCAGCGGCGGCCCACCCCCAAGGGCCACACGACCGCTTGCCGCATCACATCAGAGGACCCTGGCGAGGGCTTCAAGCCATCCAATGGTGTGCTGCACGACCTGAACTTCCGGAGCAGCTCCAACGTCTGGGGCTATTTCTCCGTGGGCACCGCCGGTGGCATTCACAGCTTCTCCGACAGCCAGTTCGGTCATATTTTCGCCTACGGCGAGAACCGGTCGGCCTCTCGGAAGCACATGGTTGTGGCCCTCAAGGAGCTGAGCATCCGTGGTGATTTCCGCACCACCGTCGAGTACCTCATCAAGCTGCTGGAGACCGAGGCCTTTGAGGACAACACCATCACCACTGGCTGGCTGGATGAGCTGATCTCCAACAAGCTCACGGCGGAGCGCCCGGATCCTGTTCTGGCCGTTGTCTGCGGTGCCACCACAAAGGCCCACCTTGCCAGCGAGGGCTGCCTTGCCGAGTACCGAGCCGGCCTGGAGAAGGGCCAGGTGCCCTCCAAGGACATTCTCAAGACCGTCTTTGCCATCGACTTCATCTACGAAGGCTTCCGCTACAAGTTCACGGCCACCCGGTCGAGCCTGGACAGCTACACGCTGTTCATCAACGGCTCAAAATGCGCAGTCGGCGTCCGCACGCTCAGCGATGGCGGCCTCTTGATTCTCGTCAATGGTCGCAGCCACAACGTCTACTGGAAGGACGAGGTTGGTGGGACACGCCTGTCTGTTGATGGCAAGACCTGTCTCCTGGAGCAGGAGAACGACCCGACGCAGCTGCGGACCCCCAGTCCCGGCAAGCTGGTCCGATACACTGTAGAGAGCGGCGAGCACGTCAAGGCGGGCCAGGCTTTTGCCGAGGTTGAGGTGATGAAGATGTACATGCCGCTTCTCGTGCAAGACGACGGTATTGTGCAACTCATCAAGCAGCCCGGCTCGGCGCTCGAGGCGGGCGACATTCTCGGCATCCTTTCTCTGGACGATCCGAGCCGTGTGAAGCAGGCCCAGACCTTCCTCGAGAAGCTGCCGGATCTCGGCTCACCCGTCGTGGTAGGCAACAAGGCGTCCCAACGCTTCTACGGCCTCTTGCACACGCTCGAGAACATCCTCCACGGCTACGACAACCAGACCGTCATGGCGGACACGCTGGCGGATCTCATCAAGGTGCTGCGGGAACCCGAGCTTCCGTACAGCGAATGGAACGCCCAGTTCTCCGCTCTGCACGCTCGCATGCCTCAGAAGCTCGACACCCACTTCACGCAGATTGTGGACCGTGCGCGGTCCCGCCAGCACGATTTCCCAGCAAAGACGCTGCTGCGGGCCTTCCAGAAGTTCATCGACGAGCACGTGGCGCCGAGCGACGCCGACATGCTGCGGGACACCCTCGCACCGCTGACGGATGTTCTGAACCTGTACATTGACGGCCAGAAAACCCGCGAGCTCAGCGTCATTGTGAAGCTGCTGTCCATGTACGCCGACACGGAGCGCCTGTTCTCGGGTCGCCGGTCCCAGGACGAGGAGGTCATTCTCAAGCTGCGCGACCAGCACAAGGACGACATCCAGCAGGTCGTTCAGACCGTTCTCTCGCACAGCCGCGTCGGCTCCAAGAACGGCCTCGTCCTGGCTCTCCTGGAAGAGTACCGCCCGAACAAGCCCAACGTCGGCAACGTGGCCAGATACCTGCGGCCCGTCCTGCGCAAGCTGGCTGAGCTCGAGTCGCGCCAGACCGCCAAGGTGTCCATCAAGGCCCGCGAGATCCTCATCCAGTGTGCGCTGCCGTCGCTCGACGAGCGCATGTCCCAGATGGAGCTGATTCTGCGGTCATCGGTCGTCGAGACCCGCTACGGCGAGGCCCGCTGGGAGCACCGGGAGCCCAAGCTGGAGGTCATCAAGGACGTGGTCGACTCCAAGTACACGGTCTTTGACGTGCTTCCGATGTTCTTTGCGCACGAAGACCCGTGGGTGTCAATTGCCGCTCTGGAGGTGTACGTGCGCCGCTCGTACCGCGCGTACATTCTCAAGGAGATCGAGTACCACAGCGACGAGGCCGACACGCCCCTGTTCATCACCTGGGACTTTTCGCTGCGCAAGATTGGCCAGTCCGAATTTGGCCTGCCCATTCAGTCCGCCGCGCCGTCATCGCCGGCCACGCCGACCGAGTTCAGCTTCAAGCGCATCAGCTCCATCAGCGACATGTCCTATCTCTCGCGCAAGACCGAGGAAGAGCAGATCCGCAAGGGCGTAATCGTGCCGTGCGAGTACCTGGACGATGTCGAGGAGCTCCTGTCCAAGGCTCTGGAGACGCTGCCCAAGCAGCGCAAGCGTCCCAGCGGCAGCTCCAGCAGCATTCTGCTGCCCATGCTGGAAGGCAAGCGCAAGCCGGCGCCGCCGCGGCTGGAGACCGAGGAATTGTCCGCCGTGGTCAACGTGGCCATTCGCGATTCCGAGGGCATGCGCGACGAGGAAGCGCTCAACATTATCAACCCGCTTGTGAAGCAGTACAGGGAGGAGCTGCTGACTCGCCACGTGCGCCGCATCACCTTCATCTGCGGCCGCAAAGACGCCTCGTACTCGGCCTACTATACGTTCCGCGGGCCGGAGTACAAGGAGGACGCCAGCATTCGCCACAGCGAGCCCGCGCTGGCCTTCCAACTGGAGCTGGGACGGCTGTCCAAGTTCAAGATCCGGCCCCTCTTCACGGAGAACAAGAACATCCACGTGTACGAGGCGATCGGCAAGGGCGTCGACACGGACAAGCGCTACTTCACCCGCGCGGTGATTCGCCCCGGCCGTTTGCGGGACGAGATCCCCACGCCCGAATACCTGGTATCGGAGGCCGACCGCGTTATCAACGACATCTTTGACGCGCTGGAGATTATCGGCAACAACAACTCGGATCTGAACCACCTGTTCCTCAACTTCACGCCCGTGTTCCAGCTGCGGCCGGATGAGGTGGAGCACTCGCTGCAGGCGTCGGTGGATCGCTTTGGTCCGCGGGCGTGGCGTCTGCGCGTGGCGCAGGTGGAGATCCGCATCATCTGCACCGACCCGCTGACGGGCTTGCCGTGCCCGGTTCGCGTGTTTGTGACCAACACGTCGGGCTACGTCATCCAGGTGGACATTTACACCGAGCGCAAATCCGAGAAGGGCGAGTGGGTGTTCCAGTCCATGGGCGGCACGGCGAAGATGGGGCCGCTGCATCTGCTGCCGGTGTCGACGCCGTACCCGACCAAGAACTGGCTGCAGCCGAAGCGGTACGAGGCGCATCTCAAGGGCACGCAGTACGTGTACGACTTCCCCGAGGTGTTTCGGCAGGCGATCCAGATGAGCTGGTCCAAGATTGTCAAGTCCAACCCGGCGCTGGCGGAGAAGCAGCCGGCGGTGGGCGAGTGCATCGACCTGTCGGAGCTGGTGCTGGACGACCACGACAGCCTGGCCGAGGTGTCGCGCGACCCGGGCATGAACACGTGCGGCATGGTGGGCTGGCTGATCACGGCACGCACGCCCGAGTACCCCAAGGGCCGGCAGTTTGTGGTGGTGGCCAACGACATCACGTACAAGATCGGCTCGTTCGGTCCGAAGGAGGACAACTTCTTCAACAAGTGCACGGAGCTGGCGCGCAAGCTCGGCGTTCCGCGGATCTACCTGTCGGCCAACTCGGGTGCGCGCCTGGGCCTGGCCAACGAGCTGATGCCGTACTTCAAGGTGGCATGGAACGACCCGGCGAAGACGGATCAGGGCTTCCGGTACCTGTACCTGGACGACGCGGCCAAGCAGCAGTTCAACGGCAACATCATCACGGAGGAGGTCGTGGAGGGCGGCGAGAAGCGGCACAAGATTGTGACGATTGTGGGCGCCGAGGACGGTCTCGGCGTCGAGTGTCTTCGCGGATCGGGTCTCATTGCCGGCGCGACGAGCCGTGCGTACAACGACATCTTTACGGTGACCCTGGTGACCTGCCGGTCGGTTGGTAAGTTGCGTCGCGAGAAAGCACAGAGGAGCATGTTCTAACAGCACAGGTATCGGCGCTTACCTGGTCCGTCTGGGCCAGCGCGCGGTCCAGGTCGAGGGCCAGCCCATCATCCTGACGGGCGCGCCGGCGCTCAACAATTTGCTCGGCCGCGAGGTGTACACGTCCAACCTGCAGCTCGGCGGCACGCAGATCATGTACCGCAACGGCGTGTCACACTTGACGGCGAGCGACGACATGGAAGGCGTGTCGCGGATCGTGGAGTGGATGTCGTACGTTCCCGACAAGCGCAACAACCCGGTGCCGATCAGCATCTCGACGGACACATGGGACCGCGAAGTGGTGTACATGCCGCCGCAGCGGGAGCCGTACGATGTGCGGTGGATGATCGCCGGCAAGCAGGACGGCGACGAGTTCCAGTCGGGTCTGTTCGACAAGGACTCGTTTGTGGAGACGCTCGGCGGGTGGGCGCGCACGGTGGTGGTGGGCCGGGCGCGTCTGGGCGGCATCCCGATGGGTGTGATTGCGGTGGAGACGCGGGCGGTGGAGAACACGACGCCGGCGGATCCGGCGAACCCTGACTCGATCGAGCAGGTGACGCAGGAGGCCGGTGGTGTGTGGTACCCGAACTCGGCGTTCAAGACGGCGCAGGCGATCAACGACTTCAACTACGGCGAGCAGCTGCCGCTGATGATCCTGGCCAACTGGCGCGGCTTCTCGGGCGGGCAGCGCGACATGTACAACGAGGTCCTCAAGTACGGCAGCTACATTGTGGACGCGCTGGTCAAGTACGAGCAGCCGATCTTTGTGTACATTCCGCCGTTTGGGGAGCTGCGCGGCGGGTCGTGGGTTGTGGTCGATCCGACGATCAACGCGACGGCGATGGAGATGTACGCCGACGTGGATGCGCGGGGTGGCGTGCTGGAGCCGGAGGGGATCATCGGCATCAAGTACCGCAAGGACAAGCAGCTGCAGACGATGGCGCGGCTGGACGCGACGTACGGCAAGCTGAAGAAGAAGATTGCGGAGGCGCAGAAGGCGGGGGCGCCGGCGGAGGACATTGAGGCGATCAAGGAGCAGATCCTGGAGCGCGAGCAGCAGCTGCTGCCGATCTACTCGCAGATCGCGGCGCAGTTTGCGGACCTGCACGACCGGGCGGGCCGGATGAAGGCCAAGGGCGCGGTGCGGGAGGTGCTGGAGTGGCACAGCGCGCGCCGCTTCTTCTACTGGCGGGTGCGGCGTCGTCTCAACGAAGAGTACATCCTGCGCAAGATGGCGTCTGTGACGGAGGGCGCCCACAACAGCACCAGCAGCAGCGGCAGCAACAGCAGCAGCAAGCACAGGGAGAACAAGGCGGAGGCGCACCGTGCGCGCCACTTGCAGCTGCTGCAGGCATGGAGCGCGGTGGCGGAGTTTGGCAAGGCTGACCGGGCGGTGGCGCAGTGGTACGAGGAGAACCGCAAGACGATCCAGGAGAAGCTGGAGGCGCTCAAGGCGGAGGCAGTGGGAGTGGAAATCCGGGAGCTGATCCGGCACAACCAAAAGGACAACGCATCGTGGAAGGGGGTGCGGGACGTGCTGCGGGTGATGCCGGTGGCGGACAAGGAGAAGCTGCTCAAGTATCTGGCGGACTGATTGGACTGTATGAATCTAGGCGTTTGAATTGAAACGGGTGCGTTGGACTGTATGCTGCAAATGATTAGTGCGTTTGGACCTGATTAGCTGACCTGTAATGAGGATCGGACGCTGGTGTGGCGCTAAGGTCTAGCGCAGTTTTGGCTGCAGCGACGGCGCGACGGGGGCAACCGCCCCCCTGAATTGGCCAGCGAGAACACGTGATGACGGGTGATGGCTGGTTGCTGTGCAGGTGGGGCAGGTCATCGGGGTCGCGTACGAGCACAGATTGCTCTGGCGATGTCATGGCGTCGCGTCGGTCAAATTTGGATGTGCGTGTGCCGCTGTGCTCCCCTATCCTGCAGGCCCCTTTTCGTTGACGGCCATCGTGTCGTTCCATTGGGTTCTTTTTTCTCTTTTTTCTCTTTTTCTCTTTCTCTCCTTGTTCTGGCCAGACCACATTCGTCTCGCTCCGAGACGCGGTCTCACCTCTTTTTGCCCACGACGAGACACGATATATCATCTTTCCCCTTAATACCTCCATTAATACGGAGTACCTTATTCTTATTTACGTCTGCCGGGCGTCTGAGAGCCAGACTGCGGAAATCCGTGCGTGCAGCTGTCCTACCGCCAATCCGTGCGCTGCTTTTTTTTTTTTTTTTTTTTTTTGTCTTCGGTTTCTTCTTCAGCTTCTTCACTTCTGGCCATCGCCAGACCACAGCTCGCCATGGAGGAACACCGGCAGAGCAGCCTCCGGCCGACCAGCATCCCGAGGCTGTCTCGGGTGCCGACCATAGCTTCCACGACGCCCTCCACATCGAGCTCGACACATGCCTCCACCCACGCCCCAACACACGCCTCGACCCCGTCCGTCTCGCGACTCCGGCCCACACCATCGCGCGAGAGCCTGTCGGGCGGCCGTCCCTCGCTCGGCGGCAGCGAGCTCCGCAACCCCAAGCTGCGCAGCATGGCCTCCCGCGACCGCTTGAGCCTGCCCGCCAGCTCACCGACCGGCTCGCCCGCCCACTCGCCGCTCCGCCACCCCTCCCCGCGCACCCGTGCCGTCTCGGGGCAGTACGTCAAGGCCAGCAACCATCGGTCTGCCGCCGCCGCCTCTGCAGCATCCGCCATGCCGCCGCCGCCGCCGCGCACGCCCGCCAAAACCGTCGGCCGACGGCCCTCTCGGCCGCAGCTGGCCCAGTCTCCGTCGCCGTCGACGGCCTCGTACTCGACGACAACGTCACACTCGGTCAGCCCCGACGACCTCGTGCTGGCCTACGACTTGGACGAGTCGGCCGACGGCGGCGACACCATCCGGCCCAAGCGGGCACGACCGCGTCCGTCGCTGTCGGAGCGCACCGTCGAGACGCTGGCGCAGATTCCCAGCTCGCCCGCCATCAAGGGCCGGGCTTCCGTCTCGGGCTTCTTTGACGGCGGCAGCAGCAGCGGACGGCCCCCCTCGCGCGGCGGCAACAGCAGCAGCCGACCCGGCAGTCGATCCGGGCCAGGGAGCTCGCGGCCGAGCTCGTCGTCGTCCCGGCTTCTGGGCAGCCGACCGGGCTCGAGCTCGGGGGGGTTGGACGGCGGTGGTGGTCCGGCCAGCTTTCGCGCCTCGACCAACTCGTTCAGCGCCCCCGGCACCATTGACGAGGTGCCGAGCCGGCCCAGCCTGCCCAAGACGCGGACGCTGCGAGGCTCGCCGTCTCTGTCGTCCATCGGCGGCGGGCGGCCGTCGTCGGTCGGCTCCGGCATCAAGCCGCCGTCCGAGCGGCCCCGGTCCATGGCCGTGCGGCCCCTGCAGTCCCGGCCGTCGCTCAACCGGCTGTACAAGCGGCCGTCTCTGTCGAGCCTGGATGCGCCGGCACCGTCGGCACTCCCGTCGGCAGCCAAACCGGCCATGAAGCCGGCCGCCGCACCCAAAAAGCCAGCATCCCGACTGGCCGTGCGCTCGCCCACCAAGCCGGCGCCCAAGGCAGCACCGGCCGCCCGCAAAGCGTCTCTGGCCTCGCGGACGTCGTCCGTGTCGGAGGCCCGGTCGACCACGTCCGCATCGACCGCCCTGACGGCCGAGTCGGCCGAGACCGGCTCCGTCTACGGCAACCGGAAATCATCAGCGGCCCTCCGCGAGCAGATTGCCAAGGCCAAGGCGGCCAAGCGGGCGGCTTCCCTGCAAGCGGCGGCCGCGACGACGACCAGTCCCGAGTCGGTTTCGACGTCGGACGTGGCGTCCACTGCCGCCTCCACCCCGGCCACCAGCAGCAGCTTCCTGGAGATCGCCCAGGCACCCCTGGTGCCGACGGACACGACCTTTGACTTTGGGCTGAGCAGCGATCCGTTTGGGCAGAACCGGCCGGACAAGGCGCAGTCGCAGGTGATGCGGTCGCGGCTGGCGGCGGCCCGGACGAGCGGCCGCCTCAACATTGCCGCGCTGGGCCTGCGGAGCATCCCCGACGACGTGCTCAACATGTACGACGCGGCCGTCGTGGGCACGCAAGACGGGTCGTGGGCCGAGAGCGTGGACCTGTCGCGGTTCGTGGCCGCGGACAATGAGATTGAGATGATTGAGGACCGCGTCTTTCCCGACGTCGATGCGGCCAGTCTCGCCGACGACGACGACGACGGCCGCGGCAACATCTTTGGCGGGCTCGAGACGCTCGACCTGCACGGCAACATGCTGATCAGCCTGCCGATGGGGCTGCGGCGGCTGTCGCTGCTGACGTCGTTGAACTTGGTATTTTTTTTTTTTTTTTTCCCTTTCCCCCTTTTCCTTTTTTTTTCCTTTCTAACCCCCAGGCCCAAAATCGCATCACCAACAACGCCCTCGAGGTCATCTCCCAGATCACGTCTCTGCGCGACGTCAAGCTCGGCGGCAACCTCTTTTACGGCCCCCTCGACCCCTGCTTCGCCCGCCTCACCAACCTCGAGATCGCCGACCTGCACGGCAACAACATCTCGGGCCTGCCCCTCAACATGGCCAGCATGGCCAAGCTGCGCATCCTCAACCTGAGCGAGAACGAGTTTGAGCGCATCGCCTTTGCCCCGCTCGCCCAGGTGCCCCTGACCGAGCTCATCGTCCGCAAGAACAAGCTGAGCGGCACCCTGATCGAGGACGACGTCTACGGCCTGCCCGCCCTGCAGGTCCTCGACGTCTCCTCCAACCAGATCACCCACCTGGTCTCCGACGGCCGCGCCCTCGAGCTGCCCGTCCTCCACCAGCTCTGCGTCTCCACCAACCGCCTGCAGAAGCTGCCCGCCCTCGGCGCCTGGCGCGGCCTCGTCACCCTGGCCGCCGACGAAAACAACATTGGCGCCGTGCCCGACGGCCTCGTCGACCTGCCCGCCCTGCGCCACGCCGACTTCTCCAGCAACGACATCCGCGTCGTGCCCCCCGAGATCGGCCGCATGGACAACCTGGCCATGCTGCGCCTCAGCGGCAACCCGCTGCGGGACAAGAAGTTTTGCGCCGCCACCACGGACGAGATCAAGGCGGTGCTGCTGTCCCGGTTGGAGCCGGAGCCGGAGCCGGAGCCGGTGCCAGAGGCAGAACTAGTGAAAGAGCCCGAACCGTCTGCAGAAGACCTCGACGAGCTGCGCGATGCCGTGTCCGAGCTCGCCGACACCACCCACGGCCGGCAGCGCAGCACGGCCGCGACCTCAAACGGCAGCGACGACGACTTTGCCACGCCGCCGACGTCGGCACAGCACACGCCGGCGCACTCGCGCGCGCACACGCTGTCGAACCCGCTGTGGCCGGTCAAGTCCGGCGGCGTGCTGGACCGCTCCGAGACGGCCTCGGCCGCCCTGCACCCCGTCATCGCCGCCCGCGTCGCCCAGGAGCACGCCGTGCGCGAGGTGTACCTGCAGCGCAACCTGTTCACGACGCTGCCGGACGCGCTCTCCTTCTTTGCCAACACGCTGACCATCCTGTCGCTGGCCCACAACAGCCTCACCGGCGAGGTCTACCTGGGCGAGTCCGCCACCGCCGCCACCGAGGGCGGCCTCGAGCTGCCGGTGCTGCGCGAGCTCAACCTGGCCTCCAACCACATCACCGGCCTGGGCCCGCTGGTCCGCCACCTGCGCGCGCCCCTGCAAAAGATTGACGTGAGCCACAACCGCGTCACCGCCCTGCCGGCCGCGCCGAGCCTGCGCGCCGCCTTCCCCGACCTCACCGTCCTGCTGGCCGCCGACAACCACCTGGCCGCGCTCGAGCCCGAGAGCATCGCCGGCCTGCGCATCGTCGACGTCACCAACAACGACATTGAGCACCTCAACCCCCGCATCGGCCTGCTCGGCGGCGAGGGCGGCTCTCTCGAGCGCCTCGAGGCCCTCGGCAACCGCTTCCGCGTGCCCCGCTACAACGTCCTCGAGCGCGGCACCGAGGCCACCCTGCGCTGGCTGCGCGGCCGCGTCCCCGTCGCCGAGATGGGCGCCTGGCGCGAGGCCCAGCGGCAAGCGGGCGCTGAGATTGACGAGGATGACGTGGACTAAATTTTTTTTTTTTGTTTTTGTTCTTTTTGTTCTTTTTCTTTCTTGTTCTCTTTCTTTTTTTTTGTTATTTTCTTATATCGGTGGATAAAATCTTGTAATTTTATTTTAAAACGGCCAGTCTACATGTCTGGCGAACGAGGAGAAACGATTCAGATCATATACACAATTTGCCCTGCTTGTGATCGACGCGCCCGGCATACTAGTCGTGCCGCAGTCTTTGTTGTTTCCGACACGGACAAAGTTTGCATCCCGGCATGCTTCCGTTTCCGGAAACCCAAATTGATCAAATATCCCCTTTTCTCCCATTTTTTACCTACCTCGTCTCGCCTTTACCAAAACACTGACAACATGACAGACAAGTCTATATGGAATCAAGAGATTCCCGTTCCTGTCGAGGCAATTCAAGTCGTCGACCCAGGCGTTCTGGAGAGTACGCAGTCTCACCCTCCTCTTTCTGTGCTCAACCAACACATCCACAGAGCTTCCTGCCGGGATTCGAATCCGGGGCATCTCAGCCAGCGGCGCGTCCTATTGGGCCCGCACAGCCAAGATCGACGCCGTGAATGAGGCAGGCGAGGCTACGCCGTTCTTTATAAAGGCATGCTGGCCGTGCCTTCACAACCCCAAACTGTGCAGGCATTGACACATCTTCTCCCAGGTGCACCAGAACGATGTCGGCAGAGACATGGCATCGTCCGAGTACGAAGCTGCATCGACACTCTATGCGGTTGTGCCGGAAATGGTGGCTGAGCCCATCGCCTGGGGGCCCTACCGGGCCATTCCCAACACCTGGTTCTACGCCTGTCGGTACCGCAGATTCAAGAGGACGCAAGACGACAAAAAGGACGGCATCCCACCGCCCGCCAGCATAGTGCCTCGTCTTGTTGAGCTCCACACCCGTGGCCAATGCGCAGATGCCCAGTTCGGGGCCCTCTTTACCACGTACGGCGGCCCCCTCCCCGTCCTGTTCCACCGGGCCGACACCTGGGAGGAGGCCTTTGCGGGCGCACTGGCCGGCACATTCCAGCGTGAGCAGGCCACGCAAGGCCCAGACCCGGAGCTTGATCGCCTGCGCGAAGACGTCCTCGCCAAGGTGGTCCCCCGGCTCCTGCGGCCTTTGCAGACCGGTGGCCGCAGCATCGTCCCGACTCTTCTGCACGGCGACCTGTGGGATGGAAACATGTCAGTAGATGCCAGCACCGGCAGACCTGTCGTGTTTGATGCTCAGGTCCTCTATGGCCACAACGAATGTTGGAGCCTCCTCCCCAATGCCAGTGTCCAGATCATTGACAGTCTGCTGTTCTAGATGAGCTGGCTCCGTGGTGGGCGCCTCGCCACGAGGCAACCGACGCCTACATTGACGAATACGTCAAGCAAATGGGAAAGTCCGAGCCCCAAGAGGACTTTGTCGATCGCGGTCTGCTCTACCGCCTGTACGTCTGAGCATCACGGGCCGTCTTCCAGCATAGAATTGACCGCTTCCCTGCAGGCGCTTCGATCTCCAATCCTCTGCATTGTACCCCGGCAACTTGATGTTCCGACGCTTGTAAGACGCGAATCCCCTGCGCTGCCGTGGCTTTGCTGATTTCCAAAATACAGCGCAATGGATGCAATGCGTCATCTGGTAGACAAATACTCTCGTCGTGAGTAATGTCCATGTGCGACAGAGTTTTCGTCCACGGAGCTCCATGGTATTTTGTAAAGCTGGGTTTGCTTCCCGTCTCTCTTTTCGGTATGTTTGTATATTTAAATCAAGCAGATTTCAGGCAAATAAATTCGATTCATGTCAAGAATAAGGTGGTAGCCCACTGGCTTTCGTGAGCGAAAGTCCAAGTAATCAAAAGGGCTTACAAAAGTAAAATGCATCTTAATTGACTTGGGTGGCATTTTAGTAGTAAATTTAGCGTCAAAAGGCCAGTGAATTCTTCCGTTTTTACTGGATTATCACTGTAATTAAAGCACTCTGCCGACTGCCCTGTGCAGAGACCCCCAAACGTCCCAGCCGTACCACTTGGACCTAGAACGCCACTGTCATCCCTGGCGGCCAGTCTGCGAGGTTGCCCATAGGCGGCTCATTGCCTGTCAGACCCAGCTCTTTGAGCTTCTCCGCCCGCTTGGCCAGCCACGACGCATACGGCGGTTTAGGCGTGGTTTTCTCGGAATCCTCCCAGAGCTCGTAGCCCACTTCCTCCCACACGGCCAGCTGCTCCATGAAGTTCTCGTTGGGCCTGACCTTCCGCCTTGCCTTGACAGCATCCAGGCTCGCTTGGAGAGACTGTCGGTCCCGGCGCATAAGGTAGCCGACGACGACCATGGGCGAGCGCGAGACGCCTCTCACGCAGTGCACCAGCACTCTGTGGTCCTGGGCACGCATGCGGCCGATAAAGTCGCACAGGTCGGGCAAGCGCGTGAGAAAGTCTTCGGTCAACGAGTCGCGGCAGGGCACGTAAACGTGGCGGTCTTCGGCCACCTGCTCTCGATATGCCATTCTCGTCCATTTGTAATTCTTGGTCTCAGTGAGGGACAGGACGGCGCCAACGTTGTGTTCCAGCAGATGCTCTAGATTCCGTGAAACGAACGCATTGCTAATGTAGAGGCCCGACTCGATCTCGGTGATGTCAGGTCCATGCCAAGTCGAATTTCCCATCTCAATGGCGAGGTCTTTGTGGGGAAGTAGGCTTGTAGTATCAATACTGCTGTCTCTCTAGTTTCGAGTTAGCGCGTGGGGATTCGAAGACAAGGCCGCGTAGTGGCAAAGGTAAAAAGAAAAGAGCGATTTAGTGTGCTCCTAGGCAGTCCACTTATCATCGCTAATCATGCTTAAAATCCGCGGGCATGTGACTCAACACGTGAGTGAGCGACCGCTGTAATTAATTGTCTTTACTCCCTAAAGGCCTACACGTACGCTGCCAATCGCTCTACCAACAGCTTTCGCTTCCCCATAGCTTTATTTTCATGCTTCGACCGCACCATCGTGCCGTGCATGTCTTTGGATAGCAGAATAGACATGGGTAAGATGTTGGATCGAAGATGATCGCTGTCTTTTGTCGGTGTTCTTCAATGCCCTATCTAGTACAGAGGACCTCTGCCCTTTACGTCGCGAATCAAGTCGGTGAACTTTACAATAGCACGTAGGTATCATTGCTCTGCCCTTGTCGCCACCTCTTTCGTTTGTGCAGCAGGGGGCCTCAGGTTTGCCGAAGTAAGAGCCCACCACAATGAACCAACCTGGGTATGTTGCGCTAGAGCACAGACTCGGCTTCTGGTCACATCACTACTGAGCCGTAGCCGATTGCGTTCCCTTCTCCTTCAGATACCCCTCGTAGCCAAGCGGGTACTTCTCAAGAAGCCTGCGCATATTGTTCATGGCGCTATTCCCCCTGCATTAGCGACGGCTCACTGGCGCAGCAGAAGCCAGACTTACTAGTTGCGGTGGTCTCGATTGCCCTCGTAGAGGGAAGAGGACTGCATGTCAAACCAACTGCGCAAGTGATTAGCAACAAGGCATAAATGAGAATAAAAGGCACTCTCACTTACATGCTGTAGAGCAGGCCGCGGTCGTCAAAGTCCTCGACCGGCTTGGAAATTTCAACGTGCTTTTTATACTCGGCGACGTATTCTCCCGTCATCCGATGGCGCGGCACGAACCACGGAGCCAGGTCGTCTGTTAATTAGCATGAAGCTGCATCTTCCCGCAAGTGGAGAAAAAAAACGTACATTCGCTGTGCGCGTAAGTCGGCAAGGCGTCGAAAATGAGGGGCATGCCCGTGTTCTCATCCACTGATACATTGCCGTCCCAGATGTCGCCATGGACAATCGTGGGGATGATCTTGCGCCCTTCGGTCTCGAGCGGGCGCAGCAGGCGGGGAATGACTTTTTCGAGCAGGCCTTGGCGCAGCTTGTCGAGCTCTGGGTCGGGGCCATGGGTCTCCTGCTCCTGCTTAAAGGTCTGCTTGATGCCTGTGGTAAAGGTGTCTTCCCAGGTGTCGCGGACGGGATACCAGCGCGCCTTGCGGCCGCCGTACGACGTGACAGGCCAACCAAATTTGGCGTCCTTGGAAGCACCGCGCTTGTGCATCTCCGCCAGGAGCGCTGGGAAGTCGGACGCGCTGGGAATGTCGTCGGACAGGTCTCGGAAGCGGCAAATGTAAAAGTGGATGTTGGGATCGGTCTTGTAGGTACCCCAGCCCATGGGCTCGGATACGATTTCAGGCATCACCTGGAACAGCTTCGACATGCCGTAGAACTCGGCAGAGACGGCCTTCTTCCCCAGCTCATTCTGGTCGACCTTTGTGGAGATGAGCGTCACGATAGGTGGAGCTTGTGGATCACACCAGCGGTACCAACCTTGATGAAAAATGGAGTCTCCTCGCCGTCTGCGTTGACGGCCGCAATCTTGGCCGTCCGAGCCCAGTACGAGGCTCCGCTCGGGGAGATGTCGACAATTTCTGTGCCTGGGGGCAGCTCTTGGAATGAAAGTCAGCGAGAGAAGGGGACAGGGCTTGCTTGGCTTACTTTCTCTGACCGCCTCGTCCACAAACTGAATGACTTTGACAGGCACTGGGATGTCCTTGTCCCAGATTGACTTGTCCGTCATTTTGACGATTCCACGAAGTTTCTCGAAGCTCAAAAATCCGCAAAGGCAGGAGCGATCCAAAACAGAAGGCACAAGAAAACAGAAGGCACAGGCGGGTCATGTGGGGGGTTCTTTCCTGAACGGCCGTGGGGTTCTGGGGAACTTTATCTACCACGAAGCTTTCTGCTTCTTCACGCCTTAGCCTCCCATTGATGCTACGATCCTTTCCCCTCCAATCTCTTCCGCTGTCTGGTCACAGGTGTGGCGAGGTGCATACGTTGGAAAAATCAAGCGGCTACCGAAACTGTGATGGTGCAGACATCCTTCGGGGAGCGCGCGTTATGGTTGGATGAGAACGTGCCGAGAAATTGCCTGGGTGCATGAGCTGAGGGGGAAAAGTGACAGACACCGGCACAAATGCCCCAGCCTTCCCCAAGAGCCTCAATACCCGCAAATGTCAGCAGAGACAGGAGGGGCGCAGTGCAGAGAAGATGGGGTCAAGCCTGCCTGGGCGGGTTACCTGCCGCAGAAGTGATTGTCGCGATTGCCGGCTAATTCTTGTGCTGCAACCAGGCAGTCCATCCTTTTCACCAACACCCCTTCAAGCAGAGGATCTTGTCGAGCGCTTGGGTCCTCTTGATCACATTAGCCGCCCACCGGCTCCCTCTTGCTCGACTTGGTACAGAGCTTGTTTCGATTCCCTGTCGTGTGCAGCCAGTTCGCCCCCTCCTTTCCGAAGGGCTGTGTTTTCCATCCGAGCTGGCGTCTTCTGGCCAGGATGAATCGAAACCTGATCACCCGTTCCACGACAACGTCGTCGGGACGATCATCCTTCCTGTCTCGCGCCATAACGAGGAGAGGAGAGCAGGAAGATGGATCCGGATCTGGCGACAAAGGCCCGCTGGGTCTCACAACACTTTACAAACCGGACCCAGACGTCCTCGCCATTGCTGACATTGTCTTTGTCCACGGCTTGAACGGAGGCTCCTTCAGTACCTGGACAAAGGGCAACAACCGAGACACACACTTCTGGCCGCGGGAATGGCTACCCAAAGATGTCGCCTTCCGAGACGTCCGCATTCACACCTTTGGCTACCCGTCGGCTGTGCGTCGCGAATCCATCCTCAATGTACATGACTTTGCGCGGTCGCTTCTGGCTGCGGTCAAAGACTCGCCGTCGGCCGGCCAGGGAAACCAGGTAATACGTCCCGGCCGTTTGTACAATGGCACATCCCGGCACACACGCACACACCGCTGACATCGGCCTGTGGCTACAGGCTCGCATCATTTTTGTTGCCCACAGCATGGGCGGCCTCGTCGTGAAAAAAGCCTTTGTCCTGGGACACCATGAGGACGAGTTCAAGCCGCTCATCGACCGCACAAGCGCCATCGTCTTCCTTGCCACCCCGCATCGTGGCGCCGCCATTGCTCAGACACTTTCTCGGCTCATGACTCTCGTGCCCGGCCAGCGCCCGTTTATTGATGATCTTCTGCCCCAGTCGCCGATGCTGCAGATGATTAACGAAGACTTTCCTCGATTCTGTCAGAATATCCAGCTCTTGTCATTTTACGAGACGCGACCGATGACCGTGGGCCTGAATAAAATGTTGATTGTGGACAAAGAGAGTGCCGTCATGGAACTTCCCAACGAGCGGCGGACCCTTCTGGACGCAGACCATCGCAATGTGGCCATGTATTCCTCCTCTGAAGATGCTGTGTTTGTTTCGGTGCGAAACGCTCTCGCCACCGTTGTATCCACGCACCGATCCTCGTTTCGATCCCAAGCGGAAACGGCAGAGGAAGAAAGCAAGGAAGCCATAGATGCCTTTCTGGGCGTGTCGGATCCGCCAGACGACGACATTATGACGCAGAACTCCAAAAAATTGCCCGGCTCTTGCGAGTGGGTCTCGAGCAATCCATACTACAGGGCCTGGCGGTCTCTGGACTCCCGCTTTCTTTGGTTCCGTGGCCGACCGGGTGCTGGAAAGAGCGTGCTCTCGGCCCACGTTGTCAACGACTTGCGAGAGGCCGGGGAAGACACCTGCTTCTTCTTTTTCCGGTCTGAAGACAATGCAAAGTCGACAGTCAATGCATGGCTGCGGTCCATGGCCTGGCAGGC
This sequence comes from Harringtonia lauricola, assembly GCA_014183025.1. NCBI lineage: Eukaryota > Fungi > Ascomycota > Sordariomycetes > Ophiostomatales > Ophiostomataceae > Harringtonia > Harringtonia lauricola. The sequence goes on from JACBXF010000032.1 coordinate 437,159, forward strand.
GGCCATGTTCGATCCCGGTGTCATGGCCAAGCTGAGGCAGGTGATGGCGGAGACCAAGAGCGAGGCCATCGACAGGGTCGACCCCAACCCCGTCTGGCGCAAGGTCTTTCTCTCCGGCATTCTCAAGGTCAAGCTCGAACGGCCGCAGTTCTGGGTCATTGACGCGCTCGATGAGTGCAAAGGCAGTGCGGATATGATGGAGTTCTTGGCTCGCGTCCAGAGCCAGTGGCCGGTGTCTGTCATGGTGACGTGCCGAAATCCAAAGGAAGCGCACGAAAACAACACAAATCAGCATGTCGACATCCAGTCCTACACCATATCGGAGGAAGATGTCAACCGAGACATTGCTCTGCTGGTCAAGTCGAACATTGACAGCATCCTCGGCCGCAACTACATGCCGACGCTGGATTCACCTGACCTGGCATCCGAGATTGTGGACAAGGCGCACGGCTGCTTCCTCTGGGCCTCTCTCATCTGCTCGGAATTGCGAAACGTGACAACGGAAAAGGGCAGGGAAGCCGTCATGAACAGCATACCTTCCGACATGGACTTTCTCTACACGAAAATCCTGGAGGGCATGAGCAGCTCGCGCTTCGACAAGGATCTTGCCAAGGGCTTCATAACATGGACACACTATGCCTTCCGACCCTTGACCACATTCGAAATTCAGGAGCCGCTCGAGATGGACATGAATGACAAGATCAACGACATTGAGCACTCCATCAATCGATGCTGCGGGAGCATGATTTATGTCGACACAAAGAACAACATCCGGTTTGTGCATGCGACCGCAAGAGAATTTCTCAAGAGGAAAGACGTCGAGACCGAGTTTGCCGTCCCCAAGGCGGACGGGCATTGCCGGCTGGCGATGGTGTGTCTTCGATACCTCATGCAAGGCGAAAAGCCAGCCCCCAAGGCCAGGCGTCTCAATTCGATTAGCGATGCCAAATCTGAGCGCAGCACCGCCCCACGAGCGCGCACGAACCGGCTCCGATCCGACCCCGGCGTGTTCACTGCGCCCAACTCCACCCTTGCCAGCTTTGCCAGCCCTGCCAGCTTTCCCAGCTTTGCCAACCCCACGCCGACTGGCGCGTTTACCGAATATGCCTCCATGTTCCTGTTTCCGCACCTGAATCAGGTTCATACGAGAGACGATGCGGTTTTTGAAGCGCTGTCCAAATTTCTCGGGAGCCCAAGCTGTCTGCGGTGGATCGAGTTCATGGCCGAGCGCAAGAGTCTGCACACGGTCTACCAGGCCGGCAAGATCATCAACTCGCTGATGGGGCGTCGAGCACAGCACTCTCCACCCCCCGGCTTGGCATTCGGCAACGGCCAGCGCAAATTTGCCATGCTGGAGAGATGGGGCGACGATCTGATCCACCTCGTCACCAAATTCTCCCGCTGGCTGCTCCGCTGCCCCCATTCCATCCACCACCTCATCCCGCCCTTTTGCCCCGCTAATTCTGCCATTCGGGAGCAGTTTGTTACGCCCTTCAAGGGCATCAACGTGCAGGGGCTTGCCGATCGCGAATGGGACGACTGCCTCACGACGATCCACTACGCGAAAGGCATGAGACCCCAGGTCCTTGCGGCTGGCCCGGGTTATTTCGCTGTCGGGATGATGAGCATTCCCGGAAAGGTGATCGTGTACGACGATGCCATATTCCAGGAGATGCACGCTCTACTGCACGGCGAGCCTGTGTTTGCTCTCACCTTTTCTGAGAGCGGCGAGTATCTTGCCTCTGCAGGTTCCAAGAAAATCAGGCTCTGGTCCTCGGAGACGGGAGAGCTGCTGCTGGAGCTTCCCGTGCCAGCGCGCTGCCTCGCGCTCAGCTTCATTGACGATGACCGCATACTGCGGGCGGTCACCAAGCAAAATCAGCTGTTCGAATGGGACTTGGAGCAGCTTGACCCCTGCCCATGCGAACCGATAACGTGGACCGCGGATCTCCCAGAGACAATTCAAGGCCGAGTTCCCACGACGGCTGCTTTCTGCCCCTGGTCGGATGTGCTGTGCATCATCTACAGAGGCGAAGATATGATTCTGTGGGACAGCGTGGAAAACAGTCTCGACTACTACGACAAGGTGACTGGGTCCGTCCACATTTATGATGCGTACAAGGTGGCAGAGGGCGCCACGACGGTTGAGGCCATCGCCATAAGCCGCGGCATCGACACCAACCGGCTCGCCGCCATTTATCAGGATGGTGATCTTGTGGTGTACGACATGGAAAGCCGAGCACCGATTGCCACAGCCGGGAGAATCAACACGACGCGCATCTCGTCTTCCAACGACGGCCGGACGCTAGCGGGTGTCGACTCGTACGGCAACCTGACGCTGTTTGAGTTTGACACACTGCGAGTGCTGTATCGGATCCAATTCGACGTGCAGCAGCTGCCGCGCGACATGACGTTCAGCTCCGACAGCCTGCGGTTCATGGAAATCCGCGGCGACCAGTGCCGGATCTGGGGGCCGACGGTGCTGCTGCGAACCGACACAAGCGAAGAAGAGAACAGCGACACGGTCTCGGTTGCCAGCATGCCGCACGAGGTGGACTACCAAGCGAAAACGGCAGCCCACATTACCGCATTGGCCGCTTGCAAGACTACCAACGCCGTCTTCTGTGGCATGGACGACGGGACGGTGCGTGCCTACGACATATCCGGGGAGCCGGTCAGCAAGCAGCTGTTTGTCCACCACGCAGGCTGTGCAGTTACGGTTCTCCACGTGGACGAAGCACATTCGATTCTGGCCTGCTTTGATCTGTCTGGCCGTCTGACAGCGAGAAAGGTTCCGCGCAAAGGCATGGGTCGGCAAGCCACCTGGGACGTGCCGGCGCCTCTCCTGGACACGACGGCGCCCGCTCTCGGAATCATGAGGCAGATCGTGGTGTCGGGGCAGCAGTCCCGGCTGCTGGCCTGCGGAGACAAGTTTGACACGCTATGGCCGATGCCCAAAGAAGGCGAGGGTGTGTGGAAGGCCCAGGTGCAGGGCCACAATGCGCCGCGCTGGCTGCCCCATCCCACCCAGCCCGAGTTCCTGGTGCAAGTCACGCCCGCCCGCTTCAGCCTACATCGCTGGTCGGATCTGAGCGAGGTTCGCTCGGTGTCTGTGGCGCCAGACGTGGCCATTGACCACGTGGTGTCGCTGAGCCATCGCCAGTATTTTGCCACCATGGGCAGAGCAGCGCCGACGGGAGCGTCTGGTGCGGACAAAGGCAAGCAGCAATCTTGCGTGCAGCTCTGGAGCTTTGCCGACCTGGAGACGGCTGCGGACACCGCGGTCATGGCTCCTGTGAGCCAGCTGAGCGGATGGTCGGACAATGTGGATCGGATCATTGGTTCCTTTGGCGTGCGGATGGTTGTGTACACGGCCGACAACTGGATCGCTTCTGTGGAGCTGGGCGCCTCGGCCGAGTCCACATTTGTCCGTCACTTCTTCGTGCCGGGCGACTGGGTGAGCGACAAGTCGAGCCTCTTTGTGGACGTCGGCCGCAACGGCGAGATCCTGTTCACGCGGCATTCAGAGCTGGCCGTCATCAAGCGCGGCCTCGAGACGACCGAGAGCGGCGCCACGTTCAATCCACGCCGACCCAGCTCGGCCTATCTGACCACGGGCGGCCTGCCTTCGCGGCGGCGCAGCCGATCGCCACGGACGAGTATTTCGAGCATCTCGAGCGTGCCTGACGTACCTGGCTAGCTTCTTTACGCGGGCGATGTGAACGGGGAAAACGAGAAATACTTGCATGTGGCATTTCCAGGCGCATATTTTGAATAAAACAGGAGAAACCATAGATAATTGTATCAATTCACAGAGGCGTCTATGCTTTGTTCTCACTCTGCCGGGCATGCGAGTCTCAGCCTTGCCTTCAAGTGGGGTATGAGCAGCGGCTGACCGCACGTTCGATTCCTGCATCACAGCTGCGCAGACATGCGGCTACCCCTCCCCGCTGCCACTCAGGCCACGATCGGCAGCGTTTCTGTGGTGGCACATCATGACTGCAAATCCGACTTCTGTGGACAAGGCCGTGGTGCCGGAACCGGCTGCACCCGAGGAGAAGGCCATCCCGCCTCAGCCAGAGATCGAGGCCCAGGCAGATACGGAACAGGGCGCGGCCGAGACGCCGCCTGGGGCCCCCTACTCGGTGTTTCCGCTGCGTCAAAAATGGACCATCGTGATGCTCCTGGGTTATCTGGGCCTGGCATCCTCTCTGACGGCCAACATCTACATTCCTCTCACCGAGCAGCTGTCCCAATACTATCGGGTCTCGACACAGGACATCAACCTGACGATCACGCTGTTTTTCGTCTTCCAGGGCATCTCGCCTTCCTTCTGGTCGCCTCTGTCCGACGTCGTGGGCCGGCGGCCCATCTATCTCGCCACCTTTACCGTCTTCACGCTGGCATCGCTGGGCCTGTCGATTCCCAACCGCAGCTACCCTGCGCTGCTGCTTCTGCGGGCCATGCAGAGCGTCGGCGGGTCGGCCGTTCTGTCCATTGCCTACGCCTCCATTGCCGACCTGGTCGTGCACGCCGAGCGCGGCCGCTTCCTCTCGCCCATGATGACGGCTGCCAACATTGGCCCCTTTATCGGCCCCGTTCTGGGAGGTGCTGCCGTGCTGCCATCCGGGAGTCCCATCTGGTGTTTCCGGGCGCTCCTCGTCTTTGGCGCCTCCAGCTTGCTGCTCATCGGCTTCCTGCTGCCCGAGACGGGCCGGTCGGTCGTCGGCAACGGTGCCGTGCCGGCCAAGGGCGTCTGGCGAACCTGGTGGGCCATTCTCGCGAGGCGACGGCAGTACGACAACACACCCGCTGACGCCGCGTCTGACGCCCCTGACAACGCCCCCGACAATGTCGGCAAGACCGGCCGCGGCCGCATGGTGATGCCCAATCCGCTGGCCAGCCTGCGCATCCTGCTGTACCCCGACGCCTTTCTGTGTCTCTACCTCGTGGGCGCGCCGTACGCGTCGGCCTTTGCCATGCACACGACCATGTCGCCCATCTTCAACGCCCGCTACGGCTTCCCCCCGCTCGTGGTCGGCTGTTTCTTCATGGTCAGCGGCGTCGGCACCCTGCTGGGCGGCGTCGTCGCCGGCTGGCTGCTGGACCGCAACTACGGCCGCGTCGCCCGCGCCCACGGCCTGCCCGTCGACCGCGTGCGCGGCCTCGACCTCGCCGGCTTCCCCATTGAGCAGGCGCGCGCCCGCCTGTCCATCCGCATCGTCGCCGTGACTGCCGTCTTGGTCGTCGGCTACGGCTGGGCCGTCGCCTACCGCGTGCACCCGGCCGTGCCCGTCCTCCTCGGCGTCATCCTGCGCGCCCTCTTCACCACCACCCTGCAGACCTACAGCGCCCTCATCGTCGACGTCTTTCCCGACCGCCCCGGCACCGCCGCCGCCTCCAACAACATTGTCCGCTGCGGCCTCTCCGCCGTCATCGTTGCCGCCGTCGACCCCCTCATCCGCGCCATGGGCTACGGCTGGTTCTTCACCCTCCTCGCCCTCGCCGTCGCCGTCACCTGCACCGCCGCCGTCCTGGCCCTGCGGCGATGGGGCCGGGCGTGGCGGGACAAGCGAGATGCCCAGGAGAGCCCTTAGGGGTCCGTTCCTCTTGGACCGATCACGTGCATTGATGTCTTGTTGAGGTGCACCATGGGTGAGAGTGTCAGCATGACGGGATGTCGTATTGACAATAGAACTGCCGTGTTGATGCTAGCCACGGTGTTTATTCAAATTACCTGTCATATCGTTGGCTGGCTGAATCGGCAACCGGAAATGACAGGTATCTCAATCATTCTACAGGCATAAAATATTATTTCGCCTTCAGGGGTGATCTCAGCTGTAAGAAAAGGAGAGACACTATTCACGGTGAGATCGATGTCTGGGATTATTTGATTTTGATGTAAACTCCTGTTCTAAACTTTTGTTGTAAGCTTCTGCTGTTTTGCCCCCTAAGGCTCCTACCATCCTTAGGTCTGCTCAACAGCATTCTAAATCCTATCCCTTGTGCCATGTTGAATCGCTCACTTTCTCGATGGGATGGTATTCCGGGAGACATCGATCTGCGTCGTGCGCACGATTTGGTTCTTACCCTGCTGCTCGTACAGATGCTCCTGGGACCCTGTCGCCGTAAACTCGTCCATGGGCAGGCCACCCGCCTCATCGATCTCGTAGTAGGTGTCGGGCTTGTTTAGCCCCGACTTGGATTTCTTCTGCAAGGTCGATGCGCCGGTACCGCCAAAGGTGACGAGATCGGAATTCGAGGGTCTCGAGACGGAAGATATGCCGAGAGCCTTTTTGATCTTGCTTGGGAGCCCGCTCTCCTTGATGATGCTGGGGAGACACGGTACGCAAAAGATGACGAAGCCGCAGGTCATCTCAGCACACGCCCAGAAGAGAAGAGGCCCGATAAAGTACATGGTGTCGGTGGCGTCTTTGAAGGTGACGGTTGTCGACAAGCGGAGGCTCGACGCGATGGAAGCCCTGAAATCGTTAGCTTGTTTGACTAACAGAGTGTGAGAAGTGGACTGACAGCAGACCGACGGCAAAGATGACGGACACACCGGCTTTCTTCTGCCAGTTCATCTGCAGCGTCCAGATGATTCTCTGCGGCAGCAGCACCATGGCCCAGTCGGTGACGACCTGGACGCAGGCGGACGTGAGCATGACCTTGCTCAGGGTGTAGCACTTGCTGGGCAGATAAAACTCCCAGATGGCATTGTGCGGCACGCACTGCATGTTGAGGAGAATGATGCAGGCGATGCCCCAGGTGACCTGGATGGCGATGATCACCATGCATCCCCACCAGAAGACGTTTTTGCGGCGTTCGTGGCTGACAAAGATGCGGCACCAGTCGAGCAGGATGGCGACCTTGATGAGCGGCAGCACGGCCGAGTAGCTGCATCCGTAGATGAGGATGAGGTAGAGCGGGCGGACGAGGTCGCTGTTGTGGAGGTTCCACTGATGCACATAGTAGCCGGGCGTGTATATCATGCCATAGCCGGCGTAGGCGGTGCCCCAGTAGGCTCCCTGGATTTCGTGAGCGACCTGCTGAAGAGACAAAAACGATGATGACATACATAGGCCAGGACGACCAGGACCTCTTCGACACGGGCCTTTCTCTGAATCCACACTTTGGCGTACAGGCGGATGAAGACGGAAATCGTCCCGACGACCATGCAGAACGTGGTGACAAACCAAGCCAGGCCATTCTTGTTGGGCGGGTTGTCAAAGTTGGGCACAACGCCAGCTGGTGGTGTGAGGGCGGGGGCAGCAAGCAGAGCCGCAATGGTGTCGGAGGTTGCCATTGTCTCGGGGCACAGGGTGAGAAGGACAAGAGAAGGAGAGAAGGAGAGATGCCAGCTGTCCTATATCTATGGAGTACAGGAGCACAATGCCGTGCGAGCCATGTGCAGCTTTGCTTTGTTCGCGCATCAATCGAGTATTGATTTTCAAGAGGCCATTGGGAGCGTTTCATTCATATGGTCCCCCAGCGTCCGATATAGTAAGCCGGAGTTCAGCACACCCCCTAGTTCTGCGGCTGGCTGCTTCCTTCATGATGCTGCGCGGAATCCCGTTCCCAAACACCCCCCGGCAGCTTTCCAAACAAGTACATGCACGCTGCAGAGCCGTGTGCCCTGCAGTTGCACCAGTCCCATTTTTGATAGGAAATTTCAAAAGTGCTACGTGCCGTGTCGTTCTTTTCAGCATGATGGATACCGAATGCAACACGGCCTGCTGGTTGGCTGCTTAAGGACTTGGCTGGCGGCAGTGGATACCAGCGCCGGGGAAACTCGTGTGCTCTGCTCGGGGATGTTTCCGGGATATAGCACTGGCTCTAAGAAGGGTTAAGCGTCGCAACCCGTGCAAACCTGCTAATCGTCCCCCCTCGTCCCCCTTCCGCCCTCTGTCCTGCGTGCCGTCTCTCATGTCGACCCGATCAGCGGCAAGCGAGAGATAGCCGTCACGGGCGATGGTGCCTGCAGAGTGAGGTGTCACCTACCCCTATTTTCCCAGTATACCAGAGCGGGCCATGCCGAGGTGTTGTTGACCAGATTTTCTTCGGAGCCGCACGCAGCAAAACACCCCCTTGCCGAAAAAGAGTACCTCGCATGCTTTGTAGGAGTACAGCGTGCCCCGATTGCAATGGAACTCGAGCAGGGAAGCGTCTGCATGGGTGGCGCAACTGACGTGGAAGGCTGTCCCAGAAAAGGACAAGAGCGCAATGTCGTTTTTGGTGCATTGTCCAATCCTATTGTCCGAGGCTTCTCCAGATGGCAACGATCCTTCATGGGTAGCATTGGTACAACGGATCTGGCAATTAATGCGCCGTGGCTGCCTGTATAAGAGGATCCCTGTCCATCTCTACGTACTGTAGACAGAAAATCCGTACGCAAGAGAGAAAAAAGAAAACAAAAAAAAACATTGTACTCAATTTATTTGCATCAGCAATCATGGCCTCACTGCATGATGGCTTGAGCAGCGAGCTCGGAAATTCTTCCAAGGGCGACCTGAGAGCCCTGATGCAAGATGCCCCGATCCCTGTTCTCCCTTCAGGGGCGGTTGATGCCGCCTCGATGGCTGACGGGGAACCAGCAAGACAGGTCAATGCCACCCTGACAGCCCTGAATGCAGCTCTGGCTGCAGGTGACAAGGAGGCGCTGGCGAGCTGCTTTTTCCCCGGACAGGCATACTGGAAGGATCAGCTGGCGCTCACTTACCACCTGCGCACGTTTTCGGGGGCGGCCAGCATTGCTTCCAATCTGCTGGAGACGAAGGCGCTCCGAGATCTCGCGGGAGGATTTGAGATTCGCAACGACGCGACATTTGTGCCGGCAACCCCTACTCTTGTGAGTCCACCCGCCTGCCTTGCATACTTTGACGAGCTTGAGCTCATTCGATTCGTCTTTAGCAATTCATCGATGGCGACTTTGCCTTTCACACCTGGTCGCCAGCTGCTGCCGGCTCTGGAAGGCTGCTGCTTCTGCCGGTGACGGGCAAGACAGCCGACAAAGACAGCACCCCTGAATGGAAGATCTGGATTCTGAGCACCAAGCTCGATGGGCTGGACGCCTACCCCGAGGACGAGGCCCTGCTCCAGGCACCCGGGCGACCGCTCGAGGTGGAATCGCTAGAAACGGACGTCCTCATCGTCGGCGGTGGAAATGGAGCGGCCACCCTGGCGGCGCGCCTCAAGACGCTCGGCGTAGACAGCATCATGGTCGAGCGGAACGCGGCGGTGGGGGACAACTGGGCGCTGCGGTACGAGTGCCTGCGCTTCCACGTGCCCACGTCGTTCTGCGAGATGCCGTACATGACCTACGACAAGGCGCTGCAGACGCCGCACCAGCTGAGCAAGGACGAGCTGGCCGAGCAGCTGCGGCGCTACGTGGCCGCCTTGCACCTCAACGTGATCACGTCGGCCCGGGTGGCCCAGACGACGCAGCTGCCGGACAAGCGGTGGCGCGTCGAGGTCGACACGCCCGCGGGCCGCCGCACGATCACGGCCCGGCACCTGGTGCAGGCCACGGGCGTCTCGTCGCAGAAGCCGTACCTGCCGCCGGTCGAGAACGCCGAGGCGTATGAGGGCATCCGCCAGCACTCGGCGGCGCACAAGAGCGGCGCACAGCTCAAGAGCCAAGGCGCTCGCTCCGTCGTGATTGTCGGCTCGGGCAACACGGCCTTTGACGTGCTGGCCGACTGCGCGGCGGCAGGCCTGCAGACGACCATGGTGGTGCGGTCGCCGACGTACATTGTGCCGGTCGAGTACGTCTGCCATAAGCTGAGCCTGGGCGTCTACGACTACGGCGTCGAGGCCGCCGACCGCCTCATCCTCACGCTGCCCTCCATCGTCGAGGCCCAGTTCGGCCGCGGCCTCTTTGCCCAGTTTGCTGCCCAAGAACCGGACCGCTACGCGGCGCTGGCCCAGACCGGCTTCCCCGTCTACGACAGCCGCGACCCGCAAGCCGTGCTGGCCCACCACCTCATCGAGCGCGGCGGTGGCCACTATGTCGACGCCGGCGCCACGGCGGTGCTGTCCGAGGGCCGGGCCGCCGTCAAAGCCAACGTCGAGCCGGTCGCGTACACGCGCCAGGGGCTGCGCTTTTCCGACGGCAGCGCGGTCGAGGCCGACGCCGTCGTCTGGTGCACGGGCTTCGCCGACGCCGACGTGCGCAACACAGTCGCCGAGGTGCTCCAGGCGCCGCTGCCGGTCGACGCCACCTGGGGCATCGACCCCGAGGGCGAGATCCGCGGCATGTGGAAGCGCCACGCCAAGGTGGACAACTTTTGGTTCGCCGGCGGCTTCACGCAGCAGCACCGCTGGCACTCGCGCACCCTGGCCCTGCAGATCAAGGCTGCCCTGGAGGGCCTGCTGCCGCCGGCCTATCTGGGCACCGCGCAGTAGAGATCGGAGATGCATATTCTCAGTTTTTGTTCTTGTTAGTAAGACTTGCCATTCTTAGGTGATGTGTCAGTGACAAGTTTGTAGGCTGGTTGACAGGAGAATGAGAAAAGATTAACGCGAGGACCGAACGTCCGTTTATGCTTCTTCCCAGCGTCGAGACTTCGGCGGTGGGTCGGACACGAGAGCTGTGGACCGGCACCGAAAACATCAGAATGGTCCGAGAAATAAGGTGGGAACAGCGCATGATTGGCCAGGAAAAGATGTTGGAATCAATCCTTCTGGGACACGCAATGTGCATTGCTTTGGCATCTGGTTCTCTGATGTGCCGCAGAGATCCAGCCATCCACTCGCCTATCTGGTGCTGGATATTGGTCATTCGATGCCTGCCAACGTGTCCACCGAGCCAAGACGGCAGTCAGCCTACCCTGCCACCCATGCCCGCCGTGCCGCAATGACGCGTATAAGGTGGAGATCGGAGCTCGGAGCTCAACATAAGGACGAGAACGGCGAATTGTCTCTTTGGTGAGCCAGCATGCACCTCGTCTGCCTCATTGGTCGACAGAGAGGCCAAGAGGACTCGCTGACACGGCAAATCCCCAAGCAAGTTCCGGCTGTACAATGATTCGTCGCTTCCCCTCCGCCTCATTCGTCATCAACAGCTCGCCCATTCGCTCCTTTCTGTGGTATCTCACTTGCATGATAGTGGTGCGGCGCATGCTGGACGTTTAAAAGCCACATCCCCCTGCCACTGTCTCCCCTCCGCACGTCAGCTTGATATACCGAGTCTCTCCTCATTTTTTCTTTCTTGGCATTCCAAAAGTTGTCCTGTCATCATTTCTGCCAGTCTCGAGAGAACAGCATGCGTTTGTCAACCACATCAAGTGCATACTGCCTGCTACCCTACACATCGGCAGCTGCTGACACTTAAAGGCATCGCCCTCGGGGCCGTGACAGCGATGGCGGATGGCGGCACCGGCGCAGTCCGACGGTACGGCGGCTGGGGCGGCGGTAGCGGAGGCTATCCTTATAGCTATGGCGACGGGAGTGGAAGCGGAAGCGGGAGCGGGAGCGCATCCGACGGATTTGGTAGCGGTAGCACCTTCAGCAGCAGTCTGGGCTCGGCCGTCAACTATCGCACAATCCACGGCATTCTCGCCAGCGTCGCCTTTGTCGTCCTCTTCCCCGCCGGCTCCATCTTGATGCGACTTGTGCCTGGACGCTTTGCCATCTGGGCGCACGCCATCACACAGATCCTGGCCTACCTCGTGTACGTCGCCGGTGCGGCTCTGGGCATCTACCTCGTTAGCACGGTGCAGCTTCCTTTTGCCGGAGGAAATCTGGTATGCTATCTTCAAAAAGAAACAGAGAAAAGACACGCGCTGACCTCCAGCTCAACGTCTCGAGCATCAACTACCACCCCATCATCGGCATCGTCGTCCTCGCCGTCCTCTTTTTCCAACCCATCCTCGGTTACATCCACCACGCCCGATTCAAGAAGCTCCTCCGCCGCACCTTTTGGTCCCACCTGCATCTGTGGAACGGCCGCCTCGGCATCGTCCTCGGCATCGTCAACGGCGGCCTGGGCCTGCACATCGCCCGCGAGCGCTCCTCTATCAAGACCGCCTACACCGTTGTTGCCGCCATCCTCGGCGGTCTCTGGCTGCTCCTGGCCATCTTTTCCGAGATACGTCGTCTGCGCAGCAGCAACAACAGTGTTGATGCCAGCAAAAATGCAGCTCTCCCGCGCGGCGGTGCCAACGACCATCTCGCCGTTGCTGCCGCCATCCCGCGCAGCTACCGAAGCAGCAGCCACAGCCGCCACAGTCACCGCAGCCATAGCCGTCACAGCCACAGCACACTCGGCAGCCCGCTGATCCCGCGCAGCCCAGAAATGTCCGCTACAACAGCCAACGTCGGCGCCGCACGCCGGAGCACCCCTGCGGGCGAGCCAGCCCGGGAGCGGGCCCCAAAGGTCAACCGCTCACACAGCAGCCACAGCACTGTCAGTCCTGTCTGAGATTGAGGCATTAGTCACGTGTCACACCCATTTGTTACCAAATAGGATTAAAATAGAAAGAAAAATATCAATACCGGCTAGACACAAGCCCACTAGTCACAAGGTACTAGAATTTGAGACAGGTACTGGGAGGAGTGACTGTGGCCCTGCATCTTTTTTTGGTGGAAAGCGTTTTTTCATTACCCCCGTTTCCTAGTTCCTTTGTCTACAGTAAACAAGTTAACTGTGGTGAGAGGCAAGTCGTGCTGGGTTGTCCATAGGGAAAGACAGTAAAGAAAGAAAAGTAGTCGAAAGCCCTTGTTACATATCTCTAGTAATAGGAGGTATTTTTATACATGTCGTCTTCGTTTTTGTCTGTGCTCTTTACTGTTTGTCATAACAGTTACACGGCTGTAGCGCTGTGGGTCTTAGTGCTTGTGTCAACGTATGTGGCACCTGCCCCCCCTAAATACGACTTGGGATTGGCAGGGTATTTTTGCCCTGAAATGTTTCTGAGGGACCCGAAAATTGTCGTCTTCTGCACAGAAAACCGTAGCCTGAAAGCAACACGGATCGAAATAGTCTAGTACAATAGTGGCTCGACGAACAGCTGTATTTAAAACGGAGGCAACATCCAACTCCGTATTGGTCGTGTTTCCGTTATTTCTCTTCTGTCTAGCACTTGTAGACGCACTTTGGGATAATAATGGATACAATGGTGACTGTAATTGGCGTTGTATATGAATTGATTCCTTTTGATTTGGTGTTGTCGAGAAAGTGGTGTAAGTGAGCGAGTACATCGTATAACTAACCTAAAAGAAATGACACAAACTACACGGCTATTGTGTATAAATGGCTACTCTATCTGAATAGCGCTGGACCAACATGAAACTAGGCAGGTGACGAATAGTGCTAGCAGAGAATACAAGGATATAATGTGAACGACATGCGTTCTCCGCCAGTGTGACTTGCTCGGCTTTGGAAGCGGATACCACTTGAGAACTGTCTGTTGTCTCAGACAATGACGGCACGTTCAGGCATCTCAGGTCTGCCTAGCAACTGCTAACAGGAACTCGACTCTTTTATTTTTATTTTTATTTTATAATTAGTTACTAAATGCGTTGAACAACTTTTTGACATTTATAAAATTAAAAATTTTAAACTTAATCTTTTTATTTCTCTATTCACAATCAAACTTGATAGTTCTTTTTTTTTTTTTTTTTAAACCTACTTCAACAGCGCCTCAAAAATGTTGGCCAGCGGAGTGCCAGCTGATCGGTTAGTTATTGCTGAGCCAGAAATGCAAGGACTGTTAATGAGCTTTTGTAATATACACAGACACAATATAAACTCGATATACCATACATACACCCTAGACAACCAGTTCCTCAATATCTACCTTCTCAACCCGCATGCTATTCCAGACAACAACGACGCTGCTGCATGCCATGCCGATGCTCGACCACAACCTAATCGTCAGACGGGTACAAGGAGAGATGAAAGGAACTTACGGAGACGGGGCATCTCCTCCCAGGATACCAGACGTGTGCAAGAGAGCGACTGTGTTGTAGGCAACTGCCCAGGCCAAGTTTTGGGAGACGATGCGCCGGGCCTGCTGTAGCAGCCGGAGGAGAAGGACAACGCGGCCAAGGGGGCTCGCAGTTGCAGGAGTGTCGTCAGACGAGTTCACCAGCAGGGTAGCATCGGCGACCGAGTCGACGGAACCCAGGCCGCCGTCACCGACACAGATGGAAAACGCAGCGGCGGCAAATGAGGGAATGTCGTTGAGATGGTCGCCGACAAACACGACCGGCGATATCTTCTGGAACCCCCGGACAACGGCAGCCTTGTCTGTGGGCAGACGCCCAGCAAAGATCATGGCCCGATCGATGCCGATCTGCCGGGCCACCGCCGCCGCCGATGCCGTGCCGTCGCCCGTGACCATACCGACACGGAGGCCGAAGTTGTGCCGCAGGTGGTGCACAGTGGCGGAGGCGTCGGGGCGGATGCGGTCGGCGAGGACGAGGATGCCGGCCTGGACGCCGTTGAGGGCAACGACGACGGTCGTGGCCACGGCGGAACGCCAGTCGACGGGGATGGCAGCGAGGTTTGTATGAATCCCGAGCGAGGCCAGGTAGGAGGGGCTGCCGACGGCGAGGGTGGCGGACCAGCCGGACAGGCTGACGGTGCCGCGGACGCCGCGTCCGGTCTCGTAGGCAACGTCTGTGGCTTCTGCTTCGGCGTCCCGAGGCTGGATATGCCGCTGGGCTTCGCGCACAATGGCCCGGGCCACGGGATGGTCGATGCTCTGCTCCAGCTGTTCCAAGGCCGGCCAGAGTGCTACCGGCCAGCAGTCGCCGTCCGGGATGGCCAGAACGACCTCCAGGTCGCCCGTGGTCAGGGTGCCGGTCTTATCCAGCAGCACGACACCGGCGGCGGCGGCCCGCTGCATGCGCGCGTAGCTGGTGCCCGGCGAGAGGCGGATGCCGGCCTGGGCTGCGCGGGCGGTGGCCAGCAGCTGCACCGTCGGCACGCTGAGGCCGAGCGCACACGGACAGGCGGCCAGCAGCATGGCTGCGGCGCGGCCAAGCAGGGCAGCCCAGTCGGGGGTGGCCGAAGCTGCGTGGACGGTGCAGACGACGGCCGTGTAGAGCAGAACCCCGTAGGCGAAGCGCGGCACAAGCAGATCGCCACTGCTGCTGCTGGTGCTGCTGCCCATCTCGACGTCCACCACCGACGCCAACGTCCGACCCAGGCGCGTGGACCGGCCACAGGCGCGGGCTCGCAGTGTGAGATGGCCCGGTCCGGCGCCGACGCGGCTACCGGCAAACACGGCATCGCCACTCCGGACCACACGCGGCAGACCGGAGCCGGTCATCCAGGACTCGTCGACCTCGACAGTAGTGTCGCTCTCTGTCTCGCCGTCCACGACGCCGTCGCACGGGATGCGCTCGCCGCACCGGACGCGGACGCGGTCGCCAGCTGCGAGCATGTCCAGGGGGATGCTCTCGACGGTGGTTCCGTGCAGCACCTGCACGTCAGCGGGCAGCAGCTGGGCCAGCGGGTCGCCAAAGCCGAGGCTCTGCTTCGACAGGGCGGCCTTGAGGACGCGGCCGCCGAGCACGGACGCGGCCAGCACGGGAATGGGGTGCAGGGCGGCGTAGTGGTGGTCCTCGTGGCGTAGGGTCTGCACTAGGGCTTGAAGCAGTGCCGCCAGCATGCCGAGCGAGGCGAGGGTGGCCATGTTGGGCGGCCGGCGATGCCAGAAGCGACGAACGGCCTCGCGGTGCAGACCGGACGCAGCCACGACGCTGGCGGCCACGGCGGCACACACCAGCAGGTCCAGCAGGTCCAGCAGGTCCAGCAGGTCCAGCAGGTCGTGCAGAGGAAGCAGCAGCGGCGTCACCGTTTGGACGGCGGCGACTGTGATCGAGGCGGCCGCGGCCACGGCAAAGGCCCGCTGCCATCGAGTCACCTCGCTCTCGCGGGCCGCCGCCGACTCGCGCATGGCCGGCAGGACCGCATCCCAGCCGTCGTCTGTCTGCGGCGGCGTCGGCTCGGCATCGTAGCCCGCGGCCTGGACGGCGTCGACGATGGCGGCCGGGGACACGGCGGTCGGGTCGTAGACTACGCGGGCGCGCAGCAGGGCAAAGGAGACGGATGCGTCGAGGACGCCCGGAAGGACATTGATGATCGCGCGGATGTCTGCGGCACAGGAGACGCACGTGAGGCCACCCAGGCTCAGGATGGTCTCGTCACATTGCCGGGGTCGTTGGACTGCCTGGGGTCTCCGAGGCGGCTCTTTCTGGTCGGGCTGATCATCTATATGCAGCACATCTTCTGGCAGTGGCAGCGCACAGAGCAGCCTCTTGTGCATCCCCAGAAAGCGAAAGACAATGTAGGCAGCGGAGGCACAACAAGCCATGGTGAGTGAGTGTCTATTTTCTGTCCATTTTGCCCATTTTGCCCATTTAATTTGTCTCTTCTATTTTCAATATATTTTACTTTGCTATCTGTGCAATGACAATTCATGGACTCCATCCCTGGTTGATTCTTCTGACTGTATTTTTTCTGACACCTCCTTCTGTCCGGTGCGGAGTTCCATCACTAGTTTCTGAATATTTCTATTTGACGGATGCCTCGGGAGAGAGGCATGTGATGCTGGTCTCGTTCGCTGGCCTCGTTCCAAGTAGAATAGTACCCGTGGAATAGTGCTCAGGTGGAAAGTTTGCATTGACGAATCTATCTATGCATCTACTGGCTTGATATGAACACGTGTTCGACCGTCCACAAGAATCGACAGCCACAAGAAGCCCTTCCTGTCGGCCTTGGCCGTCTCCTTTCCGTAGACGTAGCTCTTGCCCGGCTGCAGCCGCGAGACCCCCAGCCGGAACAAGCCCGGCTCGGCCGACGGGTACAGCACCAGATCAAGGTCGGCCGACGTGTGCGAGCGCGCCTTGGCCACCAGCACGCCGGGATAAGGGGCTTCGCTGAGAATGGGCCCGCGCAGCGTGGTTTCCGAGGGGCCCTTCTGGATCATGGCCGCGTAGGCCCCCGGGCGCTGGATCAGCCGCGCCGTCAGCGCCGTGTAGTTCATCAGCGTCGAGGCATTGGCCGGGTCCAGGTGCTGCGCCCCCGTCTCCGGCAGGGTGGCCACGCCCCAGGCCTGCTCGAAGCAGCGCGTGGCCGCCGCCTGGATGGCCTTGTCGCCGTGCTCGGCCGCCGAGAGCGCCGTCGCCGTGTAGAGGGCATGCTCGCTGGAGCGGTAGTTGCCGGTGTCGATCGAGTCGGCGCCCACGAGACCAGTAAGGGCCAAGCGGGCTTTTCCGGTCTCGTCCTGCTCCCAGCGCACATTTTCCTTGCGCAGGATGGCCCACAGCCGCTTCGACAGCGCCGGCAGCGCTCCGGCGCCCATGATGACGGCGGCCATGTCGCCGGCGGCGCCGCACAGCCCCGGGATGGTGAAGCCGGTCAGCTCGGAGCGGATGGGCAGGACGCTACCGCTGGGCTCGGAAAAGTTGGCGTCGACGGCGTGGGCAAAGGCCGGCTGCAGCTGGGCCGCCGAGTGCGTGCCAAAGACGCGGTCGTAGACGGTGGCGCCGCTCAGCCCTTGCAGATTGCACATGACGTAGATCCAGTTGGGCTCGCAGGGGATCAGCACGCAGGGGCTTGCTGCCCACTGGCGCAGCAGGCTCGCCTGCAGGTCGTGCACGCTGTAGCGGAATGTGTGCTTCTCGCTGTCGGACAGGCGGAAGACGAGGCTGCCCGGCTCCGTGTAGCGCATGTCCCCCGTGTTGCCCGTGTACAGCATCACGCCCAGCAGCAGAAAGCCGGTGACCATGATGTTGTCGCGCTGCACGGGGTCGCATTCGAGCGCCAGCCTGCTGCCGAACCGCTCCCAGCGCCAAAACGAGAGCACCGTCGGCGTCAGGGAGCGGTCGATGGCCCGCCGGAACGCCTCGCTGACGTGCGCGTGGCAGTTGGGCACGAAGCTGGCCTGGTACAGCCCCAGGCAGTACATCATCTGGTAGATCTGGTACCGCAGCGCCGCCGTCTGGAACTGGTCAATGACCGTGAAGCCGGACCAGTCGTCCAGGTCCTGGAAGGCCACGTCCAGCACATACTGCACGCGCCGGAGCGTCTCCAAGTCGAGCTCGTCGTCCTCTTCGCTCTGGGGACCGGCCGCTCTGGCCTGGGCTGCCGCTTGGTCGATCTCGGCCAGCTGCTGCGGCAAAAACGCGTTCCTCTCCAGCCGCTTCTTTTCCGCCGCCACGCGCGCCCGTGCCGCCGACCGGTTCGCCAACAGAAACGCAGTAAACAGCCCGGCTGGCACCCATTGTCCGGCCGGCTCCCAGACGGTCGCGCCGGTGACGACGTAGGCGCCACCAATAGACAGAAGCCAGACCAGCGCCGGCAGCATGAGAGCCCCGGCTCCAAACCACTGCGTTGTCAGCCATGTTGACACCCTTGGAACCAAAACCTACTGCAAAGAGAGTCGGCGGTAGGGCGGCCCAGGTCAGGACAAAGAGCACAGCACCCGCCACGTTGGCGCTCGCTATATACCCAGCGCCCGGGAACACGAGCCCGAGAGCGGCGGCTCTGATTTTGGTGTCGAGCGCGATCCACGGCTGGAGAAAGAGGCCGGCCCCAGTGAGCGCGGTCAGAGACCAGACGACCAGCGTGCGCATCTGCACAATCTTGCGGTAGGGGCCGCTGCCGACATGGGGAGGAATCAGCTCGTGGACATAGGGGCCTGCCAGTGTTAGTCTACGCAACCCGAGGAAATTCACAAATAACACACCCTGGATGCCGACAACGCCTTTGTATCCCGGAGGCACACCGTTTGTGCCTGCTTTTGCTGCTTTGCCGTTTGTGAGAGTGCCCATGCTGAATGCTGTTCAAGATTAAATGAGCAGAGATGCACAGAGCCCGATCTGGCAAGATTGACGGACGCAGTCGATTCTATACACGACATCGTGATGATCATTGACCCCGAAATCCGGGGTAGCGCAGGCGCTACTCGCTAGACAAAGTACCCCGGACGGTTGGAAAAAGATGACTGGGTAATTTCTGACAAGAAAGTGGTGTAAGTCGTTTCTCCACTTCCTTTGTGGGGAAGATCCACGTCGTCAGAAAAAGGTGACAAGGACAAGTGTAGAAAGTCGGACCGAGGCATTGCACCGGTTTATGACATTGTCTACGGAGCATTTCTACGGAGCATGTCTACGGTTGACTTGACAAGCAATAGTATTCAAGACGTTTCATTCATTCTGTCTACTCCAGCTTGGTCAGGTAAAAGTAGTACGTGCCGCCCTCCTTGAGGTCCTTGTTGTCCATGGCTCCAATCACCACGTTGTCCGACACCCGGCGGAACGAGTCGATGATGGGAAACTTGTCGTAGATCATGGCCGTCGAGACAACGCCGCGGAACTGCACCGGTCGGAGCTGAACTGTTAGTACCGGAAATCACAGTCAATCTTGGACATCACCCACCCTCGCGTGCCCGTAGTCCTCCACCCACTTCCGCCCGCCCTGGCCGTCCCAGATCATGATCGGGTCGACGTCGTTCTCAGAGCGAAAGTCCTTGCCCGCCCACGCCACCGTCGTCAGCTGCTGGTGCGTCGGATGGCCCGTGTCGAAGCTGCCGCCCTTCCACTTGCCCAGCAGCTCCGACGCCGAAGCCACCGGCGGCAGCTCGTCATAGACGGCCGCGACGTCCGCCTCGGACACCGGTCCGCTGACCTGGGTCAGCTCGTGGAAGCGCTGCACGGCGGGTTTGCTGCCGACCATTAGCGGATGGAAATGGATCTGGACAAGGTCTACTAACGTGGCCATTGTAATTCAAAAGTCCAACTGACTGTGGTATTCAAATCAAATCAAAATACAAGTGATGGCTTTCAAGTTTTATGTCAAGACAGGAGAAGCAGCGGTAAGGACTGGCCTGATATATCTGCCCAGGCCATTATGTCATTTGACCGGCTCCCATCTTTTCGAAGAACCACCGGCGTGAGTCGCTAACCCACTTGGCGTATCCTTTCCCTCTCGAGCGAGACTGCATGTCTACTGCATTGTCAGAGAATTCTGACTAGACGAGACCAGGGTTCGGTCTCAGAATGGGCCGATCAGAATACCGATATAGACGAGTTGGTGGCGTTGCATCGCAGCTGTCTGGTTTATTATTTCATCATAGCTGTTCGGCTGTTTTGTCTGCATGTCTCTGTACTGCTGCCCGTCTATTTCTCAAAATGAGCACCAAAAACGTCATTGACGACCTCGTCGTCCAGAGTCGCCATCTGCTGTCTGCCGCTGGCACATTCCTCCAAGACACGCCATGGGTCAAGACGGCTGCCTCCGTCACCGGTACGGCTCTGGCCATCTACACCATCAACCGCTACCTGAGCCGCCGGGCGTTGAACAACGGTACAAAGGCCGTCTTTGACTGGTCCAAGGAGATTGTTGTCGTCACCGGTGGCTCTGGCGGCATTGGGGGCGAGACAGCCCAGCGCCTGGCTGCGGGTGGAACAACCGTGGTGGTGCTGGACTTGATTCCGCTGACATACAAAGGTGGAGTGGACGGAAGAGGAAAAGAAGCAGAAAAGGGAAAGAGTGTAAAGACTGACAAGCGTCTGACAGCCAAAAATGTCCACTTTTACCAATGCAACCTGACCGACTACGACCAGCTGCAGAGCGTTGCGGCCAAGATCAAAAGGTAAGCAACGTCTTTGATTCTGTGCCCGTCTTTGCTTCTGTACACTGACACGATGCAGAGAGGTTGGTGAGCCGACCGTCATTGTGGCCAATGCCGGCATCTGCCGCGGAAAGCCCATTCTCCAGGCCGACCGCAAAGACATTCAAATGTGCGTCTTCTCTACCTTTCTTTGTATACGTTTCCTGCTCACACGCGCAGCACCTTTGCCGTCAACACCCTCGGCCTCCTCTGGACGGCCAAGACGTTTCTCCCTGCCCTGGCCGCCCGCAACCACGGCCACTTCCTCATCGTCGCCTCCCAGACGGCCTTTATGGCCACCGCCGGCGCCGCCGACTACTGCGCCAGCAAATCCGCCGCCCTCGCCCTCTACGAAGGCCTGCACACCGAGCTCAAGCACGTGCACAAGGCACCGGCCGTGCGCATCTCCTGCATCAGCCCCAGCCACGTGCAGACGAGCATGTTCAACGGCATCCGCAGCGTGCCGGGCATGGCCTCGCTGACGCCGCAGGACCTGGCGACGGCCATTGTCGACAAGATGCTGTACAGCGGGCGCGCGCAGAACGTGGTGATACCGGCGTCGGTGGGCCTGTCGACCTGGGTGCGCGTGCTGCCGGACTGGGTGCGCGTGCTGCTGCAGGACAGCGCGGCCGGGGCGTTTGCCGATCTGCGGCCGCGGGACAACGTGGCCCAGCTGGTTGGAGACAAGAGCTAGAAATGGCAGAGCGCTTCGAATACATAGACATACATACATGTACAAAATGTAAATCCCAGACTTGTCAGAACTACTGTCTACCAGCAGAATACAGCAGACGATGGCGCTAAATCGCAGGGAGAAACCACTAAATCAGTTAGTCACTGAGACGAAGAGAAAGAAAGAGACTCACCAGCAGAACAGTCCAGGAATGGATACTTTTCCGCAAACTGCTTGCTCAGCTTCCACTCGATCACATTGTCCAGGCCCAGGAACACAGCCACGTCGCTGGGCTGGCATCGGCCCGGGCTTGTCGGCCCTTTTGTGGAGGACGACAAGAGCGAAGACGACGTCGCCAGCGCCTGCATCCTCTGCTCCAGCTCGGCCACAAACGCCTGCTCCACCGGATCGGAATACGGGTATGCGTACGCGCCGCCGTAGTCGCCCGGGAAGTGGCCGGTAAAGAGGACCCAGGACGGGTCGTTGAGGAAGTTGCAGGTGGCTTTGGATACTGTTTCTGCTGCTGCTGCTGCTGCTGTGCTCTCCGTTGGAGGGCGATTCTCCCGCCGCAGGATCTGGTTGTGGAACACGTCCAGCACGCTGACGGCGACGCCCTGCTTCTGCGGCGGCTCGATGACCGAGTGCAGCAGCAGGTCGCGGATGAGGTCGTCCCAGTCCAGCTGCTTCTGCTGGCTCGCCTCCTGCTCCAGGAGCACCAGCTGGTCGCGCACGTCGGGCCAGCTGAACATGTCGATGCCCCAGTAGTGCGTCTGGTCGTGCGACTGCAGCGGCGTCGGCCGGAAGGGCGACGGCACCCCGTCGCGCGAGGCCAGGCCCAGCCGCCAGCCGAGCACCTTTTCAATGTAGCGCGCGCCGTTCTGCGCACAGGATCGTCAGCGAACAACCAGCTGTAGATTGCGAGAGGAACCCACCACGCCGTAAATGTACTGCTCCAGCCCGAGACAGCAAGAGACAAAGTGCGTGGCCGCCGCCAGCAGCTGCTGGCCAAAGTCGTCGGGCATGCCAGCCGCCGCGGAGAACGACGCTCCCGCTCGGCAGAGGCACTGCTGGCACGCATTCAACAGCTTCGTTCCCAGCACGACACCCGACGTGACCACGACGGGCTCGTTGTGCAAGTTCAGGATCGCCCGCGGAGGCGATGGCAGCATCAGGCCCAGTGCCAGCTCCAATGTCGGCGGGGCTTCCATGCCAGGGAGCAGCATGGCGTCCAGATTGCCTGGGCTGCTGCTGTTGACGTAGTCTCGAAAGGGGCTTCCAGAAAGGTCCACAGCCTCGGCATTCTCGGGGTTGCTCAAACTAGGATCAGCAGCGACGCCAGACTCTTCCATGCCATCCTGGGCATTGTCGAGGCCCCGGTGGCTGCCTTGTGCGTCTACTTCGTCTCCTACTTCTCCTTCTGCGTCAGGACTTTCACCCTCGCTTTCGCTTCCCAGCGTTTCCCCCAGTATCGACGAAAAGATCTCATCGTCTGCCAGGGTGCGTCAGCAACAACTCTCCCATCTTCTCACCCATACACAACGCTTACCCGCCGCCGCTGCTGCCGCGTTGCTCAGACTCAGCAGCTTCTTCCGCATCCGGAGTACGGCCTCTCGCAGCCGCTGGTTCTCGCGCATCTGCTTCGAATGCGCCTCGAGGATGGCCGCATACCGGTCGCCTCCGCTGCTGGCACCACTGTCGCTGCTGGCCACGGCCGACTGCAGCAGCGCCACAGT
Source organism: Harringtonia lauricola (assembly GCA_014183025.1). Taxonomy (NCBI): domain Eukaryota; kingdom Fungi; phylum Ascomycota; class Sordariomycetes; order Ophiostomatales; family Ophiostomataceae; genus Harringtonia; species Harringtonia lauricola. Next base: position 460,192 of record JACBXF010000032.1, read on the forward strand.
GCTCTCCAGGCTGCGCACGTAGGCCAGGTTCTTCTCGCGGAGGCACTGCTGCGAGATGCGGTTCTGAGCCCTCTTGCGGACGGCGCTCTCCTTGCCTGCCCCTTTCGCGCCCTTCTTTGGCGCCTGCCGCTGTGCGGGTCTGCTGCTGCTGGGAGGCATGGCGAGAGTCGCGAGAAGCAGTGTCAGGGGTGCGCGTTGCCGTTGCCAGAAGAAGACGACGTTGGAGAATTCACCAACAAGTGGACAAAGAGTATCAATCACACCACTCGGGGCTTATGAAGGAAGAGATCTCCGAGTGTCTCTCCTCTGCGTCTTTTGCCTCCCCTTTGTGCCGTGAGGGGCTGCCAAGCCGAAGCTACCGAGACCTAGATTTGGCGGTCTGGGGTCGTTGTGGAGATGTAGGGGGCTGATGGCTTTTTCCTCATCTCCCCCTCACCGAGCGCAGTCTAGTTTCGCATTAGCGGAACAGAAATAGTTCTGGATTTGACGTCATGGCTTGTTGTCTAAAGTAAGAGGGGACGATGGATGGAATTCGTGAACAGAATCATCGAAATCCGTCAACATTTGCGTGTCGAACCACATTTTGTCAGGTCGAGTCGGTGGCTGAGACCCAAACTGGCAAAACTCAAAGGCGAACGGACATTCCCAGTTGTCCGCCCCTCTAAATGGAATAACTACAAGCCAGCCACCCTTTGGGCGAATCACGGGCGCGTCCAGCCATCTCGAGGACCCGGATGTTGTAGCGGACTATTTGCCGTATAATAATACTGCTTTATAAATGTAACGGGCTCGCCCACGGGACACGTAAGGCAAAAAGGAATTATTACTAATTTAAAGAGGAGAAGAGAGCTCTCTGCAGGAAAGCTTGCCTATCTATGGTCCAGTGTCACAGGCCGTCCACGCTGCCACCTGACCACGCGTCCGTCCTTGCGATGAAACTAGGCCCTGGGATTCTGCCAGCCCTCACCGCTATCGCGGTATTCAGATTCCTGCCCGATTCTACGCCCTTGTCTGAGACAACATCACTGCCGCGTGACATAATATTTATCACAGCAGAGGCATCCGATGTGCTATTACTTCATCTTTATGGCAATATCGTTTTGTGGTATTACAATGTACATATACCCGTAGAGCGTGTCTCGCTCGGCCTCCCCTGGCCTTCTATTCCCGATGAACGGTGAAAAACAAAGAAAAATGAAATCAGAACATGGCCAGCTGAATATCACATGCACTCCAAATATGAAAACAAAAGGATGTAACGCCTCGCGGTTTAGGCCCAGCCCCAGTGTTGTCCTCCCATCCCTCGCGAAAACAATGACAGAAAAGAAAGAGAAAAATGCATTCACAAACAGCACGGGTAGCCTCCCGAGTTTCCGTCGTTGAAGAGGTGCGTGCGGGCACCGGCGTCGTCGGGCACCATGAAGGAGCTGCCGCGGTAGCGGCCGGTGGGGTCGCGCAGGTTGGAAATGGTGGAGGAGAAAGCGCTGCCGGTGATGCCAAAGAAGAACTGGCTGCGGACCATGATGCCGAGGTCGATGGCGCCCTGGAAGTCAAAGGCCAGGGCGTTGACGAGGGCCGTCGTCTCGGCGTCGTCCTGCAGCAGCTTCCACTTGTGCAGGACCTCCCAGCCGCGCTCGCGGCCGGCCGCGACGAAGCGCTCGGCCTGGAGCTGGTCGCCGCAGGCCAGGTATACGGCCGGCTTGTCGGCGTCGACGCCGGTGCCGAACCGGGCCCAGGCCTGGTCCAGGGCGTCGAGGTCGACGCGCAGCTGGTTGTCGAAGCCGCTCCAGATGGTGTCGTTCTCGGTGCGGAAGTGCACGCCGTAAAAGGGGCCCTTTTTGTGCAGGCGCTCGACCAAAATGTTGGTGATGCGGCGCGGCTCCTCGAGGAAGCGGATCACGTTGGACAGGTCGTTCCACAGGCGCAGGTCGCGGCCGCTGGCGTCGTCGGTGATCTTGTAGATCAAAAACTTGGAGTCGACCCGGACGATGGAGACGCCCGGCGTGGTGGAGGTATCGGCAGCCTGCAGCTTGGCCAGCTCGGCGTTGAAAAAGGGCCCGTAGGGCTTGCCGACCCAGAAGAGCGAGGTGAAGTCGTGGTAGCCGTCGGCCAGCTTGCAAAAGATCTCCCAGTCGCCGTTGTGCTTGACGGGCACGCCGGCGCCCAGCTCGGCCGGGTGCAGGATCTTCATCTTGGGGCAGCTGCGGCCCATGACCTCGCGCAGGTGGTCGACGTCGAACCACTTGTCGTAGACGTAGTGCTGGTTGGGGTTGAGGAAGTTGTAGTCGAGCAGGTTGGTGGAGTTGCGCAGCGGGATGCTGGGCAGCAGCAGGTTGGTGCCGCTGTCGATGGCCATCTTGAGGCAGGTCTTGACTTGGGAGATGATGGAGGTCATGCCGGCGAGCATGCCGATGCAGTTGATGTAGACGTCCTCCTTCCACTCGACGTGGCTGCAGTAGTCCTCGATGCCGGGGTAGGCGAGCTGCTTCGCCGGTCCCACGGAGAAGGCCTGCTCAAAGTAGTCCTCGACATGGGGCAGGACGCCGGACGGCGGCACAGGAGGCGATGACGACGACTGGCCCGAGGTGGGCTTGTTGGACGTGTCCTTGGTCGACACCCAGACGAGATGGTATTCCCACGGCAGCAGGCGGACGGTCCAGATGAGGACGAGGAGGGCAATGAGGCCGCCGCCGACGAGGCGCCGATTTGAGGGGATCATGGCGTCGTAAGGGGGGGACGTGTGGAAGTTGCCGTCGCTGTCGCGTCGACCGAGAATCCGTCCAAATGCGGAAAGATGAGCTGCGATGGGTGAGACGGAAAAAAGTGAGACGGGAAGACGGGACAACGGCGACTAACGAAGCGGATGTCTTACGGGCGGGAATGACGAGAATGACCGAATGCGATTGGAGAGAAGATTGTCAGGAGCCGAGAACAGACTGCTGGGGCAAAAAACGCGAGACGCGGTCGCTAGCGTAATGGTAATAGTATTAGAGCAAATACATTTAGCTGTCAGGATTGGCAGAGGATGCTGCTAGCGCAAGTACGTAATGCAATAATCCATGCAGGGTGTTGTTCCTGAGGAACAAAGAAAGGGCCGCTGAAAAGAGGGGGGATGACGAATGGAATAAACAACAGGAAAAGGGCAAAACAGAGAGGGAAAAGGCCCTGAAAGTCTAGAAGCCCTAGAAAAATTAAATCTTGAAAGTACGGCGACCCCTCTCGTATCACGTGATATGTGTGAGGGACTGATGACTATTCGTGGGCTGTGACGACTACACTGCCTCGGAATCAGTAGTCGTCCATGTGACGTGGTAAGTTTCATGCAGGCCAACAGGAGTATCGAATGGCCAGACATCAGGGCCCTTACGTCTGGAAAATAGGGGTAAGAGCCACGATACCACATAGTATGAGCGCATGGTCTCCGCACTGGCCACTCTCACGGTTCACATCGCACCAGATCTGGCAATCCCCCGGTAAATCTGGGGAGGCCTGGCTCTTGACGATTCTTTTGGTTTTCCATTGCTGACCTGTGTTTCTCTGTATAGCTTCATTCTGTCTTCCGTTTGCTCGCTTCGGGTTTCACGGCAGGGTCTCGCATCTCTCGGGACTGTCTCACTCATTTCTCTCGTTTCCTCTTCTCATTTCCTCTTTTTTCCTCTTTTTTCCTCTTCTCTTTTTCCTCTTTCCGCTCCCTCTCCCTCTCTCATCTGCTTTCTCTCCTGCCAAGCAGGCACGACAGCTCCTTTTCTCCCACCCACCATCATGGCTGTCCTTCCGACCTCTCACGATCCGCCCGAGGATGACCTCAACAAGACCCCCCTCACCGTCCTGCGCCAGTCCGCCTCTCTCCTCCCCAATCCGCACCATGCTGTCGCCGTCATCGGCAACTTCCTCAAGCCCGAGATCTTTGCGCGACGCCGGCCGTCGTCGGCCGCGGCCTCCCAGCGAGCCACCACGGCCTACCTCGACGGCCTGCGCGGCTGGGCCGCCCTGCTCGTCTGCTTCGTCCACCTGGCCGTCTACACCCACAACGAGATTGAGCTCTGCTACCACCACGAGCTGTTCCCCGGCATCTTCATCGACTCGCCCGCCCTGCTGCCCTTTGTCCGCCTGCTCTTCTCCGGCGGCCACTTCTCCGTCGCCCTCTTCTTCTGCATCTCCGGCTACGTCCTCACTCAGCGCCTCATCCGCTTGATGCACGAGGACCGCACCGAGGACTTTGTGCGCGCCATTCACTCGTCCATCTTCCGCCGCCCGCTGCGCGTCTTCCTGCCCGTCGTCTGGAGCACCTTCTTCTTCGCCATGTTCTGGCACGTCTCGGGCCTCGCCACGCCCTGGCCCAAGCGCGAGCCCAACGTCCTGCTCGAGCTCTGGTCCTGGCTCCTGGAGACGACCCACTTCATGTTTGTCTTCAAGAGCGGCTTCCTCTTCAGCCGCTACAACGTCCACACCTGGACCATCCCCGTCGAGCTGCGCGGCTCGCTCTTCTTGTTTGTCTGGCTGTTTCTGTGGCACCACGTGCCCCACCGCACCCGCATCCTCTTCACCGTCGCCAACATTGTCCACCTGCTCTTCCTCTCCTCGGGCGCCCTCTACGCCATGTTCTTCGTCGGCATGCTGACGGCCGAGCTGCACCTGCTGTACGCCGACAACGCCGCCGTCCAGGTGACCCTGCCGTGGGACGCCACGCTGCGCTGGCTCTGGCGGCGCCCCTTTGTGTACACCCTGCTGATGCACGTGCTCTTCGTCGCCGGCCTGTACCTGGCCAGCCAGCCGACGGGCAACGGCCAGCTGATCGGCAACGAGGCCACCATGGACGAGCTGCTGGGCCGCTGCAACGGCTGGCAGACGCTGCGCCTCTTCGTCCCCCGCGCCTACGACAAGACCAACTTCCGCTGGTTCTGGTTCTTCTGGGGCGCCTGGGCCGTCATGATCTGCGCCCGCGAGATCCGCTGGCTGCGGTACTGCCTCGAGGGCACCTTTTCTCAATGTAGGCCCCTCTAATTCTCTGTCTCTTTTTTTTTTTTTTCTTTCTAACTATGACAGACCTCGGCCGCAACTCGTTCGCCCTCTACCTCGTCCACGGACCCATGATCGGCCTCTTGTCCGAGCGCCTCTTCTGGCTGACCGGCGTCTGGAAGGAGCCTTTCTTCCGCGGCCAGGACAACCTGGAAAAGTTTGCCCATCTGCACAACAAGTGGCTCAACGCCAGCTGGTTCCCCTTTTCCGCAGACGGCCCCATCGGCCTGGAGCCCAATTTCCTCTTCTGTGTCGCCTTCAGCATTGTTGCCTTCCTGTACGTTGCCGAGCTGGGCACAAAGCTGTTTGACACGCCCAGCGTGACGGTGTCGCGCTGGGTGTACGAGAAGAGCAAAAAGCTGCGGTGAAATTGTTCAGAGGGTCGTTTTTTGCCACGATCAAGTGTGTGTTCGGTGTATGCTAAAAGGAATTTTTGCTTTATTTTGGGATGTATGCATATTAAGGCCTAGGATCTATTTTCTTCTAATTTCCTTATTCTCTCTCTTGATGTTTATTTTTTATTGATAATATTACAATGATTAATGGAGCTTTTGTCTCCTTATTCTTTACCTCTATCCAAACAACGGCTTCTGGCCATGCCCCTTGTGCTCGTGACTGTGAGCACCTGCAATGGCGCTCCGCACGTCTGTAAACGGCGACAGGATCCCGCTGCCGCAGTCGGCCTGCACCTTGACTTCCCACGCCCACCCGCTCGGCTTCCGCAGCACATCTGACCGGTTCTTTGTCGTCGGCCACGCCGGCCGGTTCCACGCCCCGCGACGTGTCAGACTGTCGTCGACATCATCATCTTCTCTTCTACCCTCTGTGGTTGCCCGGGTGTACACATAGTACGCATACGCCCCAAACGCGTGGTCCCATGTTGCCGCCACGCCCTCTGCCACCGACACCACCCGGAAGTTGGTTGGCACGGGACACGGCCGCGCAGGGATTGCGTCGGACGCTGGCACCCGCAGAGGCGCCCGCCCCAGCCCGTAGTGCGCGTGCAGCACCTGCGAGAACGCCGACGCAATCTGGAACTCCCCCAGCGCGTTCGGGTGCAAGCCGTCGTGGCCCGCGGGACAGCCGTCGTCCACCTCGCACGCATACGTCTCCCGCAGGGGCACGATGTGCACGGGAGAGTGCGGCGTGCTCCATTCGGGGCATGCCGCCGCCAGCAGCGCATTGTACGCGTCCGTGCTGAGGGGGAGATCGTCGCGGCCGCCGAGGCGCGTGCGCTGGGGAACAGTGGCGAGGCCGAAGCGGATGCCAGAAGGAGAAGGGCGACTGCTGGCACTGGCCCCCACCCGCGCGCCCTCGACCAATGCGCGCATGTTGGCGAGGGTGCCCTCGGGCCCGCTGGCGAACCAGCCGAGGTCGTTGAAGCCGAGCTCGACGAGGACGAGGTCGGGTGCGTGAGCGGCGACGATGTCGCGGATGACTGCCTGGGCCTGGGCGACCTGGTAACCCCAGAGGGAGAAGTGGCGGCTGTGCTGGGCAAAGTCGGTGTCGACGTCAGCGGCGTAGCGACCGATGCGTCTGCGTGGTTCGTCGGCATTGTCCCCATCAAACGAGGCAGGCGGCAGGTGAAAGGAAGCCGGATATGGAGACGCTGGCATTGAGATGTGGTTGAGGCGATTGAGGTGATTGTTGTCTATCGACAAAGGCAGAGGTTCAGCCAGATCGGGCGGGTTGGTACCCTGAAAGGGGCCGACAAAGTCGGCGGGCACCTCATTGTCCTGGAACCACTGCCACAGGCGGTAGCGCCAGGTGTAGTCGGCCTCGTAGCCGTGGGAGATGGAGTTGCCGACGACCAAGACCCTGAGTCGAGCGGCCGTAGCCACAGTACTGCCATTCTCACGATAAAGATCAGGATGCGGATCACGATGAACACGAAGCGCAGCAGCGGCCTCTGCTAGTGGTGTAGGCCAGACCAGGAGGGCCTGAAGGAGCCACGCCAGAGGGAGCGGCGGGCAGTTCATGATGATGTCGTATGTTTAATGAGCATGTGCACGTGAAGCGAAAGGGTGGAGAGCTTGTGCGGAGAGAATGATTGGTGTATCAGAAAATGTAACCTGAAAATTAGGAGGGAAAAATAAAATAAATAAATAGAAAAAGCCTCGTAGGATGAACTGGTATCACGTTGCACGGGGATTGGTTAAATTCTTTAAACTCGCTCTCTGAGGATTTTGGTAAAAAGAAAAAAAGGTATTTCTTCCCTTTTGTCTTTCGGGTACCTTCATCCCTTTTAAGCGAAATATATACAAATGTGCGTGCCGTATACTCTTTCCATCGGTCCTGCTAACATGAAACAATTTTGTAACTGCTCCTTACTTTGCAGGGCTCTTTGCCGCTATAATAATAAGCATTTCACTGTTACAGGAGGCAATTCTTAAGATACCATCATACACACCATGATGGTCTAAAACAAACTATAGCAGATGCTTGTGATGAAAATTTCAGGTTGCTTAACTGTAAAAAAAAAGAAAGAGAAAAAAAAGGAAAGAAAAAGAAAAAGAACTAAAATCGCGGCTAAATAACACTGTTTGGCCGTAAAGTGGCTGCTCCCTAAAATCCTGATAACTTTTTTCCGACAATTATCGCTAAAGGTCCCTCTGCAATGGCTATTAACCGCGTTGGTTATTAACTAAAACTCTAGTTACTTTGTTTCGTGTTTCCATCTCCTTACTACAAACGTGTATATGTTGTAGATAAACTAGACTTCATAGTTCTTGGCTGTCTCTACGTCCTTCCTATAGCCTATATCGGTAACCACGGCGTAGCCCTTCTTGCTCTCCACTCTTGTTGCTTTTATGGTAGTTATACTAATCCTACAACATCCGTAGATATGTGTAATGGCTTGTATGGCATATTAAGACTATGTTACGTGCCTGTTGTAAGGATGGGCTAGCCGATACGGCTGCTTAACCTACCATCGAACTACTGTCTACGAAGTAGAAGCAATAGCCAACTTAGTGATAAATTTAAGTCCTTCCTTTAATAAGCGCTTCGCTCCTCGTTTAACTTTTATATAGCTATCTATAGGGCTCTACAAGTGGAGCCCCGGCCTCTACCAAGGTCTTACCAGACTGGACAATATATTTTTACGAGGCTGGATTTTGTAAAGTAACAATATATATTATGATAAGGAGATAATGGTTCCGGTCAAACATACCGTTCCTTGGGATCATATGCACATGATAACTACGTTGGCCACCACTGTCAAATTCAATCCTCTCATTACACAAGCTCTGAAATCCCCCTCCGCCTGCATCGCCCGGCATGCCTGCCGCCGCGCTCAGCGCGCCGCGCGCCGCCACCACACGGCACCGCGGCACTCCCGCCCTGCCACCCCCGACAATGGCTACCAAACGCGCGCGCCCCCCGACGGCCGACAGCTTGACGCTGGCCAGTAGCCCCCTGCCCCGGCCCACGAGAGACGTCATCGTCGTCTTTGAAGGCTTACGGCGGTCTCCGGCTAAGCGTAGCCGCACGGCCGCCGAAGTGCTAGCCGCACCTACTACGCCGGTCGGCCACGGCACTACGCCTACCACTCCTCTAATCCCGACTAAGACTACTAACACGCGCGCCGTCTCGCCTACCCCCTTACTACTTACTACGACTGTACTTAAGGACGTTGTTAACATTTACGATATTTTAGACGGCTACGTAGACGCCCTTATTACTACTCTTTCTATTGTGTATAAGGTAAATGTAGCCGTCGGCGCCGTTGTTGACACAATCTTATAACGACTATTTTATACCGTTACTTCCTAAGCACTCCGTACCGCTACGACACCGCGCCTAAACACTACAGCCGCCTTGGCTACAACAAGCGTACCCTCTACGTATACGGCTAAGCTAACAGTGTAAACCAACCCTTTGTTATAATAAACATAGCCTTACGCTTACTATAACAACACATATACGACAACAACTAAACCACTACTATATAAAAAGGTTATCCTTTATACTGACCGTATAACGTTACCGCCGTCTTGTAAAACTATCGTTAACACTATAAATACGGTTGCCGGAGACTACGTACAAGCTATTGGGGTACGCCGTCTCTTAAGCGACGACAACGCCGTCGTCTTTCCAGGCGGGACAAACCGGTGGTTTATAAAGGACGTAACTTAGGCCGATAATCTTAGTGCGGCTATTACGGTTACTGGCTTAAGAGTTGTCCTTTACAGTATGCCGGCCGACACACTCCTTTAAAACTTACGTACTAAACTTTAAGCGCCTTGCCTAATCTTACAAACACGCCTTATAATCCGTAAAGACAGCCCGCTAGCCCTAGCCGGCAGCTTATACCTTACTATAGTTACTAATACTAACGCTACCTTACTAGTTAAGGAGGGCGTTATTATCAACTATTACTTATACTACGCCGTCTTATGTAAGGAGGACATGCAGCTATAAATTTACTACTACTATTAAATGTAGGGCTACTAAGCGTAGGGTTGCTGGAAGCCTTTACGTTATACGCACTACGGAGGCGCTTACGAGAGTCTGTCTTATAACAAGTCTTAAGAGGAAAGACGTTGCCTAAACTACTAAGAGGCACACTTGGCCTACTCTTACTCCTACCCTTTTTACTAAACCACCTTAGCTAAAGGCCAACGCACTAGCGGTACGGGCTGCTATCTACCGCCCGCTTGCCTTAACACAACTACGACAACAAACGCACTATAACTCCTACCTCTACCCTATAAATGGTAGTTATTATATTATAAAACATGTATAAAAACAACTATCTAACACAAACGGCGTTATACTACACAGATAGTCTTAGCGTTAATATCGTCTTCTTATAAAAGATATTTAAAACGTAAAACGGCGACGCCTTTAGGCCGGCCTTAGGTAAATACTACAAGCTATAGGCTAAGAAGGGCCGCTTTATTAGTTACGTAGCAAAGAGCCTTCCGCTATTATGTTAGGAATACACAGCTAAGAAAGACCTTATCCACATTACCGTATACACATACAGGCCACGCCCACTGTATATTTTCGGCGTTTATAACAAGCCTTTCTTAAACTAACGGCCGTAAGACTCGCCACTCCCCCGCCTTGCCACACAACCGCGGCCCGGCCTAAACGCAAACACTATCTTAATAAAAGACGTTAACTTACTGTCAGGCCTTACGAAGAGTGCCTAAGCAGGGCGATGACTAATAAAGGAAATGGGGGCCTTCTATTAATGGAGGCCCCACATTTAAGAAGAAAACTCTACTGCCCCTTAACAGCTAGATATCTAGAAGAGCAGCGAATACAACCTTATATACTAGACTACGCGGATTGACTTAGAGGCAGCGATTAGAGGCCCTAAGCGCAACCAATACTATATCTAGCTAACCGTTATACCCTTTAACACTTACACTACCCCCTTTAGGACGTAGCCGGGCGGACCTCCGCTTACGCTGGCGTCCTCTTAAACCTTACAAACAAGTAAGACTTATCTTTACTTACACTACTAGGTACACTAACGTGGCAACCGTAAGGCGGCTAGTCCTACTAACGGCTATTAACAATCGACCACACGTAGGCCTTAGCCCTACTCTAGGCTACACACTTTATACTTAACTAACTAAGTTTTAACTATACACTATAAGCTTACTTTATCTTAATAACAACACCTTTAGTACTAGTAGACGGCTTTTACTAAGCTTAGATTAACTAAGACAAGACTATAGCCTTTAAACAAAATATCCTCCTTCCTACACCGCCTTTACTCCTCTTTATCGTAGAACTAAAAAACTAAACAAACGACCTTGTTAGTAAGCTTACTAGTATTATACACGCGTACGTCTTAGCTAAGTCGCTACCTTAAAGCCTACGTTTTTTAAAATAGTATAAGGTAACCGCTACCGCTACTAACACCCTCCGCGCTATAAAAAGGATAGTATAGGCTAGCGACCGGTTTACAGCCGTAAAAGACGTTATAAAAAAAGTAAGAAAGGTATAAAGGCATGCCTTTAAACAGGTAGGCGTCCGCTATTAACGCACTGCTTTTGTGAATTCTGCCGCTTCCGCGTAACCTTCGCCAGAATTCATACTTTTTCCTAACGTTAAACGCTATACCGCCCCCACCGCCACCTACGGCGCCGTACGGCTGTATCTTTATTAACCAACACGTCTTCTTAAACGAGGTCTTTAAAGCGGTTTACCGTACCTTTTTACAAAAGGCCCTTAGACTAAACTAAATATCTAACGCCCTCCTTTACGCCTATAACGACTCTCTCTTCCTGTAGCTTTATAATGTCGCTACCGCTAGCCTCTCTCTTAGCTACTAACCGTTATACTTTAAAGTATTCTATATAATTATTATCCTAAAACCTAGTAAAACCGCCTAAAAAAGACAAGAAGTTAAAGGATAACGCTTAATCGCACTTCTTAACATAATCGGCAAGGTTATTAAGGCTATTATAACCCGTCGGCTTACTAAAACAATGGAAGAAAACCACCTCCTCTTAAAAAGCCAAATAAACAACCGATGTTACCGATTAATAAAGCTTACGGCTCGCCTCCTTACTAATACCATACGGTGTACGTAAAGCGACGGCGCTACAGCCTCTCTCCTTTAACTTAACATTTAAAGCGTATTCGATAATGTCTACTACAAGTGGCTTACCCACATACTACATACTCTCCACCTCCTAGTATAGATAATCGACTAAGTATCGAACTACCTGTTAGGCCGGACGACGTCGCTGGCTTTTAACGGGAAAACGTTGCCAGCATGGCCTATTAACGCTAGCGTCCTGTAAGGATTACCACTATCGCCTATTTTATTTATCTTCTTTACGTCACCACTCTATTAAGCCCTTTACTAACACTAAAGGGCTATTACTCTTGGATTTACAGACAACACTAACCTCCTTGCTATTAACCGTACGACAGGCTTCTACTACTACCTTCTACGTAAATCTTAAGCTACTGTTATAACGTAGGTATAGCCAAAGGGCATTATCTTTAAGTTAATAAAAAGCCAGCTTCTCTACTTCTCCTATACACACACAGCCCCTAAAACAACACTTACAATCCGCCGCAATACAATCCTTACCCCTTAACAGTCAGTCTGCTTTTTTAGCATTTAACTTAATAGGAAGCTCTTTTTTTTAAAACATCTTTAACAAGTAAAACGCCGCCTTATTACGTAAAACCACGCCTTTACAAAACTTACTAGGAAAACATAAGGCTATACACTCCCGTAAGCCTATATAATTTATATAATGGTACTTTAAAGTACGGTAGTATACAACGCTAACGTCTTCCTTCTAAAAGACAATAACCGCTACTAGCCAACAACCTCTCTTAACACAATCTTTTACAACTACCTTTATACCGTCCTTAACGCTTATTAGTTTACGCTAATCCACCTCCTTTACTTAAAAGCTAAGATACCGCTATTAAGCCTTTACCTTACTTACCGCCACGCCGTTTTCTTATCCCGGCTAAAGTACTAAATAAAAGCTTAAGCTATTTAAAATACAGTCTTCTACATACGCCTAGTACACTCTTAACGCCTAATACCGACTATAGCCTAACTACCAGCCTTAAAGGAGGCCGAATAAACCGTTATTACTAATAAGTAAAAGGCTAGCTAACAATACAATGCTAATAACAGCTTTTTTATATAATCCTTAACAGTACAAACGTTATGCTAAACAGTATAAGACGTACAACGCCGCCACCTCCACCTTACTAAGGTTAAAAGCAGCCTCCTTACATAAATCCGTACCGGCCACATTAGTTTACATACCTACCTCTTTTAGCGATAGGCCACGGATTCCCTAACGTGCCGCTATAACGCCGAAGAGGAGACCTCGGCCTACGTCCTCTTGTCTTACACGGCAACACCACCACGGCTACTAGACTAGCTACAAACACCCAAAGCATTAAACCGCCAGTTGTAAGCCGGCCCTACGGCTAAACCACTCCTCCAGTAGCTCATACAGACCGGCAGGCTCCCAGAGTACAGCTTAACAAAGGAACTCGAGCGGTCACCGTCGCCGGCCTAAAACGCCGACAACACCAGCACACTCGTTTTCCTTTTATGTCGCTATACCCTCTTTATTTTCGTTTATTTCATTTATTTCCCATCTGTCTGTTTACCAAAGAGGCCACCCGTGGCTTGCTGTACGCATCTGTAACTAGGAAAGCCTACACACTTAGATCTATGACAGTTTTTTCCCTAGGAGGGTTCTGTCTAGCTAGTCGCCAATAGCCAGGAGTGGCTGAGAAAGGCGGATAATAATAATAATAAAATATATATTATGATTCTGGATATTCATCTTACACCTCTACCTTACTATGCCTTTCGTATTTGTGAATCCTATCCTACAGGTACAGTTAATTCCAGCTTAAAAACGCGTTATATGAACTAAAAATTATTATAATGGTCCTTATACCATTGAGTTGTGTGTAGTAGAGCTTGCCATTTCTGCGTTAACGACCCCATAGAGCTGATATGATACTTTTATCTTTAAGAATATATCTGATCTGTAAAGTACCATCTCCATTTTCTCCATCCTCTCCATCCTCTTTGATCCTCCTCACTGCCAGACTTATCAGTTCCGCTGAATCAGAACAGTGGTAAAAGCCACGCCAAGTCATGCAGACTAGTGAAGGTGAAGGATAAAGCTGAAGAAGTAGTGGTCCGAGAGTACGGTAAATTATTTCCATTTCTCCCAGAGCATGCATCAAGTGGAATTGAATGCAGTAACATCAAGAATGGCCACAAGAAATGATCCAAGTTGCAGCAGTTTATGTTTTGTGTTTACACCTTTCTGATGGTGGGGGGCGTCTATTCTTTTAGTCTGAATCGTGTTTCTGGGCATGGAATTCTTGACCGCAGGCATTAGCTGACGCTGATACTGTCCTTTTGATGTGCTCGTAGCCTCCATCCAGAATTTTATTTGCCAACCATAATCGATCTTTAGGTTCAAGCTTCTAGGCCCAGTTGATAAGCTCAGCAGCTTCTGTGTGTAGAGAGGGGTTAATGTCTATAAAAACAGTTCCTGTCAGTTCACGCTTAATAGACGGAAGAATATTAAATAAAGTAAACCAGAGAAATAAAATAGACCAAGGCATCACCCAATGTAGATTATATGCCAAAGGGTGAAACTTGAAATTTAGGAATAACGGCAGGAAGGTGCAAAACAATACGCAGTACCAAAGACGCACAAGGTTGGGGCTTATTCTTGTCCATTGGAAATAGCAGCTCGTAGAGATGAAACCAGTCGATCGTTGCTACTCTCGCTACTGATAATGCCGAGATAGCGACACATATAGCTTCCGCCATTCCATCCTCTGGATCATACTCGGAACTATTGTCATGCCCTGGAGATGGAGAGGAATGATTCTGCCTGCGATGACTGTCAAGTAGGTGCCTACGTAACTCAGACACGTATGAGCATGCCGGCCACAGATATGAACGCGGGACATCAAGCACGTTCACTCACTGTATAATATCGCCCATATGAAAAAACCCTTTTTGGCACGATGGAAAGCTGCTGAATCGATCCTTATTCCTTTTAATGAAAGGACAAGCATAGACAGCAGTAACGCGGTCGTTCTGGGCCGTTGTTAAGTCTCGAGTTGCAGCCCAGATATTGTTGTCTGAGGTCTCAAATGGGGCAGTATCATCGACTTGCGCTGGTGGTGGAGTGAGTGAAGAGCCCAAAAGCTGTTCAAGGTCCGATAGTTGTCTACTTCCATTAGTTGCATCAAGCAAGGAAAGGCAGTGCACAATACGTACTCGGGATCCAGCATCAAGCCGTAACTCGTTCGTGGGATGGCATCGGAGTCAGTTGGAGCTACCAACGCGGAGTCTGTAGTCAACAGTTCATCTGGTCATGTCAGAGGCCAGGCGGTTCGAGCTAGATAGGAACAGTGTCCCCAAGCTCTTACCGTTGAACATTGTGTATCTAGCACAAACATTTTCTTCTACATTCGCGCCAAGAGATGGTGAGTTCTTGTTCTTCCACATCCACCTGAGCACCTTTTCTGCTGGGACGGTTTTACCACCAATGGTGATGTTTTGGTCTGAAATACACGGTTGCGATTTCTGGCCCAGTAGAATGCGGGCTGCCAACTCCATGTCTGTCTTCTTCGTGTATTTTGCCACGCCCCAGATGCGCAGATGGTAAGTGTATGCCCGTTTTCTACACATATTAGCATAGATACAAAAGTAGACAAGAACAGCACCCACGTCGCGTTAAAGCCATATGTTGTCTTCATAATATTCTGAACATTATCTAGTGTTTCCTGGTGATAAAGTTGGGTAATGACGTTCCGGTACCTCTTCCATCTGCTGCCTTGGAGAGGTTTTGTGGACATGTCGACAGGCAGCGGGAGAGGTATAGGCTTGAAAGCTAGTCATTTGGCCAGGCGAGGGAGATGAGACTGATGACGGAAACATAGTCACGACCTGAAAAAGACGAAGAAGGGTGAGGCCCTATTTAACTATTACGTATTTATCTATTTAAAAGCGCCTATTGGTTAAATAAGAATTAAAATCGGGGATTGGGTAGTGGTGTAGGGGTTTTGGGGCGTTTTGGTATTTTGTCAAAATTACTACTGTATTTCGTCAAAATTACCGCCCTTCTGTGTATATAGGTCTGTAAGGGTAGCCCCATGATCCAGGCATTGCTTCTTCCGATGTAGCTGCAGTCAACCAATGATAGCCCAGGCTCTCGTCAACCGATCACCACCCCTCCTTCAGCCCTATCTTTTCTGCCTTGCCCTCGTCTTCAGCCACTTCGGACTACTTTCTATCCATTACGCCTTCTCTACTCGCGCTTCTCTACCCGGATTTTCCCCTCGGCCGATACTCGGGCACACATCTTACGACACGACTCATGTGGCTGCCATATTGGAGCTAGTTGCTGCAGGGCGACGACAAGGTGCGTCGTTGCCTTGCCATACGCCTCGTTTTTCTCAGTGAGCCTGCATGGCAACCCAACGTCTGATCCCATCCTTCGGCTGGTTTATTCATGAGTTGCTGACGCTCCGATGACCCGTTGAAATAGAAACCCCACCGCACCATGACGAGAATGACAGTCTCGACCTCGGCGATCCCCAACAGAATCGCAGGCTCTGGTGACTGATTGGTCGTCTCCTTGGCCGGAATCTTTGCTCAACACCCTCTTCATCGTTCGATGCCGGCTGAAGTCGGTATGGCGGTGTAGCAAGGCGGGCAACTGTCTGATTCGACCAAGCCTTGTGACGAAGCTGCCGACGACATATGCCGACAACATCGCATGACCATTGTCGGTTCCGTTTTCCTCTTTTTCTCTAGCACTCTTCGAGAGACATGGCTCAAAATACGACGACTGCCCCATTCCCACTTCTCTTTGCGTGTTTCCCTGTTTTCCGCCGCCGGCGAGCCACCCGACAGGACCACGTCCTCATCATGCCAAGCTTGAAGACGGAAAGACTGCTAGGACCAGAGAATGGAAATTAAAAAGGCAACAATGGTCCGCGACGGTATGTGTTGGGCACCAATTCACCCTCCCTCTTTGATTCCGCCTTTTTTGCCTTTTCCTTATCCATGTTCACGCCTGCTAACTGAGATAGGTAATTCAGAAAACGTGCCACGGCCATCTGATCCTCGAGCGCGACGAGGATGTCGCGTCACGATTCTCCAGCTTTACGAGAGCAGCCCTGCCCCCTTTCGAGACCTGCCTTATTCCCCCTCTCTCCCGACTGGATAGGCACGGCTGGACATCGATAAGCCATCACGCCACCCTTGTCGAACTGCTGCACCTTGTCGAACTGCTGCACGACTTTGAACCCAGTGGCTCTTCCTCCGCTCTTTTGTGGCCGTCTCTAGCGTTACCCATTCCACACCATCCGATTCGATGAAGTAGAAACCATCGGAGACCGCCGACGACAACCGCCGACCGTGGCAGCTGTCGCGTCCGCGTTAGGCGAAACAGTTCGCATGGCCGACAATGGTATTATGCCTTTCCATTGCCAACTTGCGGTGTGAATGCACCCATACTAACATAATGTCCGCGAGACTCGTACCGGCCCACACCTCACTACTCATTAATCAAACTTACGAATGGTACAACAGATAGTAGCTCTTGGAGCCCTTCAGACGCTGCTCATGCCATTCAAATGTCACCCCGCCTCGCGACCCCCTCGGGGTACCTTGTCGGCATGCAAGCTTCTGTGGTATCCCAGGTCACCTCTTGCGTGCGAACCTTCTCCCGTTTGTTCGACACCTAGCAGTACTTTCGCTGAGGCCAACTGAGTCTTGTCGCCGCTGTGGACGGACCCTTTTATGATGTTGTTTCTATCGGGGCAGGATTGGGGCTTGCTATTGGCGACTCTGTTGCCGTATAAATACTTCAGACCATACCAAACCTTACATACGAGGCTTTCAGGCTCTCTGTTCTTTTTTTTTCTGGTTTTGTTATATCGTCACGAATCCGCCACTACAACGCGTTCTGCGACAAAATATCACGAAAAAACGTCATCTGTGACCTTATTCCAACTTTTTTTTCAACTAGTGATCTGTCTGTACCTACAAAATGAACACCACCACCCCTCGTGACAAACAACAGTGGGTGTTCTGCTCATGAGTTCTTGTCGCCTCATGACACCCATCTCACTGTACTGCCTATGCTAATTGTCTAAAAGACCACCTACTGGCCCTCGCAAGACCCCGAATGGGCAGCTTGATGCATATCTACGAGATCCCACGCGGTCCGCCATCTATCCTCTCCAGAAGGGTGGCTGCACAGAGGCGGACCTTCTGCAACGAGCCGATGACATGGCGCAAAGAATCGACACCATTCTGAAAGATTATCGACCCAATCAATTGTGAAGGCTACAATGGTTTGTCGCCTCACCCACGTTTTTTACGTCTATCTGTTACCTCCGTGCTAATTGTTCCCCCAGGTCATGTTTTACAGGAAATTTTTATTGTCTCGAGCTGTTTGTCATATTCTATGTAATTCTCTTTTGTACTCTATGCTGGGTAAAAACGAAAAGGAACGGCGTCACGGTGGTTCAATTTTGTACTTTTTTACTTTGTTATTCTTTCCACATTGCTTCCCTTTGTTTTATGCAATGGGAAAACGACACAAAACTACAAGCTCGAAATTACAGGATCTCGGAGGTGCCGAGTAGCATGGAGACAGGCATAATGAATAGCACATATCACAACTTGATAAAATTAGACAAACTCCTTAACAGAGTATTCTTTTATACATTGCGCTGCATTATTATGCAAAGTTGAATAATTTTATTATTTAAAAAAAAACTTGAGATTGACGCCGCGTCAGCTCAAGAACCACCAAGGGAGCCTCCCGAAAACGGTAAGAGGGGGCGGGGTATGTTGAATACGATATGGAACTCATATACCTGCCGGTACAGGAGAAGAGAGTGCGAACCCGTTGCGGACCTCAAGAACAGGGCGGTGCCAGCGGATGTCCACATGAACGGGATGAAGTTGACTAACTGGCCGAACAGTCACCTGATAAATGCGGCTCATACGACACCGGCCCTCCGGTTGCCGATCCACTGCTTTTAGTCCAACCGAGTCATGTGAGAATCTGATTTATTTTTTTCTTTTCTTTTTTTTTAATAAAACTTGGTTACAGACACCTATCACGGTTTATACAAGGCCGGCCTGCCAGCACGGCGCAGCCGGAGGTTGAGCAAGTAGTATTGGGCATTTGCAATGAGCGAAATGGCAAATGCAGCAGAGACAATCGCCAGAATGACCGTCCAGCCTGTATGATAGAGCGGTGCATCCTTGGCCTGGAAGATCTGGCTGCCAACAATGCCGGAGCAGTTGGCTGACATGATGAAGATGGCCATGGTGATGGAACGCTCGCCAGCCGTCTGGGCGTTGAGGGCCATCCAGGAGCCATTCACGGGATCTGCACATGTGAGTGTACGTCCGAGATCTGCAATGAAGGTGTTGTACTTACGCCAGTTGGAAGCAAAGGCAATGGCCAGCGTCAGAAGCGCGAAGCGCTTGTGCTTGTCCTCTGAGTAAATCAGGAGGCGAGTTCCCAGCTGGCAAACGTTAGTTCTCGCGCAGGATTCGCTTGGGTGAAACAGAACGTACGACGAAGCCCCAGAAGATCAATATACCGAAAGACACCATGGGACCGCGGCGGCCGATTTTGTCGCTGGAGCCAGTTAGAAGGTTCTGCAAATCAGTAGACGAAACAGAAAAAACGTACGAAACGAAGCCCCAGGTGACGTTTGTCACCAGCAGAACCCAAGCGCCAATGGAAACCATGGCGTTGGCCTTGAGGCGGTCATAGCCCATGGAGGTGGCCAGCGTGGGTGCATATGACATGAGCACAGACGAAGGCGCCAGGCAACCGATGGTTAAAAGAATATGAGGGATGAGTCGCCAGTTTGTGAACTGAAGAGGATTAGATTGACACCCATATTCATCTCGGCCAGGAAAGAATGCGTACCACTCTCTTGAGCTCTGCTTTTGTGACATGGCTTTTGGCATGGGCCTTGGACGGATCGTCGAGAATAACTCGTCGGGACAAAATGTACGCCTCTCGCTGGCTGAAGTAGCTGAAGCCAAGCAGAGAAGTGGGGTTGTTGACAGACCGGGGGAAGAGGGTGAGAAAGATAATGCCGACAAGCACAGTAAATATGCCTTCCAGCTATGCCAATGTCAGCACTACATTCAATCCAAGAATGCTTGCTCTATTTAGATGGACGCACCAGAAATAGCCATTGCCAGCCCGACAAGCCGCAGATGCCGCGCATATGTAGTCTGATGATCAGCAACTTGTACCGACGCATGGCGAGGCTTGCCTGACTTACATTCCATAGGCGATCAGGCCCGTGGCAGCTGCTGCTAGCATGTTGCCGAAGAAGAAGAAGGAAAATCTCTTGGATGTCTCGTCCCGCTTGTACCACCGCGTGATCGTGTACAGGCCGGCTGGGATGAACCCGGCCTCACACAGTCTGGTTGCTGCTTAGTCAAGGTGTCAGGCAGCTGGTGTCATGCCACTTACCCAAGAAGCAATCTCGTGGCGAGAAAGGGTCCGAGGCCGTGACCCTTTTGAAAGGCCTGGAAGGTAGCAACAAAGCCCCATGCGATGATCTGCGAGCCGATCCAGATGGACGGCCCAACCCGGTAGAGAACCAGATTGCTGGGAACCTATGTGTGTTAGTGCGGTATCCGGAAGAGTTGGAACTGCAGCCAATCGCACCTCGAGGATAACAATTCCGGCAGAGAGAAGCTGCTGGCCGACGTTGAACTGGAACTGTGTGATGCCGACCTCTTTGAAAAACTTGTCCGTCAAGGCATTTCCACTGATGCAGTTAGCAGGTGCGCACGTCTGATGCCGCCTGGATGTGTCTCACATGTTTCCTCTGTCGAGCTGAAGGGCAAAAAAGGAAAGCATCAAGAACGGCATGACAACGAAGAAATCCAGCCTGCAAACAAACGCCGAGTCAGCACGCCCCACCGAGATCCGCATATCATGGCAGCTCACTTCCGAACGAGGGCCTTCTCCTCCGCCTCCGACCAGTCGCATTCAGACTCGTAGGCCACATCACTGCTACTTTCGTGCGGCTCCGACTCGATGTGCGGGCCGACGGCCTTCTCGTGGAGAAACGACATGTGTGCTGGGGACGCTGCAAGAAACCCGCAGACGCCGATCAAAGCAAGTTGAGAAAAATGGACAAAGTAGGTAAACTACAGTCAACAGAAACAAAATACTACAATAAAAAGGATTTAATGGCCAAGCCGCGTATACTTGTATTCTGGTAAGTCCCGGCTGTCTGGGTCTTGGACTCCGCATATGGGTCCCTGTCATGCACAAGAACAGGCCAGAGCCGGCTACCCAACCAGCTGGGAGCATCGAGACAGGCGGGTTATCTATCTTTCCCAGACGGAGATCCGACCCCTGCCAATTCTGTTGAGCACTAGGCCGGATCTCGGACACCACGGCTGAGAAATCTGCTGTTTTCTGCTACGTTTTCTGTCAAATTTTCAGTACTATTTCAGTTGCGTTTTGCCTCTGGAGTCAATGGTGGTTTTTGAGCTCCATTGTCGCATTGATGCCATCGCCAGCGATTTCGCGTGACCGATTACGAACTGAAATACTGACATGCTATTGGCCAGACTGTGCAGATCCACATTCAACATCTTGGCACCAAACAACACGGCTTGAACGCGGTTTGCAGAGCTCGACTCATCACGCTACAAGAATAGTACGAACAATAATGAACAAAGGTATAAATTATGCAGTTTGGTCCTTGTTCGAGGAAGTTGAAATCGCCAGACGAGGCAGACTGAAGCCTGACGACGTCTCCCACTCTTTTTCTGTAGCTGGGCGATTTGGAATCAAAGCTTCCCCAGGCTAAGAAATTGTGCATTTAAGCGTCCTCTCACGCCATTGCCACATATCCGGCGCCCCAAGAAACGGATCGACTGCCAAACCAATTTCTTGTGCCGTATATCCATTGTGTTATCGGATAGGATGAAGGACATGTCGTGCTGCAACGCACTCATCACGACAGCCCGTTGCGCTATTCTCGTCAAAGCCACGTGGAAATCCGGGCTAGAACTTCACGCTCTAGGCGGCCATGACATGCAGAAATCGAAACCGGCTGACGGACGGACAAGTCAGGTATGATGTGCCCACAGAGCGCCCATTTGCAAGCCGAGAATGCGTCTTCGGTCCCGCATATCCGCTGCTATACCACGGAACACACCAGCCGACCGTCGGCGTTGGGAAGACCTGAGCAAAAAACGCCTCCCTCTCCCCTCCCCCACTTGGCGATATATATTTGATATCATGCAATGGGTTTTGTCCACATTATTTTATCAGTCTGCATACCCGTTTTTTGCGTACCTGAAACCCCGTTCTTGAGCCGAATAGCCCCCATCCTTTCTTCAGACTGATTTCCTTTTGATTCCCTCCTGCACACAATGGCGCACCTCGAGGCCCGCAAGCACATCTCGCCCGACTCGGGCTTCCCCACTGTCATCCACCCGTCTTTCAACCCCAAAATCCAGGCATGGACGCCGCCAGAGCCACTCCGCAAGGAGATCACGCCCGAGAAGGACCGTGCGAGCTTTGCCGATCCGGAAAAGAAGGCGCTGCTGTCACTGGCCAAAGCGTCTGACCTCACAGAGTCGCTGGGCACGGTGCTGGAGAACGTGCAGCTGTCGCAGCTGACGCCACAGCAGCTGGATGAGCTGGCGCTGCTGGTGACGGAGCGCGGCGTGGTCTTCTTCCGGGACCAGGACCTGACGACCGAGGGCCAGGTCAAGTTGTTTGAGCACTATGGCATTCTGGACCGGCACCCGGCGCAAAAGGACGTGCGCCACGTGGTGATCCGGGGCAGCCGCGAGGACCACCGGGAAATCTCCAAGTACACGCCGTGGGGGTCGGCGGAGTGGCACGCCGACACGTCGTTTGAGATCAACCCGCCGTCGTACTCGATGCTGCGCATGGAGGAGCACCCCGAGGTGGGCGGCGACACGGCGTGGGTGTCGCAGTACGGGCTGTACGACGAGCTGAGCGAGTCCATGAAGAAGTTTGTCGACGGCCTGCACGCCGTGCACACCTCCCGCCTGCAGTACGACACCATCCTCGACCTCTGGGGCACGGGGCCCAACCGGCCGCCCATCGACTCGCACCACCCAGCCGTGCGCACCCACCCGGTCACCGGCCTCAAGGCCCTCAACATCAACCTGGGCTTTGTAACCGACTTTGCCGAGCTCAAGAAGCCCGAGAGCGACCACCTGCTCAACTTCTTCAAGGAGCACATCCACGCCGCCGACGACCACGCCGTGCGCTGGAAATGGGCCGTCGGCAGTGTCGCCATATGGGACAACCGCTGCACCATCCACCGGGTCATTCCGGGCCGCTACGAGTCCAACCGGCGCGGCATCCGGACAACCGTGTTTGGCGAGAAGCGTAAGTTCTAGCCCATCCCGAGCAGACACAACAAGCTAACCTCTCAGCGTACTTTGACCCCAAGAGCGAGAGCCGCAAGGAGCGTGAGGAGCGGTTGCACGGCCAGTTTGTGGCGCCGCATGTGGCCCGGATCATCGATACCAAGGTGGAGAAGCCGCAGGTGCTGGAGAAGGAAAATGTCGTCAACACGCCGGCGTAGACTGCTTTGCCTTGGTGCAGAAGAAACAGAATTCATGCAGCTTCCACATAGGCACAGTAGACCCGAATTGAAGTCATGTTTTAACGACCCCTTGGAATAGAATTCTCACATCACCACCTAATTGGCGGGATTGGTCACTCCACTTTTCTAGGCATAAACCTGACAAAATGACTCTTTGCATCCCAGGCTTTGGGCCGCAACATACTCCCTCATACCACGTTGAAAATCATACCGCGACAGCAAGATAGAAAGAAAAGAGATGTCTGACCAATCTGTATACGGCCCGGCCCAGAGGCACGGCAACTGGGAGTACTGCGAAGCAAAGGACAGGACTAACTGGAAGCGCAAGGTCAAGGCAGACGGAACGCGCACCGCATGGGAGCCAGTCTCGCCTCCGTTGGCGCCCGAGCCGTCTCCTCTGCTTCTTATTCTAGTCCGGGAAAGCCAAGCCGAGGGCGAGCCGAAGCACTGGTCGCTGTTTGTGGGAAGGGAGGGACAGCCCGGCTCCGTCTACCAGGTCACGGGCGATGCAACGTTCATGGAGCGCGTCTTTGACCAAAACAAGAACATTCTCGACTTGGAGAGCTACCACAGCTCATACGTCATGTGTCAGCTTGGCGAGGGTGGCGAGGCTTTGGTGCGGGACTGTGCCGAACAGGAAACTCCTCCGCGGGCCGAGACCAGGGCTTTGGTGACGGAAAACTGTCAGGGATGGTCCGTTCGGGTTCTGAAGCGTCTTCAGCAGGCAGGTATTGTCGGCGAGGAAGCAGTCACACTCGCAAAAGGGCTGCAGGAGCCAGTTTAGATTGGGATAGGTCACGTGTTTCGGCCTGCTTCCCGGGCAAGCATTATCCTAATGTGTTTTTGACGACAGTATAGCTATTATATGTTTTCTATTCCGGAGTCTTGTTGACTTACAACATGAAATAAGCGAGGTCCCACTCTGTCAACTGGCAGACGACACAAAGAGCTGTGGTCTGATTAATAACAGCCACGCCCCACCAAGACTTTGAAACGAGGCTTGGTGATACAAGCAAACCTAGTTGAAATACGGCTAGACGAGACGTTGGCACTACAGGTCTAGCCTTTCCAGTCTTGAATCTCAGCCTCATCGCAGATGCCGTCGTGTTGAATCATATACACATGTCTACAGTAGATGTGGGTTGATTTTAACCGGTTAACGAATGACCGGACTTTGGTGGGGAAATAGCCGACAGAATCAATTAACCCACCAATGGCCGTGTTCTCTGACGCAGAGTGACAGAGAAGCAGGAAATGGACAAAAGCCGCCGATGTAAGGCCGTCAGCCGAACGGCTTTTGTAGCTTGTTTGGATGTGGAACAAGTTTAAAGGGCGACGGAGGCTTGCTGTTGGTGGCAGTCCCCGCATCCCCACAACCAAAGATACCGGATGACGGAGCATATTCCGGGGTCAGACTAGCTCGTTACGGGGCAGGTGGGCAATCCATACCGGGGGAACGGGGTATGTTTCGGGGGAGACAGATGCTCACAGCCGAGGATGTGACGGCGCGATGTCCCCAAAGGTGGTTATTACACGGATGCTTCAAGCTGCTCTTGAGAAATTCGGCACAAGTCGAAAAAAAGGGTTAGCGATCGCCGCGCACCCGGGACTCGTACGAGATTCTCCAGACCAGATAGCGCTGTGGCCGATGCATGTGGGGTTTCTCCAGTGGCGAGGCCGGGTAACGTTTCAACAATGACAGCTCACGAGCAAGTTGATTATGGTAAGACCCCGCGGGTCGGGTGACGGGTGAGATGCCCGTTGAATTATTGATAAAGAGCTGCCCGCCCAGGCCAGCGACATACTGGTGGTTTTCCGCTCGTGCTCTTTTGGGTGTGAATTTTCTCCTTTTTCTTTTTTTCTTTTCCCAGCATCGTCACCATGGCCGTCAAACTCCCCAAGATCTACAACACGTACTTTGTGGCGTTCATCGCCACGGTCGGTGGCATGCTGTTCGGCTTCGACATCTCGAGCATGTCGGCCATCATCGGCACGAAGCAGTACAATGCGTACTTTGACACGCCGGCCGGCGTCAAGCAGGGCGCCATCGGCTCGGCTCTGGCGGCCGGGTCGGTGATCGGCTCCATCATTGCGGGTCCCATCTCGGACAAGATCGGCCGGCGCGACTCCATCATGTTTGCCTGCTTGTGGTGGCTCGTGGGCACGGCCGTGCAGACGGCCACCAACGGGGTGGGCTCACTGATTGCCGGGCGCATCCTCAACGGCGTGTGCGTGGGCATCACCAGCTCGCAGGTGCCGGTCTACCTGGCCGAGATCTCGCGCAAGGAGAAGCGGGGGGCCATTATTGTGATTCAACAGCTGGCGATTGGTGAGTGGGAGAAGGAAAAAGACAGAAAGAGAGAGAAAGAGAGAGAGAGAGAGAGACTGACCATCAGAATGGGGTATCCTCATCATGTACTTTATCGGCTACGGCTGCCAGTTCATCCGCGGCCCGGCCTCGTTTCGCACGGCTTGGAGCATCCAGTTTGTGCCTTGCGTTTTCCTCATGATCGGCCTGCCGTTCCTGCCACGGTCACCGCGCTGGCTGGCCAAGGTGGACCGGGTGGAGGAGGCCATCCAGACGCTGGCCAACATCCAGACGGGCGGCAACATTGACGACCCGCTGGTGACGGCGGAGTGGGCCGAGATCACGACGACGCTGGCGGCCGAGCGCCAGGCGCCTGCCGGCTGGCGCAAGTTTGTGGTCAACGGCATGTGGAAGCGGACGCTGGCTGGCTTCACCGTGCAGATGTGGCAGCAGAACTCGGGCGCCAACGTGATGACCTACGTGAGTGTCCTCCTTTTGGGGGTTGTTTGACATGTGCTAACCGAGCAGTATGTCGTCTACATTTTCATGATGGCCGGCCTCACCGGCAACGTCAACCTGCTCGCGTCCGGCGTCCAGTACGCCCTCTTCATCATCTTCACAACCATCATGTTCTTCTACATCGACAAGGTCGGCCGCCGCACCCTGCTCATCTATGGCGCGCTGGCCATGGCCGCCTGCCACTTTGTCGTCGGCGGCATTCTCTCGGCGGGCAAAGACGTGCCGGGTGGCGTGGGCGGAAACCCCAATGTAGGACAGAAACGCTTGATGCACTCGTGTGCTTCCATGCTGACAACGCAATCAGGTCCTCATCGAAGTCTCCGGCGCCAAGGCCAACACCGTCATCGCCTTCTCGTACCTGCTCATCATCATCTACGCGCTGACGCTCGCCCCCGTTGCCTGGGTGTACGCCGCCGAGGTGTGGTCGCTCGAGACGCGGGCCACCGGCATGGGCATCTCGGCGCTGGGCAACTGGTTGTTCAACTTTGCCCTGGGCCTGTACATCCCGCCGGGGTTCCAGAACATCAAATGGGGCATGTTTATCGTCTTTGGCGCTATGTGTATTCTGGGCGCCATCCAATTGTAAGTCCACTTCCCTCGTGTTCGATCCCGGCCGCACGCTCACGCCACAGCTACTTTACCTATCCTGAGACGTGCAACAAGACGCTGGAGGAGATCGAGGAAATGTTTGGACGTAAGTTTGCATCTGCCGTGGACTGCTTTTGTACATGTACTGACACGCACAGCCAACGGCCCCAAGCCCTGGCACACGCATCCGGGCGGCTCGCGCCTGGACGAGCTGATCCACGAAGCGGAGGAAAAGAAGACTACGGCTCACGTCGAAGTGCCCGGGAAAACGGAGGCATAACTAATTTGGCCAATACGCTTATTAAGTGGGCTGATGTTGATCCTTATCTCCCCGTTAGACAGCCGAGACAGCAATACGAGTAGTGCAATGGAAACAAATTATTCAACCACAATTGCCCTCGGTAACCTGAACAAGTTCTCTCTGCGAGATCTAACAGCCCTGTGCCAATAGTCTGCAAGATGGCTATTGCTGTCTCTTGCAGCAGAGAAGACCAAAATGGTATAGAGAGCGCGAGATCAGTCATGCCGAAATTGAAAATGCGACTTTGGCAGCTGTGGCGCAGGCTTGCTTTTGCTTTTTTCCCCTTTCAGCGGCGCCAGGCCCGTGCTGGCACAGTCATTTGCGGCTAGGGAGGGCGAGCCCCAGCGGTGATTGGCGGTATTTGGGGCGACCGTCAGGGGCACCCGTCCGCTAGCTTCTGGGTCTAATGCTTCAGAATAAGCGTCCGTCAGCTGCGGCAGACAAATGTGAACAAGACAACTCGGGGGGGTGACAATGCGCGTGGAGACAACCGTGTTGTGCCTCTGGTCCCATTTTATGAGATGACCCAAGAAGGCAAGACGCGGGACGCCAGATGAGCTGGGCTTCTGTGGGTGTCAGTCTTACGATGGCGAGGGCGTCCTTAAAGCGATCCTTTCCTCTTTTCCTCTGTCTTTCTGGTCAATGGTTGCGCTTTGCACGAACGAACTCTAATTAGAAGGAAGCAATTCCTTCGTCCGCTCTTTGATTTCTTTTGTTCGCTATCCACTGCAACGCATCCATACCGCTCGTTATTTCCAAGATGCACAGTCGCTCCTTTCTGTCGATCTTGGTCCTTGTGGGCTCGTGGGGGGCAGCTCTCGCCCACGGCCAGAGCAAGGACCCAGTCGTGGTTTGGGTGACGCGGACGACCACCATCTGCCCGTCGCCCCCGCCTCCGCCGTCCTGCTTCGAGAGGGGGACGCTGTCCACAGTGTCTACCGGCCACAATAGCCATACCGTCTCTGGGACTGGCATCTCGTCTTATTCGTATACGTCATCTGGCAGTTTTGTCACGGTTTCCGCCAGCTCGCACAGTTATGCAAACTCCACCTGGACCGTTCCGCATTCCAGTGCGTCCTCGCCAATCTTGTCTGTGCCGTCCAGTGGCCCGTCTTCCAGTCGGCCGCCTTTTGGCTCGAATTCCAGTGTGGCCGTATCAAGCTCGTCTGTTCCGACATCCACCTATCTGTCAAGCTCAACACTGAGCGTATCGGTCCCTCCGAGTTCCAGCTTGGCACCCAGCTGGTCTCCATTCCCAACCAACTCTTCTGCCAGTTCTACCAGCTCTGCCAGCTCGGCATCCAGTTGGTCTGCACTCCCAACCAACTCTTCTATCAGCTCGAGCTTTTCCAGCCTGCCGACGTCGTTCAGCACGGTCATTTCCAGCTCGTCTCGCTTGTCAGTCTCGAGCGCATTGTCTACGTCCAATTCAAGCAGCTCCACAATCGCCAGCTCCAGCTCCAGCTCTACAGCCACAAGCTCTACTATCTCCAGCACCCCCTCGTCAACATGTGGCAGCTTCTTCTTGGAGAAACTAAAGCACCAAGGCGTGGCGCCCTACGCCGGCAGCGACTACATCGTGTTCCGCAACGTGCAGGACTTTGGCGCCAAGGGCGACGGAGTGACGGACGACACGGCGGCGATCAACCGGGCGATTTCAGCAACGTCGAACGGCAAGAATAGCAGCGATCAGCGCTGCGGCCCGAACAACTGCCAGTCGACGACAACGCAGCCAGCGGTGGTGTACTTCCCGGCGGGGACGTACGTGGTGTCGGCGCCGATCATTGACTTTTACCTGACGCAGCTGATCGGCGACCCGTTGTGCGTGCCGGTGATCAAGGCGGCGGCAGACTTCCAGGGCATCGGGTCGCAGCCGTACTCGGTGGTGGACGGCGACCTGCAGCACAAGTGGCAACCGGTCAACGTGTTCTGGCGGCAGATCCGCAACTTTGTGATTGACACGACGGCGGTGCCGGCGAGCGTGCAGCTGGCGGGCATCCACTGGGCGACGGGCCAGGCCACGTCGCTGCAGAACATTGTCTTCCGGCTCAGCAGCGCCAACGGGACGCAGCACCAGGGGGTGTACTCGGAGGAGGGCTCGGGTGGCTTCCTGACGGACCTGGTCTTCTACGGCGGCCAGTACGGGCTCAACTTTGGCAACCAGCAATACACGATGCGCAATCTGACCTTTTTCGGCTGCCAGACGGCCGTGCGGCAGCTCTGGAACTGGTCGTGGTTGTACAAGGGCGTGCACGTGCACGACTGCGCCGTCGGCCTCGATCTCACGGCTGGCGCCCCGGACGCGTCCAACGTGGACGTTGTCGTCGTCGTCGACAGCGACTTTACCAACGTTACCACCGCCGTCAAGATCGGTCGCGTCGATGGCGTGAAGCCGGGCGGTGCCGGCCAGCTCATCCTCGAGAATGTCGACTTTTCCGAGGTCGGCACCGCCGTCAAGGATGTCAGCGGCCACGTGGTGCTCGCCGGGTCGACGTCCTCCGTCGACCTCTACGGCGTGGGCGCCGGCTACGAGGGCCAGACGCCCATCAACTTTACCGGCAGCGTAGGCCACCTGCAGTCCGCCCGTCCGGCCGGCCTCGTCGATGGCCGCGGCCGCTTCTACGAGCGGTCGAAGCCGCAGTACGCAGACCTGCCGGTCTCGGCTTTTGTCAGCGCGCGCGATGCCGGCGCCGCCGGCGACGGCACGACGGACGACACGGTGGCCCTCCAGGTGGCCATCCTGGAGACGGTGGCCGCGGGCCAAGTGCTCTTCATCGACCACGGCATCTACGTCGTCACCGACACGCTCATCGTCCCCCCCGGGGCCCGCATCGTCGGCGAGGGCCTGCCAGTGATCCTGTCATCGGGCCCGGCCTTTGATGACGTGGATGCCCCCCGGGCGGTCCTCCAGATCGGCGTGCCGGGCAGCGTGGGCACGGCCGAGCTCAGCGACCTGGTGGTATCGACGCGGGGGGCCCAGGCCGGGGCCATTCTCATCCAGTGGCACCTGTCGGGCCCCGAGGGGCTGCCGCCGACGGCCTCAGGTCTCTGGGACGTGCACACGCGCGTGGGCGGGTTTGCCGGGTCGCAGCAGCAGCTGGCCGACTGCCCGCTGCAGAACGGAACGCACGTGACGGCGGAGACGATCCCCCCGCAGTGCATTGCCGCGTTTGCCAGCCTGCACGTCAGCGCGAGCGCGTCGCGGGCCTACTTTGAAAACGTGTGGCTCTGGGTGGCCGACCACGACATTGAGGACGCGACCCTGAGGCAGATCAGCGTCTACGCCGGCCGCGGCGCCCTGCTCGAGGGCCGCGACCTGCTGCTGTACGGCACCGCCGCCGAGCACCACGTGCTGTACCAGTACCACGTCCACGGCGCCCAGGACGTCGTCCTCGGCCTCATCCAGACCGAGACCGCCTACTACCAGCCCAACCCCGACGCCACCGTGCCCTTCTACCCTGACCCCGGCTACAGCGACCCGTCGTTCGGCACCGGCGACCTCGGCTGGGGCGCCCTCTACACCGGCGGGGCCACGGGCATCCACGTCTACGGCGCCGGCCACTACAGCTTCTTCCGCGACAACGACAAGGCCTGCGAGCAGTACGCCTGCCAGACCAGCATCGTGCGCGTCGAGGCCCCGGCCCAGGTCACCATCTTTGGCCTCGCCACCACGGGCGCCACGTACATGCTCAACGAGGACGGCGTCGTCTTTGCTCCTGCCAACGAGACGCGCAACAATGGTAACTTTGTGGGAGTGGTGGGTGTTTATGCCAGCTAGGCACTTAATATGTATATCTTCAATAATAAAATCTTACCTATCGCTTCTCAATACTCTGGTTATTACTCGTTGAAATGTTGAAGGCCGTCTGGTCTGATGAATAAAGGAGATTGTATCGGCCGTCAGACGTGGTCTCTGGTTCTACGTGCTGACGCCAAGAGTCTGTACCATTCAGCCTTATGGCGCTAACCCGTTTTGGAAGCATTCCACGATGTGCATCGAAGCCTCAGCTCTGCGCTGTACAGGCCTATTTGATAAGCCCCGGCAATACTAAGCAGTGCGTATTTTTAGTCCCGCTCTGGCAATGTTGTTCTCCAATCGGAGTGGGCGACTGCACATCGGCCGCGTTCCGCCGTGCTTCGGTAATGATGGCAAGTGCTGCGCCGGTCTGGCTAATATTAAAATATTTTGACGATGTTATGCTCCAGCCATCTTCATGTGGAATCATCAGTCGGCGACATGGATGAACCTGACGTGAGAATCCTTCTGCAGGCGACGAGGAGATGAGGTCAAGATGAAAAGGTCTCTTGATGGGTATATAAACCGGAGAGCGACGTCGACTGTTTTTCTTCATCCTCATCAATCTTCTCATCCTTCTGTCCTCATCTATCTTCTATCTTCTCCAGCACTCCGTCTACAATGTTCTCTATAGTCCTCTTCCTCGCCTCCGCCGGCTGCGCCCTCGCCGGGTCTCTGCAGCCCAGGGCCCCCGCTGAAGTGCTGCCGCACACGCAAAAGTACTACCCGCCTGGGGCTGACTGCTGGGAGTACCGCGTGCCCGTCACGATCGACACCAAGGTCACCACGTTCAACTTTCCCTCGTGGACCGACGATCTGGCTCTGCAGGACTTTTTGACGGCAGTGACGACGCGTCCCTCGGCCAACTTCCCCAGCGTCGTGACCGGCACCGCGAACCTGACGGCCACGCACACGCTGGCGGCCTCCTTCTGCACGCCCAAAGACAAGGACAAGCGCAAGAGCACCATCATCCTGGCCACACACGGCATCGGCCAGCCGCGGACGCACTGGAACTCGGCGTACGAGCCCGACAAGTACAACTTTGTGCAGCACGCCATCGCCCAGGGCTACTCGGTGTGGTTCTACGACCGCCTGGGACTGGGCGAGTCTGACAAGTCAGTCTGGAACAAAACGAGCCATCAGGTGCAAGACTAACGACACAGGGTCTCCGGGTTCACCAACCAGCTGCGCGTGCACAAGGCCATCCTGGTGGAGCTGTCCAAGATTGTCAGAGCGGGCGAGTACAATGGCGATTTTGGCCGGCCCGACAAGCTGGCCGTCATGGGCTTCTCCTTTGGCTCGTACATCACCCACTTTGCCGTCGCCGAGAACCCTGACATTGCCGACGCCGCCATCCTCACGGCCATCAACTACAACACCAGCGCGCTCAACGTCAACGGCCTGGTGCGCTCCTTTGTGCCGCGCATCGCCTCGCTGCAGTCGCCCCGTCGCTTCGGCGAGCTGGACCCGGGCTACCTGACCTGGGTGGACGTCATTGCCCAGATCAACACGTGAGTCTCTGCACGCGACAACGGCAGTTGCTGACTTACAGGTACTTTAAATACCCCAACTACGACGTGCCCACGACGTCTTACTGCGAGGAGAACAAGGAGCCGTTTGCCATTGGCGAGTTCCTGACCATTACGGACGGCGAGTTTGACGCCAGCGGCTTCAAGGGGGCTGCTTTGGTGAGTGAAAAAATTAATAAGAGAAAGAAAGAAGAGACTGACCCCTAGGCCATCACCGGCGAGACCGACTACATCATCTGCGACGGCTACTGCCCCGGCGTCTTTGAGGAACCGGCTCGCACCATCTGGAAGAACGCCAAGTTCACGCCGTATCTGCACCCGGGCGCCAGCCACAACATCAACTTTCATTTCAACGCCACCGGTGCCTACAGCGTCATCACTGACTTTCTCAGTGCCAATGGGCTGTAGAGGGAACAGGAGTGTGGAGAGCTGCCGTCTTTCGGTGTCCGTTCGTTATTTCGTTTCTGTTGTGACTCGTCACGTTTATTCTTCATAGTCTTTTTCAATATTCATCTATGATTCATTCCGCCGCACTATCCAATGTGTAGAAAGATGGCCGACTCTTTACCTCCAATCAGATCAAATGTGTCATCGGCGGACGTTCCGCCGTTTTCCCCATTCCCTTTCCGCCGCATAAGCAACGCCTTGGCGTCAGCACAGGTATCTTTGTATCATTGGCCTGTTAGGGCTGAGTGGCGTGGATACCGTTTGCTATTAAAGCAGCCCTTCCGGCCCCAATCTTGTACTGCTAGCACCCATTCGGAGGCATTGAGCGAACTGCATTCGATTGTCCACAATGGTCGGCGTGCCTGGCCGCAGCAAAGGCTGCCATACCTGCCGGCGCCGTCGTATCAAATGCGGTAAGACCAGCTGAAAGACAGGCGGGTGAGACAGTGCTGACAACTCAGACGAGACCAAACCTGCCTGCCACCGCTGCACCCGCGCTGGCTTCTCGTGCCAGGGCTACGAGCGTCCACGTCTCTGGCGTCACACCTCGGCCGGGACCTATCCCGAGAGAGCCGACACCGACACCGACACTTCGCCGCCGCCGGAGCTCAGCCTCGTCGGTTTCCGGCCCGACTTTTACTGGTCGGCTCTGTTCGCCAATTTTGTGTGGCGGGCTTTCGGCGGGCCATGGCTGGAGCAGGCCGTGGCCGGACAGCTGGGCGAGCTGCCGCTGCGGGCGGCGCAAGCCCTGGCCCAATCGCACTTTGGCCGCCTGCACATGGCGGCCGACATTGAGCAGAGCGGCATGGAGGCCTACGGCCAGTGCCTCGTCCAGCTGGCAGCTGACCTGGGCCAGACACCAGTCTATGGCGGACGGCACCTGCTGATTCCCATTCTTGTAGTGCTCCTGCAGGCGGTAAGTCGTTCTCAGTAGTCATACTCCGTCCGCTGACCGCCAGTCCACCCAGGCCGACCGCGAAGGCTCAGCGACGCACCTCAAAGGCATCGCGCGGCTGCTGCACCTCTGTGGCCCCGAAGCCTTTCAGGAGGAGCCGTACCTCAGCGCCTACGACGCAGCCCGAGCCACACTAGTAAGTAAAACTCTCTCTGTCGTGTCCGACTGGCAGCTCACCATCAGACCACAGCCAGCCTCGTGAGTCGACAGCGCCTCTTCCTCGAGGACGAGCGCTGGTGCACGGTTCCCTGGGCCCGGAACCCAGCCGCCAAGTCGCCCCAGAGCCAGCTGCTCGACATCCTCATTGCCGTTCCGGGCCTCCTCGAAGACCGGGCTGCCTGGGGCGGCGATGCGCTTGCGCGCGCCTTCATGCTGGAGCGCGCGCTGCGGCAGCTCGTGGTGCTCTTCCGCTGGCGCTGGCGCTGGCAGGCCACGACGGGCTTCAGCGTCTCCATCGACGGCCAGGGAGCGGCAGACGAGGGGCATCTGCTTCTGCGCTTCCCGTACTTTGACGCTGCCATTGAGCTCATGCTCTACAACGTCGTCCTCATGTGGCTGCTGGCCCTCCTGGCCAGCCTGGATCCAGAGCGCCTGCCCCGATATGTGGCCAAGAGCGCAGAGGAAGCCGCTACTCACAAAGGCACTGCGGTCTCCCCCCTGGCTCTGCCCGGTGCGACTGTCGACGTCCATGCCGCCGCCATCGAGACCTGCCGTGCCTTTGCCTGGGTCAGCCGCCACCACAGCTGGCGCACCGCGCCTGTCTTCATGTACCTCTTCCCCATGGGCGTCGCCACCAGCGTGCTCGGCGCCACTGACCTTGACGGCCTGGCCTGGGCGCGGCGGCTGCTCGCTGCCAGTCCGGTCACAGCCGGCTACGGCGACGGGCCCGGCGAGGCGAGCGTGGCCGGCTTTGGCTTTTACATGACGCCCGAGTGTCTGCACCCGGGCGTCGTCCACGCGGCGGCCACCCTGTTCTCGGTGCAGGAGATGGTGCAGCTGCAGTGAATTTTCTGTTTGTTCCTAGTTATTAGTTACGTGGGAAGTGAACCTGGAGTTGGCAAGAAACGAAATTGAACTTGGAAGTTGTTCAAATTTTTGACCTGTAAAAGGTGTTGGGGGAGTAGACCAAATTTATGTTTTTTTTCACAAGTCCCACAAGGCATACTCGTACTCATACTCAAACTCGGCAATTCTGCACGATCAAGCCCTTATCCCATTAACATACATTAAGTGCCTACGGGGGACCGTACCAAAAGAAACGCCTCATCGCTTTTATTTAAAACTGACAATATACAGTAATAATAATCTGGTCGAACCATTAAGAAAAGCGGTGAGCCGTTTCTTTTGGTATGGACCTCCGTACAAGGCGTTCTTGGGGCGTTCAAAAGCGGCTGGCCTAGATTTACCGACCTTGAATACGACGACAAATCGGCAGGGCGGTGCCACCTCTCCAGTCCGATTGGCGAGAAAACCCCACTGCGGCAGAGCATATGACTAGGCTTTTTTCCCTTGCGGAGTTCATCTTGATCAAAAGGGAACCCTCGGTGGCCCGCCCCCCCTTCCCGTCTGCTTCTCTGTCTTCTCCCGGCTCCGGCTTAAAACGAGGCAAGGAAAACACGACAGCATCGCCGACACCCTTACCTTGAGCAACAGCAAACATGGACGACAAAGACGACGGTTGGTTCTTCTCCGAGCCCTTTCTGAGCGACGACGATGCTCTTCTCGACGAGGAGCTGTCGGGTTCCGACATCCAAGATGAGATTGTCACGTACGACTCTTCGCTGCCGCCCGAGCAGGCCTCGGAGCCCGCTGAAAAAAAGGCTAGAATAATAAAATGGGTTGTCATCGCGAAGGCCGCAACGGGAGAAAACAACCTCGCCTCGATTGAAAGCCCACAGGGGTCGGACGAGAAGCAAGACGTACCCGATGCCAGTTGGGATGCAGGCGTGGCAGTGCCGGAAATATCAGTTGGCGAATATCGTGTCTGCAGTTCCCAAGTCGCAGACCACATCTTCCCGTTTGAAGACGCCAGCACGTCAGGTCTTGAATCAGGCATTACGCATTGCGACTGGCTGGAATACGGGCCAGAGGAGGTGGGCTACGGTTTCATGAGCAGGAACAGAGCGGAAGAGCGGAAGCAGTCCACCGAGCCGGCGGAGGCCACCCACCGCGAGCACGTGCTGGGCTGGGACGCCAACCGACGGCGGCCGGGCGTCAAAGGCCGGCTGCTGGAGGTGGTGCACGGCTGTGCCGACAACGATCCGATCAAGCCGCGCACGCTGGTCGTGTTCGAGTGGCGGCTGATCCCAGGTGCCTTTGGCGACCGCATCAAGAACGTGCGCATCTTGGCGGCATTCCAGGACGTCGAGACGGGCGACGACCACGTAGATCCCGTGCCTATCCGCTGGGCGCCGGACAAGCCGATCCACAGCCACTTCTCGACCATGGCGGTCACGACGACGCAGGCGCAGGAGCTCAGCGTGCAGGCGGGCTACAGCCCGTTCGCAACAGCCAACGGAAAGCTGGGTCGCGAGACGGCACGCGTGCTGGAGTGCCTCGACGCGCGCAGCATCGTGGGCGTCGAGCAGACGTACCAGAAGCCGCCAGACGACCACACACCTAACGCAGTGCAGTGGTTCCTGACCGAGAACGCAACCCTGCGCAGCGGTGTGCAGTACGACGTGCGTACGGCCGTGCTGCTGAAGAGGCGGCTGGAGCCGTGGCCGGCACAGCGATCAGAGCCGCTCGGGTCCGGGTCGTCGAATGGCTCCCCGGTCTGCCAGTCTCGGCCGTTCACACTGACGGTCAAGGCGGAAGCCAACCTGACACGCAGTAAAGAGCTGGCCAAGAAGACGCTGCTCAAGGTGATGCGCCTGGTGTCGCCGCTGTCGTCACATGGCGATGAGCGTGAGAAGCATGCCGGCTGCACAGCCTTTGATCCGGCCGTCGAGCCCGGCTCGAGCACGCTGGGTGAGGATGACGACAACGTGGCCGCCCGCCCGACGCGGCGCGACTGGCGCAACCTGCAAGCGGTCGATCTGGACAGTATCCTCGTCAAGGACTGGGAGCCAGCGAAGGTCATGGAGCAGATGCGCGTGGGTTCGGCGGGCTCGGCGCCATCGTACCGCACGTTGGTCTCACCAACCACCAGTCAGATGCCTCCAGTACAGATCTCGGTGCAGTCTGGGACGTAGTCATGGATCCAGCGGAGGTGATATCAGCCAGCAAGACTCTCTGTCAGGATGGTTTATTGCTTCATCTAGAGTCGAACGACATTAGCATTTGTCTTTGATTACCAGGAATAAATAGACCATCTGGGGGTTATCGGTCTCTGTCGAAATGGGCACGGTATACCAAAGATAGCAAGTGTTGTAGAGCGTGTTACGGCCAGGCATTTCACTAACAGCATTTGCGGCTGGATTCTGTCGCTGTAAGCATCACTGTTTTAATGCCGATACACGCTAATGACAGCGTTGGCTAGTGTCTATGGACTGATTACGTTCAAGGCTGATGAATCTTTCACTCGTGTTCTTGCGTGCCCAGTGAAGATCCTCGGGACCTCATTTCTTGCGAGTTTAAATTCACTGGATTGGCCATCTTTATCTCTTGCTATTAATGGACAGAGAATCATTTTTACACTTAGGGAGTTGAACTGTCAACAGAAGAGCGCAATCTTCCGAAAGGCCAAACATAAACTTGTACGTCTGACAGACGGACTTGTTTCAGTTCTGCATTCTCTGATAGGAAGCCTGGTTGCTGCTCTCTTTACTATTCTCTTTTTCCAGACATGTCAACGGACCTTCCACTGGCCTCCCCATGATAATTTCAGATCCGACGGCAGCAGCTGTGCTCTCTGCATAAATTCGGCTCTGACAAGCATAAGACGTCATGTCAGACAAATGCATGGCAACATTCACACGGGTAGGTGCCAATGCCCATCCAGCCATGTGGCATCTACAACTGCTTTTGTCTAAGTGCATCGGCATCATCGCCATGTTGTCGCTCGGGCTTCCGTGCGTTCTCGCCAAGACTCTCCAACCACGGCTGACCTCGGGCATGCAGAGCACGGTGAGGTGGTGAGCGCAGAGACACCGAATTGACGCGGTCAGCGAGCCAGAGCGACGAGATCGTCCCGCGACACGTGGTGGAGGTGCACGATAGCGGGGAGATCGGGTACAAGACACGTTGCAGGAGAATACAATGCCGTGTCTGTTGGCTCTTCTGCAGAGATAGGCGCAACGAATGAGATGCAGGCACGTGGGATTGCATATGCAGGCAGCAGCAGCGGTCGGATTATCGACTGTCCGATGCAGACAGTACAGAAATGAGGGGGGGGAGACGGATCGACAGCCAGCAGCCCATCTCTCTCTCTCACGCTCTCCATCGACATCGCCCACAGCCATGGCCTCTGGTCAGACTTCCACCGGCCTCTCGCTCGACGAGACGGCCCTCGTGCAGGAGATCCAAGCCGCTCTTGCTGGGGTGTCGGATCATCCGCAGAGGTGAGCCGCGCATCTCCTTTCGTTCCGGTCTAACCCGCAAGCTGCAGCACCCTCTACGCCTACCTCGTCGCCCACCCCGGCCCGCCGCCGCCTGCCCAAGCCCGCCGCTGGAGCCGCCAGGTGGCTGCCGCCGTGGCCGACCTCCATCGGCAGGGTCAGGTGCACGGCGACCTGCGCACCGACAACCTTTTGCTCCGTGCATCGACACCGGATGCCGACGGGCTCGACCTCTACCTGGGCCCTCCCGACGCGGCCGCATCGTCTGCTCTCCCACCCGCGGCCGGCGCCTCCCTCGACCTCTTCACCCTCGGCTCCGTGCTCTACGCCATCAGCACCGGCCGCTGGCCCCATGGCACGACGGCCACCCTCCTCCTCGCGGGCCACGGCGACAAGAACGACGACGACAACACCCTCGCCGTCTACAGCGCGCGCCACCGGTTCCCTAGCGACGCCTCCTCGCTGCCTACCGGCGTCGTCATACTCAAGTGCTGGCTGCACCAGTACAGCACCGCTGACAAGGTCGTGCGCGATCTTGAGGCCCTGCCGGTGACGCGGGCGGCGAAGAAGACGGGACGTGCGGCGGACGCGCCGAAAAACAACGAGGCGATGATGTGCCGTCTTTGACCAGGGCATAGGACGATGGGACGACTAGGACACGATGCATGAAAATATCCAGAATGGGTTCGGATGAGTAGCTTGTTAAGCGTTTGACAGTGATGCGTTCTCTGCTCCTTGGTTCCTTTTCCTGGTAGATTAGCAGCCTGCAGTGATAGTTTGACAAATGGAAACGGTTCTTTCGTGGCCGAGAACTACGTCCAATGTTAAGCTTACTCGCTTCTTGTAGATCGGGTTTCATTCGATTCCTACAGAGCCCAACTTTTCCTTGGACTATGACTCGCACTATTGGAATTATCCCGCGTGGCACCGATGCCGAGACTAGAAAGTCGGTCACGGTTGGACAAGGGTGTGGGTGCGTTGGCAACAGGGGCCGAACAGGGGCCTGCATCCTTGGTCCTAAAGGAGCGGCATTCCGCCCAGCTTCTATTTTGGGACAGCATAAGAGGCTTGAAAAACCGCGCATTACTGGCAGGTCCTTATGCGAAACGTCTGGGTGGTGCAAGGCAGCCAAATTGATTGTGGCTTGTCCATTCCGACATCCGATGCGCCTTTGATTAAGGTTAACTGTCACTCTGTGGCCACCGAGTCCACGTGGGCGCAGCTGTTCCGCCTTCCTGCCGCCCGGACTTCCGTCGTGGCTGGATGGGACGAGCCACAGCGTCCAAGCATCCAGCAGCCTACGCTGCGGCGGTTTGCTGGGATGCGGTTCAGCACGATGGCACATGCGCAGTGCATGTGTCTTGGCGTTGACTATAAAAGACGGCCGCCCGCGATGTAGAGAAAGGAAAGTCGGCAAACAAACCAAAGATGCAGCTGCTTACCTGTCTACTCTGGTTTCTGGCCGCACCCGTGTTGGCATGGCCGCTCGAGGTGGTGGAGCGAGACGTTGAGCCCCGGGCGGAGGGTCTGCCGCGTTTGGTCATCTACTTTCAGTCGGCACACGACAGCAGCGGGCGGCCGATCTCGCTGCTGCCGCTGATCACGGAGAAGGGCATCGCACTGACGCACCTGATCGTGTGCTCGTTCCACATCAACGCGGGATCGCAGCTGGTGCTCAACGACTGGGCGCCGTCGGACGCGCGCTTCTCGACGATGTGGAACGAGACGGCCATCCTGCGCGAGGCCGGCGTCAAGGTGATGGGCATGGTGGGCGGCTACGCGGCCGGCTCGTTTGCCAACAGCACGCTGGACGGCGGCAGCCGCGCGTTTGAGACGTACTACCGCCAGCTGCACGACACCATTGTCACGTTCGGCCTGCAGGGCATGGACCTCGACGTCGAGCAGGCCATGAGCCAGGCCGGCATCCAGCGGCTCGTCGCCCGCCTGCGCGCCGACTTTGGCGCCGACTTTGTCATCACCCTGGCCCCCGTCGCCTCGGCGCTGCAGCCCGGCGGGCCCAACCTCAGCGGCTTCGACTACGCCCAGCTCGAGGCCGCCCAGGGCGACGCCATTTCCTTTTACAACGCCCAGTTCTACAGCGGCTTCGGCACCCTGGCCACCCCCGCCGACTTCCAGCGCGTCGTCGCCGCCGGCTGGGCCCCCGACAAGATTCTGCTGGGCGAGCTCACCTCTGCGGCCAACGGCGCCGGCTACGTCCCCCTCGACGTCGTCAACCAGACCGTCACCAGCCTCCGCCGCACCTACGGCACCCTCGGCGGCGTCATGGGCTGGGAGTACTTCAACAGCCAGCCGGGCGGCACCGCCAAGCCCTGGGAGTGGGCGCAGCAGATGACGGCCATCCTGCGTCCGGGTCAGGTCGCCACCCTGTCGGTCACGGCCGACGACGCCCAGCGGCTGAACACGGCGTGGCGCGCGAGCGTGGTCAAGAGCGCCGTGGCGGCGGCTGATACCGAAGGAAATACCCAAGAGATTACGCCCAATGTGGACTACGCAGCCATGGTGAATGCGTGAGGGACCATGTACGTCGGAAGTCACGTGATATAGAACATAGAAGGTCGAGAGAATATGCATTCAAGTCGTATTTGATTCTGTTCAAGGAAGATCCGCCTCGTCAACGTTGCGGATAAAGTTGCTGATCCACTTGGTGCCGCGGATGTGCCCAAAGATGCTCTGGCGCTCGTTGACAGTGTGGACGCCGCGGTTGATGGCGTCCTCGTCGAAGCCGACGCCGAAGCGGAAGATGTGCGGCGTCAGGCCCCAGTAGTAGCGCGTGTCCGTGTTGCCGGTGGTGAGGCCGGGCGCGACAACGACGTCCTCGCCGTAGAGGGCGCGCGTGGTGCCGGCGAGGAGGGCGTAGGGGGTGAGGCTGTCGCCGTCGCCGGTGCCGACGCGGGTGGGCGTCACGGGTGCCGGCTCGAGCTCGCCCTTGAGCGGGGCGACGGTGATGGCATGCAGCGGCTTGTCCTCGGTGGCGTTGTAGGGCTGGGTGGCGAGGTCGAGGCCGTGCTTGCGGGCGAGGGGGCGGAGGAGGGCCAGCACGTGGGCGACGACGTCGGCAGGCCGCTCGCCAATGTTGACGCGGTGGTTGATGCGAACAGCGGCTTCTTCCGGCAGGGCGTTGATCTTGGCGCCGCCCGTGATGATGTCGACGGCCACGGAGGTCTGGATCAGATAGCGTGTGCCCCGGCCCTGCTTGGCCGCTTCTTCGGCGAGGGCGTCGTGGCCCGGCTTGGCGGCATGGGCCCGCCGGTGCCGGAGCAGCTTCCGGAGCCGGTGTGGGAAGCTGGCGGCGTGGGCGGCGCCGCACTGCAGCTGGCCGAGGTAGGGGTTCTGGTCGTGGATGTAGGGGCGGAAGACGTGGGCTTCGAGCACGGTGACGATCTCGCTGAGGATGCCGATGCCCGTGTGCGGCGGCGGCACGGACGAGTGGCCGCCGTCGGTGCGGACGGTGATCTCGAGGTCGATGTAGCCCTTTTCGGCCACGCCCGGCAGCGCAAACACGGTACCCCATTTCTTCTCGAGCGCCGATCCCTCGTCCACCAGCACGGCCACCGACTCCGGGCCGTAGCGCGCCAGCAGGAACGGGCCCAGATGGCCGGCGCCCTGCGGTCCCGAAGCCTCCTCGTCGAAGCCAAAGGCCACGAGCAGCGTGCGGCGCGGCTGGAAGCCGCGGGCGATGAGCTGCTCCAGAGCGTCGAGAATGGCCGTCAGCTGGCTCTTGCAGTCGGCCGCCCCGCGGCCCCACACATAGGCGCCGTCAAAGTGGCCGCTCCAGGGCGGGTAGGTCCACTGGTCCAGCGTCGCTGCTGGCACCGGCACCGTGTCCTGGTGAGCAAGCAGGAGCGTCGGCTGCAGCGAGGGCTCGCTGCCGTTCCAGGTGAAGACGAGGCCGTGGGTGTTGACCCGCTCGCGGACAAAGGTGCGGTGGACCAGCGGATACGTCGTCTCCAGGTAAGCAGCAAAGTCGAAGAAGACGTCCCAGCGGTCATCCTTACCCACAGGCCCCAAGTCGTCAAAGGACTCGGACCGCACCTGCACCGCCCCCACGAGATGGGCGATCGACAGGTTCCGGAACGCCTCCGAGTCGTAGAACGCGTCCAGCTCCGTCAGCTGGTCCGTCGTACGTTGCGGCCACAGAGGCGCCACCTGTCGGCAGGCGTCTTCCGCGGGTGTCTCCAGCCACAGCAAATCGGAGAGACTAGTCAGCAGCCCGTGGCGGTGCAGCAGAGCAATGGTCGGCACCAGCAGCAAGAGCGCGGCGACGACACGAAGACGCGACGTTGCGCGCGTGCCAATGGAGGCGCGAGGCGCTGAGACGCCGCCCAGGAGATCTTTTTCGTGGGCCATTTTGGGTGCAGAAATACAAAGGCTGGCGATGCTGCGAAAAATGGTGGAGATAGAGCAGATAAACCCCTCTCTCCCTACCTTCCGCTTACGGAAGCGTCCCATGTCGTAATTCTACACACAAATGAGAACGACAGATCAACGCTGACGACGCAACCATGCAGGGAACGGCTATCCGACAGCTACCATGGACGGAATGGCAGCTCGTAAGCTGATGTGTATTATTGCTGCAATGCGGCGTGATTGCGACATTCACACATATAACTGGCGTTGACTCTGGTAACTGGCTGTACCGTATTCTTGTTGTTATTGTACAGCTATTATTGTGCTGTTATCATTGATTTTAAAATGGTACTCGAAAAGACGGCATCCATTGTCGACACCCGCGAATCGGGCGCGGCCGAGAAGAACGTCGTCCTCACCGCTGTCGAGGCACCCGGAGCCCGCGATGGCGTGCAGGTGGCCGATGTCGTGCAAGTCGACGCGACACCGGCAGAAGAAAAGCGTGTGCTGCGGAAAATCGACCTGCAGTGCGTATGCCCTCCGGCCCGGCGCAACCTTGCTGATCCTCTTCCCGCAGCATCATCCCCATCATGGGCGCGTGCTACATGCTGCAGTACATGGACAAGGTCACCCTGGGCTACACCACGCAGCTCGGGCTGCCGACCGATCTGGTGCGTCTCTTCTGCGTGGCATCATGGATCCTGCTGACCGCGGCAGAAACTCCGGGGCAGCCAGTACAGCTGGTGCTCGTCCGTCTTCTACTTTGGCTACATCTTCTGGAGCTGGCCCAGCAGCTATCTCTCCGTCCGCTTCCCCATCGGCAAGTACCTGGGCGTGTCTGTGGCCCTCTGGGGCGTCGTGCTGACGACGCATGCGGCCACGCGCAACTTTGGCGGCCTGCTGACCGCCCGCTTCTTTCTCGGCGTCACCGAGGCCGCCGTCGCCCCGGGCTTCTCCCTCATCACCGGCATGTTCTACAAGCGCAAAGAGCAGCCGTCTCGGTAGGTGACCAGCCGACTGTAGTTGGCAGCGCTGACCATCAGAATGTGCCTGTGGTTCCTCGGAAACGCCGTCGCCAACGTGGTCTCGGGCCTGATCGCCTACGGCATCGGCCGCATCGACTCGCACATTGAGTCGTGGAAGCTGCTGTTCCTCATCCTCGGCCTCGTCACCGTGGCCTACGGCCTCTTCCTGGTCTTTGTCCTGCCCGACTCGCCGTCCCGGGCCTGGTTCCTCACCACCGAGGAGAAGCGCGTGGCCCTGCACCGCACCCTCGAGAACAAGACGGGCGTCATGGACGAGGGCACCTTTCGCTTCGACCAGATGTGGGAGGGCCTGCGCGACCCCCAGGCTTGGCTGCTGGTCGGCTACAGCTTCTGCCAGAACATTCCCAACGGCGGCTTCAGCTCGGTAGGCATCCCCTGCATCCCACATCCATAGCTGACCATTCAGTTCAGCAGCATCATTATCAACGGCTTCGGCTTCAGCCACCTCAACTCGCTGCTCGTCGGCGCCCCCGGCGGCCTGCTGCAGATCCTGGCCCTGGGCCTCATCTGCCTGGCCGCCGCCCGCTTCAAGAATATCCGCATCCTGGCCATGATCATCGCCATCGTCTTTGCCCTCGTCGGCGTCATCCTCATGGTGTCGCTGCCGGACCACAACAAGTGGGGGCGCTGGTCCGGCATCTTTCTGCTCGGGCCCTTTGCCAGCAGCATCCCCGTCTCCCTCAGCCTCATCACCTCCAACGTCGGCGGCTTCAGCAAAAAGGCCACCGTCTCCGCCATGCTCTTCATCGCCTACTGCGCCGGCAACATTGTCGGGCCGCAGATCTTCTTGACCCGCGAGTCGCCCAAATACCAGGTGCGTGTAGACGGACAGACGATTGGACCAGGAGACTAACACACCAGACCGGTCTCAAAGGCGTGCTTGCCGGCTTTGCCCTCGCCATCTTCTTCCTCGTCCTCCTCTACATCTACTACGTCTGGGAGAACCGCCGCCGCGACCGCAAATACGGCCGGCCCACCGACGATGCCCACGACTATGTCACCGAGGACTTTCTCAACCTGACCGACCGGCAGCTGCCCGGATTCCGCTACACTTTTTAGATAGACTGATAGACCTGGACCGAAATGATATAGACTGTCATACGAACGACAATAAATTGACCAATGCAGGACTTTTACAGTCACCTCACACTGACTTTGGTCTCTTTTGTTTTATTGGCCTTCTATGCTTGTTCCACTAGGCTCAGGAGTGGGCAACATTTACCGTACTGCACCGGAAGACTGGGCAGTTCTGTGGTCCACGCAGCTCGGAGCTGTAGCTACCTTTGGAAAGCTC
The DNA here is from genome assembly GCA_014183025.1 of Harringtonia lauricola. Lineage (NCBI taxonomy): Eukaryota > Fungi > Ascomycota > Sordariomycetes > Ophiostomatales > Ophiostomataceae > Harringtonia > Harringtonia lauricola. Next base: position 505,008 of record JACBXF010000032.1, read on the forward strand.
GGTTGGCCAATGCAACGCCCCCACGCCAAGGCGCTGCGACGAAAAGCTCCTCAATGACAAGATGCGGGCAGCCGATGCCGCAGGTGACATCATTGCAGCTAAGGTGATATCATTTTTGCAGCTTATCTACGTAGCGGTCGCTCCCAATTCTTGGCCTCTTCCACTGCCATCCATCGCCATGTCGACCACCCCCTCCGAGAAAGATTGGCTTCAGCCACAGCCGGGCCGGAAGCCGGCCACCGCGCGCCGGGCCGCCACTTGGCTGCTGGTCCTGCTGGCCGGTGCCGCGTATCTGGCGGTGCCGCACCTTGTCTACGCTTGGCGGGGAAGCCACGTGCTTGCGCCACCACCGCCATCACCGCCACAAAACGTCTGCGTCCAGCCTGACGCCCTCTTCCCGTCTCCCGGCGCGGACGGCGCGCTCGACCGGGCGTATGAGCAGCTGTCGAGCCGCGCGTTCCGCGAGGCCACCATTGCGCGGCTGGCGGGCGCCGTGCAGATCAAGACGCAGACGTTTGACGATCTCGGCGAAGTGGGCGAGGACCCGCGGTGGGACGTCTTTTACGGCTTCTACGACTACCTCGAGCAGATCTTCCCCCTCGTGCACGCAAAACTGCGCGTCGAGAAGATCAACACGCACGCCCTGCTCTACACCTGGCAGGGCAGCGACCCCAGCCTCAAGCCCACCGTGCTCATGGCCCACCAAGACACCGTCCCCGTGCCCGACGACACCATTGACGCCTGGACCTATCCGCCCTGGAGCGGCCACTTTGACGGCAAGTTCATCTGGGGCCGCGGCGCCAGCGACTGCAAGAACCAGCTGATCGCCGAGCTCGAGGCCGCCGAGGTCCTGCTGGCCGCCGGCTTCCAGCCCAAGCGCACCCTGCTGCTGTCCTTTGGCTTCGACGAGGAGTCCTTTGGCTTCCACGGTGCCGGCAACCTGTCGGCCGTCATCCACGCGCGCTACGGCGACGACGGCCTGGCCGTCGTCATTGACGAGGGCGCCTCCTTTGAGCAGGCCTGGGGCACACTCTTTGCCAAGCCCGGCACGGCTGAGAAGGGCTCGACCAACGTCGAGATCACCGTCCGCGCCCCCGGCGGCCACTCGTCCGTGCCCCACGACCACACCTCCATCGGCATCCTCAGCGACCTCATCACCCAGATCGAGGCCCGCCAGTACCGCACCCACCTCGACGAGCGCAACCCCTACTTCACCCAGCTGCAGTGCGGCGCCGCCTACGCCCCCGACTTCCCCCCCAGCTGGCGCCCCCTGCTGGCCCGCCACTCTTCGTCGGACGAGCCCGACCGCTTGGCCATCGAGGCCGCCCGCCAGGGCCCCGAGATCAAGTACCTGCTGCAGACCTCCCAGGCCGTCGACATCTTCCACGCCGGCGTCAAGGTCAACGCCCAGCCCGAGCGCGCCCGCGTCGTCATCAACCACCGCATCAACATTGGTGAGACAACCCAGGTCGTCTTTGACCGCCTCACCGCCGTCGCCGGTGAGGTTGCCCGCAAGTACGGCCTCGCCCTGCACGCCTTTGACGGCCAGGACGCTCCCGACTCCATCCTCCTCGTCGCCCCGCACGCCAAGGAGTACTCGCCCATCTCCCCGGCCGACGGCTCCGGCGTCAACCCCTTCTCCGTCCTCGCCGGCAGCGTCCGCGCCGTCTACGGCGAGGAGACCATCGTCAGTACGTAAACCCCTTTCCCTTTCCAGAGCACCTTCTAATCCCAGCCCCCGGCATCATGACCGGCAACACGGACACGCGCTTCTTCTGGGACCTCACCAAGCACATCTTCCGCTTTGCCCCCGGCTACGACCCCGAAGACGTCACCGGTGGCCTGCGCGGCGTCCACACCATCAACGAGAAGATCCACGTCAACAACCACATCAACGCCGTCAAGTTCTTCAGCCTGTTTGTGCGCAACATTGACGAGGCAGTGCTGGACTAGAAGTCAATAGCATAATCACTATATATTGTATTTACAAGACTAGATAGTCAATGGCATAATCACTATATACATTGTATTTACAGCGCAAAGCACCGCTCCACATTGTCCCCATTGTTCCCCCACCACTTGACCATGGCGACGCCAGCCGTGCTCAGGAAGAGAAAGATGAAGAGCAGGTTGGCGTTGAAGCCCGTGTCCAGAGAAGCGCCCAGAATATACGCCCACTTGTTCCAGAACCGGTGGCGGTAGCGGTACAGGTAAAAGTTGAAAAACGTGCCCACCAGCATCGTCGTCAGCGGGCCTGTGCTCAGGTTGCCGCGGAACGTGGCCGCGCTGGCAAAGAAGATGGTCGTGTTCCAGAGGTGGAAGCGCGCGCGCGGGAACCGCTTGTGCAGCAGCCAGATGATGATGGGCGCCAGCCCGCCGGCCAGGAAGCCGTACAGCAGGGGCGAGTAAAAGGACGACGCAAACAGCCGCCGCGGACCCACCAGCGAGTACTGCACGCCGCCCGTGTTGTAGCTGTTAAAGTCCTGCGCCGTCCACTGGCCCGTTGGGTCCTTCTTCTTGTTGGTCAGGTAGTCGTACTTGGTGTCGACGGCCCAGCGCATGATGCCGTAGTTGACCGGCGTCGCCACAATGTTGGCAAAGATCTGCATTCCGATCACCTGCCGCGGCGGCAGATGCAGGTAGTGCCCGATCTTCTGGTCCTCCAGTACCCGCGACGCGTCGTACCACGTGTTGCCCGAGATGATCCGGTACGCCAGCTGGCCCAGGGGGTGGCGGTTCGACCCGGGGGCGTCCACCATGTCTGCCACTAGTTAGCGCTGGATAGAGATGGCGACAGGCAGAACTCACATCCGTAAATCAGCTCGTTGAACAAGCCCACCTTCATCGAGAACCCTGATGTCGCGTAGATCAGGCTCATCGGCAGCATGGCCGCTGCTCCAAAGCCCAGGGCCACAAAGTACGTCCACGTGGCCATCCAGATCGAGTTGGTGGCCACAATGGCCAGCAGAATGACAATGGGCACAAGCGTGAGTACGCCCCATTCCCTAGACGGTCAGAATCATCGCGTGGCAGCAATCGGGGGGGACGCACCAGAGCTTAATGCGCGGGTACTGCTGGATCAGAATGCTCAGCCGATCCTTGTGGAACCCGCTCAGGTTCCTCCTCGACCGCCACATTCGGGCGACCTTGGGCGCCAAGAAGAGCGCCGCCCAGACGTACGACGAAATGTACGAGGCGTACCACTATCCCTGTTAGGAGGAGCTGCTTGTCTAGAGCGAAAACGTACCATGAAGATGGACCAGGTGTATTGGGCGCCGGTGTACGCCAGGCCGACCTCTTCGTACTTGGTCTCATTGACCACCTGGCGGCCTTGGGCGTCGGTGTAGACTGGTGACGTTAGCATATGACACTTACTCTCTGGCCTTGAACTTACTCAAGGAAGAAAACGGATAGGCCGAGCCGTTTTTCTGGAACACGTGGTTCGACATGATGTTGTAGGTCGGCGATCCCCAGATCTTGCCAAAGTAGGCCACAGGGATGAGGATCCAGGTCTATCGGTCAGCGGGAGCAGAGTAGACGAGCCGAGCATTCACATACCGTGATGACAAAGCTGACAAACACAATGATCTGCACGCTGTACGGGTACGTCACCACAGTGGACGTGATGTTGGACCAGTCCAGCGTGATGTTCAGCAGCCCAATGCCGCCGCGTCCCGCACCCAGAAAGTTGACCGTGTGGTTGCGGCTGGCGAACCAGCAGAGCGGCGCGAGTGCTGCCAGAAAGGGGAACAAAAAGGCAGGGAGAAACTGCCACACAAACGTGCCAAGGAGCACCCACCAAAAAACCTGACGGTCAGCGTCTCTGTCTTTTCCCTTACTTTGTCCCTATCTCACCTTCATCTGTTTCTGCGCGTCCTGCGAGTGTGTCTCCCACTTCTGGTGCATGCTTCGATACACCTTGACCTGCTGCAGCGAGATGGGAAAGATGAATTCCGGGTCGTCGACAAGGATCGTGCGAACTGTCCGTCAGCAACCCGCTCCAGTCCACAGCACAACAAGTTCACGCACCCATCGCGGCAAAGGAGAAGCCGAGCAGCGCAGCGCCCTGCAAAGTCAGCAATCTGCAAACAGATAGTCCGTGTTGTGGCGCACCCAGCTGAAGAAGAGAGCGATGGCGGGGTTCATGGTGATGCCATAGTACAGCGCGGCATTGGTGGCGAGGAAGCCTGGATGGTCAGCAAAGGAAGCCGGAGAGAGACTGTGGCCCACGCACTCGCCCACTGTCCGGTGCTGCCTGCATTGGCGCCGATGCCGATGATCGCGTGCTCTTTGGACGAGAACGGCCCGGGGTTGAGCGTAAAGGACCACGGGCCCAGCGGCACCGTCCAGTCCGGCAGAAACTTGGCCATCAGCCGGCCGAGCGGGGCGGAGGCCAAGATGACGAAGAATATTGGAAACGGCGCAGTCGTAGTACGAAAGCTAGGGGATGTGAGCGAAGAGAGGGAGGGTGAGCATAGGGCGGAAGAGTGCGTACTAGCCCAGCTGCGAGATGGCGCTGCCGATGGTGCAAAAGATGGCCGTCAGCAGCACGGACCGGAACGTGATGACCGGCTGCGTCGGGTCGTCCTCAAAGGACACAATGTCGCGGACCAGTTCCGGAATGTTCTTGAACTCGTCCGAGGAGAAATCATAGTCTCCGTTGGTCGTGGCCACCTTGCCGACGCCCTCCTGTGCCTCGGAGCTGGGGCTGCGCGGTGCCGAGTCTTTGCCATAGTCGGGCAGCGGATGGATGGACAGGTCCACGGTCTCTTTGGACGCGAGCACCTCGCTCGTTGCCGTCGCCGTCTCCGTCACGCTCGCCCCCTTCTTTTCATCCGGCGTGTGCGACATTGCCAATGCGTCTAATCGTTGCCCAATGAGATGCACGATGACCAGACAGACGGCAGGAGTGCATACAGATACCCTGATCGGCTTCTCTTATATCCCCTTTCTTTTCCCGGAGAGCCCCGTATTCAGCGTATCGATATCGCCCTGGAGAGCTGCCCAACAGCCCCCCACACGTGCGAAGCACGCCATGCGACTCGTCGTAGTCCATGTCCTTGGCATCGATTGCAAACTGTTGCACTGCTGCGACGGCCCTAGACCCGACATCGAAACCCTCCCCGCCCCAAGACCCTGGCATAGCCTGTTCGACGGCACGATCATGCGGACGGCTTGCTCCAGGTGGACCATCGCGGCCGCCCGCGGCGGCGGAAAATGGGCCTCGGCAGCGAGCACGCCACGGTTGCACCAGAGAGGCTGGTTTGTATCAACAAGTTATCCCGGGGCTGTGATTGGGTGGTGGGGCAAGGTTGCATCTTGGACAGGAAGCGCATTCGTGATCTGAATATGCAATGTCGCCAGTAATGGCAACTTTGGGTCCATCCCTGCCACGGAAGGAGAGACGGACTAGACAACCCGTTTGGGCAGCCCCGCTGGCGATCAACACGCGGCCTGGTCGGCGTTGTGGTCACGTGCACTCGAGAGATAACAGGTTTCCCAAAGTTAGAGCCATGCAAGTCCGACACCCGGAAAGCGCAACGGTGGGGTCGAATTACGTTGTCCCCTCTAGCAGCTGCTGCATGGCCGGACTGCCGCCGGTGCCAAGAAGGACTGAAGCAAGGTCCTTTCAGAAAATGGCGTAGAGGCAGGTGAGGGACTGCACACGGTGTCGCCACTTGAGGGCACAGGGCGATGTCGGTGGAGGGCGCCTGGCGAGGATGATTAAGTTGGAGATGTAGAGAATGGATGTCGTGATGGTGGGCAGAAAAGGGCAGAGCAAAAGAAGACATAACAGAAATTAATAAAATAAGGAAGCGAGTGAAAATAGGGGGGGGGGGAAGGAAAAGAAAAGAAAACATAGCATAACCAAAACGTGAAAGTGATTGCCCTGCATAGCAGAATTTCTCCATGCCCACTTTGGCACAGGTGTAACAGTTGTTATACATTATGGATAGGGCGCGGAAGATGCGATCTCGAGCGTCGGATAGGCCAGCAGGATGGGAATCTAGGCCGCCGGGGCCGCTTGCGGCGCTGTCCGAGGAGGGGCACGCAGACTCCCGTGCAGCGTGGCATCGTCCAGGATCTTACAACAGTCCAGTCGGAACATGGTTTATAAGTCCCCGGCGCTGCGCTCGTAGATCCAGCAGGAACGGATCCGACTCTCACGACAGCGCAATGTAGTGATGCGAGTACTTGTGCTGGTGCTCCGGCAACACCTCTGGCCAATCCGGCAGCCCGGGGGGGGGTCTCTGGTGTTCTCCGACGCATTCTGTCGCTATGTTTCAGCCCTACTCGGCCATCTTGTGCTAAGACCGCTCCCGTGCGAGAGTCCCGGCCCGCCCACGGCCCCCCGGCCAGTGTCGCACACCTGGTTCAGTCGCAGCATGCACACGGTCTCATTACCCGGAACATTGCAGTAGATCTTGTGAGACAGGTCGCATAACGTGTGCTTCTTCGACCGGTACTTTCGCCCTGCACCTGTCGAGGAGGCGATGTCTGATCGGCAAATGTGCAAAATGGCTTAGTCATCGTCATATTCACCGGCGCCGATCTCCGCGCCAGGCCGATTCATCACGTGAAATGCAATGTAAATGTAACGGGCCAGCAACGCCATTACTAATTCCACGTGGTTTTCTTTAGATAATAGCTCCAGCGCCTCGGCTACTCAAACCAACACTATGCGGCGCGGCCCTTGAAAAGGCGACTTTTCCTCATCTGGATAATATTCAAAAGTCCCAATCCGCTGCATCTCCTCGCCTTCGGCACTCGTAACAACCAATCCATGAATGGCATCTTTCTGGAAGATCAGCCCAACCAGACGCACATCACATGCTAGTGGAGACGAAAGGACGGCTTTCCTTCGAAGAGGGGTGTCGGGGTAGATGCTCAGCGTGCCTGGCTGCTTCTCTGACGCCGGTGCGTCAGGCGTGACAAAAACGTGGGGCTCTGCGGCACCCAAGGGCAGACGACACGTGCGCGCTTCCAGCACCAGTCGTCCTGACCGCACCTTGCCGTATGGGTTGAGCTGGTTGTCTAGCTCGATATGGTGCGCGCACAGCTTGGCGGCCTCGGCAACCTCGACGTCGCGGATGCGTCCGTGGGGCACCACTGAACCATCCACAGATGCCCAGGACCACGAGGGCCGGTTGTCTGGCAGGACCGCGGCCTCGTCCATCCGGTTGGTGTGCCACAGGAGGTCGGCCAAGAAGGCTAAGGTGTCGGGACTCTCGGGCGTCGTCGTGTCCAGGAACAGCCCGGCCAGGTACGTGAGCGTCTCGCCGCGCTGGTCGCGGGCCATGGCCACCAGCACCGAGGCCACGGCCGACAGCGCCGGCAGCTTGTCGCCCGCGTCGGTGACTCGCCGCCGCGTGTACTGGGTCACCGTGACAAACCACATGCGGCTGATCGGCAGCTCGTACAGCCCCGACAAAGTGGCGATGCCCGGCACCGGCGACAGGTACGCGGCAAAGCCGCGCTTGGTCAGCTGCGCCGGCTGCGACCCGCCGCAGCTGGCATTGCCCACCATGCACGTAAAGTGCAGCTGCCGCGACGAGAAGATGAGCAGCCGCCGCGACAGCAGCGACTCCTGCAGCGTCCAGCCCCGCCGCGTCGTCGGCTCCGGCGGCTGCTCGAAGCCGTTCCGCTCCAGCTTCTCGCCCAGGAGAAGCACGCGGCCCATCGTCCCTGTTGCCGTCTGCGCCTGCAGCACGACTGGGCCGAGCGTGTAGTCCTCGGCCGAGTCGGTCCGCTGGCCGAGAAAGCCGTCGCTGCACCGAGCTGCCGATGCCGCGGAGATGGTCAACGCGCTGCAGCCGTAGTATTGCGCCATGCGCGCAATCTCGCCGGCCTTGTCGTCGTCCGAGTCCTGCATGATGCAAAGCGCGTCGATCCAGATGTAGGACAGTCCCACAGCACTTGCCATCCGTACCGCGTCCTGTATCGTCAGAGGGAGCGCTGTCAGCGGTACCTGCGTGTGTAGGCGCTCTGCGGTCGAAGCGTTGAGCACCAGCGGCTGGGCGGTACCCCAGCAATAGGACAGCGCCGCATAGCCATGCTCGGCCACGTCATCGGTGGTCATGGTGCTCTCTTGATCATGGGCCGGCTTTTTCATCACCAGCTGCACGGCACAGACTTCATCTTCGTCTCCGCTCTTAGCCAGCACAATCTTGAGCAGACGTGTTGGGATGTCGCTTGCGTCGAGACGAACCCCTGTCCCAACCTGCCCCAAGGGGCGTCTGCACTCCTCATGCTGCTGCATGCAATGCTTGATGCACTGCCTGGCAAAGGTCATGCTTGTGTCAGAGGTCACGTCCAATTCTGTCGGTCGACTGACCAGGTCTTGTGCGGCCGGATCATCTGTGAAAAGTCAGGCCGCTTGACTCTTGGCCGGATGGTAAAATAGCCCACCTGCTCGAGCACAAATATAAAATATACCAAATTTCCCTTCAAATGGGTGCTCACGATCTCCGTCGGGCAGTCCACACATTCGCAGGTGCGCTCGCCCATCACCATCGCACTGGAGAACAAAAGAAATGTCGTCGTGTTTAATGATACCCTGCACTTCCCGTCTTGCATGGTTGGAAAGCTCGTCCAGGAAAGCCCGGTAAAGTAAGCACCCCTCCCGGGCTGCTGTGATGACAGCAAGGACCCCGTAGTCAAGCCAGCAATCAAAGGCCTCCTGGGGTTGAAGTCTAACGGTGATCCCTGCACAGTGAATGCAGCTGTGTGGTGCCGCAAGAGTATTTCCATTGTTCAGGGGCAGCGATGGTAATTCTTCATGGAAGAATTGGCGCACACCAGGCAGATTGAGAAACCCACCCATTATGAATCTGCCATATGAAATGTTGTAACAGGGATCCTTTTGGCCTAATTCCAAGTTGTCCCGATCATCTCAGTGAGATTGCAGTCCCAGATAATCACGAAGAATCTATGCTTCGCCTTAAGGCTGACCAGTTGCACCCAACGTGAGCCTGACCGGAAATTTGCTCAAGCAATATTTATCGGAGCCCCGCAAGATGGCAAGAGGTCCAGCAGCACGTGATATACCATGTAGAGCGGTAAGCCATGATAAAAGTGAGATACTGTTCAACATATTAAACTCCCTCATAGAGAAGACATTTGGCATCGCCTTGTTAGACGTAAACTCTAGCCAGACCCAACCAAGCCGATCCGAAGCGTTGCCGATGAGCGACATGCTTTCGTAAACGCCTCATCTTCAGCACAAACAAATATCTTGTGAACGCAGGTTCATCTTCGAATCCTCAATCAGGAACACATTAATAGCTTCTTGGCAGCTTGACCTCATTTTGAATTCTTTTTGTGGAATAGGGTAGGATGCGGAGGAAATGGAGGGGTATCCCGAACAAACTCCGGTTCCGCGCGGAGTGATTTCTATAATGCCTGATTTAGGCCACAAGGTTGACTTCAGCAACTTCGCATCCAGAATTCACAGCCACCCATCCTCCAGCCTTCCGCCATGGCCTCGTCTCTTTTCTCTGGCCTCCAAGGCTACACATCCAAGACTTTGAGCTACAAGACGACCGATGACGGAGACATCAAGGTCGATGTCGTATTCCCCAAAGCCCCTGCCAGCTCGCCCCGGACCGTCCTCCTTCACTACCACGGCGGTTTCCTTGTCGTCGGTGACCGCTATGCATTCCTTCCCCACTGGCTGCTGAACGTCTGCGCGTCTCGGGAGTGGGTCTTTGTCACTCCGGACTATCGCCTCATGCCGGAGTCCACGGCCCAAAGCTCGGTGGAAGATGCCGTGGATGCCTACCAGTGGGTCCTGTCGAAGCTGCCGCAGGAGCTCGGCTTCCAGGTCGGCTCGGTGCTCGTTGCAGGATCGAGCGCCGGGGCCTACCTGGCCCTGACGGTGGCGACAAGCGTCCCGAAGCAGCCCTCGGCCCTACTGCTCATCTACGGCATGCTGGATGCGACCTTGCCTCGCTACACGACGCCAGGTCCCAATATCTTTGGTCGCCCGCTCGTCGAGACCAAAGACACTCTGGCAGCGTATCCCAAGCACACGGCCGGAGACTCCAGGAAGACGGTCTCGGAGAATCCCCTTCCAGAGAACCCCGAATCAGACGCTCGCCTTGGCCTGATTGCAGCGCTCCACATCGACGCGCTCTTCCTCGACTACATGACCGGCATTGACGGGCTGGGCCATCAGGTTGCCAGCGAGGGCGTCAGTGCCATTCCCGAGCGCCACAGAAACCTCTTTCCTGTGGCCTTTGGCGACCTAGCCAAGCTGCCTCCCACCTTTCTGCTCCACGGCCGCAACGACTCCGCCGTGCCCGTTGCGAACAGCCTGGGGGCAGCCGAGAAGCTTCAGGCCGCCGGTGTTCGGGTGACCCTCGAGGCGCCCGACGAAGCAGAGCATGGCTTCGATTCGGCGGCGGGCAATGTGGACATTGAGTCTGCCGCCGGCGAAAGCGTTCCGGCATATCAGAGTCTGCGCAAAGCGGTGGCTTTTCTGGTGGATGCGTCCAAGGCATAGATGCATTTCCTGATGCAGTCACTGTCACATGGATACCATTCGGCTATTCACTTCTCTGTAAATATGCGATGGCCAGATCTAAAGACTATGTGAAGGGCTCAGGCTTTGCCTAAGCCTTAAGGCAAGAAGGGACACACAACGGCGGTCTGACTAATCGCCGGTAACTCTCCGGGCCCAGGGCGGGATCAACAGAGGCACTCGTCGGGCTCAGAGGGGGATCGACAGGAGCACTCGTCGGGCCCTCACCGCCCCCGACACTCATGCCTATATGAGGACGAAGGATCCCTTCATGTACCTAGCTTTTCCCTCTCGTTCTGCACGATCAATGTTATCTCCTTCAGGCCCCCTCGAGCAGTAGTCATCGCGGGTGAGCCCCTCACAGACTAGATTCAAACATATTCCCAGATATAAGCACATGTTCCGATTTCTTTATCTTATTTCATAGTTCTGACCACAGTACCAAATGCTACACACCATCGCTTAGACTGCAACATCATGCTCCTTCAATGTCAAGTCGATCTAGGGTTTCCATTCGTATGTATCTATACCGTCCAGTCAAACGAAAAAGTATAAGGGGGGGGAGGAAATGACTGAATAAGACTATATCCAAATGTATAGGCCGCCTTCGCAATAGTAAACAGCAATCGGAACTCTAGAAAACTCGACATATCCATACGCTCCTGCATACAAGGACGCGAACATAAGCTTTGCGTGCACCTGCTACAATTCCGTTTTTGGTTCATATCGGCTAGGATTGTGTGGCCTTGTCCCATCTACATAGCTTTCGCATTAGCAGACGGATGAAACGGGAGAGAAATCAGACTTACAGATCCAAAAATAGCTTCCACAGGATGGAAAAGAGCAGGCCTTGAAGACCGTTGGCCAGGATGCGGGTCTTTAGGCCGCGGCCCAGCAGCCCGGTGATGCCCTCCTGGGCGATGATTGTGCGCGCTGCTTCCGCTGCAGGCGGTGTCAGTGCGTGCCAATACAGCATTGTGCTCCGGATGGGGCTTACCGTAGGATATCTTGGTGTCGTTGACCTGGCGGTAGGTTTTGACAACCCGCAGCGAGTTGGAGATGCTGTCGGACACGACTGACGCGCAGAAGCCGATGACGGCCAAGCGCAGCAGCCACACAAAGAGGGGGTGTCTGGGAGGCTCGGGGATGACTTCCGTGAGGTAGTTGTACTGTCAGGTCAGCGGATGTCCGCAGCAGACAGCATCTCAAAAAGTTGCATACCGTAGCAAACCACGGATAGTGTCCAACAAACGTGGCAGCAGCCGTCGCCAAGGCACCCCACCACAGGCTGCCGATGCCGTTGGTGCGGATGCGCCGGCGCAGGATCGCGGTGCCGCGTGCGCCCTGGGCCTGCAGGGTCGTCTTGAGCGTGTCGATGGGGGTGAGGATCATGCGGAAGCCGGCGGCGCTGGGAGGTTCAGCGGTCAGCTGGGAGCTCAGACGAAAGCAAAATGCAGAATCACACACCTCAGCGATGCAAACACGGTCTTGACCAGCGACGGCATCTTGTTCAGGTACGGGTTGGACTGAAGCAGGGCCAGAATGCCGGCATTGGCTGCCGTGTCGCCGAACCGAGCCACGGGACCTTATTGGTCAGCGGATGCATCACTGAAGAGGCTTGAAGGAGAGGCAGGGGGGCCATGCCTTGCACCAGAGCTGCGGCAATGCCCTGGTAGTACCGCCGGATGCCGCCTTCTTCGTAGAGGGTGCGGACAGCGGTGGTAAACGAGGTGCCATGGCGATACTGGTAGTTCATGACGGTGCGGGCGGGCTGTTTGGTTAGACAGGCACCGGTCGCAGGGGCCAAGGAGAGGCCTACCATCAGCAGCAGCACCTGCAGGACCATGGCGGCGGCACCGGCGAGGCCGCCACCGAGTGCGCGCTTTAGAGCGCCCCCGAGGTCAAACTAGACAGAGTCAGTCCCGCGCGATGGAGCGCATTTCAGCCGTCTTACATCGGTCTCGTCGGCATCGATCCATCCCTTGATGAAGACGGCGGCCACGAGAATGGCTAGGACCGCCCAGAGGATGCGCCACGCATACCAGCTCTTCGTCCGAGCGGCGACCGGCTGGTCTGGGTCGATCTTGGAGGCGATGGACTCGACGTCCGAGTCGGAGGCGGTCGGGTTGCCCAGGAGGGGCGTCTGCTCGGTGCTGGGCGCCGGCGCGGCCGGGGCGCTCTCGTGGTCGACAATGGCCGTCATGGTGCTGCTCTGGTTGCCGGGGCCAGATTGGGTTCGGAGAGCGGAACCCGCGCGTTCCTTGTTGATAAGGCGGGCGGGGGGAGGAGGAAGTGGATTGCGAGCTATGGCGTGCGGTTGATGACTAAGCATGGATTTCAAATCACAGCCGACAACCGGAATCAAAAGAGAGGCACGGTTTCAAAAAGTGTAGAATTGGTTACATATATCGCTCAAGCCGCCACATCTGAAGTCTCGCCCGCTGGCTGCTCCTGCTGATACTTGGGTATGGCTTCCCCGGCCCTCCATTTGTAGCGGCTGCCGGGGTGGTCCTCGGGCAAGCGGCGGGTGCCGAGGAACACCTCGCGAGCCGTTGCGCCTTCTTTGGCCACGCCCGAGCGGAAGCGGCCCCGACGACGCAGCTCTGGAATCAGATATCGGGCAATGTCGTGATATGTGCCCGGGTTGGTTGCGTGGGACAGGTTGAAGCCGTCGACGCCCGCAATGTCGGCCCAGATCTCGAGGACATCGGCCACCGTCGCGGGCGATCCTACCACGGTAGGGCTCAGCCCACCGATGCTGAGAAAGTCAATGATGCGCCGCTTGGTCCAGGGCAGGCCGTTGGTACCAGGCACAGTCCCGGCAAAGCGGCAGACCACCGACTGCACGCGCGGCGAGTCGGTGAGCAGCAGGTCCTCGTCGTCGGTGTACTTGGACAGATCGATGCCGGTCCAGCCGCCAAAGAGGGCCTGGACGCCTTCCCGGTCCGTGTACCGCAGATAGTCGTCGCGCTTGGCGGCCGCCTCCTCGTCCGTCGCTGCAACAATGGCGTTGATGCCGACCACTACTTTGATGTGGGCGGGATCGCGGCCTTTGTCGGCGGCTATGCGGCGAATGTTGTCAACTGTAATCTTGACGCCCTCTGGGGTCTGGCCACCTACGAAAATAGCCTCAGCATGCTTTCCGCCGAATCCGTTGCCTGCTTCGGAAACGCCGGCTTGGAAGAGAAAGGGCGTGCGCTGCGGCGACGGCTCGCAAAAGTGGGTGCCCGGCACCGTGTAGTAGCGGCCGGCATGGCGGATCGGGCGCACCGCATCTTCGCTGATGTAGACGCCCGTCTCCCGGTCGGCCACGACGGCATCGTCACGGAAGCTGCCCTCCCAGAGCTTGTACACCACCTCCATGTACTCGTGGGCGATGGCGTAGCGCTGGTCGTGCTCAATGGTCTTTTCCAGCCCGTGGTTGAGGGCAGCACTCTCCAGGTAGGACGTTACAATGTTCCACGCAAGGCGCCCTTCGCTCAGGTGGTCCACTGTCGAAAGACGGCGGGCCAGGGCGTAGGGCTGGTTGTACGTGGTGCTGACAGTGATGCCAAAGACGAGGTTCTTGGTGGCAGACGCCATGGATGGCACTAGATACAAGGGATCGTGGACGGGAAACTGAGCACCGGACGACAGGGTCGGCACGACATTGGCCGGGCCTTTGTAGACATCGTAGGGCCCGAGGACGTCTGCGATAAACATGGCGTGGAAGCCGGCATCGTCGAGAATGCGTGCCAAGTCCACCCAGAAGCTCAAGCTCTTATACTGGTCTGTCTTGTTCTCGGGATGCCGCCACAGACCGGGTGACAGATGGCACGGCGTGTTCATGACAAAGGCATTGAGAATGAACTGTTTCTTGCCAGGGGCGGCGCCATCTGAGCTGGTGCTTTCCGCCATGGTCGCAAAGTTTCCACGGGGGTGTATGGGAAGAAACAGACAACTTCGTGCACGAAAAGGTCGATTTATGCATCGCGTCTCCGCCGTGTCCAAGCTGGTACGGGGAAATGACGCCATCCTTGTTGGATGCATGGATCCGCGTGCTGTTCTGTCGTGCTTGACGCCATAACCGATTTCCAACGCGCAACGAGGAGAGGTGTCCCCGGGATATTCCAGAGACGTAAATAAGTTGTTTCTTGATAACTGAGTGCGCAGAGCAACACTGGTTGAATCAGATTGAAACTGGCCACACATCCTTCACCTTGAACTCTAACTGCATTTGCTCATTGCACGATACACAAGTACGGACTCGTGATTTACAAGCAGCGGCCGGATATCGGAGAGCATCACAAGCAGGTATAAGGACGGCAGGCGTTTCAACCAGCCCTGGCTGCAGTCGATAGTCATCTAACCCGCCATCACCCCTGATTGCACGCCCATTCCGCCAGGTCACAGCTTACACTCGGCACCCATGGTGTGACTCTTGTGTCCGAGGTGGTCGGCTACGGCAGGCTGGTCAGGCTGGGGGTGGCCTTCTGCGGCGTGATCCTGGTGGCGGTAAAAGCGCAAAAGGCCAATCTGTCCGAGGACTCGGCGACGTCTGGGATGTTCATGGTGGCCAACCGCTCGGTGGGCAACGGGCTGACGGCGTCTGCCGGTCCTGGCCACATCCATGTGCTACCGCTACGGCCTGGCTGTGCCTCATCAACAACGTGCTCAGCTGCGCCAGCATGATCTTGACGGCTCACTGATCCTGTACGGCGTATCGGGGGTGCACTTTGCGGCGGCCACGTTTCTGACCGACTTCTTCCACACGACCATTGCGCTGGTGCTGATCATCTACTTTACGCTGGCGACGCTGACGCACAGCTCCGTGGACAGGCTCGGCGGGCTTGATGCCGTACGTGATCCAGGCGGTGAGGAGAGAGGGGTGATTGCCTTTTTTGTTCTGGTCTTCATGGCCTTGACGAGCACCATCTCATTGTCGCTGATCGCGGTCAGCAGCATCCTGTCGGCCGGGCTGTCGGCCCTCTTTAGGGCGGTCGGGTCGCTGCTGTCGCCGGCGGTCTACAGCGTGGTTCTGTCGGACGTGCGACACCCCCTCGGTGACGAGATATTGCGGGATCTGCACAAGTGGTACCGGACCGCGTGGATCATCTGGATCGCGGTGGTGCTGATCACGTTTGTGGTTTGGCCGATGCCGTTGTACCGCAACTACGTCTTCAGGCGGTCTCTTTGCCAGCTGGACGGCGGTGGCCATCGTGTGGCAGTTTGTGGCCTTTTTCTGTCATTGTGTATTATCCGCTCTACGGAGAACGACGGGCGGCAATCCATCGCCAAAGGGGCGCGAGGCGTGTATCATGCGGCTCAGATCTTTGGATGAAGGCTGAAATGATCTTTCGTTTATTTTTCATCTCATTTATTTTCATTTATTTTCATTGTTTTTTTAAATTAGTTTTTGGTCTTTGGCTCCGGGATATTTCTGCCACGAGCCAAGAAGCGCCACAACAGCGGCCAGCAGCGACCAACAGATCAGATTCCAACAGCTTGCGTGGACAACATCAGCGGATGGGTCACTGGATAGCGTGACAGCGGTGGTGGCTTCGTATCCACCGGCAGGATCCCGTATTGGTGCTGGACGCCAAGCCGAGAGGGACTGCCAAGCGTCGTAGTGCAGGTGGAAAGGGGGGCGGTGGGGCGACAGGGGGACTATTTGACTTTAGAGATGGAGGTGCTGTATCATTGTGGCCTGTGGTAATTTACAGTTGTCTCGCTAGGGCTGACCGATTTACAGGGTCGCTCACTCTTATCTTTTATTTGTACCTCGATTTTCCGCCGCGCGTCAGTCGTGCTCTCCGGTGCTTTTCCTATCTGCAAACGCCTGGATTTGCGTGCTTCTGCGGCGACAACAACAGCAGCAAACGAGACAGTCGACGACACGATGCATTACGCCGTGCGTCGCGTCATCGTCCTCGCGCTCGTCGCGACGATGGTGCCAGCCTTGGTGATCTACCACCGGGATCTGGCGGACGGCTACGACAGCGTCAAGGTCGCCATCGTGCACAAGACGGGCGATCTGGCACAAGTGGTGACGGGAGCGACCGAAGCAGCGGGCAGCAGCAGTGACCGGCCGCTGCGGGCGTCGGAGCTGTCGGCGCTGCATCCGCCGCCGGAGCCGCAAGACGACTACATTGCGGCGTGTCTGGCGGTCAAGAACCAGAGCATCGACCTGCCCGAGTGGCTGCACCACCACTACTACCACATGGGCATCGGGCGCTTCTTCATCATGGACGACGGCTCCCAGCCGCCGCTGCAGCAGCAGATTGCCAACCTGACGATCCCGCGCGAAAAGGTCGAGTTCTACTACTACCCGCCAGACATGCACATCCGCTACATGCAGTACAAGCTGTACGGCGAGTGCATCAAGATGGTGCGGAACCGGGCAGCGGCGGCGGAAGCCAAAGCGGCGGCGGCAGCCAACGCGACGGCCACCAGCAACACGACGGCGACGACGGCGACGACGGCGACGACAACGACAGAAGCGGCAGCCACGTACACCCCCCCCACGTGGATGGCCTTTTACGACACGGACGAGTTCCTGGACGCGCACGGCGACCTGACGCTGCGGCAGCAGCTGGAGATCTTTGAGCCGATCCAGGTCATCGGCGGCTTTGGAGTCAACTGGCGGGTGCACACGTCGGACGGCAACCTGAAGCGGCCGCCGACGGTGCTGGGCTCGTACTTTACCTGTGCGACGGACGAGCAGGACCTCACGCGCGACCTGCCGATGAACCGGCACATCAAGTCGATCGTGCGGGTGTCGGCCTTTGAGCGCGCCTTTGACCCGCACTCGTTTGTGCTGCGCGACCACGCGGTCACGGTGGGCGAGCTGGGCGACCTGATCGGGCCCGAGAACATGGACTCGCGCTTCACGGGGTCGGCCTTTCGCATGCCCATCACGCGGCAGCGCTTCTCGCTGCACCACTACGCCACCAAGAGCCGCGCCGAGTACGAGGACAAGATGAACCGCGGCAGCGCCATGTCCAACCACAAGGGCTGGGATTGGTGGGAGAAGATGGAGAACCACACCAACCACACAGACTGCCGCGAGATGCTGCGCTGGGCCAGACCGCCGTCTTAAGCGAGGCAAGGGATGTTTTTTTCTTGTTTTTTATTTTTTATTTTTATTATCTCTAGTAATAGTGCATCTTGTACGCGTAGTGTTCGATTAGCGAAAAGACAACTAGCGACGGCCTAGAATTCATGATTCAATTCCTACATGCTGTCCGGTTCTGGGCTTTCTCCCTGTCCGTCTCTGCTAGACTTTGCTCTTGGTTGCTGGACCGCCCGTGGCTGCTGAAATGTGCCTCTGTCGAATCGAGCATCTGTAGCAATGAGACTCCACCGCCCGCCGCATTTTGCAATGTACGTGCCCCCAGTACGTGCCCCCCCTTCAGCGACCCCACTCGGCTACAGGGATTCCACACTGCCAAGCACTGGCCAAGCACTGGCCAAGAGCAACCCAAATGCGCCCCATAAGCCCTATTTCTGATTCGGCGAGAACGTGTCTCACACTCGTATTTTTCCCTTTTTTCCAAGGGAGGACCGGTACTATGACGACGTCCAATTCTCTACCGGATCTGTTCTGCTTCCCTGTTATCGAGCAGGCTCTTCCCAAGCACCCAATGCTATGCAATAAAGTACACAAAATAACTAAAAAAAAAATAAACGTTGTAAGGGGCGGAAAAGGGGTCGGGAATAAAGAAGGCAGGGCCTCTCTAATCTTGGGTGCCAAGCCGTGCCGCAATTTTACCTGTAGCACGCAACACTCCGACGGGATTTCTTTTCCGTCCTTTTTTTTTTCTTTTTTTTCTCCTTTTTTCTTTTCTTTTTCAGTCCTTCCCTTCATCTGGGTCCCTCAGCTGACAGCTTGGCCGGGGCGGGTCGCGACTTGGCCTGCAGCTCGACGGCGCTGTACCAAGCCGCGCCGGCCAGGGAGACGACCATGCCGAGGCCGTTGGTGACGCCGACGGTGACGTTGAAGAGGGCGATGCCCAGCAGCACGGTCAGACACTGCTTGATGTTGCCGCAGACAGTCATGGTGAGGGCGCCGACCGCCTTGTTGGCCGTGAAGGAGCACACGTTGAGGGCAAACGCGAGCACGCCGTTGCCGAGCAGGGCGACGGCCAGGGTCAGCGTGTCGGGCACGTCGGCGGGCGGCGCGGGCGTGCCCTCGGCAGCGGCGGCAGCGGCGGCGGCGGCAGCCGTGGCCCCCGTGGCGGAGGCCCAGGCGGTGGCCAGCTCGCCCGAGGCCCAGGCGATGAAGAGGGCCTGGAAAAAGGCGAGGGGGGACATGCGCAGCAGGGTCTCGAGGGGGGACAGCTTGAGGCCGCCGGTCATGACGCGGTTGGTGGCGATGGTCTTGGCGGCCGCGAGGACGACGCCGAGGTTGGTGAGGAGGAAGCCGGCCATGGTGAAGTAGTACTCGCCGTAGGTGGTCATGCCGACGCCGACGACGAGCGGCACGAGCGACAGGTAGGTCTCGCGCGAGTAGGCGCGGCCGTAGAGCAGGCGGTAGATGGCCACGGTGACGACGGGCGTGGTGGAGCGCACAATCTGGTGAAAGGGCACCGACACCATGGCCAGGGACGCGTTGGAGATGGCAATGTTGACGGTGAAGAGCACCGACAGGGCCACCAGCTTGGCCTCCTGGCGGCGCTCCAGCGACGTGCGCGGGATGCTGCCGCGCATGCGCAGCAGGTAGCAGCCGACCGAGGCCGAGCCGGCATGCAGCGCCGTCAAGAGCCACGGATGCGGGAACTGTCCGTCAGCAACGCCCACGAGCCAGCGAGGAAAGAACGAGCGCAGCGAGAAAAAAAGAAATACCTTGCCCAGGATCAGCTTGTTGTAGATGGTCAGGGAGATGTTGCAGAGAAAGTAGAAGCCCAGCTGCGTCAGCTTCGACCGCATCGACACCGTATCCTCGACGTTGGGCGCCGTCCCATCCGCGCCCGCCGCGGTGCTGCTGCTCCGTCTCCGGCCATCCTTGAGCTCCAGCGGCTGGCCCTCCACGTCGGCGTCGGGGTCGTCCTGCCGGAGGGGTTGGTGCGTAGTGAACGACATGGTGACAATCAGTAACGACAGGAGTTGAAAAGTTTAAAAAATAGAAAAAAAAATAGAAAAATAGAAAAATAGAAAAGAATACAGTGAGCGTGGTCGTCCGATCTGAAAGCCTTGAGCCTCGCGCCTTACTTGTCTAGCAGCATTGCCGATACGAGGTGTGTGGGTGGGGGGAGGCGAACGACGTGAAGAGAGGAGGAATGGGCGGGCAAGATTTTAATGGCAGAAGCCGTCCATTCCATTTGACATGAAGAAAAGGTGTGTCTCTTCTGTCGTCTGGGCAGCTTACGTCTTCTCTTGGCGGTACTACCAGCTGGACCGGACATTAGAAGACGCACCAAACGCCGACCGCCGTGCTTTATCTTCTATTGCTGCTCGTAGTCCCTATATACTATGGGGAACCTTGGCGCTGTGCGATGATTATGCCCCTAATGGCCAAGCTTAATCTGCCAAGGGGGCGGCCACTTGGCCCCTGTTATTCCCTGCCGCCTGCAGAAAGTCTGCTGTCGTGGTTCTGCCGCCACTACTGGCCACTAGCCTGTCCAGTTCCCTGTTTTTGTCGTGTGCCACATGCCCCCGATTACGCTTACTTTGTGCGGGCAAAGAAAAGGACCCTAGCGCGAGCCAGGCCTTGGCAACAGGAGATGCAGAGACCTGAGGCAATAGGGGTGAATCACCACTACATTGTACTTACCGGCGGTGCCGGCTGTGCCACAAGTACCTACAGTGCTATCTTACATAAGGTGGGTCAGATCGTCGCTCTCTCGCTAAGCGAACTGCGCAAACCAATCTCCAGGCACTCTCAGCCAACGAAAATGCCCAAGACATCTCAAACGAAATCCCCTCTTCCTTCATTTCAATCAGCGCATCGACGCATAATGGATCCCACTTTTACCATTGTCTCGTACCGCTTGAAAAGTTCCAACACAGCTCTGCGGTTGTCCACGCTGCCATTCGACTCGCCCTCGATCCATTCGTGGTCACCCGCCCCCTCCTCGGAATGGCCTGCTGTTGCCTGCTGCTGGCATTGACCCAGCCGCAGCACTGCATAGTCGCGTGCCGTCATGCCTGTTCCGTACTCCTCCATCGTCGTGTCTGCCCCGTGCGCCAGCAGCCACTCCACCGCCTGCGCCGCGCCCCCGTTGGCCGCCCAGTGCAGCGGCGTCCGACCGCTGTCGTTTCGCGCGTCAATGTCCTGCGGCCGCGACTGCAGCAGTGCGGCCAGACACCCGGGCTGGTTGCGGTGGGCCGCCGCATGCACCGCCCGGCTGCCGTTGACCAGCTGGTGGTCCGGGTCCGCCCCCAGCTCGCGCAGCAGCACCGTCACCGTCGCCACTCGCCCGTGTCGCGCCGCTTGGTGCAGGGCCGTCCATCCCTCGCCGCCGCCCGCCGCCGCATTGACGTCCACGCCTCGCCGCGTCACCAGCTCCCGCACCACCGCCACGATGCTGGCTTCGTTGGGGCCGCCGTACCGCACCAGCGTCTGCATCGGCGGCTCCACATATCCGTCTAGCCGACTGCATCGGTTCGGGTTCGCTCCGGCGTCGAGCAGCGCCTTGACAATGTCCACGGCGTCGTCGCGCAGCATCTCGTCCGACTGTGGCTCCGTGCTCTCCGGACAGGCTCCCACCTCTGCGCATGCCGCTGCCAGGACCGACAGCTCGGTGCCGTGTATCGTGCCCGTTGCGTTGGCATCCGCTCCTGCCTCCAGCAGCCGCCGAACTACCCCGACCGACCCGCCCTTGATCCCCCAGTACAGAATGTTTCGCGGCACGCGCGTCTTGCCGTCCTCTTCGATGCGTGCGCCAGCTGCGAGCAGCAGGTCCACAATGCCGGGACATGCCTCCCACGCAGCAATGCCCAGCGGCGTCTCCGGCTGGTGGTCGTCAAACGTCCCCATGTCGTCGTCGCCGGCTCTCTGTCGGTTGTATGCCGGCGTCTCCAGGTTCGGGTCGGCTCCATGTGCCAAGAGGCACCGCACCACCGCCGTACGGCTGTAATGGATGGCACCGGCGAGAGGACTGCCCGCCAGTCCGCGCAGCAGCTGCCCCTTGCCAATCTTCAAGCGGCTCGCCACCTGGTTGACATCGGCACCGGCCGAGATCAGGTATTCCACCATGGGCAAGTCCCCGGCGCACGTGGCAATGTGCAGCGGGCAGCCGCGGATGCTGTTTGCGTCCGTCACCGAGGCATGCCCCCTCTCCACCAGCAGCCGCACCGTTTCCATGTCTCCGTGCTTCACCGCAAACGGGAGCGGCGGACCGTAAACGCTGTGGCCGGCGTTGGCATCCGCGCCTTTGTCGAGAAACAAGCCCACCAGCTCGGCATTGCCCGCCATCACTGCATGGTACAGCGGGTATGTCTTTACTCCGTTTGCCGCTACCAGAGGCTCCCGCACATTGGCCACCCCGTTCGCAATCATCAGCTTAGCCGTCTCCACCTGTCCTTTGTTGCAGACCTCGACGATGCCCAGTGCCGCACCGCGTGTCGGCTGCTCCGGAAGTGGCCCCACCACGCCGCTGCCCGGCTCTTCGTCCACCATGTCCATGTATCCGAGCTTGGACGCACAGCTCGCGACCGCTTCTGGAATGTACCGCGAAAACTCTGCGAGCACGCTGCGTGTCGTCTTTTCACCCAACCTGGCCGCTGTCTTATCGGGCTCCTTAAACGCCGTGTGGAATCCGACGTAGATCACTTGTTCCGATGTGATCGGCAACAGAAACGAGACACATTCCACGTGGCCTAGCCAGGCTGATATGCTCAGCGGTGTAGATCCGTACGCCTTTGTGTGGCTCCTGTCTGGATTAGCTCCCGCAGCGACCGCCAGCTTAACAATGTCTAGCCGATTGAACCGGCACGCCTGGATCAGCACCGAGCCGTCGGGGCCGAAATGCCGCCAATTCGGGTTGGCGCCGTGCCGCAACAATGCGTCCACGACGTCGGCATGGCCGGCTGTAACGGCGGCCAGGAGCGGCGTCCCGTATATGCCGCCCGTCTCATTGGCGTCCGCGCCCGATTCGAGCAGTGTTCGGATCACCGCCGTGTGGCCGTGGAACGAAGCCACCTGGAGACAGCTCCCGTGCACATCGCCTCCTGTGCTCGGATCCGCTCCGGCCTCGAGGAGAAGCCGCACTGTCTCCTGCAAGCCCTCTGAGCTTGCATAGTACAGCGGGCCAGTAAAATGCTCACGCTCCAGATTCGGCGGCCGCCATGGCTTGCTGCGGTCGAACAGACGGCACCAGTTCTTGTAGCATTCTGTCATTTCTGGTGGTCTTTTATTACCTGAGCTATCCGCGCGCCGCGCCTGAGCCGTGACGCCCATGAGCTCCATGACCATGTTTATCAGCGGCTCTAGCTCCTTCTTGCTTCGCCCTTCGTCATTTGCGCCAGAGTGCAGGAAGTGATACGGCCAGTATTGCGCCGCGTGCCTTGCCAATGGACGATTTTGCAGTGCGGCCTGCGTCAACGGGTCGCGCAGGCAGAGAAGGTAGCAAACGAGGGTGCTGGCCACATGCGCGTGGATGAGAGCCGTGCTCGTGATCGAGAGCAAAGACGAGGGCAGCAAGTCGTCGTGTCCCAGAAACCCAGCAAAGAATGGACCGGACAACAGGTATTCCTTCACCGTGTAATGTGCCAGATGAAGTTCCATGGTGTCCTTGCCTGTTCCTTCCGGGTCGGGCTTGGCAATGGTCCTGACAAGTGTCGTGCACATGGCCGGTATGTCGTTGATGTCCGGCACGCGCAAGTCCTCGTCAAAGATATATGTGCTGCTCCTCTCACCCGGAGCCTCGTCCAGGTCAACGGCCAAGACGTCGGCTGCAGCATGAATTTCGAGCGGTGTTGGCGAGACAGCCAGCCAGAGCAAGATTCGAATCGCATACGACCGATGGTATTCGTCGACATTTTTTAGAGTGCGCGCATACGTCTCCGAGAGCGATTTGGGCAAGGCAGAGAGAGCCCGGCGCACGTCGCGAATGGTGACGCACTTCTGCAGCATGCCCAGCTGGCAATCCACCCAGCGAAACATGCCCTGGGCACCGCTGGTCAAAGATGCCAAGATCTCATCGCGCAGACCTGCCGGCCAGCGACGCAGTCTAGGATGCGTCGCGAGCTGCTCGCGGACAAAAGAGTCAATGTCTGTGCCCACCTCCGCTGTTCCAGCGGTGAAAACAGTCGTCTGCGTCTCGAGAAGATTGGATATGTCATGGCTGCGGCGGCTGGTCAAGAAGATGCGCAAGGTCCCGGTCGCTTGTGGTGATGGTCTCCATGAAATCAGCTTGTCCAGAACCGACAGCAGCTCTTCCTGATCCACGCACTCGTCGAGAGCGTCGAGGACAAGATAGGTGTGCTCTCCTCTCCA
Organism: Harringtonia lauricola; assembly: GCA_014183025.1. NCBI lineage: Eukaryota > Fungi > Ascomycota > Sordariomycetes > Ophiostomatales > Ophiostomataceae > Harringtonia > Harringtonia lauricola. Next base: position 528,947 of record JACBXF010000032.1, read on the forward strand.
GGCAGAGTCGTCTAGAACACTGAACAAGACGTCGAGAATCTCGTCGACCTTGGGCTGCGAGGATATCTCGACCTGCTCTGGGCTTCCGATCACAACGTCTGCTGTGGCAGCTTTGTCGTCAAACAAGTCTTGAAACTTTATGAGGTGCCTCTTGGCGAAAGCTGTGACGGGTAAAGGCAGCGGTCTGCTGTCAGCCATGAGCTGAACGAGCAGTGAGCGCAGCATCTTCTCAGCGAGTGACATGGCCGCATCGCCAAAGTCAAAGTAGAAATACGCCAGTGCTGATAATGGCTGGTGGGCTGTGATGTTGTGCTTGAGGCTTTCGATCACGGCCGACGCAAGGACCGTCTTTCCGCAGCCCGGAATGCCGTGGAGCCAGAGGGCAGACATGGGAGGGGTCTGTGCTGGATCGGCCCAAGCAGCAAATGTGTCGCTGTCGAGGAGCCAGCGCGTCGTGTTCGCGGCCTGGCGGCTGCTGATGTCTTTGTGCTTGGCCGCAAGGTTGGGCGGCGGCTTCAGCCACTGCGCCAAAACCTGCCGCTGCTTGCGGGCCCGGCCTTTTCTTCTCTGTGCTGCTTCGGCCGATCTTCGTGCATCCTCCTCGGCTGCCTGCGCCATTTGCGTTTCATGAACACCGGCCACGCGAAAGCTCAGCTCGCTCGTGGCCTGCCTGATGTCGAGGACGGCAGCGGCGGTGTCTGTTGCCAGGGCCAGCTCGATGATTCCCCGCAGACGGGCGATTCCACCGAGCGCCAGCGTTACCTCTTTCTCCTGCAGTGGCCACAGAAGGACAGTCATTGCACCCAGGAGTCTGGCCTTGACCTTGTTCTGGCCCTTCTCTTGTTGTCTCCATATCTGAACGGGTGGACGCAGGCGCTCTTCGAGCCGTTCCAGCTCCACGAGACACTGGGTGAGAGGGCTGTCGTCGCCAGACGCCAGCTGCTGCAGGGCGGGGAGAGCATGCTGGCTGTCTTCTGCATCGAAAATGGTGTCGGCATCGTCATCATCAAAAAACCGGTCGTCATTGACGGAAATGTGCTTCTTTTCGGCGAGGCTGCCATTTCTCACAACCTCCGGCCTGTCGAGCAGCCGCAGCTGCCTCTCGACGACATTGCGCAGCGACTGTACCTCGCTGACAAGGCGCACAATGTCGTTCTTGGCACCTTTGGCCGCGCGCCGGTAGTCGTAGCAGAGCGAGACGATGCTGCCGCTGATCTGGACAACGGCGATAAGACTGGAGGCCGCGCTTAGAGGATCCATGGAGGGAAGGCGCGATGACGAAACGAAAGTGGAGGTGTGCAGTTTGGGAAAGAATGCCTCGCCGTTGGCTAGGCAGAAGGCGCAACCGGTCTTATCAAGGCAAGCCTTTCCTGATGCAGCTGCGCCTCTTCCGGCGATTGGCTGCGGATCTGCGGCTGAAAGGAGGGGGAAGCACAAAAGGGTCTAGACTCTTGACAAAACACCGCACATCGGAGACATTTGTTGTAAAAAAGCACACGTATGACTGCCGGGAGGAACGCTGCATCCGTGGGTGTAATCATGGTTCTTCAAATAAGGTAAAATTAAGCTTAAATGCCGAATGAACAACGGCTCAAACGTCCGGGAATAATGGATCTACAGATTGACCAACGATTATCCAACAGACACGGTACTTTCGCTTACGCAGGATCCCTGGCTGGCATGTGTCATGGTCATCAATTTGCTGTCGTAAAAATACGTTGTCACATTGCTGACTCATGTCATCTTATCACAAACCGGGCCAACCGTCCGAACCCCAATTGATCACGTTCCATCCAAACTTGGATTGGGAGTAGTCGAGACCAATCGACGAGTTCACTGCAGGTTAGCGAGCACATAAATAGATACGAGGAAGAACTCACAATAGTGGTAGTACAAGATATCGCCCAGAGCCGGGTCGTGGAACACTCCCTGGCCACCCGGCGCATAGACCTCGTCGTGGCTCGCCAGAATGGTGGTGCCGCGACCTTCGGTGCACAACGTGCCGGCCTGGTCCACATAGGGGCCCGTCACGCTCTGGCTGCGGCAGACGGTGACGTGGTACTCTTCGCCCGGGAGGACAGACGAGTCGTAGGTGCAACATTTGCCGACGCTGAGAAAGAGATAAAAATAGTCGTCGTGGAAGTAGATGTAGGCGCCCTCCATGTAGTTGCCGTTGTCCGGCGCGTTGTAGGCGATCTGGATCTGATTGCCGGAGGGGAAGACGTAAGTGGTGTCGATGGCGGCGGCAGCCTGGTAAATATCGTGCCAGTACGACCCCCATGAGAGATAAAACTCGTCAGGTCCCGTTCCATTGACGAGCGTTGGGTCGATGCAGTTGTAGAGGCTAGCAGGTGTCGAGGCGAGGATCTCGCCCTGGTCCGTCCAGCTGCCGGGGTCCATGCTGTTGGAGGTGGCATAGCCGATGGCCGAGGTCTGAGAACCAGAAGTGGATACGGCATAGAAGAGATAATAGATGCCGCGGATGTACGACACATCAGGGGCCTTGTTGTCAGCCTTCATCCAATGTCTCCCTAAGAATGTCACTTACCCAGATATCACTATTGCCCGGCAAGTCGATGATGCTGGGGCCGTCCAGCACGGTACCAATCAATGTCCACGGGCCCTCGAGAGACGTTGCGGTCCGGATGTTGAGCAGGCCCTGCGACGAGTAGCGAAAGTACGTGCCATCATCACGTCTGATAAGAGAGGGGTCATGAGTAAAGCAATCGCCGCTGCATCCGACCGGGTTAGGGTAAGCAAGGGCACGGCCGGCAAAAAATGCAGCCACAGACGCAAGAGTCAGGAACTGCATAGTGAATGTTTAGCAGACGGGTACATTAAATCAGCAAAGTAATATGTTTTGAATATATATGCGATCCTGATTTATCAGAACCGGCTTTCCAGCGAGGCTTAGCCGACTCGGACGTTTTTGCTGACTCGAGTCTGACGTGGTGGTGTTTGGCTCCACTGTGCATTCTCTCATGTCAGACAGGGCCCTCAGATTGATCGTCGCTGCCGCGCGGCGGCACTTTCAAATGCAGAGACTGTCGGTGTGCTCTCAAACCTGCATGGACAGAAAGTAAGACTTGCTAGCAAATGCTGGACAAAACTACAAACAAGTTACAAATAAACATCAGGCGATTTCAATGGATGTTTCAGAATGCCAGGGGTCGGACTCTACAAATAAAACAAGGTTATTTCCGGTCAATATTTCCTATTTGGGTCCTGCAGGGTGCCTTGTACGAGTACTCGTAGTTAGACAGGCCAGTATGGAGGATCTTATTCTCCGCTCATCAGCCCGCGCATTGTCTCAGCTCCTTTATTAGATGATTCTAGTTTTTAGCCCAATCTCCTGTGTGCCAAAACTGATGTATCAGGTCTGTTAGTGTAGATGTACCGTCGGATGTCGCAGGAGGGGCCTTGTCATTCAACATTACAGTTGGAAGATGTTTATCGTCGTGAATATTCCTTTTTGTAACTCGCATTATGGCTACAGGAGGCAAACTCTTCTACACCGCCAAACATGAGCGAAGCTTAAGTGGTCTCATCTGACAGTCCTAAGAGTGTCTATCCAAGAAGAACGAAGAATAGAGCAACCTCGGTGCGGTTGCAACCTAGTAAAGTGGGCTCCAGGAAAGGGGGTAATCGTGGCTGGGGAATGTATATTTTTAGGTTGTGCCGAACAGGACTTATTTGAGTGGATCTCTGAGGATATTCTAACGGTACCTTTCTCAGCAGGGCAGCATCGTATGCATGTGATTTGTAGTCATAGCTTTTAGAATGGATCATTGCTGCGGCCGTGGTGTGATACATTTCAATGTCGAGCATGGGAGCTGGGATGAAACAATTGTCTCCGCACAGAATTCCCTGATTAAACCCTGCTGAGCAGCGTTCGGGAAACAACGTTATCCTCCGCACGGATGGATCGGCGAGTGGATAGGGGGTCGACAAACCTTGAAGCGGAGCCGTGGGACTCGTTTCACATAGGTATAATTGTTTGTTTGCCGCTTTCAAGGTGCTTGATCCCATGTCTGCCAGAGGCGCTGTTCTTTCACTATGAGAACGTGTCAGCTTGCAAGTTTATGGGCGGCCGTCTCGGCTGGCAGCCTGGTCCAGGCCGGTGTCGCCCTGAAAGAGAGGTCCAATCCCAATCCGGTTTCTACGGTATGACACACTCCCATCGCTTGCTCTTGTTCTGACAGACAGGACTTTAACTGCGACTATGGCAACCTCGTCAACGTGACGCCCATCGACCAGGGCATCCGGGACCTCTACAGCCGCAGCTCGTCATGCAGTGCGCCTGCAGGTGCACCGGGAGCGGGCGGGTGCACGCGGCTAACATGCACGGAAGGCGCCAGCATCTGGCTGTGCAACGACAACAACTTCTCGGTGGACATCGGGTGCAACCTCATTGCCGAGTGAGTGTCTGTCGGCGTGGATGGAGACGTGTGCTGACCCCTCGCAGCAACGCCGTGCAACTGCTCATCGAGTGCCGGTCGACAAACTACATGGATGGACAGTGGGTGTCGACCGTTCGTGGGCAGGTGAGTTGTGAAGGAGGCAGTTTCGAGGCTCATGCTGACGATTCAGATATTCTCCATGGACCACACTTGGAACGTCATTATCGATTCTAACGTATGCTGAGTGAATTCAGACGGACAGTGACCGCTTATCGTTTTTATTCTGTTCCTAGTTTTTTATCTGTTCATGAATTCAATTTTTTCAAACTACGCCTTGTCAAACCGGGTCAAAGCAAACGAGTCCAGCGCCGGGTCCTTCTTTCCCGTGACGACCAGCGCAGCCAGCGTTTCGCCGACAAACGCGGCCAGCGTGACGCCCGAGTGCATGACGGCCAGCGTGAGCCCCGGCTTGCCGCTGGGGCCGAGGATGGGAAAGCCATCCTGGGGGTCGGGACGGTTGCCGATGGTGTAAAAATCGAGCTCCAGCGGGGGTAGCGGCGTGCCATCGGCGAGAGCGGGACGGAAGGCCGCTTGCACCTTGGCGAAGAGGGCATCGGCCTCGGCCTGGGGGTCTTTGCCCGGATCGCTGCCGGCAAAGTTGGCGCCCGACACGATGCGGCCGGCGACGGTCTGGCGCATGTGGGGGCCGCCGGAGATGACGATGCCGTTGAGGAGGCGGGCAGAGACGGGCTTGGAGTGCACAAGCAGGCCCGGCCGGCCGGATATGGGCACAGTGATGCCGACGGCGGCACTCAGGGGAACGGTGCCGAGGCCGGCGGCCAGAATGACGTGGTCGGCCGTGATCGAGTCGCCCGACGAGGTGGCCACGCCCGTGACCGTGCCGTCGGTCACGAGCAGCGTCTCCACCGTCGCATCGACCACCTTGACGCCGTGGGCGGTCCGGGCATGCTTCAGCAGCAGGCGGGCGGCATCGGCGGGCTCGACGCTGCCCTCCTCGTCGAGCAGCAGCCCCCAGCCGTGCTCGGGCAGGACGGCGTCCGACAGCCAGGGCTCGCGCGCAGCAATGTCGGCCGTGTCGATGCGGTCGATGCTGTAGCCCCAGCTCGCATGCTGCCGCTCAAAGGCGGCGAGGTCGGTCGGGGAGCGGTCCCACTGGACGTTGCCGGACCAGCGGACCAGCGCCGCGAGCCCCGGCACCTCGTCCGCGAGGGCGTGCCAGCGGGCCAGGGAGCGATGGCGCACGTCGTAGTAGAAGCGCGGGTTGCTGGCGTTGGCGTTGAGCCAGGCAAACGAGTTGGGGGTGGCCTGGCCGCCGACGTCGGACGCGACGACGGTGACCCGGACGCCGTGCTGGGCGGCCAGGTGCCAGGCGATGGAAGCGCCGACGATGCCGGCGCCGACGACGACAACGTGCTGTTGTGCGGAAGCCATGATGGGGTGTGGAAGCAGCCCTTTTCAATCGGACGAGGCGAAAGGCGCGTTCGGGCCCTCTTATCGGATCCTCTGGTGGGGATTTCCGACGGCTTGCCGCAGCCTTTGCAAGAGGTGACCGATGGCGGGGCTTGCGTCATTTGCGTCTCCGGGAGACGTTTGAAAGGAGACGCACACCCGAGGTCGGACCATTCCTGGACGATGCGGGCGTTACTTTGGCTGTGTCGGCGAGTTGCGTCGGAGCAAGTCCGACTTGCTATTCACCCACAATGATTTTGCTGCCGCTTCTTGCAAAGCGATCGATTGTGCACATAAACGCAAGCAGCTGTCGAAATGGCATGCATTGGACACGGCGAAGAGAAGACCGAGGCCAAGACGATTGAAGGTGGAAGAAACAGCTATTCCAGAGCTACTGTTCCGTGTGAATGGATGGAGATTGTTCGTCATGACTTTGGCTCGTCCATTCCGCTTGGCGTAGTGACTGATCAATTGTACATTGAGCTACATCTGCGGGATTTGCTAATGCCCAGTGATCGGGATAACTCGTCCATACGAACAAGACGTACTACGCCCTGCAACATGTCAATGGCGCGGTTCTGAGTCATAGAATTCCGCGGAGGACCGCACCGTCCAATGAGAAAGGAGGTCTATCGGATTATTAGACAAGTGAGGAGAATCATATAGACCCTCGACCGTTTTGCTAGAGAAACAACATCCATACATTCATACAGACACTTTTCGACCATGTACATCCGCCCTGATCACGCCGAGCTGCATGTGCCGACCTTGCGGGCACTCGTGCGCAACCATCCGCTGGGAATCCTCACGACGGCGGTCCCGTCCGACACGCACGCGCTCCTGCAGTGCAGCCACATCCCGTTTGTGCTGGACGTGGACGACGAGGCCAGCGAGACCGAGCTGGGCCGCCTGCGTGGCCACATGGCGCGGCGGAACCCGCAGAGCCAGGTGCTAATAGAGGCGGCGACGCAGTCGGGAGGCACGGGAGCAGACGGCCCGTTCACGCTCGAGACGGAGGTTCTGGTGCTCTTCCACGTGGCGCCCGACCACTACGTCTCGCCCAAGTTCTACGTCGAGACCAAGCCGACGACGGGCAAGGTGGTGCCCACGTGGAACTACGCGGCCGTGCAGGCGTACGGCCGAGCCACCATCCACCACGCCTCCAAGGACGCGGCTGCGCAGGCCTTTCTGGCCCGGCAGATGCGCGACCTCTCGCAGCTGGGCGAGACGGACATCATGGGCTACACCGGCAGCGGCGACGCGCCCGGACCCTGGGCGGTGTCGGATGCGCCGGAGCGGTACATTTCCCTCTTGACCAAGAACATCATCGGCATCGAGATCGTCCTCACCCGGCTCGAGGGCAAGTTCAAGATGAGCCAGGAGATGGGCCTCGGCGACCGCACCGGGGTGGCCCAGGGGTTCGAGCGGCTCGAGTCGGATGCAGGCCGGGAGCTGAGCCAGGTGGTCCGGGCGAGGAGCGAGGCCAAGGCAGCCAACGCGGCCACCTAGCCATGGTATATTCTTCTGTATTTAGTTGCCACGGCCTAGGTACACAATGACCTCCAGTCCCCCTGGATACGGCGTCGTCGTGCGCTTGAACCCGCTGCCCGGGGCGTCGAGATAGGCGACGAGGTCGGCATAGCCCGCGCTGCTGGCGATGATGTTGTCGGCAACAATGGTGGCGCCAACCTTGAGATGCGGCTGCACGAGTTTGAGAGCCGGCAGCGCGAGAGCAGCCCAGACTGATGGTCAGAACAAAAAAAATGAAAAAAAATAAAAATAAAAATAAAAAATGACTCACTGTCCAGAAGCAAAAAGTCAATCTGGTCCGGCAGATCCGCCGCCAGCGTCTCTCGCAGGTCGCCCTCGCGCAAGTCGATCCACGGCTCGACCTCGGCCCCGGCCTGCTGCCAGTGCTGGCGCGCGCGGGCTGCTTTCACCGCCTCGTTCTCCGTGGCGATGACCTTGCCGGCGCTCTTGTGCAGCGCCGCATTCTGCCCGACTGCCAGCGCCAGGTAGATCGTGCTCACGCCAAACGACGTGCCCGCCTCCACCACGTGGCGCGCACCGCTCGCCCGCAGCAGCAGGTACACGAGCGCGCACTTGTCCGGCTCCAGGGCCACAAAGCGCTCGAGGGCCACCGACGCCGGCTGGCTGTCGGTGCTGTGGTAGGCCGGCTCCGTGAGGGCCTGCGTGTGGAGGCTGCGCAGGAGAGCGAGCGTCGCCGGAGACGCCTGCACCGAAGCCAGGCCCGTGTCGATGATGCCAAGGTCGACCATTTTTGCCGTCTTTAGAATGTAGCGAAGAAAGAGGAGCAGACGGCGTTCCGAAAGCGGGTGCTTTTAACGCGAATCGGCATTAGGCACGACGGGACGACAGCAGACAGCCAATAGCAGGTGACTCGCAAGCTGGCAGCTGCCGGTGCATTGCAGACAGATGATGACGACAGTGGCCGAGTCGTCGAACAGACGTTCAAGGTTCTTGATTATATAATCACGCCGCAGATCAGCACCCGTTCACATTGATTATGTAATCTAGATCGCCTGCTTGCCACCTATCAGCCGGCGGCTCCGATCAATGCACCCCCTTATGCTCAAATCTTGGTCACCCGTGCTGCCGACGTGCTGCCGCGCCATGTCGTCACCAAGCCCGGGGCCGCGGTCCCAAACACCGGGTCCTTGGCCGGCTTGGCCACCGACCACGCCGTCTCGTAGTTGCCGCCGCCCTGCACAAAGTCCCAGTCGCCGCTCGCGTAGGCACCCATCATCGTGAACCCGGAAAGCCGAATGGTCGCCAGGGCCTGCCGCGGGTCCGCCGCGTCAATGTGGTGCCCGTCTCCCGGTGTGAGCAGCGCAAACGTGGCCGGGGGCTGCGTGTCGTGCGTCTTGTGGGCCACGCCGGCCGGGATCACAAACACGTCGCCCGCCTGCGCCTGCACCTCGACCCCCCCATGCTCCCAGGCGCCGCCGCGCGTGTTGGCCTCGAGGTCGTCGTCCGTGTCGGCGACGCCGAAGCGGATGGTGGCCGTGCCCGAGAGCACGGCCATGCACTCGTGGGCCTGCGAATGGAAATGCGACAGCTGCGTGGGGCCGTAGCGGAAGATCCAGGCGACGCGCCAGCCGTTGCCCTCGAACAGGTCCCACACGGCGACCGGGTCGCGGAGGCCCGTTGCCGCCTCGCCCGGCCGCGCCGGCAGCACGTTCTTGTAGTGCAGCAGCGGCCGGGGCGAGTTGGGGATGCGGTCGGTAGGCGGGAGGTGGTACGTCTGGACCTGGGCCATGGTGGTGAGTGTCTTGTGTTGAGAGAAGAGGCGTTGCGGATTGGATAGCGCTATATGTCGGAACCGACCCCGATCACGGGAGCGGTCCCGTCATCGGGTGGATTTATGCGAACTAGAGCGGAAATAATCGTCCAGACGCAACCCGAATCGTCTAGCTAAAGCCACCGCCCAGGAACAACATGGCTAATGATTGTCTTGCCAGCCAACAACCTTGAGCAGGCGGATCTCGTTCCGCTACACATCGGGTGTGTCATACTTGAGCATGCTGGGCTGGTATTGGAGCCGTCTGCATGGAAAGCAAGACGTAAATTCCCACTACCCTTCCCTCTTTCTTTTGAAATGTTTCCACATACGCAGCCGCCAATTAACCTCATAAGAGTCAAAGGTTTGTGCCTGGTTAAATCGCCTTGTGGCTGAGCGAACGGACCAGGGATCCCGGTCTAAGAGAGAATCGGGTATAATTATATTGAGGAAGAAAAAAGGAGGCAGAGAAGGGTTTTTTTGGAAATGCCTTGCAACTGGACGATTAGACAAATGTCCAATACTTCCCACCATACAGTTACGCCATACTACGAAAGGCTGTAAGCCCAATGCCTGGGCACGTCCGGAGGGTGATTGTGCCTTCAAATGTCGTCTTCTGCACGGAAAACTGTAGCCTATTAAGACATACACTAAATCGAAAATAATCCAAGTGGCTCGACAAAACGACAGAATTAAAACGGAGGCGACATCTAGCTCAATATTGTTCGTTTCCGTTAATCCTCGTTTAACACTTACTATCTAGATATGCTTTAGGATAATAACTATTCAACAAAATATATAATTCTTTATATCTTGGTAAAAATTATGAATTAAAAATTAAAAATTTATTATTATTAAACACGCCTTCGTTGTTTTGAAATAAGTAAGTTTTATATTGGGTTAAAAAGCAAGCTTTGAAAACAATTTATGTATAAAAGAAAGGACATTAACAAACTTTTACGCTTAATGTTGTTTTTCTATTTGTAAAGATTTAATAGCGTGTTATTTTACTTACATCTCTATACATTACAAACAATCGTATAACTAATCTACAAGGTCGCTTGAGGTAAAGAGCCGGTGGCCTTCTGCAATTTCGAGCGTAAGGCGCTGATACACTTTCTCCGACACGGCGCGTACCAACAGGCGCAGGTTCTTGCCGCCGCTCCACTCGCCGTCCTCCAGCACCGACTGCAGCTGCACACCCCACCACCCTTGCTGCCGATAGTAGCGGTGCTCGTCGCTTTCGCCGAGGCGGGGCTTGATCCACTGCCACACGAGATGGGTCTCGTCGGAGGTCGCCCGGCAGACAGAGCGTGCCCAGGCCGGCGAACCCGTCGATGGCTGTCAGTACATCCGGCGACAGCGACACCTTTGCTACCTTCTGAAGCTTCGTCGTCGTCGTCGCTACTACTTTCCCCTCCACCGCTGCCACTGCCGCCGGCTGCTGCCATTGGTAGAGCGTGACGATCGGCAGCGGACGTGTGCGGTCGGCCTCGAGAGCGGTCACGAGCAGCGCCAACCGGTGTGAACACGACTCCATATCTCTAGGGGTGTCGGTGTGGAAGCGAGACGAGACAGGTTGCTGTGATGGGTGCGCAGGTGGAGGCGTGAAGGAATATGGGGGTGGCTCATCCACCGCTGCAGCGAGAATGACCCGCTGGGCTCCGCCCATTGCAGTACGGTCCGACTTCTGCTCGGAATCTGACATTGCGTACCGACCTTTTTTTCTCGGACAAAGTGGCGGGGTAGAGGATAGAAATGAGGATGGCCGGTTAAGTCAAGCTGACGGCATCTTTCCAGTTGCTGTGCCGCCACGTGATCAGTGATTACTACATGTGGATGAGAGGATGTAAGATGCTCTGCTCTAAGCTTCTGTGGAGCCGGGCGACAAGGCACAGCTTTTTTTCGTCCGTGTTCCATCCGGGAAAGAAGGCTAGCCAGAAATTGAGAGCGGCATTGCTCTCGTGCAAGATGGCCGGCAATGTGAGGCGTAGTGCTCCATCGCAATTGATTGCCTGAAATTTCCCGTAAGCAACTTGCAGAGAAACATCCACAAGGTGCTGTTCTCTGGTTGGTTGCAGATCGATCCAGCCCAACAACCAAATAGGGGCTACTTAGATGATCAGTAGTAATGGCAGCGGTTCTACGCCGCACCCACAGAATGGTAATTTATTTGCTCACCGTAGAGAAGTGGGACATCCACAATGGCTTCTGGCACAGCTTGCATATAAAGACGACTGCCCTGTTGAATACAAGTCTCGGGATAATCAACACTCACCACAGCCAACACATCATAGCCCACACATCATAGCCCACACATCACAGTCAATACACTACCCTCACCACTACCATGACTCTGAAGACGGCAATCATGGCCCTCGCGGCCTTTTCGGCAGCAGCGACAGCTGTACTGGTCGACGTCGATGCCCATGCCAACGTGGCCAACCTCGTGGTACTCGATGCGGCCGTCCATGTCAGCCTGCTGGGCCCGGCCGTGGTGCACCCGCCGCCGCCCAAGGTGCATTCCCTGGTGGCCCGCGACGATGATGTCGCTGTCTGCACGACGACGGCCACGTCGGCCGACGCCACCAACTGCAACGCCCTCTGCGGCTACCTTGACGCCAACGTCAACGCCACTCTCGGCATCCCCGCCAACGCCCACGGCGCCTTGACCGTCGGTACCTGCGTGCTCGGCTTTGCCAACTACGACTGCACCGCCGAGGCCGACGTCGTCTACGCGGACCTCGCGACCGCCTGCCACGCGCTCGTGACCGCCTGCGTCGCCAACGGCAAGAATGGCGTCTACAACTCGTCGGCGTACACGGTGAGCTTCGACGTGGCGGCGACGTACGTCGAGGTGTTGCCGAAGCTGGGCTGCTAAAGGACTTTTGGCTTGGTCCTTGTTAATCCCCGCCTCGACGGTGGTCATGAACCGACTGTTCTGTTTGTAGACATCCCTGTGGCTGATGTCCGCTACTTCGGCTTCCATTGCCCTGGCTATGGCTACTTCTAGAGTCCACTTTTCTCTTCTATGTGTATATAATAGTCCAGTCTCCCCCCCTACATAGTCCTCTTAAAAGGAAGGCAGCGGGCTATTTACGCTATGATACAGGACATCTAAAAGACTACTTTTAACAGGTTATAAATCCGACACTTTAGCGTAAGGATAAGCTTATAAAGTTGGGCTAAATCTATATTTATTAAATAATGGGTTGGCATTCCTTATATTAAACAAACAGCTTTAAATAAAAAATGAAGCGCTTTATAAGACGCATTAAGAAATTTGTAAATTTAGTAAAAATTGAAGCTTTAAGTTAATATAAGTCTTGTTTTAAAATAACCTTTGTTAAAAGACAAAATACAAGGTATAATCTTAAGCTTTACTTACACCAACAACAAGGTAGTAACAACGGCTAATACACTATGAGAGTTAAAAGCAGTTCAAGTCTATTATATTCAAAAGTATAAATTTAGTAGGTAGTTTATAAAAGCGGCCGAATTCACAAATACAAAAGTAAAGTTCACTTAATTGTAAAGAAGATTTGAAAATTCAATTTCGCAACAATAGTGGTCAAGGTGCTGTATTATAGTGTAGATGGAGTCCCTTGCCCTCCTTTTAGGAGGGCAAGGGAAGGGGGAAGACTGGATTATTACATACACGTAGAGGAGACGGCCTAATGCTTGCTCCACTCCAACATGTTTCGCCTTGTTTTTTTGTTTATTTATTTTTCCTATTTTCCCGCCTTTCTCTACCGTCTCCATTTTGCATTGGGTCATCGAGTCATGAGAGAACAATGGAACCAAATCGCAAAAAACGGCGCGTGTCTTCAATTGTGCACTTTTTACGGCCCAAACAGGGCTGTGGACCAGGAGTGACCAAGTCTTGCCCTACGGGGTGAAAGGCGCCACGTGGCTGAGACCCTTCGCGGACTCGCATAGACCTCCGTGGGGAAATTTCTCAGGGCAAATTAAACAGCGCGGTGGCCCGACAAGTCGAAAGCCATGCACTTTCCCCCGACCTTTGATGATCATGGCTTATTACACACCCAAATCCCAATCCTGGTTGGCACCCATCCAGGACGCTTGGCTGGGCATTCTAACGAGACTCGCCTGCGGCCCCTCAACAGACCCCAACAAGCTTGCGCCGGCGATGGCTCAATACACGGCTTCGGAAGAATGGCCAGACTGGTGCCGGATCTCGTACGAGGGGCCGTATCTGATCAAGACGAGCTTCCTCAGCTCTCTGCCGCGGTTCATGGAAGGCAAGCAGGATCGCTCCATCATGGATCAGATTGCCAGGATACGTCTTCGCCGGATTTCGCACTACAAGTGCAACAGCGATTGGAACCACGAGTTTGTCCGAGCCGACCTTGTCGATGAACAGAGCGGTACACCCTTGGTTATGCTTTGGGAGCGTGATCTGCCCTTGTGCTGCGGAAAACCTGCCACAAAGCGAGAGCTACAGATCAAGCTTGGCTTGCCTTGTCGGTCGATTGATCGAGTGACCTACATCTGCGAGCGGGACTTTACGGACTATGTCAAAATGAAGGATGCCTATTGTCTCCGGTATGTTGTTTTTGCTCTGCTTCGCCTTCTCGCGCGCTGACATGGTGGTGCGACAGGACCGCCGACTTTTCTTCTCCAGGCCTGGATATTTTGCAAGTGGCCTGTGTCCTGGAGACGCATAGCCTGAGTTTCCCGACATACCACGTCTATTCGACAATGTGTTACTGGTATGCGGACTCTACCTTTGAGGTCCTCGTCGACTTGAGCAAGGCACAGCAGAAGATCTGTGCCCAGACGGCCAAGAAAAAAGGTGTTTTCACATATAAGCACACCAATTTCATTGCATACACGGGAATCACCAAGAACTCGCTGCGAAACGCCGGCCTGTTGAATTCGGGGAGAGCAGAGCCTGAGGACGAAGATGAGCTCTACCGCCATCGCTTGATGGAGTTGCAACAAGAAGTCGTCACGCAACATGGCACCGCTCTCGATAAGGCTTTAGACACGGATAACATGGAAAATCTCACAGAGAGAGAGCGCCGGTCCATACGCCAAGAGGGCTGGAACGTGGCCCGCTATCTGGACATGATCCAAGACATGCTCACGCACGGCAAGTTGGCCGAGTGCAGCAAAGCCCGCGCGGCAGAGGTTCGCGCACAGCTCGCAGAGGTTTGTTGGAGAAACGGAAATGACCCGGCTAGGTGGCTGATGACCTGCTTACATTTTGGACAGATCCAGAACGGGAGGGAGGCAGAGGATGCCAAGGCCAGACGCGAGGCACAGGCCCAGCAATGCGCCGACATGGAGCGCGACATGCAGGAAGAGGAGGCAAAGTGGAAAAGCAAGATGGAAAAGGAAAGGGCAAAAGTACACCATGCAGAACAGCAGCTAGGCCAAGAGCGAGAGCGGGCCCACCGTGCCGAGCAGCAGCTGGAGCAGGAGCGAGAGCGGACCAAGAAACTGATTGAAGAGATTGCCGAGCTCAAGCGGCAGATCCCGGCCTTTTAGGCGTCACCTACCTAGTAACTGCCTCCGCCACATTCGCGTGCCACTCAACCGTCGACTTCTCTGGTCTCTCCTGCATCTTATGCTACACGGACTGATCCATGATGGCAAAATGAACTGGCTGCCGCTGTTCCAGACGCGCGTGGTAGTCCTGGGCCTCGTTCTCATCCGGATCGAGAAAGCGCCACCACACCAAGTGTTACGTGCGTGACTAAGTATGAGTAACCAGTGCGGCGTCTTACCCGTCACCGGGCTACTGTCTACGAAGTAGAAGCAATAGCTGAGTTGGTGAAGATTGTAAGATGGCCTGTCAACCACTGAAGCGGTCGATGGGCTCCCTATTTACATTCGCTATCTACAGGGGGCTCTTAAGAGTGGAATCTCCCTTTAACCGGGGCCCTACCACCAAGTCGAATGTCCAGCTTTTTCGAGCTCCATATCACATAAGCCACGACTTTGTCTTCCACGGCCGATGAGCAGATGTTAGGAAAGCTCTAGGTCAGACAACCTCAACGGCATGGTAACGGGATCCGAGAAGTACGAGCGGCTAGAGCAAGATACGGTCATGAAAGACGCTCTGAATTGCTTAGTCAGAAGTCGATTAAAGGCGTTGCCGGATATTTTGCTTTTATATTGGTTGAGCAGTCGGCTTCGCTCTTACTAACCGATCCTCTCTGTTCCTTATCATTATATCGACTCCGTCTTGTCCGGAATGGCCATTTTAGGAGAGGCGTGTCGTCAATAGACCTGGAGAACTTCGCGCGGCAAAATGTCGGCCACAATGTGGCTCAGTGCCTTTTTCTTGTCTTCTTGCGACGTCGGAAAGGAATGCCCAAACCAGACGTACGGCATCACAAAGGCGCCATCCTTGACCTTGTCGATGCTGCGCTGGCAGAGCCGGCGGAAGATGGCGCGCATGCCCGCGGGCGTCGCCGCTTTCTCGCACGCCTTGACGGCGTCGTCGGCGTCGTCTTCGAACACGCAGTGTGCCCGGATGCAGTACAGCACAATAGCCGCCAGCCCCGATGCGTATGCCGTCGCATACGAACTGCCGCGCACCACCTCACCGTCAAATCCGGGTAGGTTCTCGCCCGGTAGCAAAAAGTCCGGGTCGACTTGCAGGTTTTCGGGGGGGCCCTCGCCGTGGATGGTGGCAGCTCCGATCTTAATGACATTGTTGAGAGCCATGGGCAAAAACTGGTGCAGCTGCGCCGAGGAGCCCTTGTCTGGCAGCGAGCCGAAGAATACAACCTTGCTGTTTGAATTCCGAATGAGCTCGATAAATCGCCGCTCGAACTTGTCATCTTCGCCGCCGCGGCTCCCAAACGTCCAGCTCATCGAGATGACATCCACGCCCATGTCCAAAGCCCATTGAAGTGCCTAGATCGTCAGCGTGGTTCCAAGGGTAGACAGATACGGGGAGGTATTACCTCAAAGCACGAGGCCAGGGTGAAGCGCTGGTTCTCGACGTGTCGCGAGTCGTCTAGCCGGGCAATATACAGCTTTGCCATGGGATAGACTTCGCGGATGCAGCGCGCCATGGTGGTCCCGTGGGAGCACGGGCCGACAAAGTATTCCTCCTTGTCGCCACGGAACGAACGACCTTGCTGCATGCCTTCCAGCATGCCATCCAGCATCGTCAGCTTGACCCCGTCGTCTAGCAAGGCGACCTTGATCACTGGTTTTTGGTCTTTGCCGAGGGGAAGATTCCGAACAAAAGAACGGAAGTTCTTCATGTTGTCGATCCACTCGTTCGTGTTGGGCCTATTTAAAAAAAAGTCAACAGAACATCCCGAAGCGGGGGAGCATCGCTGCGTGCATCTTACTTCTCCTCGATATATGGTACTAAGCCCTTTTGGATGGCGTTTTCCTGGATATCAGCCTGTTCATTGGCGCTGCCTCGTAGTGGATGGACGGTCATGTTGATATTCTGGACAGCCAGCTGTGGACAGTTCTTGGCGAGTGTGGCCTTGAAAAGAGCCTTATATTCTTCGCAGTCCAGCTTGTCATCCACATTCTAAGTGCCATGTCAGTTCTGTCGATAGGCAACAGACGCGTATTAAACGAGTAGAAATCGCAAACGCACCGTGGGGTATACATGAACAAAAATGGATTTCAGCTTCACGGGTTTTCGTGTTAGCAGGCGTTAAAAAAAAGCATGCGTGAGCCTTCACCTTCATCAGGCTGGCCAGCCCTGGACTGGTTGCCCAGCCACGGAGAACAGCTATGTTTCCGTGCGAGTAGAGATGGATTTGGCGAGCAGACGGCGCAGCCTCAGCGACGGTCTCGGCACAAATGTCAAACTTTTTCCAATTCCACACCTCCACCTCGAAGCCCCCATGGTCGGCGGGACCGAGTCGGTCGCAACGAAACGCTCGGCGCAAAGTGGCGTTGGTGTGCGGCTCGGGGCCGTCGTCGTCGACTTCGACAGTGAAGATCTTGCTGACGCCACCTTCCCACAGCCAGTCAAAGACGGCTTCGTAGGGGTTTGGTTCCGGTGGTTCGTCGTCAAAATCTTCCTCGGCCGCGTGGTGATGGGGCGGCCTATTTACTGCCCGTGCCTGGGAACCAAGCTCGCTGGTCTTTTTCTTCCGGTCCTGCGGCTTCCAGTACGGAAGCTTGACGTAGTCGAGCACCGTTTCAAAATCCATGCCAGACCAGTCTTTCATCGTGCCGATATATCGCCGGTCGAGAGTGTCGGATTCGCTGGACAAGTTGAGACAAAATCGGCGAACTTTCCGTCAGCTTTTTTCTCTGGCCCCCTGTTTAAGAAAAAGAGACAAAAACCAGCTCACCCATTTTGATGTCCCAGTACAGAAATTTGTACTTTTTTCCCAGCTCGCTCTGCCGTCTTGGTCGCTGGCGAGAGAAGACCCAATACAAACTCTTCTCAAAAAGTCTCCAGCTGCTTGCCGTGACATGCTGTTCTGTGGGGACTCTGCCGGCTCAAGATCATTCAACAATCTATAAACATTCTTGCCGTCTGACGACGGGAGAAAGATGGAGTCAGGACATTTCTCAACTAAGCACTTTATTACATCCAAGAGCAGCTGGTAGTCCAGGTCCTCGGAGCCGTAAAGCTTGATAGCCGCATGCAATGGCACATATCCAGATTCGAACGGGTGGCTGAAGACGCCATCTGGACAGAGTCCGAGAAGGGTTTGGAAGCCGGCTATCTGAATGACTTCTTGACCGGCTTCGTTTTGCACTGGATCGAATTTCGATTCCACGAGAAGCGCCTTGAGGCACTCCAGCAACAGCGACTTGTTACTGAAGATGATGCTGAGCTGTTTTTTGAGGTGTTCGTTCTTCTCCGCCAGCGTCTTGGTGTCAACAGTGTGGTGCAAGCACGTCTTCCTGTTCGTGCCCTGCTGGCTCATCTCGCCATTGGCCATGGCCGGCTTTCTTTTCGCGCAATGATTCCGGAGCACCGGCACCACCAGTTCCAGCGGACATGCATCCTGGTCCTGTTCGCACCCGGATTGGATGGCCGCTTGTACGTCTTGAGGAATTAGCAGCGCGAGGATTCTGAATAGGATGGAAACTTGATGCTGAGCAACATCGATCAGTGGGGTGGTTTTGTTGATATCTTTGGTGACAAACAAGTCGGGCTTCTGTACAACAAGCGCCTCGACAAAGTCGGCGGCTGTGGATGGAATGTCGTTTCCCCTTTTCTGTTTTTGTTTGATATGCTCCATGATGCAGTGGATGAGGTTGTGGTCGTATTCGTTTCCTTTCAGAAGCCATTTGGATTCGAATGCGGTGATGTTGAATGGCTCCGGCTGTTTGGCCCATTTTTTGATAGTCATTTTATGGTTCATGTTAATCTGGTCGCTTTCATCCTCGATGGATTCGTCGACGCTGGAATCGCTTTTCGCGTAGCTCATTTTTCTCGAGTAGCGTTCCAGCTGTACCCCCGTAGCGTCCGGACCCTCAATCTCCGTAGCGGTCATGTTGTCGGATGTGCGAAAATGGTGAAGATGCAAAAGAAGAAAAAAGAAAGTCGATGCGCCAATAGACTGCTGATTTTGATTTTGATTTCGCGAGTGTGCTTCCTTTTCTTATCATTCGTTTGCTTTTCCAACCCATCTTCGTTTTGCAATGGCGGGGAGGTGACCATGCGAACTCGGGAAGTGAAAATGTCAGAGCCGGCCAGTCGGCCGCAACGGTGGCCTGGGCACGCTTAGCCTTCTCTTGGGTGCTCCTCGCATTCCGCCAACTGCGCGTGGAAGAGCTGGCCGTGGCTGCCGCTCTGGGTGCAGATGCAAAAGCAGATGCAAAGCAGACGGCGAGCATGGCTGACGTGCAGGCCCAGATTTGCATGGATATGGCGAACGACATCCATAATGTGCTTGGCGGGATTGTGATCGTCGAGAACAAGTATGCGCGCATTTCCAGTCCTTTGATGCAAGATATTCTTCTGGGCCGAGATGGCGCTCCTCGCGGCGTCAAGATTGCTTCCCACAAAACACTCACAATCTGCTGCCTGCAGTATCTCGACGTGGTTCTCAGTCAATGCTCTCCAGAGATTTGGAGCAAGTGTGTCGCTCTGGTATCGCTCAGCCACGACACAAGAGAAGCCGAGGATCATGCGCTGGAATTTCTTGATTATGCATCCCGCTTCTGGCCATCGCATTTCATCGCAGCGACAGCAGACACGTTGGAGTCCGACATGGAACTCGAAGAGATGGTGGCGCGGTTCCTCGCCTCCACAGACACGGCCAAAAGATGGCTCTGGCTGTATCTCGTCTCTACAGGGCATTCCAGCGCGCCAAAAAATGCCATGTCGTTTGAGTCTTCTCCCGATTTAAGAACCATTGCTTCTGCTCTCCTGGACCACGACAAACGACGCCGGTTTTCCAAGGAATGCACACCATAATATGGCTGCACCGAGAACGACGTTGGACACTGGGACAGCTCGCTCTTGTGCAACACGCCTGTGTATCGTGCCATTGCAAAGAACGATTTAGAGGCTCTCCGGACACTACTGAGTGCGGACGACCAAAACAGGCCTCCAGGCTTTTTCCCTCTGCACTACGCTGTCCTCGTAGGACGGGTCGACACCATACGGCAGATGTCACAGATCCTGGGAAGCCGCGCACAAACCGATGACGATGGGGCCACTGCACTACATCTGGCGGCGGCCTGCAACCGCAAAGACGCGCTACAGGTCCTTCTCGGCGAGGACGAAGACGAAGCTGTGCCTCCAGAGCATGCGCCTACCGGCGTGGAAATCAATGCCACCAACAAGTGGAGACGAACGGCGCTGATCGAGGCAGTGCGCTCGGGCAGCATTGACGCAGCACGACTTCTCCTCGCCAACGAGCATGCCGCTTCTGTCGCCATTCAAGATGACCGCAGCCAGACAGCTCTACACCATGCAGTCCTAAGTTGTCCGCAGGTTCTCGGTGCGCTGATCAAGCGTGATGCGGGCGTACTGTTTATTAAAAACTACACAGGTCAACTTCCTCTGCACTTGGCTGCTCAGCATGGAAGTTTTGAAGCAGTAGACCGCATTTTGCAAGAATCCAAGAACGCAGGCCGCCAGGTCGAAATTTGCAATGCCACCGACAGGAGAAAGAAGTACATGGCGCTGGATTACGCACAGGAAAACGGCTTCACCAAAATAGCTCTGGAGCTGGAGGCAGCAGGCACCGATTCCAAAAGGTCTGCAATCGCCATGGTCAGGGCAGTCACGCATGGGCATCTGGGTGTCTTGTCCACCCTGGACGCCGCCGATGGAAGTGTCCATGACAAGACGTTCCTGCTTGCCAAGGCGGCGCACAGCGGCCAGTTAATGGTGTTGTTGTATTTGTTACGTTATGGTGCCCTTGCCGACGGATACATCACGCACCGGCCTCTCTGTTTGGCGGCACAGGGAGACTACGTGGAGGTAGTCAATGCTTTATTCCGCTACGGGGCAAACATTAACGTCGGGGACAAAAATCGCCGCACCGCGCTTCACATCGCGGCCGAAATCGGGGGATATGGCATGGCCAAGACGCTCCTCGAATACAATCTTCATAGTACAGCAGACAACGGGAATGTCGCCAACGTGCGTGCGTGCGACAAGGGCCGCCGCACGCCGCTTCACTTGGCCGCGTTATCTGGTAATGTGCCCATCATCGAGCTTCTGTTGGAGCACCATGCTTCCGTCGATGCGGTGTCATCGGCAATGCAGACGGCCTTGCATATGGCAGTCAAGCATGCGCCCGCCATTGAGGCGCTGTTCCGCGCCGACCCCAATCTAAATGTCAACCCTCGGGACATTTTGAAGGAGACGCCACTATATCTTGCAGTCGAGGACCGAAACCTGCCAGCGGCACGCATCCTCGTCCAGCACGGGGCCGAAGTGGGGGAGGAAGATTACGGACGCGAATCCCCTCTAGCGTTTTCCATTAGACATGACGACATCGACATGTTCAAGGTATTAGTGGCGAACAAAGGCCAAGGCGATGGAGCAACATGGTCTCCATATCTCGACCTCGCCGTAAATGGAGCAACAAAAGTCCTCACGTTCCTTGTGGAGCAATTTCCTGAGGCACTACGCTGGAGGTTCGACGCTGACGCTGAAGGCAGATGCAGTAACATCCTGTCGCATGCAGCTGAGTGTAGTCCGACGCAGATATTGAGGCTTCTTCTGGACAATGGAGGCGACATCGAAAACCGCGACTACTTTGGGAAAACGCTACTTATGGTGGCAGCAGAGGAGGGACATATCTCAAAAGTGCGTTTGTTGATCAGTCGTGGAGCGGATGTTGCAGCCTCGGACAAACGAAACAGAACGGCGCTACACCATGCCGCAAGAGAATATGATGGGGAGTGTGTTTCCGCTCTTTTGGATGCGGGTGCACCTCCTGATGTGTTCGATGAAGATCACGAGACACCCCTTTTTATAGCTGTGCACCATGGGCGGCAGGGTACTGTAGAGCGGCTGCTGAAAGAAAAAGTGGACGTGAATACGCGGAACGCGTCTGGTTTGTCTGTCCTCCATGCCGCCATGGGGATTTTGCCACAAATCGCGGTGAGAGCAAAAATCACAAAATTGATCCTAGCGCACGGCCCCGATGTTCACTACCAGAGACCTTCGGATGGGTTCACGGCCCTACATATCGCCGCGGCCCGGTGTGACGCCGACTTGGTGGCGCTTCTCCTGAATCACGGCGCCGATCCAAATGTGCAAGATAACAAGCCCCGTAGGCTCACGCCATTTCATCGGGCGATGATCAAAAATGATGACACGGTGGTGATAAGCATGCTGGATCACGAAGGAAGCAATGCCGTCGACATAAACAAGCGAACCGGCAACGAGGAGCATCCTCTCCATCTTGCCACTCGACGGGACGACAGCATCGTCAGCGTCAGACGTCTGCTCGGCACAAAGGGTCTGGATATCAAGGCTAGATACGGGCAAGACGACACCTTCCTAAGCATAGCCGTGGCCGAAGGGAAAGATGACGTATTGGAGCTCATTCTCAGCGACGCGTACACTGCCATATGGGATGAGCAGGACATTGTGAGAGCATACTGGCGTGCGGTTGAGGGCGAACAGACGGAGTGCGTCTTTCTCCTCCTGGCCAAGTATCGCTCGCTGGTGCATCTCGAAAATGACAAAGGGCAGAACGGGCTCATGGCCTACTTTGCCATCAAGGCGGTAGAAGAACACTGCATGGCTTCCATGCCATTTGTGGCCACATTGCTCAAATCCGGCATCGACCCCTGGAAGCGTCGGCAAGCAGGCAGCGAGAACGGCTTTGAGAGTGGGTTCGAAATGGGGATTTGGGGCTTATCTCTGTTCGGCAGTTTCCAGGATTATTTTGTCCGATTGTGCATCATGCGTCTTCCGGAAGATCTGCACGGAGCAGGCCTCGGCTTCCGGGACCTGCGCATCGCGACGGAGATAGATCAACCTGAGCTATGGGAGAGGCTGCGGCCACTATTTCTACACTCTCCCGATCTGCAGGAGGAAACAGACGGCGACGATTGGAATGTCGGCCATTTTGTGTACCAGGCCGAGCCGAGAGTGGCGCTCAAGGGTCTGCAGGCCAAACCAGCTGGGCATGAACTGCCCACGAAACAGCCGTCCGCAGTGGTGATCCCGCCCAGTTGGTTCCGGAATCGGGACAACACAGCCGACGCTGTGCAGATTGGCACGGATGGCTTGACTGTTACCTTTGCAAGTGGGTGCCTCCGTTTTTTCTTTCCCCCGAGTCTGCTTTCTGCGTCGGCTGAATACTTGTTAATGCGCGGGAACCCGCCCCCTACCCCTTCCTCAGAGGGCATAGAGCATATCATCGTGCGTTCTGACTATCCGCTGCCGCCACGAACAACTGATCTGGTCTATTTCGAGGCCACCCTTCTCCCTGCATCTGGCAACGCAGCTGAGACGGACACAAATTATGACGCTGGTTTTAGCATCGGTCTCGTTTCTGAGTACATAGACACGACACGTATCCATCTCGGGTGGAAAAAGTCGACAGTTGGCCTGTATTCCTGTAAGAGATCGGGTTACAAACGTTCAGAATATGGCCTTCGAGATTTCGGCAAAGAGAAAAGATATAGGCCGGGGAATACAGTCGGCTGTGGGATCAACTACCGGGGTGGCGAGTATTTTTTCACTCTCGACGGCGAGATTGTTGGTATGTTACCACGTCATGACTCCTTCCCTCTTTTTTTTTCCCCCATCCATGCAAGGTGCTGACATACAGATCACTGGACGAGCCACATTATCTACCGGAAGCTATTTCCGGCCACGTCAGTAGAAGATCTACAATGTGGCAAGGTGATTGTCCGGTTTAATTTTGGGGCCACGCCCTTTCTCTACGAGAAGGCCAGCAAGGCGAGAGCGGGCCATGAAACCCGGCCACCGAGGGTGCGGCGGACGCCCACGTTCCACGACCTCAACGATATGGAGTAGCCGGCAATAGACAACACAACAAGGCTGATCCCATTCTTTCCCGGTCATCAAATTATTGGGAGGATTGGTCAAGATTTAAGCCTTATTAATGGCAGCAGAATGATAGAACACGGAATGACTAGACTCATCCTTTGTAATACCGAGCCAAAAAGAAATTCTGTTACAGTCGCCATACAATCCTAAACCAACACCTGGAATTTCCCCTTCTATTTTTGTAACTGAGCCGGCCTGGTCTAGCTTGAGCTCAAAGCGAGCCATTCTGGTATAACGGCAATCATCCATGACTAGACTTGATGCGAATCGAAAGTAGGAATAATGTTGTTTTTTTACTACAGATTTAAATAACCTAGCAACCTTTCGTATCACTAATTAAGTTTTACCGTAACTAAAACTTAAGACCATCGAGACGTAAAGGAATAAAAAAATGTTTTATTTTACATTTCAGATGGCACGAAGAGTTCCAGATGGGGCGATGACTAATAAAGGGATATAACGACCTCTTATTGGTTAGAGCCCCCGCTTTTTTGTGAAAAACTCTGCCCTCAAAAGGCATCGGTGTATTTAGGCCTGTAAAGACTATATACAACTACAGATATCACAGATTAACCGACTTGGAACAAGATTAGAGACCTTACGGGCAACCGCTGCAATATCCCATTAACCGCTTTGCCTTTTCACAGTTAAGTAGCACTCTGGCAGCAGAAATGAAGCAGGACAAGTTTGCCACTAAGCCGGCCAAGTATTTGTTGTAGACGTCGCGCTAATATATAAGAACTTAAGGTTATAATAATAAAAGAATTCTTCAAGTTTATATAATATAGTACTATAAATTAGGAAAGAATAGGTGAGAAACAAAGTAGATTCTTAAGAGAAGATATTAAGAGCTACGAGTAATGTAAGGCACTACGCTCACCCTGTGCGAGAGCACACCGATGTTATGGGTGATTAATCATACAAGAGAAAAGTGGCGATGCCAATTTGGTGGATCTACGGGACGGTCCTACATTCTTCCGTTCCTCGCCTGTCATCTACCCCTAATTCTGCGCGATGGCCTATCTCGCCTGCGGGCGTCAACATGCCCGAGAAGGGCAGCCTAGGTGTATATAAATACGCTTGAAGATTGGCAAATTACTGAGATATTTTCATTTCTCCGACACTGCACAATTCACGCTTCTGTTTGGACCGTGCAGAGGCAGATGTACGCTTTGCTTTTGATTTGGCTGGGAAGCGATGCGTCTGACGGGGCCACCTTAACAGGCCCACGACAGTAGCAGAGAGGCAGGAAATATGCGAGAGGTGTACGGTGTGGGTGAGTGGCCGATTAGGTGCGGTCCGAAAATCAACAAGACGGCCGTAATAATAAAAAGCATTCAGGCCGTACAATGATATGCGGTAGGCTGGGTTAGGAAGTTTATTCTTTTCTTCCAAACAGGTTGGAAATTTTGGCTTTACTTCTTTGGTATTAACTTTACAGCACAAGTTCAAAGCGGTTTTAACGACGACGCTGTCTGTCTCTGCCCTTCTGCGTCTGGCTCGAGGGCACGATGACACACCTGGGCGCCCCGACGCTGTCTAACCTTTAAGCGTCTCTTGTCGCAAAGTGGCTTAACCCGGACGAGGCCAAATACGACCCACAGCTACACCTCGCCGTCTTCCTCGGGTACGTCTAGCTGGGGACGCGCCGGTGCCAGCTCCACTACCTACAGACCTTGGTGCTTGCGCAGGCGCCGGACAGCTTGACCAAATCTTCCTTAAAACATAAGCAGCATGCCGTGCCAGATACCTGGTTGCCGGCGATGGACAGCTCGTCCTAGGGATTGTGTTGCAGCTTTTTTTATTTTTTTTATTTTTTTTTATTTTTTTTCGTTACATTTTTATTTCATCCTCCTTTTCCCGGTCAGTTTGCTTAAATCGAAGCCAAAACTGCACCTATTGCATCCGGCGTCCACATGTTGCTCGGTCGGTATGGGATGAGAACGAGGAGGGAGAGTTAGCTGTTTAAACGCTGATGATTTTCAGAACCGAGCGAATCTTTTTCAGGGCGGCATTCTTCTCGGTCACAACTACGACCGAAGTCAGCCCTCAAATAGCAAATCGCGGGATTATTTTTTTATTAAACGCCGATAGTAACGCATAAGCAGCATGTACCAACGTAATGGGGCCATTAAAAGAAGTTTAGTTTGATGCTCAAAACTAATGACAAATGCTCCCAGATATTCTCATACGAGGCAAGCTGGCGCAGCTCCTTCCTCGGATGGAATTCCACAGAAAAGTGTTGTATTGGATCGGACACTTCGCATCTCTCGCAACATGGCGTACGTCTTTCCTTCTTGCTTTGTCTGTTTTTAGTCTCTTTCCGGCTTATGCTTTAAGCATAAAGTATTGACGGACTTGTGGTTACAACGATGATTGGAATGTTAGACAACCTACGAGAGTTCACTCTTTTCCCATTAACCCAACCATTTATATAAAGTGCAAGTACAGCTTTTAACGCCTTGGCTTGTAACAGTAATTACTTTACTATCGTTTTTTTTTTCGTTAGTTAATAATTATTTTACATAGTTTATTTTCTATTTTTTTTATGGAAAATCAAGTAATAATTTATTTCAAAAGCTTATAACTTTTTTTTAACAACAGTAAAGACGATAAGGGCGGCTGACAAGAAACATAACATCATCCTTGTCTTAGGCTGTATACAAAGAGATACGGAAACGCAGGGTTGGACTTACATTGGCGGGACTCTAGTGTCAACGATGCTCCCAGCGCGGTAGGCCTGTGCTGATAGGCAGATCAGAACTCTCCTGTTAGCTGTCTATTGAAACGAAGGTCTTTGATTGCTGTTATTTTGTCCACCAAGGACTTTGCTCTTCGAGAAAGAACCCAACCCAGTCTCACCCTATTCTAGGTCAACTCTTTGTAACAAGGTGCCCATTCCTTAGTGGTTGCGAATATTTTATAATTATATTATTGTTTAGTTATTTGATTGAATTTAATAATCTTCAAAAGACGGTATTTTTCACGTTTTAATATCTGCACGAGTCGCGTGTTGACCCAGAGAAACAAAAAATAGTTGGAGTCCTCTTAAATATGGCAATTATTTTCCGTACGCAAACAGATTACACTACGGCAAACCAACGGCCACTCAACGGCAGGAGCGTGGCCTATACTCCACTGAGCCAGGAATGTGGCTGTGTTGGTCGAGGTTAACTGGCTTCGCTCTCAACAGAAAATACAGTTTACTGCCAAGGATTACGACGAGAGCAATGCCTCACCTTTTGTAGAAAAACTCTCGATTCTGGTTTTACTGCGCGACAGCGAACGAGAAGACCGAAAACTTTCTCGTATTCGTCTTGTTGTCGTTTTAATCCCGTCGACCAGTCGCTATGAAGTGGGCGAATACGAACTGTTGAAACACCGAATGCGGCGTCCAGCACGTCCTAGCACAAGATCGCTTGGCAGCTCTGAATGAAGAATACTTCTTTTGTAAGTGCGCCCAAAATACATTAGATACAGAATTATTAAACTGGGCTCTAAACATATCCTATAAACGCTTTCCCAAACAAGTTTCCCCTCTAAACAATTTTACCGTATAACCAAGCTTTGAACACGGAGGAAACGAGGAAAAAAAAAGACAAAGGAGATATAAAACGCCTCTATAAATGAAGACAGTTGCAAATGTCCCGGCATGCATCTTCGAGTGACTTCTCTGTTTTCCAGCCGAGCTCATCCCGAGCCCGCTCGACCGCGGCCACGGACGACTCAACGTCTCCAGGTCGGCGGTCGACCATCTTCCACGGGATGGTTCGGCCCGACACCTGTTCCATGGTGTTTATTACCTCCAGAATGGAGTTGCCCTTGCCCACGCCCAGGTTGTAGGTGCGGTACGAGCCCTTGAGCCGCCCTTCCCGGCAGGCAGACAGGGCAGCCGTGTGGCCGCGCGCGAGGTCGCTGACGTGGATGAAATCGCGAATGGCCGTGCCGTCGGGAGTGTTCCAGTCGCCGCCGTACACGACCAACTCCTTGCGCTGCCCCAGCATGGCCTGCGTCACCATCGGCAGCAGGTTCATCATGTCGGCCTTGGGGTCTTCCTTGAGCAGGCCCGAAGCGTCGCAGCCGACGGGGTTGAAGTAGCGGAGCACCACAATGTTCCACGAAGGGTCCGAGATGACGAGGTCGGACAGGATGGCCTCGGCCAGGTACTTGGAGCGGCCGTAGGGGCTGATGATCTCCGTGCAGCTGGACTGCGGCAGGCGCTCAGCGTCGGCCGACTCGAGGGCCTCCTCGCACGGCTGCAGGCTGTTTCTCTCCTGCAGCGGGCGGCCGGCTTCGGCCAGGGAGCCGTACACGACGGCAGACGACGAGAAGATGAGCGTCTTGATGGAGTACTCGTCCAGCAGGTCGAGAATGTCGACAAAGCCGGTGATGTTGTTCTGGTAGTACTTGAGCGGCTGACGGATGCTCTCGTGGAGCGTCTTGTAAGCGGCAAAGTGGATGACGCCGACAATGTCTGTCTGCTTTTCGCCGCCCAGCGATGGCGCCACCGAGTGCAGCTCCAGGACAGCCCGCATGGCCGGGATGTCCTGGTAGTTGATCTCGTGGAACTCAACCATGGGGCAGGTGCTGCAGTCCTGCGCGTCGTGGTGACGGCGGGCCAGCTCCAAAATGCCGTCGAGGACATGGGCGTGGCTGTTGCTCAGGTTGTCCACGATGATGACATTGTAGCCGCTCTTGAGAATTTCCACGGCGGTGTGGCTGCCAATGAATCCCAGGCCGCCAGTGATGAGCACATACTGGTCCTTGACTGGAATGGAGAGACCGTCGAGTGAGACATCCAAAAAGGGAACATCACCGTCGGTGGTCTCTGTAGCTGGGGTGGGAGGGGAGCATGGAGAAGAACGGAAGGGACTATTGTCCGAACATTCCGACGTGGCATAGAGCGGATACATTGTTCTAAAACAGAGTAAATCAGAAAATGAATGAACAAGACAACAAAATAACAAATTTAGCATGAGCTGTAGGAAAAGAAACACATTGAGGACCGACGATGATAGACAAAAAAGACGATGATAGTAGAGGCTTATAACTGTCGTTGTGGCTTACACGGGACAGGCCATAAATACCACTGCAACTGGCACGAAACGTGAAACAAGGGTGATCGTGGACACGGCCGTGTTCGGTGTGAGAGAATTAAAGAAAAAAAAATGGAAAAAAAATAGCAAGAAAACAAAAAAAACGGAGCATCCGGCGAAAATGGAGGCGTCGGCAGAATCTGCCAGCTGTCTAGCGCAAGCCAACCTTACCTATTTGATAGCTGCAGCCAGCCGCTCGTTTATTACCCCTTCCTGTATGGGAGAGCCGAGTTTGATTTTAAAATGACGATTCTCCGTAGGGTCAGCGTTATTGGCGATATGGCCCAACAGGTTCCAGCTGATAGCGGGTGATTGCGCAGCGCAGAGAGCCCAAAGGTGGCAAGATCTTCTCTGCGGACCGCGCACGTCTTGCGCTGAGGAGTGCTGATGAGCGGTGTCAGCACAAGCACGCCAGCGTTTTCGCGAGGAGGACCCGTCCGAGGCTTCTCCTCCGACGTCTGCGCGGCTGTCGTCTTCAGTGAGGAGAAGGCCTACTACCCCTGACGACAGGATAGCAGCTGAACCCAGCGGCGTTGAGGTGTCACACCCTATTTTTAGTCGGCTCGTGCCCACGTTGTCAAACTGCGCGATCTCTGAAACTTACAGCGTATAAGAGCACGACATGGCGGCATGGTCATACGAGCTGGCAGACTGGGCGAGTGTGGTTGTTTGTATAGATGTCGAGAGCCATGAGGGGTGGGATTAGAATCCAACCAGCGTGCGTATACGAAAAGCACAGGGAGCACGGAGCACCTTCCGAGTCATACGCTAACCGTCCCATCACATCGCACCCCACGCTAGACCGTTATTACCCCTGTAGCCAGTACCGGCGGGTGCCTGGTCGCAGTTCCTATCTAGTCGACGTGGCCGGGTCAACAGGGGTCGACGAGTGCGACCTGAGCCACACTCAGCCGCATGCAGGCCTGGACCAGTCTCCACGCATATAAATGTACAAACGGCCGACGGAAGTAGTCTGACAGTGAAATTTTCCCCCTATCACTTTTCTGGAACGGAATTTGGCAACGGTCAAAAAAAGAAAAAAAGGGAAAAAAAATTAAGAAAAAAAAGAAAAATGGAAGCAAGCGGAAAGGCCTGGCTGGTGATGCCGTTGTACATCTACCCACTGACCACTGAAACATGGAAACCGTTGTATGATATGTATGTGCCTATGTGCCGTTTGGCTCAGTTTCTTTTCCGTATCCTTTGGACAGGGACCCCCCCTTTTCCTCTCTCCCCCCCCCGTCCCCTCCTTTTTCTTTTTCGTCTTCATCACTTTGGTTCTGTTGAGTTGGCAGTCTTTTTACTCTCGTCAGCTTTCATCTTACTGCCTGAAGCTAATGTTGGTGTGCCACCCTGCAGCATTGGCGCACACCCAGATATTAATTTTCTGGTTGTGGTCAATCCCAACAGCGGCCCCGGCGACTCGGAGCTACCCAGCCATGATTATGTCCGCGAAGTGCCCAAGCTGAATGCCTTCGCGAACGTGTGCACCGTCGGCTATGTGCGCATCGGCTGGTGCAAGCGGCCGCTGAAGGAGTCATGCGACGACATCGGCCTCTATGCCGGCTGGCGGCGTGATGACACGCCCGGCCTGTATGTGCAGGGCATCTACGTGGACGAGACGCCCAACCACATTAGCGAGGCAAGCACGCAATATCTCGACGCCATCAGCCACTTCATCAAAACGTCCGACGGTCTATTGGACGACAAGCTGGTAAGCTCGAACGGCGGCGCACTTTTTTCCCCCATCCATCGCTTGATCATTTCGCATCATTTCCCCCCATTTCTCCCATTCCTCTTCTGTCGCCTTCTTTTCCTGCTTCGTGTTTTCTTTTTCTTCCCCCCTCTTTCTAGGCTTTCAAGGCGGGCGGTTTAGCCAGCTTAGTGCAAAAATTTTCATTTTGGAGAGTCGTTTATTGGCCAGCCGGACCGCCCGCTAACGTGCCCGCTAAAACGGGGCGCTTTCAGGTGGTTCACAACCCTGGCACGCCGCCGGAAGGCGACGTCCGGTTCTTTGGCAACCCCGACCTCGTCTGCGTGTGCGAGGAGCCCTTCAAGCTGTTCCACGGCGAAAATCTGCAGCACCGCCTCGAGCTGTACTCGCCTGGCTGGGCGCGTTCGATCTATCAGATTTCGGGTGTGCCGGATGAAGACATCGGACGTGTCGTGGGCGATCTCTGCAGGCGCGGCAAGTACGTCTTTGCCACCGATCTCGTCGACGACTTTTACGAGAGCTTTGGCCCGAGCTGGGCCAGCTTCGCTGCGGCGATCCGCGCACACAACAGCAGCATCGGGGGCGCTGCGGCTGAATAGGCGGCCGTCAGCAGCAGGATTAGCGAGCTGCAAGAACAGGCGGTGGGCAGCTCTCGCCAAAGTCGGAATAGCCACCTAACCAATCCCAATTCGGGCTATCACTATTGAGAATCCCTGCTGCAGCTCCACCCCCTCGTGCTATTGGCCCTCCGTAATTGCGTAACCTGTACTGGCGTACGCGTCCATCGCATAGCGTGGTAACGGCAACGTAGATTCGGTAAAAAAAAAAAAAAGGAAGTAGAAACGGTCTTACGATAGTTCTTCTTGTCTTGTCTTGTCTTGTCGGGTCTGAGGGTTGAAACGACGGCGCCTTGTCATCATAGCGTATCGCCCGTCCGCTTGAGAATACGAGCGCGACCGTGCCCAATGCCTTGGTTGAAACGGGCGCACTTATTTTCGGCATGGTCTTATCGTTATCGATTCTTCACGAATACGAGAAAGTGATACGGAAACGGGGTATGAAATGGCTAAAATTACTATCCAAACAACGCGTACACGAGTCGCATCAATGCGACCCGTTCATTGCAAGCACAGATCACGCCGACTGTTTTTCGGTTTGGGCAGCTGGCCCACAAACTGCATCCAGTCCGACGCGAAGGACTCGTAAAAATCCTGGTCTTTGCTGGTGACATATAGGTACTCGGCCACCTTGGACAGGGATGCCACGAAGCTGCTCAGGGTGCTGTTGGCCATGGTGGGGACCGAGTTGAGCATCAAGCTATACGAGGATCGCGCCCCCGACAGCGCTCTGACGGCAACCTCCTTTTGCTGCCACGCGCTGTAGCTGTCCTCAAAGACCACCGTGATGTCGGGCCGCGTCGTATTGAACTGCGAATCCGGAATGGTGCCCGGGTTGTGGATGATCTGTGCCGCAGGTTAGCAGGTTCGGAGACAAACATGACGCCATTTGTCCGCGGGTGCAACTTGCCGTCTTTGCGCCTTGCAAGCCCGTTGCATTCTTCACGGCGCTGTCGATCGTGATCATGTAGTCAACGGCCGCCGCCGTATACTGGTGCGGCGCCTCGTCGAAGAAGATGCCGTGCATGGAGATGTTGCTGGACGAGTTGGAATTCGTGTACCACCCGGCGTAGGTTTGCACCTCGCTGATCACCTGGGTGATGTTTCGCGACGCATAGCCGGTGCGCACATAGCCCACGGTCTGCACGTTGGAGTACGCGTTGAGCGAGTTGATGGCCGTTGTATAGCTGTCGCTTGGAAGGGTTCCGTTTCCGGGCCCACTGCTCGGATTCACCACCACGACAAAGTTGAGATCGCAGTACGTCCGGACGCTGCCCATCGGAGGTCAGTTGACGAAACGAAGGAACTATATCGGAAAAAGGAAAAAAAAAAGGGGACCACCCACGCATTGTACAGCGGGCTCCAAGACGAATCATTGGAGGGATAGATGTACAGAGGGATGATGACGGAGGCCACAAATGTCTTTTTCTGATTCCGAAGATGCATGATGACAGCTACTGGCACGACAATAACGATAATGATGACCAGCACGATGGCGGCCACCAGGGCTTGACACCATCGTGAGCGACGCAGCGGCCGCGGAAGGCTTTTCTCGAGATTCATGTTGGCGTGAAGACGGCTGCAAACATGATCCAGGGGCTTCCAAGGGAAAAGAAGGATGAAGAATGAAAGCGTGTGAACTGTCTTTGAACTATCGGACGCGTCGACAGGGACAAAAAAGATGAGACGAACAGGAGCTGCTGCAAGAAGGCAGAGAAGCGGCAGAGCAGAGGGAGGAGCGGCTGCAGGAGGCAGCTACGGATATCGGCGGCCGCGGATGAAAAGAGCCTCTTTGAAGCGGGCCGGCAGCGTGGCTGTTCAGAAAGGGCAAGACAGCAATGCGCGCGGTGATGCATGACACTGGAAACGGCAGGCAAGCCAGACCGTGCAGGATGCCCCTTTGTAGTCGGGCCTGCTCTGAGGGCGGCCCTGCATGAGCTGAACGCAAACGTCAATACGAGCTTTCGGCATAGGCGATTCGCCATGTTTCGAGAAGTGCGTGCAGGACAGGGGTGCACAGCTCGCCTCAAGAGGTAGAGGGATGCCCAATCTGGCAGGGGTGGAGATTCTGGAGCGCTCGGCGTCGCTGGATTTACCGGAGGCTTTTTTTTTCCATTAATTTTTTTTCTCCCCCCACCCACTTCACCTGTGACTCTGGTCTTCTTTTCCGAACAACGCACAGACCCATGGACACATTCGTCCGACGCTCGTAAGGCTGACGGCCAGGGGTAAAAAAACAAAACAAAAAAAACTGGCGTGCGTTAACCAAAACGGTGTGGTCCCGTATTGGCTCCACGTCTCAGCTGGCGCTCGTGTGGCAGAAACGTGCTAGCTGCCCCCCCTATCTGCCTATCGTATGAGCCCACGTTAATCTTGCGTGCGATCAATATTCTCAGCGCTAGCCGTTGTTGTCGAGCGAGCCATGCACCACAACGGAGCAGAATTTATCAGCTGCAGTTTATCGGCACGCCCCCTCAACGCCACTAATAATACGCCATGGTCCAGGATGGAATTAGGGGCACAGACAGGGGGTGAAGCCGTTTTTTTTCGGGCTTGCTCGCTGGCTGTGTTGGATGGGGGTCGTATTAGGGAAGGGGGAGAGAGGGGGGGGGGGGAAGAGAGGTGGCCGGTCGTTTTGCCAAATATAAGAACCAGTTTGGGGGGGTTATAATGGCATCCAATCCTCGCAGTCTTCTGCGGAAAGTGAAATAGAGTTTTCTTGGTTTTGTGCTTTCTTCTTTCTGCAGGACCGCTTCTCCTGCTTTACATTCGTTTATTTTTTTTATACCCTAGCGAGGAATGGAGTCGGTCCAGCGTTACTAATGAAGCCGCTTTACTTGGGCTTGTCGGCCGTTGGCTGGCATGCCATGGTCAACACAACCTGGGGCAAGGTAGATTCTAACGACGGATGCACATGCCTGCCGTGCCGTTGCTAATCTTGTGCAGGTTATCGCGTCGTTTCTTCTCGCCAGCACTGTTCTTGCTATCGCTTACGTTATTTATCATGTTATTCGCTATGTTACTCTGCGTCTCAAGGTAAGAATAGCTTTCAGGGGTCACTGGTGCACATGCTGACGGCAGCAGGAGAGACGCCCCAAGGATACGATCCCGCGGCCGGTGGCTCGCTACCTCAAGAGCCTGCGGCAGTCGTGCTCGTCGTCGGGCAGTCGGGTCTCGGAAAAGTCCGACAAGGGCGACGCCAAGTCGTTTGGCGCGTACCTGGGCAGCTTCGCCAGCCCACCGACGGCGGCCCAACATCGCGTGCTGACCAGATGGGATATTCTGGTGTTGGATCCCACGCAGGAGGGTGTTGCGGCGGCCCTGGCCAGCTATCCACCAGTGGGCCGCCAGGTGCTGGCGCGTCTGGACACGCATGCGCTGATGCAGAAGGAGAGTTCGGGGTCGGCGATGGGCGCGGAAAAGACGTTGTCGGTCCTGGACGGCCATGTGAAGCAAGCGGCGGCCGGGGGCTCCGGTTTCTCGGGCGTGCTGCTCTGCGAGTTCGACAAGTACCTGCAGCCGGCGGTGGTCAATGAGTTTGCGCGCTACGTGCGGGACCTGGGCTTGGATCTGTGGATCGAGCTGTCGTA
The DNA here is from genome assembly GCA_014183025.1 of Harringtonia lauricola. Taxonomy (NCBI): domain Eukaryota; kingdom Fungi; phylum Ascomycota; class Sordariomycetes; order Ophiostomatales; family Ophiostomataceae; genus Harringtonia; species Harringtonia lauricola. The sequence goes on from JACBXF010000032.1 coordinate 563,596, forward strand.
CCCCGACTACATCTCGGAGACGTATGCGCAGGGCCTGGACACGAGCCTGACGCGCGGCGTCATCTACCGCAACGGCACGATGCGCCCCGACGGCGACCGGCAGAACTATTTCCAGATGTCGGCGATGCGGGCGGTGATGCGGACGATGGCGGCACAGCGGGTGTCGCCGACGCCGGCGCTGATCATGTGGGAGGTCGTGGACAACGAGATGGAGCTGCAATATGCGGTGGTGACGCGGACGTTCAGCTGGTGCACGTACTATTCGGCGCTCTGCTGGGTAGGCCGGGCGCGGGCGCTGACGGACGCGGAGGTGGCGGAGACGGACAGCATTCCGGCGAAGCCGCTGGGGGCGTTGATGTGGCTCAAGAATGAGAAGAATATGAAAGCACACGACGTTTGGCGGGGCAACGACGAGGTGAGACATTTTGGGGTCACGGGCTGGGCCGCAGGAACAAAGAAACACGTGAGGCTGACCAAGCATTTTTTTAGATATGTCTCAGATCATCTGACGCTAGCTGTGCCGTTCTGGCGGATCTCTCTCCCTTGCTTCCCGATTTGGCGACGCGGCTGCGGCTGCTCCCGGCTCCGGAGGAAGCTCCGCCACCGCGCACGCTCCAGGCGCCTACGGAAACGGCACTGCTGCGACCGGGGACGCCGAGCGACGCGTACTCGGCGGCAAACTGCCTGTCGGTGTCGAGCAAAGGCGATGATCTGACCGGACTCGGCTGCTTCCAGGTGGGGCAGGAGGCGTCGTTTAGCGACTTTTCGTCGCTGCGCGCGGCGCAGCAGAACCTCAAGGAGCTGGACCTGCTGGCGATTGTCGGCGGCGAGGAGCTGGCCGGCGTGCGGGCGCAGATCGAGCGGCTGCGCGGGGCGCGGGAGCTGAGCCCCAAGGCGGCGGAGGCGGTGGGTGAGCTGCTGGCCCTGCTGGACAGCGGGCGGCTGCAGGTGCTGTCGGGCCTGCACTCGGGGTTCCGGGTGGACTCGGGCACGCAGTACTACGGCGTGTACGACTTTGACACGACGGGCATCGAGTGCAACCCGGTTATCTTCTTGTCCAACAAGTCGTCGCGCGACCGGGCGGGCACCATCCTGCACACGTTCCTGTCGAGCCGGCAGCTGACCCGCACCGAGTGCTTTTTGGCCGAGCAGGTGCTGGCGGCCAAGAATGGGCGGCTGCACGAGCGCTGGCAGCTGCCGCCGCGGCTGGTCAGCGATGCGGAGCAGCTGTCGCCGACAGAGGCGCTGTTGTTCCTGCGGCGGCTCGAGGCGGCGCTCGCGTCGTCGTCGCTGTCGTCGCTGGCCTCGTCGGCCATGCTGGCGCACCTGCGCACCTGCCTGTCCCACCAGCTGCTCGACGTGCCCACGCTGACGCAGCTGCGCGCCCTCTGCGCCACCGGCTACCTCAGCGGCGCCGTCTCGGCCGAGGACATGGTGGATGCGCGCCTGGCCTGGCTGCGGGCCAAGGGCTGCGCCGTGCCGGCGCGTCTGGCCGCCCTGCAGGTCTTCCACGACGTCGAGGAGCGCGTGCTCCAGGTGCTCATGGACAACGAGGCCGACGTCTTTGCCCTCCTTGGCACGGCCATGCAGGACCTCTGCCTGGGCCCGATGGACGCCGCCGGCGACATGCTGGCCCTGGCCGTCTTCTCGGCCCTGCGCAAGCTGGCCCTCGACGAGATGTACCTCGAGGTGCTGGACCGCAACGTGTACCCGAACCACTCGGCCGACCAGGCCGGCTGCTTTGCTGAGAACTTTGGCCTGGGCTCGCGCTGCGACTCCTTCTTTGACACCACGCCGCGCCACGTCGGCCGCATCATCTCGGACCGCTACCGCGCCTACTACACCAAGTACCAGCCGCCGCTGCGCGAGCCCGGCTTCACGGAGCTGCCGACGGCCTACTTTGCCATGCAGGTGGACTTTGACCCCGAGGACGGCGCCGCCAAGGTGCCCTTTTACTACCGCGTCACCTTTTTCAGCATTTTCGCTCTGCCCGCCCTCGTCGACGTCCTGCTGCTGACCACCATCGGCCGCGGCCTCTACCTGACCACCTACATGACGTCGCAGCAGAAGACCATGGCCACCACGGCTCTGATGCTCTCCCTGCTGATGAGCGGCTCGCTTGGCGCCTGGATCTGCTCGGGCGGCACCTACTACTTTTTCTCCAACGCCTTCCCGGCCATGAACATGTTCATCCTGACCCGCTTCGTTGCTGGCATCGCCGTGACGGTTGTCGCGGCCATTGGCGGCTTCATCACCGTCCTGTTCGTGCACAACGTCCACTCGGCTCTCGTCTTTCTCTTCTACTTTTCGATGCTGTCGACCTACATGCTCGTGCTCAACGCTCTGTCCATCTACCAGCAGCCCGGGTCTAGCTTCTTGTCCGGCCGTACCACCATCATCCGCTGCATTCCCATTCTCTTCATCTCGCCCATCGTCAGCATGTTCACCCAGCACGACATTGTCGTCTACGTGCCCGTCCTCAGCGCTTTTGTCATCGCCCTGCTCATCGGTGCCCGCAGCACCATTGCCCAGTGGAGCGCCTGGTACCTCAACATCCCTTCGGTCAAGGACAGCGAGATCATCGCTTGGTACCGCACCAAGAACACCGACCGTGATCTCAGCGGCATGAAGGACAACGATGTCATGCCGCTGGCTCGTGCCGCCCTCCACAGCGCCGTGCTCAAGGAGACTCGCCGCTGGACCTGGTTCGAGCGCGCCTCGTCCGACGCCTTTGTGCGCAAGCTGGCCGTCGGCTACGAAGCCACCCTGTTCCTCATGCAGTGGTACAGCAAGCACAAGCGCGCCCGCATGCCGCTTGTCTACAGCACCACCTGGAACCTGACGCTCAAGGCTGCCATGGAGAACATGACCAACATGCAAAAGGGCCTCAAGCTGCACAGCGCTTTCCTGCACTGGCGCTCCACCGGCAAGGACATCTGGTCGGCCTTTTTGTACTTTGTCGTGGCTTTACTGGACAAGTGGATCGCCATCTTCACCGGCAGCAGCCTCGTCGGTCTGTCGGCTGCCAGCAGCGAGATCTTCCGCACTGGCGTAGGCTTTGGCCTCTGCTACTACCTCTTTGGTGCCGTCGCGCTCGACATTGTGTCCCAGCCGCTCTGGATCGCCGCCAACACCAAGAACGCGACGCCCATTGACGATCTGGCTGCGCTGAAGGCTGTCACGGCCAGCGACGCTGCCAACCGTCGCCGCCTGTACACCCGTTCGCTGCTAAAGTTCTTCTTCTTACACCTCTGGGGCACCAGCGTCTTTGCCGCGCTCATCTGGGTCTTCCAGGACACCCAGGACAACACCATCATGTTCCTCAGCTACGTGGGTGCCTACTCAGGTCTGCTGCTGTACCAGTACAACAAGATCTTCTGCGGACCGGGTGTCTCTTCGGCTCTGCCCCTGGCCATCGGCTTTGTCGTGGGTCTCCCCGTCGGTTTGGCCGTGCACCTCCGCGAGCCCGCGTTTGGTTACAGCGGTGTCATCTGCCTGGCCAGCGCCACCTGGACAGCCTGTCTCGTGTCTTTCTGGACCGCCGACCTCGGCTGGTTCAGCGTCTTCCGCCGGACTGAGCGTGAAGAAGCCAAGCCTCTGTACACGGACGACGACTCGGTCTACACCTTCCACACCACGGAGCCGTCACCCGTTCTGGCCCAGTCTACCCTGCGCAAGGTCTTTGATGCTGCTGAGAGTCGCTATCGCCTCGACCCCGGCCATCCGGGTGGCCTGCGCGTGCTCGACTATCTCGCTCCGGAGCACGCGCCGCGCCTGTCCGGCCTTGTCGCCGCGGCCTTTCCGCGCGCCCAGGACATGCTGGCAGCCACGCAGGACAGCTGGCGCAGCGGCCACATTGTTGTCGACCTCGTGTCGGCCCAGCAGGTGCTGCTGCCCGAGGCCAAGATCCTGCACATCGCTCGCAAGACCAACAGCGTCGTGCACCTTCTCGTGGTCGCCAGCAGCGAAGACGAGGCGGACCACAGCAGCAGCGGCAGCAGCATGGACGACAAGTGGCGCGCCACCGCGCAGGCCCTCCTACAGGCGGTCGCCGAGCACCGCCTGGGCCTGTCCCATGACGACGCGCACTTGGCGGCTCTGCTGGTGGTTGATTATGTAAGCGAAAGCGAGGTGGGCGTGCCCGAGGGCATCAAGCTGCAGCTGGCGGGCTGCGCGGCTGAGCGTGAGCGCATCACGCGTGCGGCCGATGCCACGCTACTGCGCCACACGCTGCTCGGCGTCGACTGCGAGCGCGAGTGGGACCACCTGCCAGAGGCGGCCCGACGCTGCCTCGTGGCGCGAGCCTGCGGCCGGACGGACGAGGACGACGAGGTGGCCACGTGGCTGTGCGCGCGCATCGACGCGCAGGACGCCAACGCCGTCGACGTGCACATGGCGCGATCGGCGCTGGCCGTGGCCCTGACGCGGGCCGTGCTCACCTGGACGGCGCGTCTGGACCGCCGCACCTACCAGAGCCAAAACGTCATCAGCAGCAGCAGCAGCAGCAGCACGGATCTGGTGCTCTACGACTCGGCAGACACGGCGGTGGCGTCTTCCAAGACGCTGCAGCCGCCCAAGCCGGTGTCGTCGTCGCCGCTGCACAAGCTGCAGACCTGCCTCAAGTTCCTCATCCTCTCCCTGACGGCCGACCCCGAGTACCAGCGGGAGCTGCACTTTGTCACGCGCAAGCTGCCAGGGGTGCTGCGCTGGCCGCTCATTGTGCTGCTCAACGGCATCTGGTCCTACTGCAAGCTGATGCAGACGCTGCTCATTCCCTTGGTGCTGTTCCACGGCCGCGACCACGTGGCCACCATCCGGCGGCGCATCCGCGGCATGAAGACGGTGCTGGAGAAGAACCGGCTCGTGACCGAGAGCTTCGCTGGCCCGTCCACCTGGTTCTGGGCCACCCTCGACGACGGCCGCATCCAGCTGTCCCAGTACGCCGGCCACCGGACCGAGCCGCCCCCGGCGCCACAGAGCATGAAGGAGCTGCTGTCTGTCAACACCTACAGCGACAAGCTCATCCTGCAGGAGCGCGAGCTGTACAGCAAGGGTGAGGTGGCGAGCGCGTACGCGTACGAGTACGCCGACGCCAAGGCCCGCCTACCGCTGCAGCGCCGCTGCACGAGCGGCAAGAACGCCGGCGAATCGGTGCAATACGACAGCCGGGGCTACATTGCCAGCGGATCGGCGGTGCGGGGCGTCAACCGGGTCAGCTGGCGGCTGTACTACCGCAAGAACGCCAAGCACGAGGACGAGCTGCTCTGGGCTGAGTACACCTTCCCGCACATCACCATCAAGGTACTCTGGAGCATGCCGCCGCGCAACGGGCGGCACAAGCGACTGGAGGAGTGGATCCCGTTCTCGACGGTGACGGAGGCCACCTTTTTGCAGGGCGAGCAGGTGTACCACGCGTCGTGGGACTACGAGCACAAGTTCCACCCCGAGGTGGCGGTGACGCTCAACGGGCAGCCGGTGGAGACGCCGGCGATGATCCGCGAGGACTGGTTCCACGTGCTGGACAAGCCGGCCGATGGCAGCTTCCGCGCAGAGAACCCGCTCCTGCCGTTTGCGTCGCTGCGCAGCAACCCGGTGGCGCGCTTCTTTGGCGGTCACGTGCGGCGGACGCCCATCCCGACGTCGGTGGCGCGCACGCAGCTGTGGAAGGCGTGGCGCAGCGGGCGCGACGTGGACGCCATCAGCGCGCGCTGGCTGGACGAGAAGCTGCTGCGGGCGGACCGCATCATGCGGCGCTACTGGCGGCTGCGCGACTGGGGCCGCCTGGCCGCGGCCACGGCCTATCTGGACGCGCAGGCGGACAGCATCATGGCGCGGGTGGACATTGACCCACAGACGAGCTCGTGGACGCACCTGGCCTTCAAGACGAGCGACTTTTACGGCTTCGGGCCGGGCGGCGACGCCCGCATCAACACGCGCAAGATCGAGTCGCAGCTCTGGGAGACGACCGAGGCCGAGGACGGCAGCCTCGGCGGCGACAGCGAGCTGCACGTGCTGGCCATGGATACCTCTACGTGGCCCAACGACCCCGGCGGAGTGTCGGCCTGCCGCCGCGACATGGTCAACGATCTGCGCACGATCAAGTGGCATGTCGTCGCCGAGTCGGCCAACGACTTTGGCGTGCCGCGCTTCCAGATCGAGCGCAACGTGCAGTCCTTGACCATCTTGCCGCTGTGGGGTCTCGACTTCCTCAACCCCACCCACGGCGTGCTGGAGCCGAGCCTCGACTCGGCGGTGGTGCAGCGGTCGCTGGACACGCGCTCCGCCGACATCGAGACCCACTTCTTGCCCATCCTGGAGAGCTTGGTCACGTGTTCACGTGCCATCTACCTGGACCGGCGTCACGTGGACGAGGCGACACGGGCGCTGGTGGACCTCAACACGTACTTTGAGACGTCGCGGAACTGGAACGACGTGTGGCAGCACCCGGTGGTCAAGCGGCGCTGGCGGCAGCTGTGGCTGGCCGAGATGCCCAACACGCTGAGCATCGGCCAGTGGTGGGACTTTGAGAAGCCGACGATGCAGCAGCTTGACGACGCCCTCAACCTGTGGTGTCGCTACCTGTTCATCTTCTCGCTGCCGGTGCCCGAGCACATTCCCGACGTGTTCCAGGCCTCGCACCACTTCACCGGCGCGACGTACGGCATCGTGTGCAAGGCCAAGCGGCGCTGCACGCTGCACATCTGGGACCACTGCATCAGCTTCCGTGAATTCACCAACTTTATGAGCTCGGCCGTGTCCTTTGACGCGCCCTTTGTCAACAGCTCGCTCATCTCGCTGACGCACCTCAGCTGCGTGCTGCTCGAGCACCACGCCGACGTCGTGCTGCCCTGCTGCGACTACTTCAACCCGGGCTGGGAGGTCGAGCTGGGCACGGCCGAGGGCGCCCTCGAGCACCGCGCCACCTTTGCCCGCAAGATCGACCCGGTCGTCAACGGCATCTGCAACATGGAGAAGTTTGAGCCCATCAAGACCATCAAGACGGCCACCCCCACCGTCGTCATGCTGTCCCACATTCAGTACGCCAAGGACATCAAGAACGCCATCATGGCCACCGACATCATTGTCAACCGCTGGGGCTTCACCGACTACCAGCTGCACATCTACGGCGACCAGGAGCGCGCCGCCGCCATCGCCACCGAGTGCCAGGAGCTCATCGCCTCCAAGAATTTGCAGGACCACTGCATCCTCAAGGGCCTCGGCAACCCCTCGGTCGTCCTCCAGGACGCCTGGCTCTTCCTCAACTCGTCCATCTCCGAGGGCCTGCCCCTGGCCATGGGCGAGGCCGCCCTCACCGGCGTGCCCGTCGTCTGCACCGACGTCGGCGCCTCCTTCTGCGTCGTCACCGACCGCGCCACCGACTCCCGCTTCAGCGAGGTCGTCTCCCCCAACGACTCCGAGTCCCTCGCCCGCGCCCAGATCAGCGTCATGGGCCTGCTCGGCCCCTGGGCCCAGTACGCCGAGGACGCCCCTGGCGAAGACGCCCCCGTTCTTACCTACCCCAATCCCACTCCCGCCGAAGTCCGCCGCATCTCCGACCGCATGTACGCCAAGACCGACCAGCGCCGCGCCCTCGGCATGCGCGGCCGCCAGAACGTGCTCAACAACTTCTCCTCTGAGCGCTACCTGCGCGAGCACGAGCAGATGCTCTGGGTCGGCAAGTACAACAGCCTCGCGTACCGCGGCCGTCTGGCCGCCGCCACTGCCGCCGAGACCGCCGAGAACACCATGCCTGGCACCGCCACAGGCACAGCCACACCGGGCTCTGGCCGCTCCTCCTTCATCAAGCCACCCCCCTACGGCGTCCGCGCCCGCCCGCTCTCCCGCCTCACCCCCGAGTCCTGGATCTCCCTCTCGAGCGAGGAGACGGCCAAGAGCGGCTGGCGCTCCGCCACCCCGAGCGTCCGCGACTTTTTCAAGGAAAAGAAGCGGGCCTCTTCCGTCGACGGTGTCTGATTGCCGTCACGCTCACTTCCTTTCTTTCCTTTGTCCTGATTATCTAATTCTCATGTCTTTTTCATTCATGTTTTCATGTCTAATTTCTATTCGTATTCCCTGTCTAATACCACAACCAAAACAAAATTGCTAGAACCATTAGAATCAGGTACCTTAATCATAGTGTTTCCAATCTACCTTTACGTCTTCTCGTGCAGCTTCTCCCGGAACATCTGTAGCACCTGACCCGCCACCTCGGCACTGCGTCCTGCACGCTGCGCCTGCTGCCACTGCCAGACGCCTTCCGCCTGCTGGTTCCTACCTACCGCCTTGGCCCGCTGCGCGCTCAGCCGGCGCAGGCTCTGGTAGACGCCCTCGACCGAGTAGGCGAACAGCCCCAGTGGCGCTGCCGTCACCTTGGTCGAGAAGCTGGTGATGCCCTTGCCGAAGCCCAGAGCCGCGCCCAAGGCCCCCTGCTCGCGCGCGCCCCGCACCGGCTCCGTTACAAGGTCGGAAAACCCGCCGGCCATGCCCTGAGCAAACTGCTTGCCGGCCACGGCCGTGCCCGACAACACGCCGTCGATGGCGCCCAGCTCCGTGGCCACGCCCCCGTACAGCGGGGGCACGTTGCGCAGGCCCTCAGCGGCGGCCAGCGGTATGTCGAGCAGAAACCCCTTGGTCATGTTCCGGAACAGCATGCTGGCGCCCGAGGCCGAGGCCACCGCCATTTTGGCCGTCGTCTCGAGCCCGGACGGCCCTTTGCGCGCCCCACTGCCGGTCTCGCTCGACATAGACGCGCTGTCTTGGGCCTGCTGGTACACCTCCATGGACTGGCGGACCATGGTGGTGGCGCCCTCCACGATGCCTTTGGTGGTGCTGAACAGGGACGACGTGGCGGCGGTGACGGGGTCCCAGCGTCCATTCTCGATGGCGATGGGCTTGATCGATAGTCTGCTCCGGTCATCAGTGTAAGAAAAAGGAGAAGAAGAAGGGAAGAGATAACGTACGGCTGCAATCGGTCTTTCTCCAGCAGCAGGTGGTCGGCCAGCACTTCGGCCGCCAGCTTGGACAGTTGCCAGGTACGTCCATTGTTGCTGGCCTGGTATCGCCAGGTGGCCGGCTGCGACGGCAGCAAGTCACAGCGCAGCTTGTCATAACCGCCAGCTCGCAGCACCTGGGCGTGGAATGAGGCGACTGCTTGGTTCACGCCGCCATCCGCCTGGACCTTGACGGCCAGGTCGCGCGCAGCGCGTGTGACCTCGGGCGTGAGACACATGAAGAGGGCAAGCGCCAGTGACGCAGCCGTCAGCTGCTTGTGGGGGATGGGTCGGGGTCCGGCACCGGCCGCGGCCACCATGTCGCCCCAGAAGGGCTGGTCGCCGAAAAAGGGCACAATGACGGTCGGGCGGCCGTTGCGCAGGCCGCAGGCCGTGGTGCCGGCACCGCCGTGGTGGACGACGGCGCTGACGTGGGCAAAGAGCCATTCGTGCGGGCATTCGTTGAGGAAGAAGACGTTGGGATGCTGCCAGTCGAGCCCGACCTGGTCGCCGCCCAGGCGGCTCCAGCCCTTGGACACGATGGCGCGCACGCCCGCTGTCTCTATCGCCTTCAGCAGAGTCTGCGCCAGCGCTTCCGGGTCGTCGATCACGATGCTGCCGAAGCCGATGTAGACCGGCGGCGGGCCGGCACGCAAGAAGTCGTCCAAGTCGGCCGGCGGCGAGTACGCGGGTGGGCTGCGGAAGAAGAAGCCGCAGACGTCTGGTTGTCAGCTGGGACACGAGTGGACGGACGGAGGAGCTTGACAGACCAATGTTGGCAGCCCAGTCGCGCGGCTGGGGCACGAGAGCTGGTGACCAGCAGTACGTCATCGGGATGTGCAGCGTCTCGGCGAGCTGCGGCCCCCGGGAGAAGGGCACCGGCTCGAGCTCGAGGGTGCGCACGCGCCAGTCGTTGACCACGTCGCTCAGGCCCTGCCAGGTCACCCAGGAGACGACCGAGTACGAGACCTGGTTGACGCAGCCTTTGTCGAGCGGCGGATGGCTGCTGCTGCTCTGCAGATTCGCCAGCGGGTGCGGGAACTGGCGCGTGCTCGTCCACGGCATGGTGAACATGAGGTGCAGCGGGATGGCGAGCGCTTGGGCGCAGTGGACGTGGGCGTAGCTGGGCGGGTTGGCGATGATGGCCTCGGCCACAAACGGCGCCCCCGTCTGCGGATCCGCCTCAACGCACGACCGCCAGAAGCCGTCCAGCATGGCCGCCACCATGCACCGCTTCTTCTGGATCTCGCCGTCCCGCAGGCTGGCCAGGCTCGGGATCAGCCCCGGGTTGCGCACCATGTAGGCCATCAGCTCCGACGGGTCGCCGCCCACGGAGAAGAAGTCGAGCCCGGCTTCGCGCACAAACGCCTCAAAGACGCCGTGTGTGGCCAGCCGCACCCGGTGGCCCACTGCCTGCAGCGCGCTGCCCAGGGCCACAAACGGCTGCACGTCTCCGCGGCTGCCCACCACTTGGATGACAATGTTGAGCCGCAAGGGCAAGGCGGCTTGGGATGACGGCCCGGCTTCCGTGGCGGGTGGTTGGCCGCGTTCCCGCTCTCTATTCTTGTCGTCCTCGACCGTGTACGGCGGTGGCGGTTCGTCTTTGTCGTGCTGCTGCTTCTCTGTGATGTCGGGCATCAGCTGCGACAGCATGTCGACCAGCACATCGTCAACGCGCACGATGAGCCGGCCATCCTCTGTGTGGTGAGCGCAACGTCCAAGAAAAATCGCCCTCATCACGCACCTCCCATCTGTGTCCGGTCCGCGACATTGTCCGACACCTCCTTGTCTTTGGGATCTCTCGTGTCCATCTTGGGCGTGCGTGTTTTCGTCTCGCGCAACAGTTGGCGGTGACTGATCCATTGAATACGCGGGTGGGGTCGTCTTTACTTCATTCACTGCACCTCCCCTGACCATGTGATCGTACAATGGCGCTGCAGCATGCTTCACTGCACGCTGTTCTGCCATCGCACAAAGGTGGAACACTGCTGCCTGACGAGAGCCCAATACCCAGAACAAATATGGCAGTATTTCTTGGTCCCATTCTGAGTTCACCGTGCAGGTTGTTTGCACTGTTTCGTTGGCCATTGCCTTGAAGTGAAAATCCCGACTAACATCCCTGTCAATTCTCGACACAGCTCTCGCCTATGATCGTATCTGAAATCCATCGCTGCAGAATAACATGTCCTGAAAAATGAAATAAAATAAAAAATGAATGGCATGGGCATGGGCAAACAAACAGTGCAATAGAACCAAAGCTGGCCACAACGCTAAGTTACGCCGCCACATCCTCTCCAGACCAGTGAGTGAGAGTGAAGCAGATGACTGGCTCATCCTCGCCTTGGCCTTGGCAAGGAGCAATAAGCTTGGCATCAGAACAGCAGCGGTGCAAATGCCGATTGGTATGTTTGACAAGTGAATCAACGGAAGAGAATCACTAATTACTGACATTTTTATCAGATATTCTTCAGTCAGCCATAAGTGGCAATGTCAAATAGAAAATGCGGCCAAACAAAAGCCCGGCTGTTTACGGCTCGCCTAAATGATGTGAATCCCCAACCGTCGAAGCTGCCTAGATTGCTCTCAACCTTTTCACCAACAAGATGGATCGCCTGCTCCAGGAAATCTACGACGAAATCATCCAACTTCTGTCTGAGACGTGTGGCGACAGGATCTGGAAGATCCGGATGGCAACATTTCTAGCCAACGTCTCGGGCAAGGACACGGAGCCATTGTCTGGCGTGCGGTTAGCCCCCCTGGCGGCCCTGTCGCGTCAGTGGCAGAAGTCCGTGGAGAAGCAGACCTTTCGGCGCATTGCCTTGCACAGCACTGAACTGGAACAGTTTGACCGTCTCCTGGTGAATAGCCGCCGTCGCGCTCTGCGGTGTCTCGACTAGACGATTCAGCTTCCACCGTACGGCAGTGAGGCGGCCAAGGTACGCTTTGAGCGGGCACCCGATCGGCTGGTTAACGATGAGTGCTTTACAACGGCCATGCACAAGCTCTTCAGCATTCTGGCTTCCTGGAATGACTGTCCAGCCGGATCAGTTACGTTGAACATGTGCAAAATTTACTCTTCCGACGACGTGCTGACAGGAGCGCTTTACCGCCGGCCGAAACTCTTTTTCGCCCGCTATATAAACATGCGGGGGGGGGGGGCTTAGCAACAACCGTTTTCGATATTCAGCCATCCAGCTGCTACGTGTTGAGAACTGCCGGCAGTTCCTATAATTTGCATGTTTAGAGACTCAACAGATGGAATGGACGGCACTAGGGCAGGCGACCTTGGCCGTAGGCTAAGCTACTGCACAGCCTTGGATATCATGTCTAAGCTTCCGTGTGTTAGGCATGTGTTGACAACAATCCGGGACCGAGATATACGTTACCCTGTTCAACGCCGCCTGCAACTGGTGATGCTTACTCAGCGTGTCGTTGAGGTGTTGCCGACTACCTCCAACTTGGAAGCACTTCAGTTTCAAATCCAACCCGGCGAGATTAAGGACCATTCCTGGCGTCCACATGACCTACGGCCATCGGGTGAGATCATGGACCCTGTCAACAGGGCTCTCCATAAAGCCACAGCACATCCCTGCACAGGCTTCGCCTTTCAGGAACCTTTGACGAGTCTCTCTTCGGTCCAAACCACAACCACCTTACACGCACATCCACACCCGAGAAGTCATTTTGGCAAAACCTGCGCAAACTCAACATCCATTTCCACATGACAACACCCTCTGGCCACTGGTACTTTCAGCCATCGCCCGGTGCCGCGACTGGCAACTTGACTGGACTCGGACAAGCCCACGGCCCGACATCCGAGACACAGATGCTCCCTGGATACACTGAAGATATCCAGAATAATAACCTGACAGCTGCGGATGCCTTTGATATTACTCGTCACCGCGCCTTCTCTGGACTGAGGAGAAACTACTTTCGATACGAGCCCGACGAGTCTCGTCTGCAACCCTTCCTCAAAGCTTTCGCGCGAGCCTGCCTTGTTACGTGCTTGGCTGGCGATAGGGTAACCGGTACGGCTTCTCACCCGTCACAGGGCTACCGTCTACGATAGTAGAAGCAGTAGCTGAAGTAGTGAGTATGGTAAGAGATGCCCGTCAACCGCCGAAGCGGTCGAGGGGCTCCCTATTTATATTACTATCTACAGGGGGGCTCTCAGAGTGGAGTCCCCGTTAACCGGGGTCCTACCATGCCTGCAGATCCGGGTGCTCGAAGAAGCATCTGTTAGCACCCGCATACGTACCCCGTACACCCGTAGCAACGGCCGGCGATTTTTCGGCAGGGATGAATGGGGCATCTTCTACTTTGCCCCCGGAATCTGTCCTAGAACGAGCTTGTACACCCGCGATGCCGTATATGGCTTAGACGTGGGCAGGAGGAGGCGTTTTTGGGAAGTAAAGGACTGGCAACCAGACAGAGAAACCAAGGGGCTGTTTCGGGCCATTGGACAAAGTACCCATGGTGAGGACTTGGTGGAAAAGCGTGTCAACAGTTTTGAAGCTAGACCAATGTTCTGAGCCGGTTTTGGCGTTGAATATTTACAGTCAAAGTTTATTCTTTAGTGCAGTTTAGGGGAGTATCGAGATGGCTTATTTGGTGGTCGATGTAAGTAAAATCCAATACCAGGCTCTACTGCTTAGCCAAATGCACGCAAATCAAAATATTATGAATGAAAATCTTGGCTCTTCCGCTCCTATTACTAAAGTAGGAACACCTTTCCTATATACGCCCTTCTCATTACCGTCTACACGTGATAACACCAGGCGCATGCTTGCATCGTTTATATTTCGTTCATCGGTCGTCCTCGTGCTCTAACACCTCCCGCTTTTATCAATTGGCGAACCTACATAGCTTGTCTGGAGAGTATTCATGTTTCTCTGCGTCTGCAAGGTTCGGGAATCCGATGGCCCAAACTCTTGCACCGCGATAGAATATGCCCGGCTGAACAGGTTGAGCGCATTGATCATGTAGCAGTTGACAAAGAGCTGCTCAGCCTGTCCGATGAGCGAATTGTATTCGTTCTCCCTGTCGCGGCGCCGCTGGTTGGCATCTTGCCGCTGTCTTTCCGCCTGACGTCGAGCTTCCGCCTGGCGTTGGGCCTCTGCTTGGCATTGAGCTTCTGCTTGGCGCCGAGCTTCTGCCTGTCGCTGAACTTCTGCCTGCCGCTGCACTGCCAATTGTCGCTCTTTCTCTTGACACTGTGCCTCCAGTTGCTGCTGGAACTCCTGACGCATCCGCTCCTGCTCCTGCTTGCGCAACATCTCTTGCTGCTGCATGCGCCGCTGCTGCTCTTCGTGCTGTTGGCGCAGCGCTTCCACTTGCTGGCGCGTCTGCTGCAGCTCGGCCGCCATCTTGTTCTCCTTTTCTTGCGACGCGGTAAACTGCGTCTCCAGTGTCTTGCTTTTTTGCTGCCATTCGGCCAGCTCGCTGGCCAGCTGCTCCCGCTCTTTCTTGACTTCCTCCTTGTCTTGCTCGCTCTTGGTGCGCAACTCTTCCAGCTGGGCCGGGATGGCTTCTGTCTCTTCTCGAACGCGTTCGTCGATCATGCGCCCGGCAGCCGTCTGATTCAATGGAAGATGCTGGTCCACCAGCTCCTGCTGAATCTGCAGAGTTGCTGCCACGTTCAAAAGGACTTCCCGGACGATGTCCTTGTATGCCTCCTGGCTCTGGTGGGTGCCAATCCGACGCACGGTGGCGCCGTTTTCAATGGCGAGCTTCCACGGCCCATTTTGCAGTTGCATTTCTTTTTTCTCATTGTAACCTGCCTTTGAACTCCGGTCCCACTTGGTAGACAACAGCGTGATATTTCGCAACGCATTCTCGCCGACAATCTTTTTGAACATTTCGAGATATCGCCGCGCGCTTCCGCTGAGTTTTTCGGCCGTGATGTCATGGAGGTAAAGAATTCCGCGAATGGCGGTGGATTCTGTGTACAGTCGAGCAAGCTCCATGGTGATGGATTTGAGGACTTCCGATTCATCCTGCGATGAATCGTCGAAACCGGGCGTGTCGACCAGCAGAATGTCTGTCGAATCAACCGTTGCTGGGTAGATTTTGACCTCCGTTGTGGTCGAGTCGATGCCATCGCCAACGGGAACATCCAGCCCCGTTAGCTGTTTGATAAAAGTGCTCTTTCCAGAGCCAGTCAGGCCCATGAGTGCAATGGCAACTGGGTCTTTCCTTCGAGGCAAATGTCCGGAATTTTTCGAGTTGCTATTTATACCAGTTAGCGCCGTGGAATAAAAAATGCAAGTGAGATGTTTGAAAATTTCACCTTGCTGTAGGCGATCCAAATCCTGTCATGTCCGTGAAAAGCTCGCCGGCCTCGTTCTCGGTGATACGTGCTTCCGTACGTGTGCCTTGGAAGGATATACAGCGTCCAGGGGTGGACATTCTCGCAGGCAGGACCTGGCCAACGGTCATTTCGTCGCGCAACACGTAAATGGAGTCGTGGGGAAAATTTTTATAGGCCACACCATGGACATATGGTACGGCTGCAGCGGGAACCAGACCGTGGCCGAAGTTGCGAGCCAAGCCCACGACAATGTCGTGCGGCTTGTCTACCTGGTCCATGCATCGAATAGTAAATGAGCCCTTTTCCGATGACCTAGACGTCGTACTTTTGATCTGTAAACCTTTGGGGAGGTGAGCCTCTAGACAAGTGCCATTGTTCCGGCTGTCGCCAAGCTCGACAACACGCTCCATCTCAGACTCGACAAATTGGCTCCCATCTGTCTCAGTGCGGATCCTGCCAATGAAACCAAAACAGCTCGTACTGTAGCTGAAAGTTTTGCGTCCGCCATGTTCAATGTTATCGACAACGGCACAAACAACTTGAAAAGTGTCGTTCGGCTGATGGCCTCCACCTACAATCTTGGGTGCCCTGTTGTATACACAGTAGCTGCGTGCATTCTCGCTGCCAAATTTGTTGACAATTTCGACCTTGTAAGTTTTCATCGTTGCGATTGGAGTCCCGTTATGTGAAGAAGGTAATGAAAAATGTTCTGTGTAGATGCTCACGATGCTAGGAGAAGTTCTAGGTGGGTTAAAACACTGTAAATCATAAAATGTAAAGTACTAGAGTAGAAAAACAGAGACATCGTAACTTATGTTGGGCAGAAGCAGCCTCGACGGAAAGTTCCACGTCATCATTCAGCCGCATCGCAACTGCGCCTATCATCATCGTTACTTTGCCTTGGGCAGCAGAATTTGCACCCAATGTATTTACCAACAACGCCATTTTTCTTTCATTTCGGATTTCGATAAAGTTCATGCCCAATGCACCCTCGTTCGGCTCTTCCGTATGTCATATAGAAGATGGCCTTGTTTCCGAGTATTTACCTGGGCATCCTCTACCCAGGAATCATGGCAAATGTGCTCACAGTCAACACTGCTCCCCATTCTTTCAGACATGCCTTTATTTGACCATATTATTTACACTACCAATTATTAAAGCATCCTTTCCAACACGATGTCTTTATACCAAATCACCATCGTCAACAACAGTGGCACGAACAGCAAAAAATATGGCATTTTCTCAGAGAAGCCGGCAATCAAAGGATCTGGCTTTACGAGTGCCGTGCAAATGGTTTGGAACACAGTTGGGCCTATTCATGCCTAACAGCAGCGGTCCTTTGAGTTTAGCTCCTCGTTCTATGCCTTTGTCGGCCGCTCGGACAAACAGAGCCGCACGCTGGAAAGCGGCCTGACCAAAGTGGCGCTCGAGCACTCGTGCAAGGCCGTTCTGGGCAACGACTTTGAGTTGGGGTCCGACCTCAAGGTTGGGACGGACCTCGTCATCTCTGGAAACAACAAAGCACCCGGCATACCCGCAGGCAGTTTTAGCATGGGTGCTATGTCGACGATCAGCTCGCCCAACTTTTGGGTGATGGGCGTTGCCCGCGATCTGATGCGCAATCACGCCATGTCTAGGATTGTGCCCGTGGCCGGCATCGAGTTGCGGCGCGCAGCCCGCGTGACGTTTACGCCCAGCCGCAGAATCCTCATTGCGCTGACGGATTTGCATATCGGAGACACCTGCACGGGTGGCTTGGATCCTGATGCAATGGCCGTGGTGGAATTTGATGGGTCCATGGCAGAAGCGACTGTGACTGAGATGGCTGACGGGTCCTTTGAGGTGGAATACGCCTGATCATCAGATAAAATGCGTTGGAGGGAGGAATAGGCTTTCAGTGTGACACATGGAGTTATGATGTTTTTCATATCACTTTTCTATGCATTCGTTTCATATATTTGGTATACAACTAAGAAAATACTGCCATATTTTATTACAAATAGGTACGCGGACAGTAAAAATGTTGTAAGTGACTCCGGTAGTACGAGGAGTCGTTCCGTTTCGGAGAGCCTCGACTCCACTTCAAAAGTACAGTCAACAAAGTTTCCTGTGCTTAAGGAACACTGTTTTGATTTATCATGGCACGGTGTTCCTATATGAGTAACTATTTGCTTGTCTCCTTTGTTCATATCCTTGTCTTCCCTTTCACCC
Source organism: Harringtonia lauricola (assembly GCA_014183025.1). Classification (NCBI taxonomy): domain Eukaryota; kingdom Fungi; phylum Ascomycota; class Sordariomycetes; order Ophiostomatales; family Ophiostomataceae; genus Harringtonia; species Harringtonia lauricola. The sequence continues at coordinate 581,107 of JACBXF010000032.1, forward strand.
TATTCCCTTGTGTTTGGCAAGATTGACAACCGGCGAATCCAGCGGAACTGGTAATAAAGCCACCAATGAACGCATTAAATAGAGCGCACAGACCTATTACGATTGCTACCATTGTTGTTGTCTCTCGGGAAGCTAAATGTCCGCAGCCGATGAACGTGCGCTGGCCATTGGACATCCGGCTTGGCCGCAGGCACCACTGCGTCGCGATCTCCGTGGCGGGTGGCCCGGGGCCCATTGCTATCGCTGCCGCCACCACTGTCGTGGCCTGATACTCTGGCCTTTCGTTCTTCATGCCGTGCCTCATAGTGGGCAGACAGACAGCCTGTCTGTTAGGCCGACGGATGAAGGGAAACAAAGGGCGCTGGGGAGACTGGAGACATACAAAGAACAAAGTCGGCCACCTGCACAAACACAGGCATCCATAGCAGCACGGCAATGACCTGGCCGAATCCCCAGACGTCGTCCTCGTACGCGGCGCCCGTGATGCTGCGCAGGGCGTTGCGCTTGTGCGCGAGCCGCACGGTGCAGTAAAGACTGGCGGCGGCGAGCGCGAGCGATATGACGCAAAGGCTGGGCGCGTGACGGGCGCGGAAAATGCGGTAGAGTACGTAGCAGATGGGGATGACCAGGAAGATACTCGGCACGACCACGGCGATGATGATCTGCGTAGACTTGCTGGTCGCGAGAAAATAGAGGCTCACATCAGAGTCGCTGAACCCCGGGAACAAAACACCATAGCTCTTGTCGCGCGACTGGCAGGCCTTGCCCAGGCTCTGCATGGCCGTGAGCCGGTCGCGGCTCACGCTCAGGTACCCCAGAAGGCGCATGTACAGACCGAACTCGATGAGGCAGTACAGCGTGATGCACGCGCATCGCTTCAGCGAGGGCCGATGGGACGACTTGCGCGCGGCGGTGGCCACGCACGCGGCCAGCAAGGACAGGAACTGCATCATCAGAAGCGACTGGAGAAAGACGACTTCGAACAGCGGCGGCTGCTGGGTCAGCCGCACAGCCGTCGCGATGGCCACTGGCAGCGAGAAGCTTGCGCTACAGTCGACAAACGCCGTCTGGATGGCGACAAACTCTGTGCGGGCGCGCGCGTGCAGCTGCCACACGCTCTGGTCGAGGAAGTAGCAAGCCAGCACAAAGAAGGGACCCAGGATAAAGGTCAGGGCCGCCTGGATCATGTAGGAGATGTAGGCCTGAGGGAGAAAAGGGGAGTGGTTGGAATCAGCATTGCCTTTTTCCATGCGTTGCCTGTCCATTCTCTGTCACTCACCCCAATTCCGGACAGATCTGGATTGCCAGTGCCCCAGGCCAGCTCACAGATGTCGGGACAGGCAGCAACCGTCCCGTTGATGCTCAAGTTGGTGGTCAGCACCGTGTCCAGGAATCCGGACAGAGAAGTAAAGTTGCACGTCAGGTTCGTCGCCATTGTATGCTTTCCACGTTGGAAAACAGCAGGAAGGCGAGGGATATGGGGGCATGCTGACTTTTGTTCCTTAGATACTCAGCCTTGTGCGGGGCGGCACGTTTCTCGTGCGGCTGACCGGCGGCTAATACAGGTCTACGAGTGGTTTTGGGGTCGAAGGCGTTCAAATTATCCGTCTCATTACTAACTGAAACGAGACACTAAGCCCAGAGGATGCAGATGAAAGGGGGAACAGGGGACTTTGACAACATGGCAGCCGCTTACACGGCATCACAGGTGGTTCCGAGTTCGTTCCGGTGTTGTGTGCTTGATCAACTTGACTACCTTGTGGTCTTACCATGAATAACTGGACCAGTAAAGGTCGAGACATCAAACGAGCCAGCCAGAGCAGGTTTACGGAGTGAGATCTCTCACGGCAGCATCTACATGTATAGTGGGCCGCAGCGTCATTTGGCCTTCGTACTTGAAGATCCGGCGCGGTCAGCCATGCAAGTGGAGGCCGTTGCGGGATTACGATGGGTAACCCGGAGCGCCTTCCGTTCACCAATTGGTCGGAAGACCTGTATCTTGGCAAAGGTTCCGAATTTAAAGGCTCCACTTCATATTATGTAAATCGTTACCGTCAACTTCGCAACCCTCCTTCCTTTGTTATTCACTTCTCTCATTTGTCTTAATGCTTTCTTGGCCTGGCCCGGAACGGTCTGGCTTCGGGGAGCTCGTTGATCGGGCAGCGAAGATGGTTTGTGATGAGATGCTCAAAGGACGGAGACCACTCGACCCGCGGATTGTACGGCTCAAAGTCAAAGAGGTAGCCGAGGGTGCGCAGAATGGACGTGGCCGAGTACGACACGGTCTCGCCAGCCGCGTTCGTGCCCTTGTTCTCCACGTGCGCCCGCTCCACCCAGGGCGAAATGAGGAACGTGGGCATGCGGCCGCCTAGGCGGTTGAAGTGGAACGTGTAGTCCTGGCCGGCGGGCGTCGTGGCCGTGTAAGTGAGGTTGTCCGGCTCGGGCGCCAGCGACGGCGCCACGTGGTCGTGGAAGCCGCCAGACTCGTCGTACGTGATGATGAAGAGCGTCTCGTTCCAGTTGGGGCTGGCCCGGACCGCGTCGTACACGTCCTTGATGAGGCCTTCGCCGTCGGACACCAGGCCGGTCGGATGCATGGACGTCGTGCCGACGCCGCAGCAGGACGGGTTGATCAGGCTGAAGTGGGTGAGGTTGCCGGCGGCGGCATCGATGTAAAACTGGTCCAGGTCGTTCACCTGGCCGTCCAGTCCTTGATCGTACGTCCACTGGAACCACTGCGCCTCGGGCCCGGTGCCGCCGACTGGGTCGTGGTAGTTGCGCCAGTCGTAGCCGTTTTCGGTCAGCGACTGGAAGATAGACCGTTCGTTGAAGCCCTTGGGCGAGAAGGCGGCATCGTTGACGCCATGGCCAAAGGAGCTTCCGGCCACAATGGCCATGCGGTTGGGATCCGTGGGCTGTCGATGTCAGTCAGAATGTTTTTAAAATAATTGTGGATAAAAAACTCACGCCCGGAACGGCCGAATGCCAGTAGTTGAAGGTCACAAAGTTCTGCACGAGAGCCGTGAGGGTGGGCACCTGCACCTCGGTATAGTAGTTCATGACCTGCTTCGAGAGGGTGGTCTGGTTGGCGCTGGCGTCGTAGAGACGGATCTGTTCGTGCACGAAGCCGTTCTGCTGGGGGATCAGCTTTCCCGTGTAGATGGCCTCGTTGTCCGGGTTGAAGGTGCCGTAGAACTCAATGTTGTTGCCGTACACGGCATGGTCCGGGTCGTCGGCGATGGAGTCGTAGTCCTTGGCCTGTGAGCAGGCATTTCCCTTGGATGCATCCGTCAGGTTCAGCGGGTTGCAAAAGGGGCCATTGTGGTAGGGGTTGTCCAGTCCGGGAAGGGTCTGTCCGCCCAGGATGTTGTCAAAGGAGCGGTTCTCCATAACAAGAAGGACGACGTGCTTGATGTGGGCCTTCATGTTTTCAATGGCAGAGCTGGAGCCAGAGCTCTGGGCAGCTGCAACAGCCGCAAAGGCCAATGCGCTCTTGAAAAGTGACACAGGCTGCATCTTGATTTTGGCCAATCCGGTGCAAATGGATCTTGTTCCGTGTCTGGTACACCATTTTCCCAAGGGGGGGATATATATTCATATATCACATTATCGGATGGAACTGATATCGCCATCAACTGTTCCGAGTTGGAATTCCAACCTCATTTCAGGCAGCACGTGCCTCTGGTTCAGTACAGATTCGCTCAATCCAAGACGTGATTGTCCGGGAGTCTGCAAGGTGGGTCGCGACAACTATCGTTCCCGCGTGGAACCAGGAACCAGACGGTCCTATCTCTCCAATGAAATAGACTGCATTTACAACGTGCAACTCCAAGACGGAGCACTGCCGTCCTCGGAACTGAAAAGCTTGTCTACTCCACACTTTTATGCTGAGCACTAACGATGCACATTGATGAAGCGAACTCTTTCAGGAACTCGGTCAACTAGTCCTGCGACCGCAAAACGTCATACGCAATTCATTTGTATTGATTCGACCAGAAAGTTCCCCACCGACAGCTGATCATAACCAAAGTTGTGTCCAGGGTGATATCGCGCTGCTACAAACGGCATCTCGACAGCAGCAGACACGCGGTGTTCGGGGTCGGGGACGGGCGAATGGCCCCCACGACATCGCCCATTTCTCTTCGGGGCATTGAGCTCGGGAAAAGTCGCATTGCAAAAGATATCGTCTATCCTTTCCACGTGCACGATTTAAAATTGATGGGGTGTCCCGCTTTTCCTTGCTGTTTCTAACTTGATACTTGAATCTTTTTACTCATTGCAGATAAAACTTTGTATTAAATATCAGTAAGAAACTATGGACTGCTCAACTCGTAAAGAGCTCGACACAATCAAAGATCTAGACACGTTAGCAGCTGCTGGGCAAATCACAGCAAGGGGCTGTAAAGGGACAGAGCAGAACTTACAAAGTTGGGGTTCAAATAGGTGGTGCCGCTGCTGCCGGAGAGAGAGGAGATGGTGATGGTGTTGGAGCCCGCGACCAGCGTACCCGCCGGCACCTGAACGTCGTACACCTCGCCGTACCCACGGTAGGCGCCGCGGGTGACGCCGCGGCTGTCGATCTTGGTCGGGGCGCTCGGGGCAGAGGCGGACCAGCTGTTGACCTTGGTTTGAGGCCGCGACCCGGCAAAGGACAGGGTGGTGGCGATGCGCAGGGTGGCGGTGCCGCTGGGGGCGCTGCTGAGGGTGAACTTGATGGTGACCGGGTCGTTGACAGACTTGAAGACGGCCATGGGGAAGTCGCTGAGCGAAGAGGAGCCGACGGTGTAGGTCAGGGGCCCCCAGCTGCTCATGCGGGAGTCGGAGGGGTGCATGCGCAGGAACTTGTCGGCGTTGCGGAAGCCGGTGGGCTGGCCGTCGTACTCGCCGATCTGGAAGAGGGTGGTGTGGCTCGTGCTAAAGGTGCTGGCAATGTTGGCCGTGGTCGTCTTGCCGGCCGTCACGGTGATGCCGGTGGTCGTGGCCACCTTGAACTCGGTCTGGTAGAGCACCATGGTGTAGGTGCCGGGCTTCATGGCGGGCGAGGTGAAGGCGCCGTTGCTGGAGGCCACGGCCCAGTACTGGGCATTGCTGTTGTACCAGTGCACGACGCGCTGGAAGCTGGACGACACGCCGGTGGCGCGGCCGCTGACGTAGCCGCGCTGGGAGGCGGTGACGAGGCCGCTGATGCCGGAGACCTCGTCAAAGAAGGACACGTCGACCTCCTTCTTGGAGGGGATGCCGGAGCGGCTGAACTGCATGACGTAGGGGCCGTGCAGGCCGGTGCGATAGGACTCGGTCTGCACGTGGCCGCTGTTCATGTAGTTGTACAGGTTGGTGGTACTGTCGCCGGCGTTGTTGGAGTCGATGTCGCGGAAGAAGGGCCCGCCGCTCGACGACTCTTGCTGCGGCGTCACCATGCACACGTGGATCACGTCGCTGCCGCCGTAGACGCAGTGGGCGTCCTCGTCGATGAAGCGCGTGCTGCTGTAGAACTTGGACCGCGTCTGGCCGTCGACCACAAAGACGTCGCTGCCCTCGACGGTGCTGGTAGAGCCGGACGTGGTCGAGACCACGCCGTAGGGGTACTCGTACGGCAGCTTGTCCGCGTTGAGGCGGGCGATGAAGCGCAGCTCGCCCACGCTCGGCTCGGCCGTGATGTACGTGGCCATGAAGATGGAGCTGTCGCCCTTGCGCACCACCATGTAGTGCGTCAGGCCCGAGACCGTGCAGGTGACCTTGACGTACTCGGTGCCGCTCGCCGTCGTCGCCTGGGTCACGCCCACCGAGGCCGAGCCGAGCCCCGAGTTGATGTGCGAGCCCTTGGAGGTCGACTGCAGCTGCACGCCACGGTACAGGATCGAGTTGATGTCGCACGACGACGAGCTGACCTGGAAGATCAGCGGCTGGGTGGACCCGGCATCGATGATGTAGTTGCCCCCCGAGCTGGAGTAGCCAAAAGCCGCGTAGACGGGGGCGAGAAAGGTGAAGACCGAGAAGAGCAGCAGCCGCAGCAGGGCCGCTGCCTTGTCAAAGTGCATCATGGTGTCAGAGAAGAAAGCTGCACAGGTGCAAAGATGGGACGACGAGCACAGCAGTCCCTCGGGGTGGATTGTGCCGGGTTTTATATGAGTTATTGCCTCCCTGGTAAATATGCCAGATGCAACGTCCGAGACTTGCCCCGGTGTCATCGAACGGCCGAATTGGGGCATTGCTCCAGCGGAATCCGCCTAAATCCAACGATTTAAAATAGGACGAATGTCCGAGCCAAGCAAGCTCATGTTTGGATGTGTCGTTGCCAAGATGCATGTGGGGTGAGCACGATGTTCAGCGCATTCAGTGCGCTCAATGCGCTCAGTGCGCTCAGTGCGCTCAGTGCGCTCAGTGCGCTCAGCAATTGAATGCGCTTATTCCATTGGGGTGTTTGATGTGGACAAACGAGGGAGGAATACGGGGCCCAAGGTTATTTTCTCCAGCACGTCGACTTCTGAGCCTCGACCAAGATCGCGATATGCAAAAGATGCGTCTGGCTCTGTCTTGCCGCAGAACAATGCAGTCCCACATGACCACATGAGACTGCCAAGGGTGCTGCAGGAACCCTCTAATTACAAAGGAGTACACTAGCTACAACATTACTTAGGCGCTTCGCTGCTACAGTTACATGTCTTTAGGACGTACCATGGTAGCGGCCAGACTGCTAAGATCGCTAAGCTACTTAAAATATGGGACGACGGGGATCATGATCAAACATGCCATTTGACAACATGCATGTCGTGCTCGTATTTGCGTGCTGCAAAGATCCGGGGAACCCGCTCGATTCGACAAGCCCAAGGGGCTAATGCAGCTGCAAACCACTGATCTCAAGAAACAGAACGCGAATTGCACTGTGAAGCTGCGAAAGGAAAAAATGTAGAAAAGGCAAAAAATCAATTTCTTGCAGAAAGAGACGCCATACACTCGGTCAGAAGTATATTTTCACGCAACTGTCTTTATGATTGCGCCGTAATGCCTAGTATCTAACGAAAACGTGCGTATTTACAGATGTTTTAGTAGAAAGTGATTGATCGTAAAATGCATTGTGGTTAAATGGCAGAATTCGTTAACAAATTGGTCAATTTTTATTGAAGGCTATAACTACAGCATTATCATCCATAAATGAAAGCAAAAAGCAAAGAAGCTATTTCACTGGGATTTTGCTCAACGATGGTGGAAGTCATTTGTCAACGTTCCTGTCTTCCTCATGACTTTATCCACATGTTCTTTATCGTCGAGTCTTTGTTTAGTTCCAAGCGTAGTATAAATAGTACAAACATGTTTTGCGATCACTCGAGAGAGCATGTTTGATCATCCCGTGCTTCCGAGGAAGGCGTAGGTTATACGCCTGTAAGACGGTAAAATCGGACCCCGTTTCCAGATTACTTAGCCTCGGTGGAGTTGACGCAAATTGAGCCAAATTGCCGTTGCAACTTGACCTGACAATTGTTCCGCCATGGCTGCAGATCCCCAGCTCTTCCACTTGTCGTTGCACCCCGAGGCAGAGGCCTCCATCGTGCTCATTCATGGCCTCTTGTCGTCCCACCTCGAATGGGACTTTGTCGCTCCTCATCTCACTGGCTACCACCTGCTGGTTGTCGACGCTCCGGGCCACTCGGGCTCGGCCCACATCCTGCCGGCGCGCATTCCGTACGGCGCCGACCGGGTGGCCGACCTGATCCGCCGACACGCGCACGGCGGCCGCGCCCACGTCGTCGGGTTGTCCATGGGCGGCTTCATCGCCCTGGAGCTGGCGAGGCGGTACCCGGAACTGGTGCGCTCGGTCTTTGCCACGGGCGCTGCGCCCTTTGACCGGCTGAACCGGTTCTTGGCCGGCCATGCGCGCGTGGTCTGGCTCTCGATGGCGGTGCTCGACGCCCTGCCGGACGGCATCTACTGGTGGCTGGCGGGTCTGCGGGGGCTGCAGCGGCACGACGCCCTGCGGGCAGAGATGCGGCGCAACCGGCGGTGGACGGTGGTGCGGGACGTCTTTGCGAGCATCCTCGACGTCGGCTGGGACGACATCCGCGCCATCAACGAGGTGCGGGCGCTGGCGGTGGCCGGCGGCCAGCAGGATCCCATCCCGCCGCTCAAAAGGATGGGCGAGATCTGGAAGGAGAGCGAGCAGCCGGTGCGACAAGTGGCCGTGGTCCGGAAGGCGGCCCACGCCTGGGACCTGCAGTTCCCGGAGCTCTTTGCAGAAGGCATCAAGGCATGGGCGGAGGAACGGCCGCTGCCCAAGGAGTTTGAGGACGTGAATTCATATCTAGACAAAAACTAGGATACGGGCGTTCAACCGGTAATCTTCCGCTCGCCATACGTGATCTCGAATCGTTTCTGGCACCACTGCATGGTTAGCATGGTCCCCTTGCTCCTCAGGCCAAGCAACGTACCTCGCCGCAGCTGATGGGCTCGTATTTGGGCGGGTGCTTCTCGTCGACGCAGGTGGGCAGCACGGCACAGGTCTCGTTGAAGTTGAAGCCGAAGAAGAAGGGCAGCGAGTAGCGGTCGACCGGGGCACGGTTGTAGACGCGGTGGATGTTGGAGGTGAAGCGGTCGTTGGAGAGGCGCATGAGAAAGTCGCCAATGTTGACGACAAAGGTGCCCGGCACCGGCGGCACCCGCACCCACTCGCCCGCCTTGGACAGCACCTGCAGCCCGCCCACGGTGTCCTGGTACAGCAGCGTGAAGCACTGCAGGTCCGTGTGGGCCCCGATGCCGACGTCGACGTGCTCGCCGGGGCCGTGGGTGTTTTTGGGGTAGTAGTTGACGACGCCGTCGCTGGTGGTCAGTGGGACGAGGGGACGAGGGGACGATGGAACAAAACGGACCTCCCCGGATACGTCACGATGCTGTCGAAATGGTCCTCCTCCAGGCCCAGGGCCAGCGCAAAGATGCGGATCAGCTGCCGGGCCAGCCGAAGAGCCTCGCGCCACCAGGTCAGCAGAGCCTCCTTGAACCCGGGCAGGTCGGCCGTGCCCTCCCAGACAAACTCCTCGCCGCGGATGTAGGGCTGGATGGCTGGCGGGATGGCGTCGAGGTCCTTGGGCTCCGGGTCGTAGCGCGGGTGGTAGCGGAAGCTGAAGCCCTCGCGGTTGTCCTTGCCCTCGGACGGGCTGACGAGGCCCGAGTAGGCCGAGTTCCAGCCGTTGAAGAACTTGGACTTGCTGCGGCTGACTCGCTCCTTGGCCTCGGTACTCTGGGCAAAGAAGCGCTTGCTCTGGGCCAGCGCCGTCTCCATCACCGCGTCGGCGATGCCGTGGCCCTGGATGTAGAAGAAGCCCGTGTTCTCCGCCGCATCGCGCACCTTTTGCGCCAGCGCCCGCCGGTCCGCCGCCGTGCCGTCCAGGGCCGCCGACACATCAATAGTCGGCACCTCGGACGGCCGGCAGTCGCGCGGCGGCGACTTCTTGACCGGCCGCGAAACGAGGCCTTTGGCTGTGATCAGCTCGAGCATGTAGGTATCGTCGGCCGTCATTGTCTCGGGTGTGGATCGGGTGTGGATATCGATATGACTTTGGGGTACTATCTGCCTGTTTATACCAGCTAGCCGTTCGATAGCGAGTGGGCCGGTCACCTGCGGATTCCGATGGCGGATGCGGTCTCCGATGGTGACCGGATTAGCATGTCGCTTGTCTTTCCAAGCGGCGTTGATAAAACCAGCCGCCGGAAACCGGTGGATTACGTGCATTTTATCCATTCATTGATTGCTAGTCTAGACTTTTTAGGAAAAGGGGAAAAGCGGGAGAAACATGGGCATCATCCGAACAGATGACACGCGAGTGATGTCGGCCAGCGACGGCAGGTCCCCCGACACACCATGCGGCCAGTCTGCTGCACCGTTGGCCGCCTCGCCCGACGGAAAGTTGGGCGGGGCGAGAGACGGCGACGACTTGTGGGCGACGCGGGTGCGCAGCTTCTGCTCGGCCAAGTGGCCAAACTTGAGCATCCACGACCGCTCCGGGGTCAGGCAGCCCCAGTCGCAGAGACGGGCAAAGAGGCGCAGGCACTTTTGCTGCTGCTCGTCCGTGTCGATGGCGCCGTAGCGCGCCAGGATCAGGGCCGAGTAGCCGACGCAGAGGTAGCGGTTGGTGCCGAGCGTGTCGCGCAGCGCCGGCGGCATGTCCACAAAAGCCTGCATAGCCGACAGGCCGTACTCGGCCGCCCGTGTCCGCAGCTGCCGCCTCTGGCCGTCTTCCGGTGCGGGTGGAGCCGGCGGCGACGGCTGGTCGGCCTCGAGCCAGAGGGCGTCGAAAAAGGCGCTCGACCGCAGCCGCTCGCCGAGGCCGTCAAGCGACTTGACCGCCAGCACCAGGCAGGCCAGGGTGTAGGCCAGCCGCAGCTTGGCAGCCCGGGGATGTTCTGGAGGTCAGATGGTTGGTTCGTTCCCAGCCAGAGGAGTGGTTTCTTACCGAACAAATGCTCCCACTTTGTTTTCCACGACGCAAACACGACATCCTCACTCTGCGTGCTCAGGGGGCCTTTCAGCTTGTCCATGAGCAGGGTCGAGAGCGCGACTTCGGCCACGAGCATGCCGTCGTGGATCGAGGCTTCGTAGAAGCTGAGCAGGATGTTGCACTGGCTCAGATAGTCGCCGTGGATGCCGGACGGACGGCCTGTCGTGGCCGCCCAGCTAGTCGGGTTAGCTAAAAGACAATGGAACGAGAGATACTCGGTTCCACCTACCAGAGATTCTGCAGGCAGATGGTGGTCCAGAGGAGAATGGCGCGGCGGTCTGCGCTGCTCGCCCGGCCCAGACGCACCCTGGCCAGAATGGCGCCAAAGTCGATGCTGAGCATGGCCTGCTGGGCGCAGTAGCCCGTCAGCAGCCAGCTGTCGTTGTACTGGCTCTCGGCCTGGCCGCGTTAGCAGGCACAGCGCGTGCTGGGGGTCAACAGGACAGGGAAGCATCGCTCACGGCCACGGGATCCTTGACGTTGTCGCTCATCAGCAGGATGCCCGAGATCTCGGCGAGCGTCAGCGGGCTCGACACCAGAGCCTGGCCCAAGGCCACGCGCATGCGCTCGTAGATCTGGCGGTGCGTGTCCGAGCCCCGGAGGCCGACATGGTAGGCAATCCCGTGCAGACAGCAGACGCCGAACAAAAAGGCCGACGCCCGGCGGAGCTGCTGGCTCGGCGCCGTGTCGTCCTGCAGGTACAGCGCGCGCGGATGGCACTGGTACCGAAGAGAGCTAGGGGGGTCAGCCAGAGACACCCAACATGGTTTGAGAGGACGAACAATTGGACGAGCTCGTTGGCCGTCGTTTCTGCCAGAAGGCCGGCTGCCACCGGGTCCAGGTTCGTATCGTCCAGCCCCCGTTTCTGGTCGCCCGTGCACTGGAAGCTGATCTCGCGCATCACGACAATGGGGGCGGCTCGCGCCGAGCCATCCGCCGGGTCGGGCAACTCGTCTGCGTCCATCTCGGGTGCCTCCGGCGGCAAAGGCGGTGCCGGGGGGGCACGACGAGGGGAGGCGTCATCCGGCTGGAGGTGTGCTCGCAGATCGTGCACTTCGCGACGGAGGTCGGTCAGTATGGCCCGGATGTCGGCGAGGTCATTGTCCCGACTGCTTGTTAAACAAAGGCCATGCCGGCAATAGAATGTAACGTGAACGCACCTTGGCCGATCGTCATGAGCATTGTCGCTGTGGTCTATCTGGGGCTTTTCCTGCTCGCCCAGCGAGCAGTCTTTCCTAGAACAGACAGCGTCAGCTACCCGACGATCACTATCCACACCGCCCCCGTCCCTACCTCAGTGCCTTGCATCGTCGGCACGTGTGCAGGCGAAAGTCGTACTCGCACTTGCACTTGAGCCGGCGGCACGACTCACACGAGAAGACGCGCTTCTGGCGCCGCTTCTTGCAGCGCCACTGGTCTCCGAGGCTGTGGTCCGGCATGAGTGCAGGCTCTGTGTCGTTGAGGTTGGGATAGTTTCCTCGTCAGCTATCTGCTCTACGACTAGGCGACAGGATACACCTGCCAGAAACAGACTAGGCCGAGATTGACAGAAACTTAAAAGCTCCGCGCCAGCCAATCAGCACACGCCATTCGACGACAGCCTTCTGATAAGACTTGCGCAGTCTTCCGCTGTCCGCCGGCGACCTGCCCCTGGTTGACGTCGCCCAGGCGGCGCCAAGGCGTCCCTTATCTTGCAGCGGAGATTGGCACGCGCAGGGTCTACATATATCCGCATCTCGTGTTCTGGATGGGATTGTCGAGCAGAAATATCGCCAGACCCACTCTTGACCGTCCACTCACACGCAAACATGTCACGATTGCTGCAGCTTCTGACCGTCTCGGAGGCCGCGCAGGGCCGGACGACGTTCCTGGACAATGACGACATCCGGCCGCTCAAGCGGGCCGACCGCACGTGGAACATGTGGACGTACTGGAGCTTCTGGTTCTCCGCCACGGCTACCGTGTCCAACTGGTACGGCAGCTCGACGGCCCAGGCGCTGGGCCTGAGCATGTGGGAGGCGCTGGGCTGCCAGACGGCCGGCCAATTCCTCATCGCCATCATCATCACGCTCAACGGCCGCCCGGGCGCGACCTACCACGTCGGCTACCCGGTGGTGTGCCGCACCGCCTTTGGCGTGTACGGCGCCTGGTGGCCCGTCTTCAACCGGGCCGTCATGGCCATTGTGTGGAACGGCGTCAACATGGTGCAGGGCGGCCAGTGCGTCTACGTCATGCTGCACGCCATCTTCCCCAGCATCGCCCGCGTCCGCAACACCATGTCGGCCGGGTCGGCCCTGACCAGCGCCGGCATGGTCGGCCTGGCCCTCTTCTGGCTGGTGACTAGCATCTTCCTCTGGTTCCCCGTGCCCAAGATGCGCATGCTCGTCTACATCAAGCTGGTCGTCTTTGTCATCTCTGCCATTGCCATGCTGGCCTGGACCGCCAGCATGGCCGGCGGCCTCGGCCCCGTGGCCCGGCAAAAGGGCACCGCCACCGGCTCGACCAAGGCCTGGCTCATCGTGCGCTTTATCACCCTGGGCGCCGCCAACTGCGCCACCTTTGCCAGCAATGCCGCCGACTTTCAGCGCTACGCCAGCAAGAACACGGACGTGCTGCTGGGCAACGTCCTCGGCTTCCCCCTGTCCAACTTTGTCGTCGCCCTCGTCGGCAACCTCGTCTGCGCCTCCAGCCAGCTGCTCTTTGGCGAGCTCGTCTGGAACCCGGTCGAGCTGCTCGACCAGATCCAGACCACGCACTACTCCTCCGCCAACCGCGCCGGCTGCTTCTTCATCGCCCTCTGCTTCTCCTACTCGGCCATCTTCAGCTCCATCTTTGAGAACTCCCTGCCCGCCGGCAACGACCTCGCCGCCCTCTTCCCCCGCTTCATCACCATCCGCCGCGGCTTCTACCTCTGCGCCTGCATCTCCCTCGCCATCAACCCCTGGTACCTGCTCGGCTCCGCCTCCATCTTCATCTCCTTCCTCGCCTCCTACCAGATCTTCCTCGCCTCCATCACCGGCGTCCTGCTCGTCCAGTACTACTGCATCAGCCGCGGCCACATCGCCATCCCCGACTGCTTCACCCCCGACAAGACCGCCGGCTACTACTTCTTCCACGGCTGGAACCTGCGCGCTTACGCCGCCTACCTCATCGGCATCGCCCCCAACTTTTACGGCTTTCTCAACAACATGGGCGTCTCCGCCCCCATCGGCATCACCCGCTTCTACTACTTTGCCTACTGGGTCGGTCTCGTCCTCGCCGGTGGCTCTTATTGGATCTTTTGCCGCATCTGGCCGCCCCAGCTGGTGGAGACCTCCTGGTCCGAGCCCAAGGACTATGTCCGGCCCGAGGAGTACACCGAAACCACCGTGCTCGTCGGCGAGCCAACCACCGACGGCCAGACAGACGAGAAGCTGGCTGTCGGTTCTTCTTATAGAGTGGCTGATGACGTCATCAAGGAATTGCATTAGTCAAGCCGGCCACTAATTCCGTGTAACTGATGGAGCGGTACGGATATAGATTAGAAGATAGAAATGCACGTTTCTTGCCATGTGACCTTTTCCGCACACTCCACCTGGGAAATGCCTTGTGGATGTCCGGTAATAGCTTCGGTCCGAGCTATACGCCCTACTGTGTCTCATGTGGCGTGTTGTGTCTCGGTGGCTTGATATTGATTCACGGCTCGGACAATTAAAACGGTCATCCCCACGCCCAAGTGAGCACTCCGAGGCCGTCATTGGTGCTTTGCGGGATAGCTGCGTTTTAAAATGGTGGCCGCCCAGGCATCGGAATCGTCTAGATGAGCTGTGGGGAAGATGCTTATCTGCACTCCGCCATGCTGCACCACCTTCCACAAGAGGTGTAGTCTGCTGTGTATCCGCTTGTCTGTGCTCGTCTAACACGGCTCTTCAAGTCCGATGTACGGCCAGACCGGCGTCTTTGCCCGAGGCTTACGTTCATGCCGGCGTTGCCGGCTGTCTGGGCTGATCAAGGCAGATTATTCAAAGCGTTATTAATTTCACGATACGTAATCTGGACGCAATGTAAAACATGTCGGCTAACGGTTCACTAGCCGTGTCTTTAAAAGACGGCTGGTCGGCCGTGTTCGTCCAGTGGTCGATAACGCAGAACCCGATCGAGAATAGACTCTCAAGATCGTCATGCTTACTCCTGCTGCTGTTGCTGTTGCTGCCGTGCTCCTTCTGGGGCGGGTGGCCTCATCGGCCCCCACGTACCCCGTCCAGCTGGAGACGCGGTCTGCGCTGAACGCACGCCTGGCCAACATCCATCTGACGTTTTCCGAGGACGTCGCTGGCGTGATCAGCTTTTCCTATGGGCCCTGCGCTTCCCGCTCGCCGCGCGAGGCACACCATGTGATCAGCCGTGGCTACCAAGAGGGTGCTGATCGTCTCGTCTGGGTCGTTCCCGAGGATGCTGCGCCTGGCGGCTGCTTCTCTGCCTGGAGCGATGCCGGGCTGTTGCTGGGCCGCAGCGGGCCGCAGATGGTCCAGCCGTCGCGCACCCGCAAGCGTGCCACGGCCAACAGCATCCCAATGACCAACGCCTCGGGCATCAATGCCTGGGGCCCCTGGTTCGACGGCGTGGCCCTGCTCGAGGGCAAGAACCTCAGCACCATCGACGTCAGGGATGCCAAGAGCAAGCACGTCGCCATTGTCGGCGCTGGCATGGCCGGTCTCATGACCTACCTTGTCCTGACCCAAGCTGGCTTCACCAATGTCGAGCTTCTCGAGGGCGGTGAGCGGCTCGGCGGCCGTGTGCACACGGCATACCTGTCGGGCGGGCCGTTTGACTACTCGTACCAGGTGGGTGTCGCGAACCAAAGCACAGAAAGACAGAAGCTGACCGGCAGGAAATGGGGCCGATGCGCTTCCCATACACATACAAGTCGTCGTCCAATGTGACATACAACATCACCGACCACCAGCTCGTCTTCCAGCTCGCAGACGAGCTGAACCAGCTCAACGGCCACGACGCGAATTTCAGCGTCGACTTCATCCCCTGGTACCAGTCCAACTCCAACGGGCTCTACTACCACAACGGCATCAAGCTGGCCAACGGGCTGCCGCCCACCGTCGCGCAGGTGGCCGACAACGCGTCCCTCGCCGTGTCGAGTGTTAACGATGCGTCCACCCAGGCGCTGAGCGACAAGATCACGGCTCTGACAGGCGACGAAGACTTTCTTATCAAAGTGGCCAACAACATGTTTGAGGCGCATGCCGAGTTTTTGAGTATGTGATCCCGCACCAACGTACCTTCACAAGGCTGACAGCTGTAGAAAACGGTGCGGGTGGCCTGTCCGGCGACCAATGGTCCGAGTTTGCCTACATGGTCAACTACCTCAAGGCCAACCTCAACGACACAGACATTGTCACCGAAGGCGACTATGGCAGCTCATTCTGGGAGTCCATTTATGACGGGCTGTACTTTGGTGCGGCGACATGGAAGACTATTGACGGAGGTCAGTTCTCTTTTTTTCATCCTTCTTTTTCCCCACTAACGGCCAGGTCTCAACCGTCTCCCCGAGGCTTTCCACCCTCTGGTCGACAACGCCACTACCATGAACCGTAAGATCGAGCGGGTGCAATGGGAAGAGAGCTCGCAAAAGGTCAATCTCCAGTGGCGGAACAACTACACCGACAGCGTCTTCGAGAACGTCACGGCCGACTATGCCATCATTGCTGTGCCTTTCTCAGTGGTCAAGAGCTGGCGCTTCTCGACCGGTGGTACGTCCTCATTTTCCTTGTCCACGGACAGCTCCTGACAGACAGCCCTCCCCACCACCATCACCAACGCCATCAGCAACTTGCCGTACGAATCGGCCTGCAAGGTGGCGCTCGAGTTCCAGACGCGCTTCTGGGAGCACCTCGACAACCCCATCTACGGCTCCTGCTCCACCAGCACCGACATCCCCGGCGTCGGCTCCATCTGCTACCCCTCCTACAACATCAACGGCACCGGCCCCGCCTCCATACTCGGCAGCTACATCTCGAGCAACGGCTGGGCCGACTACTGGGTGGCCCGGTCCGAGGAGGAGCACGTGCAGCACATCCTCGACGCCATCATCGAGATCCACGGCGACGTCGCCCGCGACCAATTCACCGGCAAGTACAAGCGCCTCTGCTGGAACCTCGAACCCCTCGAAGCCGGCAGCTGGGCCAACCCGGAAATCGGGCAGCACGAGCTGTACCTGCCCGAGTACTTCAAGACCTACAACAACGTAAATTGTATTCCAAGAAACGATGCTATTGATTCTCCTTCTGACCGACAGTTGATCTTTGTGGGCGAGCACACATCCTACACGCACGCCTGGATTGCATCGGCTCTCGAGTCTGGCATCCGCGGCAGCGTGCAGCTGCTGCTGGGTAAGTTACGGTCTTCTCGACGCAGGGTGAAGCTAACTAGAGAAAAAATAGAACTCGGCCTAGTCGACGAGGCAAAAGACACGGTCAACAAGTGGATGGCCCGATGGATCGACATTGTGAGTGGCACATCATCCGCCATGATTCCCTGATATTCTGATACTAACTTGACCAGTAATTCATAACAACAAATGAGGGAAAATAAAAACAGAAGAAACAAAAGAAATAATTATCTTCAGAATCCGTCCGAAGAGAAACGCTCGCCTTTCACCTATTAAACAATTTACAATACATATATATTTTCTGTTTCTTCCACGTCAGGCATTGCTGCTGGACGAGCTCGACGTGGTCGAGTGATTGGCCCGCAGGTTGGGCAGCATGATGCGCCGCTTCTTCGTCCGCCGCATCAGGTAGTGCGCCGCCTGCGGGATCTGCGGCGCCTTGTAGCCCAGCTTCCACTCGCTGATGTACTCGGTGGCAAGCTGGTTGTTCATGCCCCGGACCAGCGTCTCGCCCGACATGGTGTAGTCGGGTCCAGGGATGAACCGTTTCAGCGTCGTGATCATAGCCGGCGTCATGCGGTCCGACGTGGAGTTGCTCCACGTGCACGCCACCAACAGCTCGTTGCGCGTGGCGCAAAAGTCCGTGCCGTCGTCTTCAAACTCTTCCAGGTTCACCGGCAGCGCCAGACCGGCCGCGCAGCAGTCCAGGATCGTCAGCGTGTCCCGCTCCGAGTCGAGAATGTCGTCGCTGATGTCTTCCCAGACCACAAACGCCGCCCGTTGGTATCTCTCGCTGCATGGTCAGAGGGAAGCAGAAGAACAGGAGTCTCGGGGTGTTTACTCACTACTTGGACCGCAGCTCTCGCCGCGTCTCTTCCGAGTCTTCTAGCCCGGCCCACAGCTTGCGGATGATGTCCTCCGGTGGCTCGCTGTCCTCGTCACCCTTGCTGGGCGACGTGTGGCTGGCAATGGTAAAGGCAAAGGACTGGTTCAGCCGGGCGCAGGCCCCGTGGCCATGGTAGTAGATGATCAGCAGCGTTCGGGCGTCGCCTTGTTTCAAGAACCGCGCCAGTCTTTGCCGCAGACACCGCTGGGACTTTCTCATGGGAATGTAGTAGAATTCCGTGTCGTATCCCATGCTCTCAAACGCCTCGCACACGTCGCGCCTTTCCGTCTCCAGCACACTTCCGAGGTCGTGAAACGCAAACGTGAGGACCAGCACCCGCACCGTCTCGTATGCCGTGCCATAGTTCACGTCGCCATCGCGGGCATCGTCGTTGTGGGCATCACCGCCGGCATGAGCGTCGCCGTTGGTTGTCACCGTTTCGCGCATGTTCCGTAAGCCCTCGCTTACGATGTGGTTAAAAGCGGGCTCAGCCATCCGCGCTCATTTGAGGTTTGCTTCGTGGGGTGCCAGCCTGGAAAACAAGACAGCCATGCTGACAGTAATTATACAGCCTGTGGGTGAACGCTTCACCGGAGTTGTGCAAAGTCCAATGTTTACCTGAGTATTTTGGGCATGCGAAGCCAAGCATGCTGTCCGGGCCCAACGTGCCGTCCCGGGTTGCTGTCAACCAAACATTTCGTGGCTGCGGCTTTTTGATAGGTTGCATTTTCAAGGTGGTTCGTCAAGTCGGCCTTCTACAAAGTGACACGCCAATGCAGGCTATCGATAACATCCGTCTTGGGCCTACGCCTCGCTCACGGTCAGGATCAGCGGTCATATGGCTCCCACGTAGGAATGGCAAGGAAGATGACCAGCTAGAGGCCACGTTATTCAGCGCGGAATTCGCATGCAACGTTTTCCATTCTTATTTGATGCATATGAAGTGGCTTTCGTTGCAATAATAACCTAATAAATTAGACACCAATTTCCCCTTACATGTGCGTCCGGGTTTGCCTCGCAAAATCCAACTAAAAATAAATTAAATTTAACAAAAAATAACTGTAGCAAATATTCGTGGGGCATCTCCGATCCAACTTAGCCATTTACTGTTCAAAAACTGCTATAGGCGTTGGGCGCTGGTGGCTTATTTGGCTACATCTTTCCTTCCGAACACATACACGGCTTACAGAGAAATAGCACGTGACGATCGGTTAGTTGGCATCTTCAAGTAAGATGCCATAGGTTTTGCAGCTCACAGATCATTCTTGGAAGAGCCAAAACTATTACCTTGCGTGCAAGAAAAGTATCGTTGTTGTCTTCTTACTCATTAGTCTCCTTACAGTCCTTTTCCTTATTTGTCCGAATCTTTCCGTAACGGACTTATCGAGCCTATTCAGTCTAGAGCAAACGTAATCTGGGCATGCAACAACGCCTTGTCTTTTGTTTTGTATTTTGCTTTGTTAAAATTAGCTTTTAATAAATGACAGCGACGAAAGCAGAGATAATGAGAGAATTTAGAACATAAGGCTTATGGGGGAGTTCGTAGTTAACGGCGCGGCGCGTTGTTGCCAAGTGGTGGCACCCCACGCCACTGATTTAGGTGAAGGGTTGTCAGGCGCCTCTCCTGTGGTGTATACAGCTTCCCCCTTCGTACTCTCTTTCGTATCTTTAGCAATATTTTCTTCACCTGTTTCGTCATTGCTTCTACGTACTAATAAGATCAGATTTAAATTTATTGAGTAACTGTATAATATGGAGAAAAAACAGTTTGCCATCCTTGTTTTGCCAACTAAATCTTGGCTGGGTGAGTGCTATGTATGGCAGCGCGTACAACTTATACTAATTGAACTCGACAAGGGATTATTTGTATTCGCTCTTTCAAGGAAGGTACATCAAGGGTCGATTTCGTAGCATTCTAGGGCACTTTCGTTGCATTTTAAAGCAAGGGAGCAAGACGGCAAAATTTTAATTCTTACCTTCTATGGGGATTTTTTATAGCATTTACTGTTTTTCTACTAGTTATCTCCTCCATTTTATGCTTTATTCTACTTTAGCCATGTAGACCCGGATTCGGAACACTGTCCACGTCGGACGTCGCCCAATAAGTGGAGTCGATGTCACAACATCAACACCCAAATGTTACCTTAGAATATGTCGAGAGGCGGTGGCATTGAGAGAGAAAGAAAGGAAAGAGTTAACGCTACGTTTAAACAGGCAAGGCGAGTTATCTATGTAGACACGCGGCACACCACGTGACGACAGAGTGTATTGATAGCACGGACTGGCACATACCCTGGGCAGACATCCGACCTCTTGTGTCAATATCCATGGCACGCAATTCATTGGACCTGTCGCGTGCGATAATTCAGGCGTAAGAAATCGTACTAAAAAAAAGCTCTTAAAGAAGACCTTCTGAAGATCTCTGGTAAGGTACTAAGAGTATTATGTACGGTAAAGTCTCTGTTTTCTTGGTGTTTTCTTGCTGCTTTTTATACGTACGTTCAGCATGGCTACAACTACGCCTCTCGCCGAGAACGTCCCGCGAAGAGATGTCGCACATGCGACACCGACACCGACCAAGAACACATGGAAGCGATACATTTGGGACTCGTTGGATAAATCACCTGCAGAAAGACGTCTTATCTTCAAGCTAGACGTGACCCTGTTGACTTTTGGCTGCCTGGGAACATTCATCAAATATATTGATCGTGCAAATATCACCTCGGCCTTTGTCTCGGGTATGAAAGAGGACCTGGGTCTGTACGGAAATGAGCTCAACTATGCTACCACAGCCTACAGCATTGCCAATGTGAGGAGGGAGGGGGAAAGAGGGAGGAAATCAACACCGACACTAACAGGATTGATTAGGTCATTGGGCTGTGGCCGGTGAACTTAGCTCTCACACGCTCCAATCCTAAGTGGTTTATCCCATTTCTGGAACTTGGCTGGACGATCTGGTACGTCAACGTCAAAATGGCACTCTCGCAAAACGGCCCAGGATGCGTTAAATTGACTCCACAACAAGCACGTTTGGCCAGAGCGTCATGAAGACGCCGACGCAGATGTACGCTTTGCGCTTTCTGCTCGGCCTTTTTGAAACGTAAGTCAATTGTTTACCAAAACGCCAGGATACCGACCCTCTCTCTCCTCCCGAAAAAAGATTGAATCTAACACAAAGCAGTGGGCATTTCTCGGCGAGTATGTACCGTACAGTGGCATATTCTTGCTCTTTCTCTCTCCTCTTCTCCATTACCTGCAATCTTACAATGACCTAGTCTCGTATCTGTGTGGTAGCTGGTATCTTAAAGACGAACTGGCTAAGGTATCTCTTACATTGATCATTTCTGTTTCTTCTTTTGCATTGTTCTGCTTTCTGACGAACCGGTCTAGCGCATTGGCATCGTCAACATCGCTACAGCCATTGGACCTATGTTTAGCTCCTACCTCCAGTCTGCCGCCTATACCGGACTAAACGGTGTTCACGGCAAAGCAGGTTGGCAATGGGTATGTTCGTCATGGGCAACGCTCAAGGGTGGCCTGCTATGTATGGTGTAGCCAAGCTAACACGACAGCTCTTTATTATTGACGGCGTCATTTCTCTTGGCGTCATCATTCCGCAATGCCTCTTTTTCCCCGACACGCCTGCCCGGCAGAAGCCCGACTTTGTCTTTAGCGAGGCCGACATTGAGCTGGCTCGCGACCGCAACCCTCTCGAAGGCCGCGTAAAGCAGGGACGCTTTACCAAGGCGCAGGTCCGGCGCTGGTTCATGACCCCCGACATCTGGCTCCTCTGGTTATTATCCGTGTAAGTGGATATTGCCCTTCTAACCCAACCCCTCGACCATTCCCGCCCTTGGAGCATACGTTAACAGGTTCTTACCATTTTCACAGATGTAACTCGATTGGCAACCAGCCATCCACCTCGATGCCATACTGGCTCAAGGCATGGAACACTATTAAGCCGGGCACGTTCACCGTCAGCCAGATAAGTACGTGCTCCACCTAGTTTCCGGGTCAATCAACAACCGTCCAACTGTCCAACTGCCCACTGCGCTGACGACAGCTAACAAAAACAAGACAACTACACGACGCCCATCCAGGCCATTACCGTGGTATGGGAGATCATTTTCGCCTGGTCCAGTGACAGCCTCTTCCGCGGACGCCGCTGGCCACTGATCTGCTTCGCCAGCCTTGTCGAAGGCAGCATCAGCCTCGCGCTTGCCACTACTCCCGTCTTTGCCGCCAACAAGAAACCCCGCTGGTTTCTGTACTACATGAGCAACACACAGCAGGCCAGCAGCACCATGTTCTGGGCCTGGACACAAGACACGCTTTCAGGCGACCCGGCCACGCGCGCGTTTGGCGCCGCTGGGCTGAACGTTTGGGCATGGACGTGCCAGGCTGTGGTGCCGCTCGGCGTGTTCCAGACGGTCAAACAGCCGTCGGTGGTGAGCGGCAACTACACCGCGGCCGGCTTCAGTTTTCTGGCTGTCGTGGCGGCATTGACATTGGCGCGGTTGCAGAACCGCCGTCGCATAACTGAGTCAGCGTTGGCTGTTACTCCTACTGTTGATTCTGCTAATGCCGAACCCTTGCGCGTGACGCCAGAGACATCTGCAGGAGAAGAAAAGGGGGGCCCTGACGTGTCGGTCAAAGCATTCATACGGCCAAAAACAGTAGGTTGATGCTGTATGCACAACTGGGTGGAAATGTACATGTTTCCATTGTCACATTACCAGTTATATAATAAATCATAAATAGCTAGCAAGTAAGAGATGAAAGAAGAAGATTCTATATGTAACGTTATGCTGCCTACATCCTTAAGAGTTAACCGCTAGACTAGAAAGGCATAGCTATGTAGTGAAAATCTTAAAGCATTCCCTAGCTAAACATAACTATCGTATAGGAAAATGACAAGAAGGAAAATGAAAAAAAAGTGGTAACTCCATCGTAAAAAGTGGCTAAAGTTCCGTTTATCGCTTTAACAAATGGTTAACAGCCACCGAAACCTAATTCCTAGCCTTAAGACCCTTTATTGCTATTAGATCGACAGTGGAACAACGTTAGGTCGCCAGACTTACCCACTGCTTTAAAAGTTTCTTCAACTCGTCTAATGTAAAAGGGGGGTCCTTTATAACTTCGTAGAAGGACTCTAAGTGTTTAAGAATATCGTCGGAAGGAAGGAAGCGGATCCCTTATTTCTTAGAAAAACAAAAAAATCATTGTTATTTCTTTGCCGGTAAGTTCCCAATGTAAAGGAAACCTATATAAAAGCTTATTTACTGTTAACTTTACCGCAAAACTGCCGGTAATAGCCTCCTTGGATGTTTTCTTAACTGTTTAAACAAAAGGCGAATCATCTGGAACGAAGTAGGCGCATATAAAGACCAAAGACGGTGGTGTTCTAACCTTACACAGATTCATTCAAGTCTGTTATTGCTGTACCTGTGCCATCTTCCACATTCCTGCCACTTCGCTCCACACTCTGCAGCTCATTGTTCACACTCAGTGCCTCGAGATGGACAGTCGAACATATTCTGTAGTTGTCATCACCCAGCCTTTTGCACTAGCGCCCCCTCTGGAAGGTTGCCCACTCCCCATACGAATGGCTGGGATACAGCTTTTGCTCGAGTTCATCCAACGTGCTCTTAACGGCCCGAGAACTGCTGCCTGCCTGGCCACCGTTGGTGCAACTGCACATAGAGTTTCTATTTATTAGAGAAGTAATTCTTTTCCAAGTTGGCAAATGATGGTTTGTTCTATTTTTGCCAGTGTAATGCGGCGGGTTTTCGCCTCCCGAGGGGCATGCCACGGGGGAGGCCGCTTTATCTGCTGCTTAGCTATTGTCCTAAGTGCTCACCTCTGCTTGCTCCAGACAGTGGTGATCGATCCTATTGGTGTCCAAGAGTAACTGCTGGTGACATATCACTTCGGTAGTCACCTCCTTATCGCCCGACCACGCAACCTTGTTGCCAGAGGCTTCCTACTTCGTGCATAGATTGATCATATGTGCGTCATTTAGCTTGCACTCTTGGCCCCGATGGTCGGCTCCTGCTCGAGCCGGACACGTTTCTCCCTTGATCCAAAATACCTAGCGTAATCAAGTATTCCCTGCGTGAAAAGACCATCGTTTGTCGTAATACTGAGCAAAAACCGTAGCCAATGTAATATCTCCTTTTTTGCTGCTTTCCAGGTCGCTTGCCCTTTCTTGAGGCAAATTTGGACCGACAGCAGTCATCCAGCAGAGGTAGAGCGGACGCAAACTGGCTGTCAGGACCGGAGCTTTGCTTGCGTTCTTCCCCCCTCCCGGTCCTTGTCTGCTTTCATCGTGGTTGTCCCATGGGATACATGGGATATCTTAGTATTCAACAATGCAGTCATCACTAGCCTCCGTTGACTCGTATGTGTTCGACCTACCAGCAATGGTTATGCCTTATAAACCCTTTAGACTGTGTTTCTTATCTGTCCTCGAAACTTGACACGCAGCCGTGCCACAATGCTGGGGACGGTTTCTCAACCTCTCAACATCGAAGCCTTGACAGCTCTGCGATATTCTATCAAAGCTGGATAACGACGGGCCAAAACCTCGTCCTCGACATCTTCCTCGGACACTACATTGGTGTCATTCCCGGATGGTGAGCTTATCAAAGAAGAGTCGCTTTCCCTAGTAGCAGATTTCAGAGCGCCAAAGTAGGCTTCTTCGTCGTCATAATATGCAAACGCCTCTTTCTTTTTCCGCGCCAGAAATTCTCGTCGCTCGTCGCTCGCAAATGCCTTAAGCCACTTATCAACGGTCTGCCTGTACTGTGCATACTCCTGGTCATCGCGCGGAAAGCGTGAAAAGCCTGCTTCCATGTAGCTGAGGTGAGACCAAAAAATATCGTCCACATATTCGGCGTGACACAGCCCGCGCAGAATGACGGCGTCGCAGCGCTTCTCTTGTTGGGACCAATCCAGCTTCGTATCCCGCTGGGCCACCATAGCATTCAACTTGCGCATTTCCTGCATATGGAACGGATAGGTTTGGCAGAGAAAGCGAAAGTCGTGGTCGATGATCCAAAACGGAGGAACCAGACACTGCACGGGGACTACGGAGCTCCATTCCCAGTCCAGAACCGCGACGAGGTTCATATTGTCATCCCAGAGCAAGTTCTGAATAGCCATGTCGCCGTGCATCAGGACGAACGGGCCACTTTCCAACGCCGGGTCCATCCACGTGCAGGTGAGAAAGCGCCGGTAAGCCGCGAATGCGTAGAGAAGCAGATCCCGACGCCCGTCCACCGCGTTTCTGCCCTTGTCGAGCAAGTTGTCGCCCAGCCAGAGAAGCGTGTCGAGATACTCGCTAGCGCGTGCGAACGTCTTGAAAGGAGGTAGCCTCGTCGTCGGTGCAAGGCCTTCGTTTTCTTGCAGGAGAACCTCGATGTTGATTGGTCGGTGCCGCACTCGGATGGACGTGTCGTCCGGGTCCATGCCCAGGGCACCGATTCGCGGAAATTCGAGCTTGCGCAGCTCTGTATAAATATGCGCCAGACCCTTGTAAAGAGCCTCCCGTCTTTTTCCTGTCCGCTGAGGCGTCGCAAACCAATGGGTGTCATCCGATGAGAAGCCAAGCTGTCGGATATTTTTGCCCTCCACATAGTCCATTATGATAAAAGCCATCTGCATAGGACTGTCTTCTGTGAACGCGTATGCATGAACTTTAGGAATGGGTATGGCCGTATTCGACGCAACGTATCTAAGCATCAAGCGGTCAGCAGGAAAAAGAGGGAGAGCAGCCGGTAAGCCTCTAAGAGAAACTCGTACTTCATGGTGGCGACCTCGACCTCAATCTTCTCGTCGATCCACGGAACACTCCCCGGAATCGGAAACCGCACAACCCATTTGTCGCGGGCAAATGCGACAAAAAAACAGACATTAAAGCTCCCATTAGCAGGGGCGCGAAAGACTCGGCAAGGTTCACCGTGGTGGTATGATGAGGCTAGATTAAGTACCGCTTGGGTATCGATTGAATCGATAAACTTTTTCCGCGCCTTGTCGGACTTGTCCTTCAGGATCAAGTCTCGCATATTGGTGGTGGAAGAGATCGCGTGTTCAGTTGTTGTAGTAGATAAACTCGGAAGAGGGGCGAGATGCAAACTACGTTTTGCGTTATTCAGTGGTCGGGGTCTGCCGTAAAAAGCCACAATTCCTGGCTATTACTTCTTTAGAAGGGGCTTAAAAACTTTAACCCGAAAAGGGTGGGGTCTTGGTACGAGTACTAGTTATGGGTAAACACCGGCAAAACGCTCCAACCGCGGATCCAGTGATATTCCGGTCTCCACTGACGGTGTCCACGTGACCCAACGCGATTTAGAACCGTTTACTAGCAGCTTACCAATAGGAGATCCACTATTTTCATCATCTAATGTGTTTACGCCTAAGGCACTAAATCTAGGCAACAACTTGTTTTTCATTTGTGTCTCTCCCCTCCCCAGCGTAATTTTTACAGCAAAGGAAAAGAAGAAAAATAAAGCAAAAAAATAAACTCTTTTCTCGGTTACATTAACGTGACGGGATTCCGCCTCCTTACCATTTTTTGGTTCTTATTAAATGTTAGTACAAGACAAGACCAACAAGACCAGTATACTAGCATTCCACTAACGGCTTTTAACGCTCAGATGCAGCAAACAGGACACAGCCATAAACATAGAGGCGGTGGAGGCAGCGGAGGTGGCAGTCGTAGAAGCGGGAAAAGCTCTTACCGGGACGACCCACGGCCTCCTAGTCCTGCACAAGTATTGCAGGATGCTCAAAACATGCTGCGACAACTTCAGAAACAATCGGAGGAGCTACGTACGCGGTACGACTATTATGGGCTAGAGACCAACAGGCTTCGAATTCTCCTCGAGCCTCTAATAGCAGAGCGCGAGATGTTGTCAACCTCTGCAGCGTTTGCGCAAGCCGCTCGCCAAGGTTGGGAAGTGACGCCAAATACGATCCAGTCCAGAAAAGATCAAATTAGCCAACAAATCAACGACTTAAGGAACTCGGCCTCATATTATGGAAGAGCATCTGAGGCCATGGCCCGCCTAATAGGCAGCTTCGATGAAGAAGAAATTATAAGGCTGGAACAAGACATTGAGGATTTGAGGGTTGGTCGTGAACTCGATCCACAATATATAGCGACTTAACCCTTGTCAAAGAACTTAGCTTATGGCCGGGGGACTTTGAGGATCGCCCCGCTTCTAACGATTTACATGTTGTTAATAAACTAATACATACCGTTACCTACAAACTACGGAGAATATGCAGGCTACCACTACTGATGCTTTATCTCCTTAAGGCCCAAATTATTACATTTTTTTCGGTAGACACGTTGATTGGCTAAAACCCCCTGCAACGAACAACAAATACAAAAAGTTACACGTAAATCCCACAGAAACCACTGTCACGCCTGGTCCCCCCCCGAATGCCACTTGTCCCAACACCTTCTTTTTGAATTATTGCACAACGCCACGCCGCACTCTGCGCACCCAGTAAATATGCTTGCTTTCTGTGGTGGTCTTGTCGTGAAAACTGCTTGGTTTGCCACTATATTTTGCCGTTTTGATAAACAGAAAGAGCAAAAGGTCCTTCTGGGCCGTCGTACTAGTGTGTGTTGTTGTTGATTGTCGTAAAGATAAATACCTAGCCCGTAATTGCGTAGAGCAACGATTTGGCCGAATTTCGTAAAGATTTTAGTAAATAACTGTTGCTAAAAGGAGGACTGTTTAGGGATAAGTGCTGCCCAGCCATGCTTTTGCAATAGAAAGAAGTTGGTGACTGAAATCTTAAGAAGAAAAAGAAAAAGAAGAGCTTGTTGCCCGCCTCGGCGAAATCGTCGCTTTAAAGTAAAGTCGGCGCGTAATTAATCCCCGATATCCACGCCGTTCATGTTGTAATTGTAGGAGTCGATGATTTAAGGCATTGGTAATACCTTTATTACTTCTCTATTAAAAGGGACTCTTGTAGTCTTTACACTTGTTAATGTTTTTACAGGTTAATGTCGTAATCTTTTAACTAAGACCTCTCTACCGTCGTACCAAGTGCTAAGAAAAAGAACAAATGCATTATCTTTAAACCCTAGCTGTATAACTTTATTTTCTTTATACTTTCGGGTATAGACAGTACCCTAAGGGACTATATCGCGAGATTTATCTTGAACCTTAAGCTAAAGAAGTTGTTGGCTGTTAATACGATTGTACCGAGTCGTCCCTGTTGCCGTAAATCCTTGCTTACGTAATTCATCAAACAATTAAGGTGTTGTACGGTGGGGCAAAAAAAGTCTGAGCCGCTTCTCCGACTTACAGAACATCACGAAAAAATCACCAAACTTTATAAATCAACCACGCAATAGATAAAAGTCCTAATAATACAAAAATAACATGAATAAAAAGCTCGTCTTCAGGAGATTAATACCGTGTATACCACCCTTTTGCCCGCTTAACAACGGCCAAACGGCGCACCAAAGAAGTGATCAAGCGCCGAGGCAGATCTTCCGGCAACGCGCGCCACGCATTTTGCACCCATTCCTCAAACTTTGCTCTGTCCGCCTCGTTATCCTGTAATTCACGAATTTGAGGGTAGTCCTTCTTAACCTGCCGCTTGAGCGCAGCCCACATGTGCTTAATTGGATTCAAATCCGGGCTGTAAGGCGGCCAGTCGATGACGCTAATGTTGTACGCAAAAAAAAAATCCTTGATTATCTCTGTGTTGTGAATGCGTGCGTTGTCTTGCTGAAAATGCCGAGTTTCGTTATAAACTGGCAATAGACCCTTCACGAGAGTCTTTTGGTATAACTTTTGCGTGTATCCTTTTCGTTTTAAAGTTAAATCTTGTTCTATAAAGACCAGGTCGCTTTTCCCTTCCAACCAAATGGTTGCCTAGACTATACAGGAGACTGTGGGCTTAATATAAGAGGTTAGGTTGACTATTTCGGGTTTGTATTGTTGCTTAGGCCTTCGCCAAACATAGGTGAGTCCTTTAAAGGTGTCATTTGAAAGGGAGCATTCGTTAGAAAAGAAAGTCTATAATAGATTCAAACTGTTAGTAATAAAGAAAAATAACCTTGATTTCAACAGTGCGTACACGCAGAAAATCATGCTCCTTGTGCTTCCACTTAGTAACAAAGTCAAGCCTATCCTTTGCTGCCTCTGTCGTTAACGGTATTTGCTTAGAGGACTTATGTTGTTGGATGTTTTTTTTGCAAAGGGCTTTCTAGATTGTAGGAATAGATAAATCCATAGGCATTGCATTCAAAAGCTTATACTGCTTAATGATTGGCGTTTGTTTAACAATCCTTTTCAGCCGTCGTATAGCTCTAAGGCCTAGTTTTAAAGGCCTGCCGTCTCGTTGTATAAAAGTAATGCTTTGCGCGGCTGCCCATCGTTTTTCTGTCGACCGAATTGCACCTCGCAACACATTCAGTGTCTTCGCAATAGTAGCTCAATCTTTGCCAAGCTCTCGAGCCGCTAAAATAACTGCTCTGGTCTCAGGAGTCAGCTCCTGGTTAAATTGACGATTTGCCGACAATTCTGTACCAAAAGTACGCTTTGGAGTGTTCATAGCGGCCGTGGGCGGCCTTTAGAAGGCAGAGGGGGGATGTGGTGGCCACGATAAAAACGCGACTTGAAAGCGCGTTTGACGCGAAATGGCTCAGACTTTTTTTGCCCCACTGTAAAAAGGTTATCTATAAAGACGTGGTAGCCGTGATCTTGTAAAGGAGGAGGAGGAAGATCGTAAAGAAGAGTAATAACAACTCTTTGCGTAGGAGCTAACTCTTTAGAAAATAAATTATTATATTTAATAGGGCTATGCCCTTTTAAATGAAATCTCTATCTTAAAAAGAAGCCACCGTTAGTAATTGTTAATATAGCCGGTTCGGCTATATAGTGTTATATCTCTTTAACCGTACAAGCTACAGAGATTTTGTTACCACCTTTATAATCAGCCGAAAATCTACTTCACGTTGATATATTTTATATAAAAGTGGGTCTTGATGACAAATCTGAGACATATATATACACATGGATAATTTCCAAGTTCTTAGAACTACCCCTCCTACTTTAGTCATCAACTACGTTATAGCACGTGACTGTATGCTTCTAAAGAAACATGTACACAATACTATGGAATTAGGCGGTTTTAATGATATATCTTTTACTTGTATACGAAGACTATACAGACTTCTACTGCAGCTTGAATTAGCACCCTTAGTTTATTTTTATCCAACTCATTATTTTTCACTCTTACGATCAAGAAAATCACAGGAAATCTTTTCCACCGCTTTAGTGAATTCTGCCGCTTCCGCGTAACCTTCGCCAGAATTCATAATTACTATATTAGCTAATATTAAATATTATTAATTAATAGCTAACGTATATGCATAGCGAGTAGGCTAGACAAGCGAGTGGACCACCCAACCCCCTTCGTACAACTTTCTTCTTAAATAATAACACAACAACAGTATTAATCAATTTAAATCACTCAGAACTATATACATCCGACATTTCTCTATCTTCCTAACATGTCCGTGTATTATGTCCCGACTTGCCACACGTGCTACAGTGCCGTACAGTCGCTGCCCTCGTCCTTCTTCCACCACGATTTGCCAGTACTTCCGCCGTCAACTGTACTTCTATGTCCTTACTGTCTAGTAAACTTGTCGCAGCTTGTAGACTAAGTGATCCTCCTTCTTGGAGACGGCTTTTTTTAGCCCTTTAACGTTTGCTTATCGTACGATTCGCTGCTTTTAGTTCTTTAACCCGTTTTTGTATTAACACTATTTTGTGCATTACGGTTTGTGTAAACTTAACTAGCTGATCTATTACGCTAAGAATTGTAGTTGGAGAGCTGTTTTAATATTGGACGATCTTGTTTTTAATGAAATTGGATTGTAAAGTGGCTTTGTATAAGTTTTGTAGTGTCTTAAAGGTTTAAGGGTTAGTTGTTGTAAGAGGGGATATAGGCGGTAATGGCGTGTAAAACTTGACATTTAGTTTAGAAATTACAGTTTTTAGGTTAAAGAGGACTAGCTTTGCTTTTTAAAAGCCTTCTTATACATTTCCTTTTTTAAAAGTCTTAAAAATTATAGTATAAAATATAAAAAAGAAGTTAGGCTTTGTAATATAATAAATATAAGCCTACATTAATTTCTTAATTTGTTAGCTATACAACTGTTTTAAAAGTGTAAAACACTTTATATTAAGCGGCTAAAGTAAATAAAAGGAATGCAAAGGTATATAAAAAGTAATAATACCCTTCTCTTTATAATACTACTTAAATTCCATTAAGTAATAGCTTTTATAGCTATTTAATACTAACAGTTGTTTTTAGCCTATTATATAAGGACTACTAAATTAATAAAAGTGTTAAAGTTATTAAAAACTAAGTTTGTTCGTTATCTACCTGTTTTTACTTACAGCAATTACTCATTTAAGTAAAAATAGGTTATTGTAATACTAATCTTTAAGGTGATTTTTACCTTTCACTACTACAAACAACGACATAGCCTAGCTGTACAATTAAACAGCCTAAATTACAGTAACCTATTCCTAGTTTTTAAGCTGTATTAATTTAGCCTTTACATGTCTTTTAGACAAGGTAACAACTAAGGATGTTATAATCTAACCTATTAAAAAACCAGTCTTGTCGAAATTCTAAATGTCCAACTTAACAATACTATGTTTTACGATTGTAGTCTGAAAAAGCTTAAACCACACGCCAATTAGCTCTAAGTCTTTGTATAATGCTCTCTAGTAGTTGTACAAACGCGACAGTTACGTTTAAAGCTATGGTTGTCGCTTAATAAAGTTGGCCGCCCAGCAGTGTCCAACGCGTAGTGCATAACGCGCCGTCCAAAGCAAATTAGCTATATCTTCCACATCGCTAAGCCGACAAGGAAATCCTTGCGTATCCAAGTCAAGTACCTCTTATACAACAACCTCTTCCTTTAACAGAGTTAGATTTAAAGAATTAAGCATACTGTTAAGGCGAGCAGTCGTGCCATTTCTTTAGCGCACTAGTGTTGTACGAGGAACCGAGAAGATCTTTGCAGCTGTACGAATAGTAAGTTTTTGGTCGTTTTAAAGAGCTTGGAGGGTAAGCTGTATCTGTACTTCTTTTTATTACGCGGACATGATTGTTTGTTGAGGAATTGATGTTTGAAGGTGAAAAGTTGTACGAAGGGGGTTGGGTGGTCTACTCGCTTGTCTGGCCTACTTGCTATGTACATACGTTATATAAGTTATTTATTAGCCGATTTTAACCGTTTTTATAAGGAGAAAGATATTATAATAGTCTTTATACCTTTACACTTATTACATTTACTTTAACTACTTAATATTAAATGTTTTTTTTATTAAAGCAAGCGTATAGTTGTAAGGTAAAAATGTTAATAAAATTACATATTACTTACGTAATTAAAACGGAATTCTTTATTACCTTCTTAATAGCCTTTTACGTTACTTTTATAAAAGAAAATGTTAAGGTTAGATTTAAAGGAGTTAGCTTAGTACCTTTTAATCTAAAAGCCGTCTTATTAAAGCTAAATGTAAAGTTACAGACGCTATTACCTTTAGGCTCTCGTCTAACAAGCGTAAACCCTTAGGTCTCTTAAACACCACACAACTTAACAAAAGCAGTCTTGTAGTTTAAATTTATTAAGAATCGTATTACCGGTTATTAAGGCAGTTCTCTAACCCTAATTTTCAATACTGTTAACCAGTTCGCCAAAGGTGCGTAAGCATTAATACACTTATACGCCTTACTAATAACCAAGGTTTAAACGCTTTAACAAACAAATACAGCACTAAACAAACGCCGGAAAGCCAAAAAGACACGTATACGGCTTAGAGGATCTCTTACAGTTTAAGAAAGGCATAATTTACTAAATAAGAAGGGCGTATAGGAGTAAATACAGCAGGAAACGCAGGCAAAAAGTGGTCGGTAAAGGAGGGCCGAGTCAGATGGACGGCACTATAGTACTTACGGCGAGAGAGGACACAATACGCACACTTGTTAGAAGGAAGTAAAAATGTTTAAAGTATACAGTTTTAAGTAGTTTTAATCGATTTTACTTGTTGTAGTTGTATAATTAAGCTGTATTGTCGTAAGGGTTGTGGGAAGTGCGCTACTCGCTTGTCTGCGTTACTTGCTTATTAACTACGTTAAGTGTTTTAGGTAGTAAATATTATTATTACTTACCCTTTACCCTTTTCTTTTACCTTTTCTTTCTTATAAGCCTTTATTTAATCCTAGATTAGTGTTTGTTTTAAGGCTTCTTTTTATTATTTTATTTTATCTTACATTTTGTATAGTGTCGCGCTTAGTTTTTATCTTTACTAGTTATTTTATTTTATTCTTTAATCTTTTATATTTTAAACTTTTACGTTATTGTTAAGTATATTACTTTGTTTATCTTATAACTAAAATCTTTACTAACTAGTAAATAAAATAGTGTTACGTAAGACTTAAGTAGCTATTATTACTAAAACGTCTAAGCCCACCTTAGTAAGCGAGGCTACGGAGGTTGTGTTGTTTAAGGCTCCCGTTATACCGGTTATCTTAGACGATCTTAGTAATGTCTTTGTTTAGCGGCTATAAGCCGTTAAACGCGTCTTTCCTTCCTTTAACGCTCGCTTCCTAAGCGTTCCGTCCGGCTTTACGCCTTACTTACACTGTGTAACGTAGCTTTATTTAAACATTAAAACGTTAAACTGTATTACTACGCCTAACGCTTATAGTTAGTCTTACACTACGTGTATGTTTAGCTTTATTAAGTGTATGTTAATAAGTTGCTTAAGCGTTAACGTAGTTGATAAGCGAGTGGATCAAACAAGCGAGTAGATTACTTTACTATCAAACAATCACTTTTTATCTTCAACACGTTTTTCTCTACAACAAACAATAAAAACTACTTCTTTAAAGGGTAAAGTGCTCTTAGCTTTAAAAGCTATTAAAAAAATAAGGATTTTAGTATTCAAGCTACTACAAAGGCCTACAACGTTTTATATTTAACACTTTAGAATAGAATAAACGGCCGACGTACTTAACAAGACACCCACGCTAACTCTTCGAAATTAAAAGAGTTAAAAGAGAAGGCTTTTCTTTAATACATTCTTAACTTAGATACGTAAGGATTTCCCTTTAGGTTAGCGGACGTAGAAGATATAGCCAATGTTTTACTAGTAAAGCGTAACGCAAGACGCGTTAAAAAGCGTTAGGCTTTTAACTTTATTAAACGATAACTAAACCTTTAAACGCGTTTTAATCGTCCTTACAACTACTAAAAAGCCCTTTATAAAGATTTTAAAAAAATTAACGCGTAGTTTACACTAGTATAAAATCTATATGTTAAATACGGTATTGTTAACGTAAACTTATACAACTTTAACAAGACTAGCTTTATAATTAACATTATTACCCCGTCTATAGTTGTAACACACGCTAAACGACATAAGAAAGTAAAGACAATTTAACTAAGTAATCGAAAATAAGCTATAGTAATTTAAAGAGTAAACGTAAAAGGTTAATGTGTCCCACTATTTATTATTATAAAAGGGGCCTACTACTTTACTAATTAGTATATAAAAAGTAACCTTTTACATAACTAAGCTATTAAACCAACTAGTAATAAATAAACCGACAATAAGATAAGCTTAAAATAAATTCGGTATTTCTATTAACACACAACTTATTATAGCGTTAGTAAATATTAAATGTTAGTAATTAACAGCTATAAAAGCTATATATCAGCTAATTTTAACCGTTTTTATAAAGAAAAGGATATTATTACTATCTTTATACCTTTATACTTATTATACTTACTATAACTACTAAACGTTAAATGTTTTTCTTTATTAAAGTAAGCGTATAGTCGTTAAATTAAAGAGTTAATAAAGTCTTACGTTAACTACGTAACTAAAATAAAATTCTTCGTTACGTTTTAAGCTACGTTCCTTACTATTTTTACAAAGGAAAATGTAAAGGCTAGATTTTAAAAAGCTAGCTTAATACCTTATAGTCTAAAAACAGTCTTATTAAAGCTAAATGTAAAGTTATAAACGTTAACACCTTTTAACTTTTACTTAATAAGCGCTAACCCTTAAGTTTTTTAAATATTATACAACCTAATAAAAGTAGTCTTACAGTTTAAATTTATTAAAAATCGCATTACTAGTTACTAAAGCAGCTCTTTAACACTAATTTTAAATACTATTAACTAAATTATAAAGGGTACGTAAGTAATAATACACTTATATATATTATTAACGGCTAAGGTTTAAGTACTTTAACAAGTAAATATAACACTTAACAAACGCTAAAAAGCAAAAAAAACACGTGTACAGCTTAAAGGATCTCTTACAGTATAAGAAAGGCATGATTTACTAAACGAAAAAGACGTGTAAAAGCAAATACAGTAGGAAACGCAGGCGAGGAGTGGTCGGCAAAGGAGGGCCGAGCCAGGCGGACGGCGCTGTGGTACTTGCGGCGAGACAGGACATAACGCGCGCACTTGTCAGAAGGAAATAGAAATATCTGATCTTTACAGTTCCGAGTAGTTTGAATTGATTTTACTTGTTGTGGTTGTGTAATAACTCTTTTTGTTGTGAAAGTCGTAGAAAGTGGTCTACTCGCTTGTCTGATCCACTCGCTTATTAACTACGTTAGTTGGAATTTAAAATAGCTAATTAGACAAAACCTTAATTTGTAAAGTAAGTTAATCGGAAAGTGCCTTTAAAAGTAAAGCGGGATTAAAGTAAAACAGCTAGCTAATTACAAACCGCTTTTGGAATGCATGTGAGCCGAAATAAGCCGGAAATGCCGTAAGTATTGTGGTAAACGCGGCGGCACGACCGCCTTAACAATGGGCACTGCATTTTAGCTTACATAATATTAACAAAAAGGTACAGAGGTACAAATTTCGGCCACCCCGCGAATTACTGGTTTAACTAGGGGAGAGCGGACGGGATCCCGTGCTTTCCAGTATCTATGGCCGTACGTGGAAGAACTGTGCGTTAAAATGCAATATATATCAAGAAGTGTATTGTAAGCAGCACTGTTACAGCACCAATTCTGCCATTTTTTTCGTAAAGAAACCGCCCATTGCCGTCGCGACTGTCCCAAGATGGACATATCCGTAGCGCTAGACGGTGGATGATCGATGCGGACGGGGCCGTATTGAGAAAAGATTTCCGAATCGGCCGTCTTATCGATAGGAACGCTTTGCCCAAAACAAAAAGGGAAATAATATACAATTGGTGGAAAATATTACTCAAGTGGGTCTGGAGTCCCGTATGGGTCTCGATGTTGTTCAATCCCGAAGGAGAGCTGGAAAGCCAAGCTGTAATAGCTCTGGACGGAAGTCGGAGCTGTTTTGACAGATTCCTCTCTTTTTTTTTTTTTTTTTTTACGGGTTTGACATGTGCGGCATGCAACGCATGCTTCGCCTCCTTTTTGTGCCTTGTTTCTGACCTCTGGAAAGATCAATGGCGTTTTGGTATGCGACAACTCGCCGAGCCGCAGCAAAGGTCCTGCGGTGCGAAGCGGGCATAGCTTCGACAGCGCGCCATGGACGGCGGTCGGCCTCGTCGGTGGCATCGGCTCCTTGGATCCCGCGCCGTTCGGCATACGGCTGCGCTTCAGCTCTGGTGGGTCCCTGCTATTGGGGGGAAGAGGACGGTACTGACGGTCCCAGACGAGCGCGTTATTGTACCTTGCATATCAAAGAAGGACGCCATTGCAACTGGACAGCGCGGCACTGCCTGCGCAAGAGTACATTCCGTATGAAGAAGTGCAGAAGCACGTGTCTGTGGGCGACTGCTGGGTGATTATCAAGGTGCGGTATCTGTGTGTCCCGTCGATGCCGCTTCAATGACTGACCAGCAGGGCCACGTCTACGACGTGTCGCATTTCCTGGAGAACCACCCGGGGGGGCGGCAGGCCATTCTGCTGCGGGCGGGTCGCGATGTGACGTAGGTGAGATTTCTCTGCTGGAGACGCGCATTCTGTTCTGACGGGCCCCAGAAAACTGTTTGCGCAGCTGCACCCGATCGATGCGCTCGAGACGCTGCCGCCGGAGGCCTGCTTGGGCC
Organism: Harringtonia lauricola; assembly: GCA_014183025.1. Taxonomy (NCBI): domain Eukaryota; kingdom Fungi; phylum Ascomycota; class Sordariomycetes; order Ophiostomatales; family Ophiostomataceae; genus Harringtonia; species Harringtonia lauricola. The sequence continues at coordinate 617,974 of JACBXF010000032.1, forward strand.
TGGTGCACCCGGACACTGTGCCGGTGACGACGGAGGAGGAGGATGAAGACGAGGAGGAGCGGCAGGGGGCGCGGGCGGAGATGCCGCCGCCCGAAGACCTGCAGCTGGTGCAGGACTTTGAGGACTGGGCGCAGCGGGTGCTGACACCGGCGGCGTGGTCGTACTACCGCAGCGCGGCGGACGAGGAGATGACGTACCGGGAGAACCGGCAGGCGTTTCGGCGGTACTTTTTCCGGCCGCGGATGCTGCGGGACCTGCGGAACGGCAGCACGACGACGTCGTTTGTGGGCATCCCCTCGGCGCTGCCGGTCTTCATCGCGCCGGCAGCGCTGGCCAAGCTGGGCCATCCGCTGGGGGAGGTGAACCTGACGCGGGCGGCCGCCGACAGCGGGATTCCGCAGGCGGTGCGTCCCCCTCCCCTTTTTTATTTTTTATTTTTTATTCCTAATGACCCAGATCTCTGCCAATGCCAGCTGCAGTGTGGACGAGCTGTTTGCGGCCAAGACGGGCGAGCAGCCGCTCATCTACCAGCTGTACATCAACAAGAACCGCACCATCACAGAGCAGATGTTGGCCAAGGTGGAGCGGCTCGGGGCCCGGGCCATCATATTCACCGTGGACACGGCAGGCGACTCGAAGCGCACGCTGGACGAGCGGCACAAGGTGCGGACAGCGGCGAAGCTGCGGGCGAGCGCGCCGGGCGGGTCAGTCGGGAAGGACGCTCCGGTGTCCGTGGGCCACTCGATCGCGGGGGCGCAGGAACGCGATCTGCGATGGACGGACATTGCTTTTATTCGGGTGGGTTTTCTTTTTGTTCTTTTTACTTTCAACGTAATGGCTGATTCCCAGAAACACACGTCGCTGCCAATCATCGTCAAAGGCATGCAGTCGATTGAAGACGTGCAGATGTGCGTCGACCACGGAGTCCAGGGTGTCTATTTAGTAAGTTTTTTTCTTTTTTTTTTTCTCGCTTCGCTCGTTTTCTTTCTTTTTTTCCTCGCTTCGCTCGTTTTCTGACCCTCAGTCCAACCACGGTGGTCGCCAAGCAGACTACGCCCCTGCTCCCATCGACGTGCTCTACGAGCTGCGGGTGCTGCGGCCGGACCTGTTCGACAAGGTGGACGTGCTCATCGACGGAGGCGTCCGCTCGGGCGCCGATGTGGTCAAGGCAGTGGCTCTCGGGGCCAAGGCGGTGGGCCTGGGACGGCCTGTCCTGTACGGCAACGGGACGCACGGGCAGGCGGGTGTCCGGCGGGTGATTGAGAGTGAGTGACCAGAACAAAAACGGCAGGCGGAAGCGAGGCTGACCAGCAGTCCTCCAGCAAGAAATCCAGGACACGATGCGCAACATTGGAGCGGCGCGGATCGAGGACCTCAAGCCGGAGATGGTAGGTCCAGCCGGGCCGTGGATCGGCATGAATCGGCCGCCGTACGTGCCGACACCGGGTCCGAGGACGCAGGCATAGGGGGCAGTCGTCATATGGTGTCTTATAGCGTTTGCACGTTTGGATTGCGTGTTGGTTTTATTTATGGTTATTTTATTTTACTTATTCCTACTCGGGGATGGCGTGCTCGCTGGCCGGCACGCCGGCACGCCACTGGTAGGAGGCGGCTACGTGCTCGGGCAGGGGGTGGGCCTGGCCCTGGGTCTCGTAGAAGTTCTCGCGCAGGGTGCCGCCGGGGACGGCGTAGTCGTCCCAGAAGAGGCCGCGACGGCGCAGCTCGGGGAGCAGCAGGTCGGCAATGTCCTTGAAGGACTGGGGGAAGACGGCGTAGGCCTGCAGTGTGAGAGACGAGCGACGAAAACGAGCGAAGTGAGGAAAAAGAAACAAAACGAGCGAAGCGAGGAAGAGAAAACGTACAAAGTTGAAGCCGTCGACATCGGCCTCTTCGACCCAGGCCTCGAGGCCGTCGGCAACCTGGCTGGCGGTGCCGACGAGGATGGGCCCGTTGCCGCCGATGGCGACGTGCTCGGCGACGGTGTGCTTGGTCCACTTGTCGGCAAAGGTGGGCATGACGCGGGCGTAGCCCTCGACGGTGGAGCGGACGGCGTTGCTGTCGACCTGGCGCAGCTCCTCGTCGTCGCCGTACTGGCTGAGGTCGATGCCGGTCCAGCCGCCAAAGAGGGCGAGGGCGCCCTCGGTGGAGGCGTAGCGGCGGTAGTCGGCGAGCTTGGCCTGGGCCTCGGCCTCGGTGCGGCCGAGGATGGGGGTGACGAGGGCGAGGACCTTGATCTTGGCGGCGTCGCGGCCGTACTGGGTGCGGGCCAGCTGGCGCACGCTGGCGATGCTGGCCTTGCAGACGGCGGCGGCGTGGGCGGACACAAAGATGGCCTCGGCGTGCTGGGCGGCAAACTGCTGGCCGGCGCGCGAGGTGCCAGCCTGGAAGAGCAGGGGGGTGCGCTGGGGGCTGGGGTGGACGGTGTGGGGCCCGGGGACGTCGTAGAACTTGCCCTTGTGGTTGATCTGGCGCACGGCGGCCGGGTCGGTGTAGACGCCGGCCTGGCGGTCGAGCACGACGGCGTCGTCGCGCCAGGACGACTGGAAGAGCTTGTACATGACCTTCATGTACTCCTCGGCCTGGGCGTACCGGTCATCGTGCTGGGCGGTCAGCAAGGGAGACAGAGCAGGGAGAGGGGGCTTACCTGAGGCTGTTCGGGGCGGCCAAGGTTGCGGGCGGCGGAGTCGAGATAGCCGGTGACGATCTGGGGGTTAGAGGGAGGAGGGGGCGGAGGGGGTGAAGAAGGGTGAGCTCACATTCCAGCCGAGTCTAAAATTAGCAAGAGAAAAAGAAAATATGAAACAAAAAGAAACAAAAAGAAACAAAAAAGAAAGAAAAAACACACCTTCCCTTGGTCAAATGGTCCACCGTGGCCAGCCGCCGGGCCAGGTGGTAAGGCTGCTCGTAGGTGGTGCTGACCGTGACGCCGATGCCAATGTTCTTGGTGGCGGCAGCCATGGCGGCGACGACGGCGACGGGCTCGGTCAGCGGCCACTGGGCGCCGGAGACGACGGCGGGCTCGAGCGAGTGGCGGTAGACATCGTAGCCGCCGAGGACGTCTGCGATAAAAATGGTGTGGAACTTGGCCTCCTCGAGCAGCTTGGCCAGCTCGACCCAGTGGTCGACGTCGGCGAAGCGGCTGGACTGGTCGTCGGGGTGGCGCCAGAGGCCGGGCGACTGGTGGCCGCTGCCTGTCGGTGCTGGTCAGCCTTGCGGTGCAGTACCGAGCGGCTGGTGCCGAGAGACAGAGAGACAGAGAGCCTTACACATCATGACAAAGGCGCTCACGAGGAGGCGCTTCTTGGGCCGGTCGGCCTCGCCATTCGCGGGGGCCATTTCTGCAGGGACGATGACTTCACTTGGGAGCGAATGACGACAGGCTGGGTCACACTGGTCACTCACTCTCCTTGCTACTGGGTCACTGGGGGGTGGACTTGGGGGGGACGTCTTTATCGGCAGCGGTTTGCGGCCGTGGCCGGCGAGTGGAGACAGCGGCGGTGGTGCAAGATAACGCCATCGCACCGACGATGGCGTGGGCTGCCAATGGGCGCGGGCCCTGGGCGGATGCTGGGCGGGTGCTGGGCAGGGGCTCCTGTCATCCTGCGGCGCGATGGCGCCATTCCGTGTTGCTGCAGCGAATTGCCGAATCGGGCATCGACCCGGATAATAATAAAAGAAAAAAAAAGAAAAAAAAAGAAAAAAAAGAAGACGAGACAAAACCAATGGCCCCCGTACCAGACTTGGCTCTCTCTCTCCTGCGCGCACCAACGTACGATATTCAGCATGGCCGCATGGTCTGTTCTGCGTCGACTCTCGTGGCACAAAACACCGTCGTCCCCGGCAGCTCCGGCTGCGACCCCGGCAGGACACACACGCAGAATGGCTGACGTTGGGGAAGAGGGGGCGCAGCCCGCCCAGGCAGCACCACCACCAGCACCGCTGCTGCCAGAAGTGCCTGAGACGCAGACGGTCGTGCTGCTGCGCGCCGTCAAGGAGGCCTATCAGGTGACGCCGGGCTACGCCGTGCCCGCCTTCCGGCACGAGCGCGAGCTGCTCGTGCGATCGCGCGCCATCGGCCTCAACCCCATCGACTGGAAGTCGGCCGACTTCAACTTTGCCATCCCCGAGCTGCCCTACATCTCCGGCCGCGAGCTGGCCGGCGACGTCGTCCGCCTCCACACCGGCGCCGCCCGCCTGCGCCCCGGCGACCGCGTCCTCGCCATCGCCACCGACTACCGCGACCTGCGCAAGGGCGCCTACCAGGAGTACGCCGTCGCCTGGGATTTCAACACGGTGCGCCTGCCCCCGCACCTGTCCTACGAGGAGGGCGCCACCCTCGGCGTCGCCTTTGTCGCCGCCGCCCTCGCCCTCGGCATCTGCATGGGCGTCGACTTTGCCGCCGTCGCCGACGGCCCCGACCTCTACCACATTGTCCGCCAGCTGCCCGACCTGCTGCCGCCTGACGTCCGCGCCGAGTGTCTCTCCGGCATCGCCAAGCACGAGCGCGCCCAGGCCGGCGACTGGATCGCCATCTGGGGAGGTATTTCTTTCTTTCCTCGCTTCGCTCGTTCTTCTTTTTCCTCGCTTCGCTCGTTCTTCTTTTTCCTCGCTTCGCTCGTTTTCTCTTTGCTAACTGCCAGGCTCCGCTACCTCTGCCAACCTCACCATCCAGCTCGCCCGTCTCGCCGGCCTGCGCGTCATCGCCGTCGTCGACAAGGCCAAGCACGGCCTCCGCCTCTCCAACCACGACGTCATCCGCCCCGACCTCCTCGTCGACAGCCACGACCCCGAGCGCGCCGTCGCCATCATCCGCAGCAACGTCGGCGGCCAGCTCCGCTTCGGCCTCGACACCCGCGGCAAGGACTCCGCCGCCTTCCTCGCCCGCGCCTTGACCCCCAATCCCGTCACCGGCGTCGATACCCCCCCGGCCACCCCCCCGTCCTCTGCCGCCCCCGTCTCCGCGCCGCCCCATCCCCACCTCGTCGGCCTCGCCGGCCTGCCCAAGGCCGCCGACCTGCCCGCCGGCACGCAGCCCCATGCCGTGCCCTTCAAGCTCTTCCACGAGCTGCCCGCCATCGGCGAAGCCCTCTCGTCCTGGCTCGAGCGCCTGCTGGCCCGCCGCCTGCTGGCGCCGCCCGAGATCATCGGCATCGAGACGGGGCTCGCCAGCATCAACGCGGGGCTCGACCGCATGCGCGCCGGCGAGATCAGCGGAGGAAAGCTGGTGGTGCGGGTGGAGTAACTTGAAAATAGACGAATAGAGATGATTTACGTAACCGCCAAGCAATGTGTAAACTGGTCCGTTTATTATCTACCTTCTAACCTCTATCCTCTACCGTCTACGTCTACTCCTTCACCTGGCTCACTTCCACGGGCGTCACGTCCGACTCGCTGGCTGTGCCGTGGTGCTCGTCGACGTGCGTCTCGCCCCCGGCGCCAATGTGGCGCACAACCAGCCAGGCTGGCACCACCGACAGCCCCCACAGCAGATAATTAAAGTAGACGCCGCCGACCTGGGCAAAGAGGGTGATGGAGGTGAGGCCGTAGCTGACGGCCTGCCAGGCAGACTCGGTGGCGCGCAGCAGGGCGGCGTAGCGGACGATCTCGGCCTGGTCGGAGGCCAGGTGGTGGATGATAAAGTAGAGGTACAGGTAGTTGAGCTGGAAGCCGACGGTCAGCAGCACAAAGACGCCAAAGGCGGCGCCGAAGCCGCTGTCGCTCCAGTCAAACAGCGGCTGCGACTTGCGGTAGCGCGCCACGTTGATCGTCGCCCACGTCCACCAGCCGCCCTGGAGCGTGGTGATGACGATGAAGGCGTAGCGGGCGCGCACTTTGAGCAGGATGCGCGTGCGGTCAAGCCAGTACTGCTTGTCAGCATGGACAGGAAGCAGCGGACAGGAAGCAGTGCACTTACCCCCAAGAGATTGCCCGAGATGACGGCGACGATGCCGCCGACAAAGGAGCCGAGCGCGCGGGCGCGGACGGAAAACCAGGCTGTCATGAGCGTGTGTTCAGGTACGTAGGGGCAGAAAACTCACTGGCGAGATAGGTGTTGTAGACAGCCTCGGCAAAGACGGCCTGGCCGATGTAGAAGACGATGAGCAGAAACTTCTTGGTGAAGAAGGAGCGGGTGGTGGCGCGCAGCTCGAGCCAGGGCTTCTGGTTGATCTCGAGGACGACGCGCTTGCCGTCGAGGCGCTGGACCTTGTGGGGGCGGTTGAGGAACAGGGCGACAAAGGGGCCGGTGGCCTGCAGGGCGATGAAGACAATGTAGACGGTGTAGGAGACCTTGCCGGCCTCGCTGCGGTCCGAGTTGAGGCCGAGGTTGATGGCGCCGCCGAGGATCTGGCCGCTGAGGCGGTAGGTCAGCCAGTAGCCGAGGGCCTTGCCGCGGTTCCACGGCTCCGGGTAGGCGATGGCGATGGCCGCCTCGGCCATCCAGAAGACGCCGGCCGAGATGCCGCAGAGGGCCGCGCCCAGGAGGACGAGCCACTCGATGCCGAAGCGGTTGTTGGTGTAGAGGCCGGCGGCATAAGGGGCGTAGCCGATTCTGTCAGTGTCAGTCGAAGAATGAGCGAGAGAGGACAAGAGCGAGCGAAGCGAGAAAAAGAACGAGCGAAGCGAGGAAAAAAACGTACGTTCCAAAAATCAGGGCGCCCTTGATGCCGACGTAGTGGACCATGGCGCTGGAAAAGTAGCAAGACACAACCATGAGACAAAAGGTCAGGGCGTTGGCAGCATTGACCAGGCGCGGGCTCTGGGCACCACCGGCGCCGAGCGAGTTCATGGCACCCCAGATGCCGGGGGCGGCAAAGTTGCACAGACCGAGGATGGTCATGTTGTAAAAGGTCGAGCGGTTCCATTTGACTGCAGGTTAGCAGAGAGCAGAGAGACATCACGAAAAGAGACATACCAGGATGCTGCTGGTCCTTGGGCGGAGCCCCCGTGCTCGGGTTGTGCGCCGTGTCATCGTTGGGTGCCGTGTCAGCCATGGTGAAGAGAGATGCAGGTGAGACGGAGATGCGATGGAGATGAGATGACAGGCTCGGTGACAGGCGAAGGCTGCCAGCCCTTTATGCGGTTGCCCCGTCGCGAGTTATTCTACACGCCGTGAATTAATTACAACGTTTCGAGGTCGTGCCCAGAATCGGTGCTCTGCACGTCCCTCAAGAGTGCCGAGGATGGTCCTCTAGACCGGTCTTAGCTCTTGCGCAAGACCCCCCCCGCAAGCACACCACCGACCCCCACGAACCGGCACAGCGCGCTTTGCATGAGAATGCCGTGCAAGACAACGGGCAATGCTCAGTTTGGCTAGTTCATCTCGACACGTGGGGCTTGGCATTGCTTGACTTTTCACTCTCCAACAGTCACTAACGGTCTCAGTCTCACTAACATTCTCACTAACACTCTCAAAACTCTTTACTATCTCTACTGTACTACAGATCCCACCACGGCTCGTGCAGGTCGCGCAGGTCCTGGCCCGGCAGCTTGAGGTAGGAGACCAGGTCGGCGTCGGCGTCGTTCTCCTTGCGGGTCTGGCCGTTGCCAAAGTACCAGGCGAAGCGGTTGCCGCCGTTTTCTTCTTCGCCGACGTAGGTGTACTCAAAGTCCTCCCAGCGGGGCTCGCGCCGCACGGTGGTGAGGTGGCCGGCGCTGCCGGGCCAGAGGCCGTGGATGAAGCCGCCGGCGTGGCCGCCATTGTACCAGGAGCTGCAGTGGTCGGTGAGGACGGTGCGGGCGAAGAAGGCGTTGGCGTAGGCGACAAAGTCGTCGGCGGCGCGGACCGAGGGCACGATGGAGCGCACGCCCTCGCGGCTGAGCTTGCGCAGGATGCGGGCCAGGTGCGCCACGTGGGTCTCGGTGCTCTGGGGCACGGTGCCGGAGGGCCCGGAGCCGTGGGGGCCCTGAAGAAAGAAAAGGTTGGGGAAGCCGGGGGTGGCGTAGCCAAAGTAGGTGTAGGGGAAGCCGTGGCCGCCGGCGTCGGTGGAGCGCCAGTCGTCGCGCAGGTCCTTGCCGCGGGCCCTCACGGCAAAGGCCGGGACCATGTCGACGTTGGCGCCGGTGGCGCAGAAGACGGCGTCGACGGGGCGCTCGCGGCCGTCGGCGGTGACGATGCCGGTGGCGGTGAAGCGGGCGATGGGCGTGCGGATGTAGTCGACATTGTCCTGGGTCAGGGCCTCGAGGTAGCCCGGGCCGGGGGTGAGGCGGCGGCAGTTGGGCGAGAAGTCGGGGATGAGGTCGTCGAGCAGCTCGGGCTTGTTGGCCACGCGCGCGCGCATAATGTCGACAAACTTTTGCCGGATCTCGGCGTTCTCGGGCGAGTCGCGCAAAAAGGTGCCGAAGCGGCGCCAGTACTTTTCCTCGAGCTGCTTGCGAAAGGCCAGATAGGCGGCCGGGTCGTCCCGAAAGGTGGCCTGCAGGTCGGCCGGGATGGGCTGCGGCTCGGCGGTGCGCTCGTCGCCGGCCCAGGACGAGGCGATCCAGGTGCGGTGGCGCACGTAGTGGTCGAGCTGGGCCACCTGGCTCTGCAGGTTGGCCACGAGCTGGATGCCGCTGGCGCCGTTGCCGATGACGGCCACGCGCTTGCCGGCAGCGGCAAACGACGGGTCCCAGTGCGACGAGTGCCGCAGCTGGCCGCGGTAGTCGGTCAGGCCGGGGTAGTCTGGCAGCTGCCAGTCGTTGAAGCGCCCGACGGCCGTGATGACGACGTCAGCCACCGCCTCGGCCGTGGCCCCCGTGTCCACGTCGCGCGTCTGGACCGTCCACGTGCCGGCGGCGTCGTCCCAGTCCAGCGCCTCGACGCGCTGGCCGAAGCGGGCGTACTGGTAGACGCCGTGGCGGCGGGCAATGTCCTGCCAGTAGTCGCGGATCTCGGCGCCGTAGGCAAACTCGTCGGACCAGTCCGTCTTGGGCGCAAAGGTCGACTGGTACACGTGCGACGGGATGTCGCACCGCACCCCCGGGTACACGTTCTCCAGCCACGTGCCGCCAAAGTCCTTGTTCTTGTCGTAGATGGTCAGCTGGATCCCCGGCACCTTGGCCGGCAGCAGCACCCCGGCCGTGATGCCGGACAGTCCGCCGCCAATCACCGCCACCCGCAGCGGCCGCACGTCGTCGATGAACCGGTCCACGATCTGCAGCCCGGCCGCAGCCGGTGTCTCGCTCACGGAGCCCATGGTATCGTCAATGAGGATGGATAACTTGACCATCCGTCTGTGGAAGGGCCGCCTCGCTCCTCTATCTTCAGCGTTCGACCCACTCGAGCAGCACGTCACCTCTTTCGTGGGTGACGCCACAGCCGCGCCCGAACGCCGCGGTCGGCCAAGTCAGGAACCATTTGCCAATGCGAGCCGCTCCATTGGCATCCTTGGCCGGGCCAACCCGTGCAGCCAATGGAGCGCCGGTCTTTTCGATGACACGATGGTGTGCTCCGATGAGGTGATGCAACGGCGCCGCTAAGAACGGCGCCTTTTCGACGGGCCGTTTCAGCCAATCACGCCCCGCTTATCTTGTCGCTCGTTTTGCCGGGAAACACAGGCGTCCGGTTGCCCGCGGCCGACTCGCCGGCGCGGTCGTACGAGACGAAAACAAAGACATGAGAGACGAAAACGAAGCAGTGCGATCAAGACTACGCAAGACGGGCACGAAATGGTGAATGGATTGACGTCTTCTACCGCCTAGCAGTTCCAGCCTCCGTCAATGGAGATGCACTGGCCGGAGATGAAGCTCGCGGCCGGCGACAGCAAAAACGCAACCAGCTCTGCCACCTCTTCCGGCTGGCCCGTCCGGGCGAGGGCCACGCCGTCTGGGGCCGTCGTTGTGTTGGTCCGGCCGCCGCGCGCCTCCACCGACGCGCGCAGCATTGGTGTGTCGATGAAGCCACTGGCGGTTAGCAACGAGCGAAGCGAGCAACGAGTGAAGAGGGGAAGAAAACGAGCGAAGCGAGGAAAGAAAAAAAAGAACTTACGGTGCAAAGCAGTTGACCCGGATGCCCTGCTTGCCCACCTCCTTGGCGGCCGCCCGCGTCAGGCCGACGACCCCGTGCTTGGAGCTGCAGTAGGCCGCCGACCCGGCCGCGCCCTGCACGGACAGGATGCTGGCGGCGTTGACGATGCTCGCGCCCGGCCGCACGCCCTGCGCCCGCATGCTGGCCAGCTGCGCCCGCATGCAGTACATGACGCCCGTCAAGTTGATGGCCAGCACGCGCTCCCACATCGCGTCGTCCTCGTCCGCCACCGACTCGGCCAGGTTGCCCAGGTAGATGCCGGCAATGTTGGCCGCCCCGTCCAGCGCGCCCAGCGTCGCCACCGCCTGCTCGATCCACCCCTCCACCGCCGCCCGCTGCCGCACGTCCACCACCGCCGTGTGCACCTTGACCTCGGTCTGGCCCGCTGCCGCTGCCGCCGCCTGGCACGCCTCTGCCGCCGCCGCCAGCGCCGCCTCCTGCACGTCCGCCAGCGACAGGTGCGCTCCGCGCGCCGCCAGCAGCTTGGCCGTCGCCAGGCCCATGCCCGACGCCGCCCCCGTGATCGCGTACACCTTGCCTTGGAGAGACATGTTGACTGTCGCGGTTGTATGTCGTCTTCTACGCCATGTGCATCGAGAACCGCCTGTCACTTTAAATCAAAGATCAGGCTGAAGCCCCCGCCTCCGGATATCGCCCCCCGTGGTGGCATGAGGCCGTCATGGGGTAACGATACCCGTTTGGCTGAAAGCCACAGCTGCCTCTCATTGGCTGGCTATTTACCACATGTATGCTTAGTCATCGCACCGGGCCAAGATCGGAGGAGCTTGATCGACCCACTGTGCAGAAGCTGGGAACATTTCCCTTTTCGGAAGGGCCAAAGCTAAGCTACAGCTCGTCGATACAGGCAAGCAATGTGGGATGACGTCACATGATCTGTACTGAACAGGAGAAAAAGAAAAAAAAAGATAGCGAAAAGATGGCATACTAGTACAATGCAATAGACTGTAGAAATTCATGTCCATACCCTGCTCGTACGGCTCGGCGCATCGCAGACCGGCGAATTGTCGGCGTGGTGGCGTTGTTTCCGATTTCGCTCCATATTTTTCTGCTTTGCGCTGCCGCATTATCGACATCTGTCACGTACGATAAAATTCAACAAAACCTGCCGTCTCTCCTCTATGGCCCGTCCGCGCCGGTGACCCTTTCTCCAGCCCTCGCACCATGCAAAGAATGCTCGTCCAGCCCTCGTCCGCTGCCTCCGGCACGGACAATGACATGCTGCCCGTCCTCCGGGACGCCGCTGCCGCCGTTCAAGCAGTGCGCAGACCGCCTCTGATGTCGTTGTGAACATGCTGACATGGCCCAGGTCCTCTGGTCCGACCGCAGGCGCATCTTCCGCTGCTTCGTCCTCGTGCCCGCTGGCTGCTTCGCCGTCCTCGGCGCCTGCTACGGCGTCCACTGTCTTCTGAGCCTCGGCGGCGTCGCCTTTCCCGCCTCCGTCGCCTGTCTCGTCCTGCTGTTTCTCGGCCTCTTGCTGTGCGACTACGTCATGGGCGAGCACCGCACCAAAAAGGTCGTCCGCGTCATCAACGTGCCGGTATGCCCATTCATCCTTCTCTGAAAAACAGACAACCCTGCTCACCATCAGGGCGGCTGGTCGCTTCGCTGGCTCAACATCTTCTTCACTCCGGCCTTTGTCATGCTGCCGCTGAGCCCTCTCATCTCGGGCGTCGAGGTCGCCAAGATGATTGCCGTCTTTAGTACGTCGGGCCCTCACTCTGCTGGTCCTCTGCTGGTCCTCTGCTGACCGCCAGTCATCGGCTTCGTCGCCATGATCGCCTTTTGTGCCTACATGACCCGCGCCATACAGCTGCTCCGCAAGCGTCCGCGCAAAGGCCTGCACGACCACGCCGACGTCGACGCCGACGCCACCGCCGACCAGGGCGAACAGCTGACGCCGCTGCGCGAATTCTCTGAACCACCCACCCCCTCCCACGACGTCAGCAGCGCCCTCCTCCACCCGCCGCACGCCCTGCCGCCCGTCCCACCACCCTCCCACGCCGCCGCTTACATCACCATCCGCGGCCAGAACCTCGACGACCCCCTCAGCTCCTTCAGCGACGTCCAGCTGCCCTACCCGCGCATCTCCATGCCCGTCGTCCGCCCGCCCCGCCCCCGCGCCGACCAGTGGGCCGACTTTGTCGCCCGCCACGTCGACGCCTTTCTCATGACCACCCTGCTGCTGCTCGTCGGCCTGCCCGTCTACTACGCCACCGGCTACGCCATGCCTCTGCACCTCCTCATCAACATCCTCATGTTCTACGGCGCCATGGGCATGCCCCCCTCCTGGCGCCAGATCCTCCACCCCGTCATCGTCTCCGCCTTTGCCACCCTGCTCGCCATCTACCTGCTCGGCCGCGTCCGCGGCGACTCTCTCTCCGCCGTCCTCGACGCCTACCGCCCCGGCACCACCTACACCCAGCTGTGGGCCGCCGCCGGCACCCCCGCCGCCACCAATCCGGCCCTGCTCGCCCGCCCCGGCGCCGGCGACGTCCTGGCCAGCACCCTCGACATCAGCATCGTCTCCCTGGCCTTGCCCATGTACCAGTACCGCCACGAGCTGCGCCGCCACTTTGTCGCCATCATCGTCCCCAACATTGTCATGTCCATCGCCTCCCTCTTCGCCTACCCCGTCATCTGCTACGCCATCGGCATCAGCCCCGAGCGCAGCCTCGCCTTCACCTCCCGCAGCCTCACCCTCGCCCTCGCCCTCCCGGCCGTCCGCAACCTCGGCGGCGACCAAAACACCGTCGCCGCCGTCGCCATCATCTCCGGCGTCCTCGGCGTCCTCATCGGCCGCCAGATCCTGTCGTGGCTCCGCATCCCAGAAGGTACGTTCTTCTTCTCTACTCTCACTCCCTCACCCGCTCACCTGCAGACGACTACGTCACCCGCGGCGTCACTTTTGGCGCCAACGCCTCCGCCCTCGGCACCGCCCTGCTTCTGCGCACCGATCCTCGCGCTGCCGCCCTGTCCAGCCTAGCCATGAGCCTCTTTGGCACCGTCACCGTTGCCTTCTCCTCCATCCCGCCCATGGTGCACATCATCCGGTCGCTGGTGGGGCTATCCTAACCGCACAGGCGTTCCATCTTCATAGACATATAATCATGCATTGCATCTGCACCATAGAATAGAGGCGGTGCATTGCATCTTCGCCATAGAATACATCATATTTCTTTCCATGTTTTGGGACGAGCATCTCGTGATATCAAATATTCCCGCAAGTGTGGCATGTCTTCTCGTATGTTTTGTCCCGGGAGTGCCATCAGCAGTATGACATAATGCCATGGGGATTTGCAGGTAACTACATTCTCGTTCATTTTTGTTCTAGCCAAGTACCTGACTATATCACACGCGCAGCAGCGTGTTTGATGCACTGGTAAAAAAGGCTTGTCTGGCTGTTTGCAACGACGCAATGGGTAGCTCTAGAAAATGGTTCCTATGGGCCACCAAACGACCGCACATCCATGTTGCTCGTCCACAGCCCTGTTTATGCGAGCAGTCTCCTTTAAGTTTGATTTTAAACAGGACCGCCTCAGTGTTAGCCCGAGAATGACATCATAACCATTCTCTTTTACATTTAGATTTGACTGGATTTAGTTGAATTTGGTCATACTCTGTGGCTGTTAAGAAGCCTGGTCTCTTCTATTGCGTCCAATCAGAATCACGGCCTGAGGGGCAAAGGCTGTGGTGTCCGTCACGTGCCAACGGTGAGTCGGTGTGGAAAGTAGGCGAGTACGCTTAAAAGCTGACTGAACAACCTGCACAAACACACCTCGTCTTTTCTTTGCATCAAATCTGTCTTGTTCTAGTTTACCTTTATTAGTATGAGTTCTCGACCTTTTAATCATATTTAATGTCGAACAACCACAACATCCAACCATGGGCCGTGAATGCTCACTTGAACCACCCGGGTACTTTTTCGAGTACCCGCGTATAGTCAAGGTACACACTACGCCGGTATTGTAATATAGCATTGGAAGAACTGCTAACTATCCCAGTTCCAACTTGGCTTAAGCATTGTCTACGCCTCTGCGACATTGTTTAGCCGGACGTTCCCACATGTTCTCAACGCCTCAATCGTGCCACGTCCATGGTACGGTGCTATCCGGTGGCTTAATGCCAGGTTGCCGTATTTCTTAGGTCGGCTTCTTAAAATATATTATCCTGGCGCATTTTTGCCACGGTACGTCGTTGTAAAGCAGCTGCTCAAAACGGACGAATGCGCCACCGAACTGTTCGAAAACGAAATCCAGGCGTACAGCCGGCTACAACACCTACAAGGCACTGCTATCCCTCAGTTCTTTGGCGAGGGTATTTGTGAGGGCAAGCGAGCGATAGTGTTGTCAGTTGTTGAAGGTCCGACTGCGTTCCAACAGCAAGAGCCCATGTCGGTGGAGGCGTTTAAGCAAAAGGTGGAGATAACGCATGCAAAACTTGAGGCGGCTAATATGGTGTACTCTGATATAAAGCTGGACAATGTGATTCTGGCTGATGACGGGAATCTGGTTTTTAGTTCTGAAGCCGGCCAGCTGGTGGACCGACAAGGAGTCATTAAAAACGGTTCACTTGCAGTCGCGTTTCTAATATGCCAAAGCAAGTCATTCTACCTGGCTTCTTGAATGATCGAAAGCCGATACTTGTCGTGCCTCTTTTAAAACGCGACGTCAACGGCCTTGTTAATAGCCTTGTTAGATCTCAGCGTTAACACAGCTGGCCGTGGCTGCCAAGGGCTCAAGCGTTTCCTGAACCTTAGGAGGATCATCGCGTACGCACGTGATCTGGCCGATCTACAACTCTGTGGGAACTCTGCGGACCCGGGGGTCCTGTACGTCTGTCAGGCAGGACCTGACCTCCACCGATATGAAGGACAAGAACTTCTTGTAGATAATTCTCTCTCCTTCTGGCAGGATTAATGATACTTCCTTTTTGGCCCTGCAAACAGACGTCTCGTGGGTGGACCCATTACATGGGCCGATTAAAGCAGTCGACTGTTGTTCTCCAAGTGACACATGCATGCCTCGTCGGTCGAGTGGTTGACTTAGTGCCATCGAACAGGCCGTTCGTATTATTTCTCGCTATAAGATCCCATTAAGTGAAATTGCACTACAACATAACACGGCTGGCTCGCCTGCTCCATGGCCAGTCATGCCAAAAAGGATGGAAGAGCAACGCAATTACAACGTGAACGAGACAACCTGCGGGTCCTGTTCGAAGGATTGACCATTACGACACATTCATCCCCTCCAGGTTCCAACAGAACAAGGCCCTCGAAGTTCTCTGTCATGCGTACCGAAACAATGCAAGAACACGTGGAACAAAACCCTTGGGCGCCTGGCTGTCTACCCGGTCCACGACATTGGCGAGGGCGAGCAGATCGCCATCACCTCCTCAGCCAGCATGCCGCCGCATGCCGAGCGGCAGCTCGCCCTGTAGGCCTCGCCCCACCTCGACAAATGGTGTGCGCTCTGCGCCCTGCCGCTGATGCAGCAACGGCTCCGCGAAATACAGGCCGTCAGCCAGTCAGCCAGGTGTCCGTGTATGATTTGCTGGTTCGTCAGGCATCAACGTGTCCCAACCATCTCTTCTGGGACCTGTTGGCGTGAAACGTGAGCCGTCCCCTATCTAGCACCGAATGACGTCTATCCCGTGAGTGCTATTTCTTTTATGTCGGCACTCCGCTTTCCCCCACGATCGCCTACACCAAGCCACAGCTTCTCCAAGAACAGGCCAGAGGGCAAAATGGGCTCCGACACGTATTGTTCGCATTGCAAGAAGCGGTTTCCATTCGCCGGTGCAAAGCAGCAGCACCTCAAAGATTCGCCCCAGCACTTTATCTGCCACCTCTGTTCCGACGACTTTGACGACGATGATGATCTGGACAAGCATCTCGAGTCCAAGCACCACTTTTGCCTGCTCTGCGACTGCTCCTTCAATGGCTCTGGCCCGCTGTCGCAGCATTTAGAAGCTGTGCACAATCGGTGTAGAATCTGCAAAAGGAGCTTCCAGTCTCCTTCGAACCTAAAAAACGTGAGTCTCGCTCGGCCGGTCGGGACCACAGCGCGACGACTGATGCGCTCCAGCACCGCAAAACACACGCGAAAAGGACGGTCGAGTGTTTCGGCTGCAAGAAGATGTTCGCCTCCGATGCGAACATGGTCTTGCATCTCCAAACGGGACATTATGCATCTCTAGTAAACAAAGACTATCTCGACAGGATCGTGTTCAACTGCACGCTGTCCCATCAGTACACGACAGACGACAATGATTCTTACTACACATGCCGGGACTGTGATCTTCTGTTCGAGTCCATAGGCGCGCTGCTCCAGCACGCCGAGAGCAACGCGCACGATGGGAAACTGGATCGAGACGGCCCGCTGGGGGGATTTCTCGACTACCTGGAAGAGCACATGAAGAGCAAGGCAACGCCATCATCACTATCTTGAAGGGGTACTGCACGGTGGGCATGGCATAAATTGATGTAAGATACTGAAACACCGTCTGCGATCCTTCTCTTGGCTCGGCCAGTAGATCGGATAATGCCAGCATCATCCAGATTCATAGCTGCCTCGGGCTGCCTCGGGTTGATATGATGAGCAACGGCATGACCTCGATGCCATCGCTTACAGCACATTTCCCAAGTTGACGTGCACAGCCTTGGTCTGAAGGTACGCCTCGAGTCCCGCCGCCCCCAGCTCTCGGCCGATGCCGCTCTGCTTGACGCCGCCAAACGGCACCCGCCAGTCCGAGTCGGCCGAAGAGTTGATCCACACCATGCCGGCGTCCAGCCGCTCGGCCACGCGATGAGCCCGCTTGACGTTCTCGGTGAAGACGGACGCGCCTAGGCCGTACTCGGTGGCATTGGCCAGCTGCAGCGCCTCCTCCTCGGTCTCAAAGGGCGTGATGGTGACAAACGGCCCAAAGATCTCCTCCTTGAACACGCGCATGTGGGCGCCCACGTCCTTGAACACGGTCGGCTCGACAAAGAAGCCTTTACCTGGGGGGGCCACGCCGCCGGTGACGCAGCTGGCGCCCTCGGTCAGGGCCGACTGGGCGTAGGCCAGGATCTTCTCCTGCTGGGCCTGGCTGACCTGGGGGCCCTGGAAGGTGGCGGTGGCAAAAGGGTCGCCGACCGAGACGGAGCGGACCTCGGCGGCAAAGAGCTGGACGAACTGGTCGTAGACGGCGGCCTGGACGAGCAGGCGGGAGTTGGCGGTGCAGATCTGGCCGGCGTTGGACATGATGCCGCGATGGGCCCATTTGGCGGCCTGGGCCAGGTCGGCGTCGGCAAAGACGAGCAGGGGCGACTTACCGCCGGTCTCGAGGGAGACGTTCTTGAGGTTGGCGCTGGCGGCCTGCTGGATGCGCCGGCCCGTGGCCGTGGACCCGGTAAAGGCGACCTTGTCGATGCCCATGTGGCCGGCCAGGGCGGCGCCGACGACGCTGCCGTAGCCGTTGACCACGTTGACGACGCCGGCCGGGAAGCCCGCCTGGCGGATCAGGTCGGCCACCAGCAGGATGGACAGCGGCGTCTGCTCGGCCGGCTTCAGCACGACCGTGTTGCCCGTGGCCAGGGCCGGGCCCAGCTTCCAGGCGGCCATGAGCAGCGGGTAGTTCCACGGGATGATCTGGGCGCAGACGCCCACCGGCTGCCGCAGCGTGTAGGCCAGCTTCTTGGACGTCGTCGGGATGGTCTGGCCGTGCAGCTTGTCGGCCCAGCCGGCGTAGTAGCGCAGAGTCTCGACCGAGGCAAAGACGTCCACCCCCAGGGCGACGCTGTACGGCTTGCCGTTGTCCCACGTCTCTACCGTGGCAATGGCCTCGCGGTTCTCGTGGATGAGGTCGGCGAGCCGGTTCATCAGCGCTGCCCGCTCGTTGCCGGGCAGCTCACGCCAGGACGGATGCTCGAGCGCCGTGCGAGCAGCCTGCACCGCCTTGTCCACATCCTCGGTTGAGCCGGCCTCGACGCTGACAATGTCCTTCTCGGTCCTGCCTGGTCAGTCATTGGGCAGAGATGCGGGGTGCAGCACTACGATGTAACGCATTTGCGGGGGTGATGTGTGAGAGAGTGTGAGAGAGTGTGTGGGCGTCATCTTACGAAGGATCAACGGCCAGAATCTTGTCGCCCGAAGAGGAGGACACGAATTCGTTGTTGATGAAGAGGCCAGTGTTCAGCTCGATCTTGCGACCGTTGGGAGCCACGAGATGGGCGACAGCAGGAGCCATGTCGGATGAAACTGAGATGGAAGAATTTTGATATTGGGTATTGAAATGGATAGAAGTAAAAGGACCAACGATTTGTGTTTCTGGAGAAATGGGGAGGAGAATCTTGTTTTATCTACCCTGTGCGACTTCTTCTACCTAACCCTCTCAAAGGGCTTCTGACCTTGACTGAGATTACGGAATCCGCCCCCTGATTAGGAACTTTATCTTGCTTGCCAATCCGGACCGACCTAAGCCACCGATTAGCCGGTAGATGGCCGGGCAATCAATCCGCTCGAGCGAGAATTCGACACAACGTATTCTATATGGAAAAAGGCCAATTTGGTATCTTTGCGATTTGCGGTGTACTGTTGATGGAGATATGGATATGTGATTCCTGTTTAGAACTGGTTCATTGGTCGTTGTAAGTCGTCAATGTAAAGTGACACGTCACTTAATTGATCAACTGTCGAATATCAGAATGTTAGATATTCCACATTGTTGGAACTTCTATCAGAAATCAGGTTGGCACTAGTCTAACAGAAACAGCGCAAAAGAAGGTAGTGACTGAACCATTCTTTCCTTCCTTGGAGGCTATTCCTTCAGTTAAAAGTTGCTATTCTCAAATAAAGAGCGGTGATATAAAAGTTGAGAAAACAGCTACAGCTGGCCAATCCCAATCAGGGCATTCCAGATGGCGTTTGCGTACAGCAGCATGCCGGTGGTGCGGGGATGGAACGTCTTGATCTGGCGGGTGGGCAGATACCAGGGGATGCTGGTGCTGTCGACGTCGCCGGCGGCAATGTCGCGGTTGGCTTGGGCAAAGCGCACCGCCTCGAGGCCGTTTGGATCAGCGGCCACGTTCTGAGCCACAATGCACATGGCCTCAACATACGGATCCGGGTTGGTGCCCAGGCTATCGGCGCACGTTGCCGCATCCGGGAGCTGGATCGGACCGGCAGCGATCATGCTGGCCACGTCGGCGGCCTCTTGGGCATCGGTGTCGGTCAGGGCGCTGTCCGACGAGGTCTTGTCCGACGAGGTCTTGTCCTTCCAGCCGCTGAGGAAGAAGGCGGTGCTGGCCAGGTCGAGGTCGGGATCCTCGACGCCTGGCTCGCAGAAGCGATGGCCGGAAAACTGGTCGACCACGTTGACAAAATGGACCCGGTTGGAGCCCAGCTGGCTGTTGATGGCCTGGATGGCGGTGAGGATGGCGGCTTTGAGGCCGCTGACGAGCTGGTTGAGCTCGCTGCGCAGGTCTTGGGTCAGGACGACGACGTCGGCCCGGTCGGTGTTGTAGGCCTCGCCCCAGTAGTAGAACGTGGAGCGGTCGCAGTCGCTGGTCTCCTGGTTGAAAAAGGTCGGGTAGCCGGTGATGTAGAGATGGAACTCGGGCCGCTTCGCCTTGGTCAAGATGGCCAAGTAGACGCTCTCGAGCTTGGCCACGAGGCCGCTGCTGCTCGTGTCCTGCAGCAAGGCCCGTGCCGCATTCTCGGCGGCCTCGCACAGCGCCCGGTTCCGGTGCAGCGAGACGCCGAGGTCCGGCGTGAGCACGCAGTAGCGGACAATGCTGGAGAAGCCCAGATCGTTGCCGCCGACGGTGAGCGTGGCCACGGTGGTGCCCGTGTTGGCAGGCCAGCTGCTGATCTGGTCCATGACGCCGTCGACGGTGTCGCCCGAGCAGGCGTAAAAGGCAAAGCTGTCGGTGAGCGGCGACAGCACCTGCCACAGGAGGTCGCCGTAGTTGTTGGCACCGACGCGGCAGGAATCGTACCAGGGCGTCGTGGTGGCCGTGCCTATGCCGGCGGCATACGAGTCGGCAAAGTGTACATAGCCGTCGACGGGGTCGTCGCGCTTGTCGATGACGCGGGCGTCGGTCGAGCACTGGTCGTTCCCGACATTGGCGAGCGACGGGTAGGGTATCTGCATGGTGCACTGGACGTCAAAGTAGTGTCCAGCGGCAGCAATGGCCAGCGAGTCGGCATTCGTCCCGCTGTTCTCGGCTGGACAAATCCCTTCCTCACTCGGGTCGTCTTCGTCTGGACAGAGCGGAAGCTCAAAAGGGTCCTTTCGCTCTAGACACAGCCGAATGTAGTCGCCCAAAGCGAGATCGCTGCAGTCGGTGAATCCATACGCATAATCCTCTGACCTGATGCGAGTCTTGTCAGCAGAGGCAGGGAAACACACAGGGGCACACAGGGGCAGAAAAAAAGGGGGTTACCCAGTGCCACCCATTACGTAGTCCATGTGGGTGATCTCGTGGAGGAGCGTCACGGCTCCAGAGTAGATGGCCGTTCGATAGTCGACCTCGTTGCACTTGGTGAGCAGCTTGGCCGCTTGGCTGCTGTCGAACCATTCTTTGCACAGGTTGATCCGCCGCAGCTGGTTGCTGGTGTGCGCAATCGTGTTGTCGTCGTCGTCTTGGCACGCCTCCGTGTTGAAGTTGCAGTTGATTTTCAGCTGGAAGCTAGGGTCCGTTCCGCTCAGCACCTGGTGCGCGCGCGCGTAGATGGCGCGCAGCTCGCCCGCAAAGGCGGCTTCGTCCCGCAGCGACTCGGCAAAGAACTGCGCATAGTACCGCGAGCTGGGCACCCCAGCCGTGCCGTCGGTGGCCTGCTGCGCCATGCCCGCGGCCACCTGCAGCTCGCCAATGACCTGGGCGCGGTTGACCGCCTGGCAGCTGTCGCCGATGGTGTAGCCCGTGGGCGTGGAGGCGATCTGCGCGCAGCCTGCCGGACAGTAGCCGCGGCTGCAGGCACAGTTGCAGAGATCCGCGTCGTCGCCCATGGTGGAGTAGCCGGCCGACGAGATGACCGGTGGCGGCAGGTTCAGCGCGCCCTGCGACGTGCAGTTGCAGTGGTGCATGGGGCAGAAGCCGTAGATGCAGGCGTAGCTGCAGAGGCCGGAAAAGCCGCCCACGCCGGTGCCGCCGGTGCAGGCCGGCGGCAGAAACGGCGACGCGGTGGGGATGAAGGGCGGCTGCGGCGTGCGCGCGCAGGCCGAGTCCGGACAGTAGCCGTAGTTGCAGGCGAAGCTGCAGAGACCCCCGTAGATGGCGTCCCCGTTGGCCGGGTAGCCGTCGACGTTCTGCGGCGTCGGCAGCGTCGCCTGGGCGCCGAGGTTGGTGCACACGCAGGCGCCGATGGGACAGTAGCCGTACCGGCAGGTGAAGCGGCAGAGCCCATCAAAGTTGCCCGCGCCATAGCCTGAGACGCACACCATGTTCGACAGCGACCGCGGCGGCGCGACGACGCTGCCGACCGGCCCCGTGCCCGAGGCCACATAGGCGTTCCAGTTGGTGCTGTCGCTGCACGATGCCTCGATCCCCTGCGAGACTGTGTATTCGATCACCGACGCACCTGCCCGCGTGATCTGCAGCTGCCACGCCGACTCGGAGAACGTGTCGACGGGGACGCTGGCGTGGTAGAGCCCGATGCCGCCATCCGGCGTGTAGTCCCAGTCGGAGACGCGGAGCACCTGCTGGCCCTGCACAATCGCCAGCGCGGCCGGTTCCTTGAGCAGAGCGGTGACGTAGATGCGGTTCGGCAGCACCAGGACGGGCGAGAACTCGATCTGCAGCTGCGAGGCCGTGTTGCCCGTCGTGCCGCCGTCGTCGCAGGTGCTCGACAGCGTTGGTCGCAGCCAGGCGACGGCGCTCTCCTGGTTCACATTCGACACACCCTCGAGGTATGTCTGGATCACATAGGGCAGATGCGTGCGCCAGCCGTCGTGGGGCATGTCCAGCACGTAGTTGAACGGCGTGTCGCCGCGGCCCGGTCCAAACGCCTCGTATTGCTTGCTGTCCAGAGGTCCAATGTAGTGGGACTCGCCGAAATCGTTCCACGAGATGATCTGGACGAACTCGGGCTGCAGGTACCACACCTGCTTCCATCGCTCGTACCAGAGATCGCCGCCGTTCCACAGCCAGTTCTTGTCGAACCCGGGCATGTTGGTGAAGAACCATGGCGACACCGGCATCATGTAGAGCTTCCCAGCCAGGTCCTGGATGTACGACGCGTCCACATATGTCGTCTTGTTCTGGCTTCCCCACGGCCAGGCGTCCCAGTCTAGCAGATCAGCATCTGTTCTTTCATCCATGCTTCATGGACCACTCACTAAACAGCCCGTCAGCAACACCGCCTCCGAGCTGGACAGCAGGCCCAGCACCCTCGGAAGACCAGTCGGGAATGAAGAAGCAGCCAGTCGCGGCTTTGATGTCGATCCAGTCGTCGGCATTGGCTGGCCCTTCAAACGTCGACACAAAGGGTTTGCCTTGGTACTGGTAATAGGTGCCTCCGCCTCCATACCGCTGTATGAGGTCAATCACATCTTGCTTGGCCCACGGCCCATTTCCCGCGTAATCAAAAGAGAAGAAGAGCTTAAAATCGTTTCCTTGAGCCTGCTGCGCTGCACTGAATGCCAGCGCAAGGGCTGCGTCATTGTAATCCCAGCCCGCTGCCATGTTAAGGGCAAAGGCTTGGATGCCGACAGATGCAGCAGTCTGTATGTTTATCAACCAATCATCAATTGTAAACTGCTGTGTGTTTTGAACCTGGCTCACGTTAGTGCCGGCAGCCTCATCTTCCTCTATGCTGGCACGTACCATAAAATGCGCAAAGACAGCAGCTGCCTCGGCGAGGCAAGCAGCCTGCAGGACAACTGCGGCGAGAAATACAGGCAACATGATTTTTTTGTTTTTTTTTGCTGCATACAGACAACTAATGCCTACTGGGACACATTGCCCTTCTAGTATTTAAATGCGCTGCTCGCCTGTATTCATCCTCACTCTTACCCCATTCCCGTCTCTTTAATGATTCTGTCCGGCTGTATTCATTGCAAATCTCGTATTTGAGTGGACCTGAAACTGTAATGAAGCCATTCCCCCATCAGGTGTCTTGCAACCTTCTTACTTTGCTCTGGTGTAAAATAGAATAGTCAGCACAATCGCACAAGTCATTGTTTATATAAACATACTCACACCACGAGACTGAATGAACATTCAGTAAGCTGACGCCTACTGGACTACAGGCCTCGGCATATTTACTAAACGTCGTCCAATACCCGGAAGAAGTGTTGTAGAAGGCGTTGCCCCTACGGATGTCGCCACTGCCTCGGATTCTACCTCGGACTTTCCATAGGCATGAGTAGGCATGTCTGTTCTTGATCGGATGAAAGGGGGGAAGTGCAGGGTATTTCCAGCTTAGTACTTTACCAGAGCTTAGGTATACAATACAGCTCAGATAATGCCAGCATGAACATTTCATCGCGAGATCTCCCCTTTTCCGACTACCATCTCAAATGTTGTAAAACCTCAAACAAGAAATCTCAAGCCACACCAACCGCCCCAAGGTCACGGCCAAAGGACATCTGGCCCTCGCCTCGGGCACTTGATGAATGTGCCATATAGCCTATGCATCCTGTCCTTCGGGTTTGGAAAGCAGCAGCCCATAACATCCGTTACACCAAAGCGCATCCCATTTTCCTTGTTTTGTGGTCACAAGCTTCGATGTCTTCTGCTTATTGCAACGAGTGCAGGAGAAGTGTGCAGGCGATGCAAGTCTATACTGTTGCCATGGTGTTCGTGGTGGGTATACGCGCACTACCTCAAACTGAGGAGGCGCCGTTTCATGTTCAGCCATCGAGCTCTCGATGCCAGCAGAACGCAAATGTCTTCTAAAACGGAGTATTCATGAGGTGTGGTGGTCTTTCATGGAATATGGTAAGCAGTCGAAGAATCACGCACCTTACTTCTTATGCTTCTGATGGTCCTAGGATATTGGTTTTCACGTTTTGTAGATCTGTAAATTGCTCGCCTGCCAGATGTCGAGCATAGAACCCCGAAATTGTGAAGAGAGGCAGGTCTTGCAACCCCGCATTGAAACACCACGTGAATGGAGTGGCTGTGTACATAATATTCGTACCTGTGGAGCATCTCAATGCCGGAACAGTTTTATTGTCGTACGATATCTCGGCAGAAGCCTCCAAAGTAGCCACGCGATCTTGACGTTAGATTTTCTTTCTATCGCTATTTGGCTAATGTATTTGGGGTGGAACTAGGATGAAAATAGCTTAGGCATCCTATGACACTGGGAAAGGCCATACACCAGAAGAGGAAGCTCGCTGATATAACCAGACAAGAAATCTAGAGTTCTTTCAAATGGTTCTCGGCAAAATCGACCCAAAAGGAAAATGCCAGGATGATTCCGAGGTCGAATCTATGAGAGACTACCTCCAGAAATTCAACCACATTTCTGAATAAGCGGTAGAGCATGATAGCAGAGGAGGTAGCCAAGACAGACAGTTTCTCCTCAAGGCTGGTTTTTGATAATCTGTCGAGCCAAATAAACTACTAAAATGTTTTCTCCGACGAAAGGACAGAATGTTGCGCGTTCGTATCAGTTGCAACATGACTCGATACACCACGGAGCACAGTTTACCAACTATGGAGAATCAGTCCTAGACACCATGCTGGGTTAATTGGCCCGAGAGACGAAAGACAAGAAAACACCATTGAGATCATGCCATTGAGTTGAGTAGGAAAGTCTATAGCTTAGAAAGAGAATATAGGCTAAAGAGGGCATCGCCAAATAAACAAGAAATAAGCTAGGTGTCTGAAAGTGTTTCCAGATATCATACTATATGACTAGTTAATTGGATGCATGTGAGTTAAAATGTTGTCTCAAATTACAGAAAGCTAATATATGCGTTCCAATACGAGAAACAAAGAATGCAATAGCCCTACCCCCTAGGTCACCACAGCCTATTCTATTGCTAGGGCTTTTATTTTATTTTATTTTATTTTATTTCCTTTTCTTTTTTTGCCCTACTACATCATTCCCTATGTAAAACAATCATTGATAAGGTATTATAACAAGAATAAATAAAAATTGAAGGCAATGACCTCCTGTCTAGATGACATAATTGTGTCACGTGGTAGTTGATGGCAGGTCTGAGGTTGGCCTCAGGCCCCAGGATTCATCTCGAAAGGATCTTTCCACGGTCAGATTCCCTTCAACTGCGCATTTCTTTCAGATTATTTCAGCCTGCGCATACTCTTCGCCAGCTCAGCCAGAAATAAAACAGTACCGAAAAGTCGAGCCGATATGAATTGCAGCCGATTGAGTCTCCGACAAGCCGGTAGATGTCTACGCATCACTGCTGGACGACGTACACGACCAACACTGCCAATGACTGAAGTCCGTTTGTGCAGAAGCGCCAGCATTACCAAGGCCCCAGAAGTCGTCGAAAGAAAGCCACCTCTGGCAATCATGGCAGAGCAGGAAAGGGACGTGTCGACATTCTATCGCTGGGCTGCCAGGAACAGATTCGATTATGCGAAACTGGCGACGATGGTCAAGGGACCGGGATGGGCCATTGTGAACATGGACAGGTGCCGTGACATGGTCGACGACAAACAGTCGCTCCATCCAGAGCTTGGCGACTGCGTCGGCGCCCAGCTGGGTCCAGTGCTGACAACGTGTTTGGGCACACCCGATCCGCAGACGGACATTACGATGCTGCAGACGGAAGAGGATGTTCCCAAGTGCGAGGAGTGGCCCGTCCTCGCGGAGCGGTTCCCGTCGGTCCGGTGGCTGTCCGTCGAAGCGGGCTTCAACGAGAACTGGGAAGACGGGCCCTTCCCGCAGGACTGGCCCCTGGATGCGCTGGTCGTGTCTGGTCCCTGCGGCGAGGCCTTCCAGACGCCCGTCATCCTCGATGGCCGCGTGCCGCACCTCGTGCTCTTCCTGACCAACGGATTTCGCTTCGAGGGCCCGCCAACCGACGAGCTCATGCGCCTGCCGACAGATCTAGAGCCCGTGTTCATCGAGGTGGACGGCCACAGCTCCCCCGAAAAGGCGGCCAGCACAGCCAATGTCAACGGGACCCCGGGGAAGCGAAGGGTGGAGGTCCGGAGCGTGCCCGACCGCGTGGTTGAGTGGATAATGAAGACGCACCCCGACGGATCCACGTTCCCCGACTACGCGCCGCACGAGGGGAAACCGCCGTCGCGCATGCGCACGCTGGAGGTTTTGGAAAACGACGCAGCCGACACATTCTTCGGCATGGCCTTTGCGTGCGCACGTGTCGTGAACCACCTGCACCGCCTGAATCTGCGCACCACGTCCGGGCTGGATTTCCACCGGTTCGACGAGGATCTCTTGCCACAGATTCTCGAAGCCCTGCCCAACCTCAAAGAGCTGCAGCTGAGCGTCAGCGACGTGACCTTTAACGACAAGGCCCTGCTCTGGAACCTGCACAAGCATTTCCCGCCCAACCTTGAGGTGCTCGAGTTCCGGGGCCCGCCGTCGCTGGCCCAGTCGGAGGAGTTTGCAGACTGGATCGCATCCTTTGGCAAGGCCGACGGCTTCTTGCCCAAGCTGAGGAAGCTGAGCTTTGTTCTGGATGCAACTTTCAGAAATGGCGAGATCAGGGGACAGGAACCCCCAAGCAAGGAAGATATGGCCGCTGCAGATGCACCAACTCATTCTCTCCTGGAGGCTGCACAAAAGCGCGGTATTACCGTTGAGAAATTCCACGATCCGTGGATGGAGACGGGCCATTTTGTGTGAGCGAGTGCAACCTTACGATGGCGTATGGAAGGCATTGTACAATTTTTCCCCCTTCAATCATCTGATAAAGGCTCTCTGCTCTTTCTTTGATAATAACCATCTCCTATTAACCATCTCCTATTCTTAATTGTTGAAAAAAAAAATAGCAGCAGGCTCTGCTTGTTGCCTGTACTCATAGTTATTAATCAAGAGTTGTATAAATGGAAAAACTAAAAATGGGGCAGTTGAATGAAGTGATTCAATGGAATGGCGATACACGGAGTACATGGGAGGTGCCGAGCGAGCATCGAAGCGAGGAGAAGAACGAAACACAAGGTACTTTTCTAAGCAGTAGCTCTCATATCTACTTGCATCTACTACATGAGGCGAGATACTGCTGTTTTACCTCCCCTGTCATTCTGGATGCCGTATTTCGGGGCCAGTATTGGTCTACCACAGGCCTTTGCCATCGTCTAGGCTCCCTGACATCACACTTTTTTTTTAGCAAATTTCAACAGTTTCCTGCAGACAGGTAAACCCATTCTCATTGGTTGTGGTAGGGTGCGGCGGGTAGAACAAATAGAGGGGTGTCGTGGGGCAAAACGTCAGGCATCGTCTCACCTTGGATAGCGAACAGCCAACTAGATACCTTACCCATCATGTCAAGCAACACCAATATGATTTCTTGCTGCAACAGGACGTTCAAGAGTGGGATGTCACTGGAGCAGCACAAGAATGACTCCCCGAAGCATCGAGGAGATCCGACTCCAAGTCAACTAACGCCCGGCCCCTCTGTTACGGCACAGGCACCGACGGAAGCCCTTCAACACCAGCCCGTCCAATCTATCAGAGAAGAACACGCCAATACGTTGTCTTGCTGCAACAAGAAATTCAAGAGCGAGACTTCACTGGAGCAACACAAGAAAGACTCTCCAAACCATCAAAGAGATTCAACGCCAAGCCAATCGACGCCTGGCCCCTCTGTTACGGCACAGACACCGCAGCCACTGGCCGCGGCTTCATCGACGGCGGCCGATCACCAACCTTTTTCACTTTCTACCCTGACGGAAGCCCTTAGACACCAGCTCATCCAATTTGTCAGAGAAGGAGAGGGCCCAAAGGAGAATCCGAAGCCGCCCAAAAAGAAGCGCAATAAGAAGAAGCAACCCGGACCGTATGGGGGAGCCTCGTCTACACGAGTGTATTGTGACGTGTCTGGGCAGTGGTTTGACGATGTTGGAGACAACCACGGACTCTGTGACAAGGACTGTGGCTGGTGCGGACATTGCGCAGATTTTGTGGACTATTAAATAAGGAGAGGGAGCGAGTGAGTGGCATCTCGGTTGACTTCCAGCCTCAGAGAATGGGTGAGAAAATCAAGCCTCGTTGTTTTATATTTGTAGTTGGTTGTCGAAACTGCCACTCATTGTTTGGGGGTTTCACTTGTTGTCCGTGGCTTATAGGATATTTATTATTAGACTCTTAAGGAATCGGTGCCCATTGGTAGAAACGCAAAAAGGCTGGCATTAACCCAGATAGGGCTAGATTTATGGGCTTGCCTACTCTTGTTGTCGTTTGTTATGTTGTTACTTGCTAAACTGTAGAAAGGTGTAGCGGTTAGTTGGATAGTATAGCGGTTGCACTCAAGGCTTCTGATCTCTTCCCAAATAGGTCAATCCACAGAGTCTGGTATTTCGTTGTATTATCTACTACTCTAGATACATGACTGTCAGGAGGCAGCAGAGTTTTCTCCCAAAGGTGGGGCCTCCAACAATAGGAGGCCACCATTTCCTTTGGTTAGTCATCGCTCTGCCAGACACTCCTCGTAAGGCCTGACATAAACACTCTTTCGGGATTAGCGTCTTTGGACGGAACATGTAAAGAACAAATTGGGCTCTAACGCTCGAAACCTAAAGCATCGAATACCGTTTTCCATAGCTATTGAGCATCATGGCCAATATCGCGAGTATTGTGGATCTGGCTACGTCTCGCTCTCCACAATCTAACGCCAACTATTTGAGGGAACGTTTGACAGAAGATCGTCGTCTTCGGATTCATGCGCATACATTGGCGCATACCGTTCAGATCCAAAAATATCATTCACACCTTCCGAGCTGGCTGTATGGAAGTGCCGCTTCTTTCGGCCTCGCGGCTGTTGCCGCCGGCAGCTACCCATCTGCACGCGGGGGTTGGAAAAGTGTACTTCTTGGCTTCGGCGTCGCCAGCACGGGAGTCTGCGCTTGCCTGAGCGCAGCTGTCTACTTGTTGATTGCAGAGGGGCGTCAGCACTGGCCATTTGACGCGTTTTCGGTGGAGAATTTCATTCCCACGATCCGGCTGTTTTGGTTCCTCGGCAATGCCGGCGAAGATAAAAGCTGTATCAACTGGTTAGTACGCATCAATGGCAATACAGCATTGGCTCTACGACTAACCTGGGATAGGGGATCACTCCTCAAGCTATTTTATCCAGAGGAACAAGATCAAAGTGTCTCTGAAGATGGTTCTATTCCAGGTATCTATCTCAGCCTTTGGCCGAATGTGTTTGACATTCGTATCTTGGAGATTGAGGCGGGCACCTTTGACGCAGATATAAACTGCCGAATGCGTCGCGCCCACATTGGAAGTACCGGTTATACCGCTCTCTCTTACGTCTGGGGCAAGGACCCCCCGACAAAATTTATGATGGTGAACGGTAAACGTTTTCCCATCCGCGACACTCTCCACAAGGCAATCTACTACATGAGGGAGGAGAACAGGACACTGAGGCTGTGGGTTGATGCCATTTGCATCAACCAGCAAGATGTACGCGAGAAAAACGAGCAGGTCAAACTTATGCCAGAGATCTATCAACAAGCTGAGAGCGTCGTTGTCTTCCTCGGTGATGGGGTGAACTACTCGGCCTTGTTTGCATTCGTCAATGACATCAACACGGGCAACAGCATAGACAAGGAGCTGGAAAGGGCAGACGTGCCTACAGTCTGCAATCAGTTCTGGCAGCTTCTCCAAAAGCCGTGGTGGTCGCGGGTCTGGATCATCCAGGAATTTGCGTATGCCAACATGGCCCCGGTGGTCATGTACGGCCATCACCGGATGGATGCTATTTCGTTCACGCAGGCGTTCGAAGTACTGAGAGACAAGCTGCTCGAAGTCTTATACGCGTCGATCCGTGCACAAGACGGCGACTTTCGGATGAATGACCTCCACATACCACTCTGGATAGGTGCTGGCTCAGTACTCGAGGGTCTGGACCTCCTACGATCGGTCCAGCAGCTTCTGCACTGGAGAGACAGGCTTCTTCCAGCACAATACAACGTTTCCAGCCTCTTGATGGATACGCAGAACTACCAAGCCACGGATCCACGAGACAAGCTGTTCGCTCTGCACTCGTTGATGATGGACCCCCTCAAGACGTGTTTCTTGCCGGATTATCGAATGTCATCACGAGCGGCCAACACAAGAATGGCAGCCTATCTCCTGTGCGTTGAGAAATGGTGCGAAATGTACAGTTTCTTTCCCACCACAACAGACGGGCCCCTTCCTTCGTGGGTTCCAGACTTTTCTGCGAGCCAGAAGAGCAGCACATGGTCCAAGATTTGGGACAGTTCGTCAGCGCTGAGCGTGGGCCCGCTTGAATGCTGGGTCTACAAAGCTACGCTGTGCATCCAAGGCTTCGACTGCGGTGGAGTGAGCTGGATCGCAAACCCAAACGAAGACTTCAAATCTCCGTTGGTGCAGTCAAACGATGCATCTCAGATTCCGTGTTCGCCCAGTGTCAAGACAGAAACCAACATTTTGTCACAGATCCTGGGACGAAGCGAGCCCAAAAACTATTTTCCCACAACTGAGGCCGAGCTAGAAGCCTGGGACCCTAATAAGCCCGCCTCGAGATGGATGCTGTTGACAGATCTGGTCCAAGCCTCAGATTCCCGGAAGCCACACCAGGATCTTCCGGATTTCAACAACAGCAATCCTTCCCCGGAGCTCGCTGATGCCCAGGCTACACTCATCAGGGGTCGGAAATTCATGAAAGAGTTCAGTGCATTTTCAAAGCTGCTGCGAAAGAGGATTACCACAGACGAGCACCGAGGCCTAACCATGAGTCGATCGGAGAGATTGGAAAAGATTGAAGATTTTTGGGGGTTCGGTCCAACGGCCGAGGACATCGAGTCTGAGCTGCGGAAAGAGCTGTCATCAAAAAAGGACGACATCACCGTCGCCCTGACCAAATTAAGCACGGATACTATACCGGGCTCGAGCATATGGCTGCACGGTCTCTCGCAGGGCTCAGTCTTGGTAACGGATACAAACTTTGCCGGGCTATGCCGCCAGAAAGCTCAGATGGGAGATAGGCTCGTCATCTTGTCAGGGATGCCGACGCCTTTTCTGGTGCGAATGCGCGAGGCGGACAGCACGTATATTTTTGTTGGACCCGTGCGGGTGAATGATGCAGTCACTGAAAGCATTACAAAGGGTGTCCAAGACAAGAAGTACAGCGAAATGAAGATGTATTTCAAGTAAAACAAAAAGTTGTTGGCATCAGAAATAAAAATATGCCAATCAAATTTTGGTCCAACTAAATAACAAGTTTGCGATCGAATATGCTCCAGTCCAAGTATCGAATCAGAGCATGCACACTCTTCTTGGCCGCCGCCAGTCCATCTTTTTCGTCCTTGACAATTCCGGCCGCATCAAACAGCGTCCCACAGATCTTGCCGGTGACGGCAGCAAACGATGCTCTCAGCAGAGAATCCGTCTCGGTCGTCCGGTCTTGCATCACTGGAAGATAAAAGTCGGTGCACCGCTGCCGCGCGTCCTGTTCGCGCTTGTGGGTGTCCGGCTTGGCATAGTCCACCACTACATCCAGCAGGTCTTGCACGCCATACTGGAATGTTTCGGTCGTGTTGGTCTCGGCCGCCACCAGGTCCGACAGCGCCAGCGCATACCGACGCACGATGAGGTCGGCGACGTCGCGCCAGCTGATGACAGCGCGGGAAGCGCTGCGTCGGTCGTGGACGACCTGCTTCAGATAGGCCTTCATGGCCAGACGCTCGGACTCGGTGGTGTGCAAAAGGCGTGGGGTGTGGCCGTTGTTGGCTTGAGAGTCCGGGTTGGAGAGGTCGACGGGGAAAAAGAGGGCCGAGACCATGGAGGCGTAATCCAGAAGGGTACGGCTGGCGCCGACTTCGCGGAAGGCATCTTCGGGAGAGTCTGGGCCCGTGGTGGGAGGAGGGCCCCAAGGACCGCCAGGACCGCCAGGACCGCCAGGACCGCCAGGACCGCCAGGGCCACCAGGGCCACCGCGACCGTCCCGTGGAGGTTCTCCTGGGGGACCTCCTCCAGGGCCTTCAGGCGGACCCTCTCCAGGCGGGCCTGGATAGTCCGGCTTGTCGCCTCCAGGAGGGCCATACCCCGGGCGTCCTGGACGCTCGCCTGGTCCACGAGGACCACCGCCACCACCCGGTCCTCCTCCAGGCCCGCGAGGACCGCGAGGGGACGAGCCAGACCGCTGCAGAGACTGCACCTCCTCCAGGCCATTGGTAAAATCGCAGTAGATGATTTCCGTGCCAGGCGACTCGGTCCGGATGACCCCCTCCAGTCCCCACTCGGCACACAATGCGCAAATGTCCAGCGCGCGCTCGTGCTCGCTGGGCGGGCCCGGCAGACGAGTTGGCTGCGCAGTCGGTGCGCTGGTCGCCGACGTGGTCGTAGAGGCAATCATGCCGGCTCGGAGAATAAAGTCCTGGGTGTCCGAGACGCCATCGCTGCCCTTGTTGCCGCTCATGCCGTCAATGTAGAGCAGATGCAAGTCACGGGTGGCCCGGTAGATGTGCAGCCAGCCATGCTGCTGTTCCTCAGAGGAGGAGGACGAGGGCGAGGACAGCACCAGCTGCCTGTCGTCGTCATCGTCGCCCCGACGTGGCGGCCTCTCCCCCCTTGGCCTCGCAAACATTTCGGCATGCTGGATTTCGTAGGCCAGCCAGTCCAGCGTGGTCGGCGTGGCATTGCGGCCGTTGCCGTGGTGGAAGACGGCGCCCTGCGGGATGGTGGCCAGGAACAGCGACATGCCGTTGGTGTGGACGGTGGCGCCCCATTTGCGCAGACTGTCAAAGACGGCGTTGAAGACGAGGTTGCCGCGTTCGGCGGCAGAGTGGACGCTGGGCTGGAGGGGCGCTGCGGCCTGACCGAAGCCGAGGATCGACGTCGCCCAGACCAGGGCAATCGTTTGGGGCAACATGGTTGACCTGGGAAAACAAAAAAGCTGCTGTCGCAGCCTGCCTTTTTATGCTTTGGTTTCATGGCCGACCGCGTAAGCCCGCCGATTGCGGTAACGCTTGTTTAGTGGGAAATAGCTATAGTGGGTTAGGCTCTGGTTCGCTAAGTTACAGTGGGGCATATAACTCGACGTGGACCAAAATCTTCCTCAGGCGGTCTGAAATAACGAGAGCACAAGTATCGGCATCGTCTGGTAAACAGTACAGCCAGGTGAAAGCTAGTCTGTATTATGGTTAGGATTGGCCAAAGAGGCAAAATATCTATGTGGGCTCTTTCCTCTAGTCGTCACCCTTCACCCAAAAATGCTCGTGTCTTTCAAAGGGGCTGAATAGCCTGTAATGGATCCAGTATACATACTCTCGCATCATCATCAACGCCTCGCAACACGCACGCGAAAACCGCACAATGTCTTCTAGTTTTCGCACTCTTTGGTCGCCCGTCCGCCGCATACCGAAACAGGGCGCGTCCAGACGTTTCAACCTCCCGCTTGCTGTACGTCGAGTGCGTTCAAGGTCGCAATGATCGATCAGCAAAAATGGCAGCCTTCCAAAAGCGATGACGACGACACGTTGCTTGGCATGTCACGTGACTCTTACACCACAGCACCCGACAGTTTTGTCCCATTACAGAAGGTGGTAAAGAGAGAGACCCGTTTAAAACATCGAGGTGAACGCCAACCGAATGATGGATCTTTCTTTGCTTTCTTTCTTCTTTTCTTCATATTTGCTTGTGTTCCACTCTATAATAGACAACCTGTCGGTGTGCTCTATTTTCGATCCACATCTGTCAGGCTTTTAGCGTTATGGCTCTCCATGACGACGACTAGAGGTTTTACCTACCTTTGAGGTGCTGACGAGGATGAAAAAGAGAAACGTGACAGGAGAGAAAAGCTCTGAAGGCTTTTAAAGCCATGTGCTCACCTCTCGCAGAAGAAGCAAAGAAAATCAGGGTAATGGATCTGTGAGAATTACGCCGCGTAATGCTATAAAATCTGCTCGCCTGTTTTCAGTGCGTCTCCAGATTCGACATCAGCACACATCGGTGGAGTACTCTTCCATTACGAGTATTGGTGGAACGTGGGTGGCCCGAGGTGCTGCCGCCAGCGCGCTCCCCAAAGCATCAGAGTCAGAATGGGCAGCCACAGGACAAGCAAGACGAGGGCGAGTGAAGACCAGGTCCACGCGAAGCCGATACTGTTGACCATGGCGGGCCAGAAGAAGCCGACGACGAACGAGAGGCCGCGGCCGAGGTTCATAAGCACAGCGGACTCGGGCGTCTGCGGACGGTAGCAGTCGGAGACGTACGCGTACAAGCAGGTGGACGTGATCTGGAGGCCGATGACGCCTGGGATGTTAGTTTGAATACACCAACAGAAGAAAAAATAAGACGCTGGTAACTCACCAACTGCCAACCCAATCAGCGGATAGACATAGGTCGTGTCCTTTTCGATGCACACGCCAAAGATGATCAAGCCGGCAGGCCCCAAAACGGCCGATATGTAGGTGAGGTAAAGGCGGTGCTCCGGCGTGCGGGCGCCGCCGTGCTTCTTGGCCTGCCTGTACAGGATGGCGTCGGACAGCTTCCCGCCCGAGAGCTCGCCGATGACGCAGCCGATGATCAGCGGCAGGCCCGTGCAGAGCCCAATGGGGCCGCTGGCAAAGTGATAGCGTTCGCCGTAGATCTTGGCCATGCTGATGGCCGGGAGGATGTTGATAAAGGTCCAGCTGCAGGTGTAGAACAAGAACGACAGGGCGATGGAGGGGTAGCGCAGCATGTAGAAGCTGGTGAAAAAGTCGGCGGCGCGCAGGCGGCGCTGCGGGATTAGGTTGCCCTTCCAAGCAAACAGCATCTCCCAGCGGGACCGCTCGCGCGTGCGGGCGGCCAGGAACTGCGGGCCGCGCGAGAACAAGGTCTCGGGCAGCAGGACGAGGGCGACGGCAAACGAGAGGGCCGTCACGAGCGCAGCCATGTAAAAGTCCCACTGCCACCCGGCGTACTGGCCGAGGAAGCCGCCGAACAGAATGGCGACGTGGCCACCGTTGGTGACAAAGATGGTGTAGATGCCGGTCACGGCGCCACGCTCGTGCAGGAAGAACATGTCGTTGAGAACGGGGGTGCCCATGGCCATCATGCCGCCGAAGCCGACGCCATTGAGGGCGCGGCAGCCCAGCAGGGCCGGCATGGTGGTGGCACGTGCGGTGGCCACCTGGGACGCGATGGTGATCAGCTGGGTCAGGAGGCAGATGGGGCGGCGGCCCAGGACGCTGGACAGCGGCACAAAGACAAAGGGCGACACGCCACCGGTGATGATGGCGGTGGTGGTGCTGTAGGCGACCACGTCGATGGGCTGATGGAAGAAGCGGCTGAGCAGGTTGAGGCTGGGGTTCGGCGCGGCAGCATTGAATGGCCCGAGAAAGGCCATGAAGCTGACCTGCAACAGAACAGTCCACTTGCGCCACCGGGGCCAGTTCTGTCGGTGGACATGATTAGAAACAGGCAAGACAAGAATAGAAGCGTCAGACACACACACCAGAGGGTCATCTTGGAAGCGGCTCGGTTGGGGCACCAGAGGCAGCCCATGAGGGTCGAGCCGGGGGTAGTCGACATGCTTGTCGTCGGCCTCGGCGAGGCGGGCCATGTCCTTCTATGTAAGTCAAATTCAAAATAAGGGGGGAGACAACACGAACAAACACAAGTGAGCCAATGGCAGCACAAGACAAAGGGAATGGCCTCGATGATGGGCGAGGCTTGCATTGGGCGTTTCCCGTTTCTTATCCCAGTGCATCTGCGGGAGTTCTCGGGTCCATAAAACGGTATAAGAGACAGAGGAGGAGAATGCTGATGCGCCGATGGATGCAACGCGCGCAGGTGTCTGCCGACGTCGTGGGACGCATGAAGCTTCGGGCGCTAAGACCATCAGGGGAAATGCTAAACTTGGACAAGGACGATACATTAGGTGGGCGGAATGACTAAGACACAAAGACGCGTGTGAGTGGCACTTCTCCGCCCTACAGACGACAAGCAGCGGGCTGGGCCACCCAATGCCGCGCTGGGCCACATGGGGCCACCGGCACTCGCTCACGCTCTGGGCAACGTCGCCCGGACTTACAGCGAACCAGGTGCGCCTAAACGCCGGAACAGTCCCCCCAAGCCCCCTGAGGGCGGAGGCACACCGGATCCGCAGTGGTGAGTAGCGCTAGCCCGGTTGGGTAATGACATCGCCCGCAATGCTGGCAGATTAGTCAGGCCAATTCTCACCAACCCCCCTCTCTCTCTCTCCCCCTGGACACGATGACAGGAAAGAGCGGACGCAGAGGCCACTGGCGATGGCAAGCGGCGAGGAGATGAGGCCACTTGTGGCCCCCACGTTGCGTCCGGTGCAACTGGCTGGCCCGAGTGCGAGTATTTGAGTTTTCTCGGCGTTCGAGGGTCGTGAGCGTGGAATAGTAATCATGCCAGCCCCCGGTGGCAGCGCAGGCGGAGCAATATAACTGCGTGGGTCCTCGTTCCCTTTTGCACCAGTCTCACGGGCTTTGCTGCCACTCTGTCGGTGTCGGGCTTTGCTGGGAGTCTCCTGTCGTATTTTGCGTTGGCTGGGCCGGTGCTTCTTTCCCTGCGCGCCGCTGCCCGCCTTTTGTTTTATTTTCCCTCGCTCCTGCCGCCGCCTGTGCCTCCTCCACCTGTGCTCTCCAATCGCTCTTTCCTCCCCCTCCCCCCCCATGGCCTGATCGTCAACCGGAGAAGGAAAGAACAACCCTGGGAGGTCTAGTGCGCCGTTGGCCCGCTTTGCCGCGTGCCCTTTCTTTTATATCGAACCGACTCCATTCTTCCTGTGCTGTACTCTTCCTGTCGCAAATCGCAACTCTGCCCCCCTCTCGACTTGTCGCTCTTTGTTGTGCCTTTTCTCCACCCGTGCCAGCCTTGCCAAGATTGCCTTCAGTCCCGGCGGTCCATCCTTCGGCTCTTCTCCCCAGATTTTCTCTCCTTCAGCCTTTCCACCTTCCGCTCCTCCACCCCAGATCTTCCAGATCTTTAGTCCCCCCCTTCCCCATCCATCCAATCGCGCCATCCTCCCCCACACACTCTGCTATGCCAACAGCCGCGTCGGTATCGCGGCCTCACCCGCTGCCACCGGCCCGAGGAAAGCGGGTGCCGGACCACCAGCGGCGCAGGGCGGCGGTGAGCTGCGACCACTGCAAGCAGCGACGGGCCAAGTGCATGCGGGCGTCGCCGCGGGACCCGTGCAGCAACTGCCTGGCCAACCACATCCCGTGCCGGTCCACGCTGCCGCGCAAGCAGCGCGTCTACGGCAGCGTCGAGAGCCTCAGTCTGCGCTACCGGGCGCTGGAAGCGCTGGTCCGGGGTTTGCTCGACGTGCATCCGGCCGAGGCCGGCGCCGACTTCGGTGCCGATGCCGCCGATCCGGCGGACTTGGACACGGCCATGGCCGACCGCCACCCGGCTGTGACCCCCCACGCGTCGCTCGACCTGGACGCGCTGTACCGCGCCGCCGCCGACCGCGGCATCCCCATGCCGCCGCGCGAGGACATGACGCCAAATCACGACATTTTTGCCGCCAACGTCGGCCGCTTGTCCACCGTGACGCCGACCATTGTGGCTGCGGCCCTCTCCAAGCCGGCGACGACGCCATCTCCGCCAGCATCACAGTCGTCGCATCCACTACCACCAGCAGCTGATCCTGCTGGTCACGTCTTCTCGGGCGGCCCCGCACCGCCGCTGACAGAGAAGCTCATCCCCACGCCGTCCGGCGTGGCCCACTACGTCGGTGCGTCGAGCTCGTTTCGCTTCATCATGTCCATCCGCACGCTCGTGGCTCAGTGCGGCAACAATCTGGACGGCAGCGGCGCCGGCAGCAGCATCACCGATGCGGGCGAGCACAGCAGCCCAGGCGAAGCAGGGCCGGTGATCTCGAGAGAAGCCTCGCAACGCCCGGCCACGTCGATCCGAGACGCGTTTGTGGGGCTGCAGACGAGCAAGGCCCTGGAACCGCCAGACTCGGGAGGCGACGAGGGCGACGAAGACGACGATGACGAAGGCGACGATGGGAATGGAGATGGTCGAGAGGCGGTGGGACGAGAGCTGAGCGCCTTGCATGTGGGCGACCAGGACGACGTGGACCAGAAGCCCAAGCTGGAGCACGAGCATCGGCCTCTGCAGCACCGCCAGCGCACCAGCACGGCATCGCCAGCAGTGGCGCCCTCGCCCTCGACCAGCCGCCGCTCGCGCTACGAGTACGACGATGCGGCCGTGGCCGCCACCTTTCTGCCGCCGCGGGAAACCGCCGACATCTTTGTGCGCATCTTCTTTGACCACGTGCACCCCAACTACCCCCTCTTCCACCGGGGCGCCTTTCTGCTGCGATACGAGACGCTCTGGCAGTCCGCCGATGGCGAAGACGGAACCGGAGGAGCAGCAGCAGCGGCCGAGGGCAGCAGCCCCCACGACCAGGTCGGCTGGAACTGCTGTCTGGCCATGGTCTTTGCCTTTGGCGCCCAGGCTCTCGAGGGCCACGACCGCGCCCGTCGCGCCGCCGCCGTCCAGCGCCGCTGCCTGCACGTCGTCCGGGCCTCGCTCGGCCAGCTCGCCGGCACCACCAGCCTGGCCAACGTGCAGGCTCTCCTGCTGCTGCAGCTGTACGAGCACAATGCGGGCCAGCGCAACACCTCGTGGACGTTCCTCGGCTGCGCCGCCCGCATGGCCGTCGCCCTGGGCATGCACCGCGACGGCGTGGCCGTGCCGGGGCCGCTGTACAAGAGTCTGCCGACGGTGACGGCACCTCCAGGACCCGGAAACGCTTCCACCCACCACCTCCCCACCGACCGAGAGGCCCGCCGACGCGTCTGGTGGACGCTCTACACGTTTGAGCGCGGCCTCTGCATCATGCTGGGCCGCCCGTCGGCGCTGGACGAGGCCGAGATTGCCGTGTCGCTGCCCTCGGACGATCTGTCCGCCGACCTGCCCCAGGGCTACTCCGTCTGCCTCCTGCGCCTCGTCCGCGCCACCTGGCGCATCAAGCAGCTCATGTATCCGGCGCCCGGCTCGTCTGCGGCCGCCACCAGCGCAGCCGACATGGCCGCCAACGCCAAGCAGCTGCTGGCCGAGCTGGATGCCTGGCAGGCCAGCGTGCCCGCCCACCTGCAGCCGTGCTGGCGCTCCATGATCCCGCAGCACCGCCGCGCCGTTCTCCTGCTGCACGTCCAGCTGCAGTACGCCCGCACCCTGGTGGCCCGCCAGTACGTGCTCGAGCGCGCCACCGCCGACCTCGGCGGGCTCATGACGTCGACCGAGACCGCAGCCGCGGCGTCCACCACCCTCATCGCGCACACCAGCCGCGAGGACCTGGACGCGCTGGCCGACCTCGGCCTCGACGCCGCCGAGCGTTCCCTGGGCTACCTCCAGCAGCTGGGCGATGCCGGCCTTCTCGACGGCGTCGCCTGGATCGATATCTACTTTGTCTACCACGCCGTGCTCGTCATCTGCCTTGACCTGCTGGGCCGCCTGGCCGCCAAACCTGCGGCCGCCGGGCTGAAGAGCAACAGCCGCACCGGCAGCGCCAGCAGCCCCGATGCGGTCCGACGCCGTGCCGCCGTGCGTGCCATGCTCCGCCTCATCGAGCGCACACCCATGGCCTCGACCTACCGCGTGCTGATCAAGGCGGCCCTGCAGTTTGCCGTCATTGTCGGTGCCTGCGATTCCCTGCCGACGTTGTGCGGCGAAAAGTCGGGTCGCGCTCCGCCGGCGGGCGAACAGACGGCCGACCCAGCATCCCAGGATCATCTGGTCATGAACATGGATGCCGGAACCTTTTGTCCGCCCATCTGCGCTGCCACGACCATGTCCATCCCGGCCACCTCTGTCGATGCCACTGCCGGCATGTTCTATGCTCAGCCCAGCCACCAACCACAACCTGATCAGCAAGTGCAGCAGCCGAGTCATCATTCTCAGCAGCAGCAACAACAACAACAGCAACTACAAAACCTACAAGCTTTTACCGGCCCGGCCGACTGGCTGACCCCCGACCTCTCCAGCTTCTCGTGGCTGCCCTTTGAGACGACAGCCCCGGCCACGCCGGGGGGGCTGTCCTTCTTCTCGCCGGGCAGCGTGCCCTTTGGCATGAACCCGGATGCCGCCGCCTTTGACGAAGAGTCGTACATGCAAGCGGACGCGTTCCAGAGCTCCATGGTGCGCAGCAGCACAAGCGCCGCCATGCCCAGCATGACGTCCTTTAGCAGCAGCAGCATGGCGGCGGCCAGCGTCGGCGCCAACCACCACGTCCAACCGCCGCCGCCGCAGCCGGGCCAGCGCGTCGACAGCGCCGGCTGGGCGGCCCAAGCCTGGCGCAAGATGAACACGCGGTTTCCATAGCGAGAGATATTTTTGCATGTATGACGATAAGATGATACGATAATAAGATGACATGATGACAATGGCAAGCCTTTGTTTTCTACGGCGTCAAGCACATGGTGTAACTATGGGTGTCTCCATCGTGGACATTAATGACTCTGATGGTATCAGCCCAGACCCGGTGTTAGACGGGCAGGCAGTACGCCGTCAGTTGGAGTCGGGAATCGGTTGTTTGGTTGCCGACACGGCATGACGGCATGGGTGGACGTGGCCTCGAGCGCAGAGTCTACACCGGCCGCATGTGTCACGAGAATGGCAGTCCCAGTCAGCAATCTGACCAACGGGCATGCCGTGGAATGCATGGCCATTACGAGAGAGAAATATACGAGACTCGCAACTCGTAATCCTCCAGGCTTTTTTCATTTACCGCTAATCGGCCCCGAGTTGTGGCGCAACAGACTGACCACGACGCCCCAAAAAAAATACATGAGCAAGGGAGGTGTGCGTAGAAAAAAGCATCTCAATCGGGTCAGATGAAAGTATCGGCGCATGCACTCCTTCGTCCCCTAAATGCTTCTTGGGATGGACACGAACAATCGGGTGTCTTTTTTTTTTTTTTTTTTTTTTTTTTTTTTGGCACAGCCGCCCTGTGAGACGAATTGACGTTAGGGCTCGTGGAATGCGAAAGCCGCAGAGCACAGCAGGGCAGAGGTCCAAAAATAGCCAGCGATGGTGCTGTGGGCAAGTGAGGGAGGGGGCAGCGTGCATGCATGCGAAAATAATAATATTAATTAATTAATTATTCGGCCGCCAAAAGGGCCGGTAAGAAGGGACGAGTAGCACGCTCGTGGGTGTTTTCTAGAAGGAATGGCAGTGCCCCTCCTCTTTCCCGATGCCATGTGCCGCCCGTGAGAGCGGAGAGCAGCGCAGCGCAGAGTTGCATCCTTCCCCAAGAAGGGCACACACGCCCCCTCCTTGAAAGGTGTTCTAGGAGCGACGGTTGTTCCTGATTGGTGGAATGGATCCCATCACCCCCCCCGCTCGTTGTGCACCACGGGGTTTGCTGGATTTCGTTCGACTTCACGCTCTAAGCGCCCGGGTCTTTTTGGGGGCAAATGTGACGATGGGTGATTGAGATGGGGGCAGGGGGCAAAGTCAGCAAGCAGAAGGAGGAATTGAAGTCAGGACAGGAAGGCCATGGCTGTGGCCTCTTCAGATACAATATCTACACTGCACTTTCCAGAGCACAGGGCGCAGAGCACTGATCAGAGCAGAGCAGAGCAGAGCAGAGGCAACGTACGACCTGGCAGCGCTCGGGCAAACGAGGGACGCCCGGCCCGCGTCGGGACGACCTTCCTTGTCCATCGCCAACGGCTGTGATGGGCAGCCGACCCGAAGCGCCCCAGCAGGAGACCAGCCGAGCGCCGAGCGCTAAAATGTCAGCAGCACACAGGTCCCATGAGGCATGAGGGGACAACGTTTCCTCCGCGTTGGGTTCGCCCGATGAGCCGGGCGTCTCTCTCTTTCTCTCTCTCTTTCTCTCGCTCTTTTTCTGTTTCTGTCTCCATTGCCGCTCTCCCGGCTGCCCCGGGCGGCAATGGACGGTAGATCGGAGCCAGGGGGGGGGGGGAAGAAGGGACGATCCTTTCCAGGCCCATCTGTCACGGCAATACTTTGTAAAAGGAGCGGAAAAGAAGGGAAAAGATGGCCGCCCAAACGGGTCCGCTCTGCAGATCCTCGCATGGAAAAGGGGGAAGAAAGGCAAGGAGACCCGGCAAGTATGGGCCGTTCTTCTCTGTGCACAGATGCACGACCGCTCGGTATTGCTATGTAATGAATGGGTGGGGAGCAGGCAG
This sequence comes from Harringtonia lauricola, assembly GCA_014183025.1. Taxonomy (NCBI): domain Eukaryota; kingdom Fungi; phylum Ascomycota; class Sordariomycetes; order Ophiostomatales; family Ophiostomataceae; genus Harringtonia; species Harringtonia lauricola. The sequence continues at coordinate 660,246 of JACBXF010000032.1, forward strand.
GCAGCAGAGGCAGCAGAGGCAGCAGAGGCAGCAGACCGTCAGACAGACAGACAGACAGAGCCCTAGACCCCAAAAGGACTGCCTAGCTGACCTGGCGAGCTGATGCCCGGCGGCTGCGCGATGCAGCCGGTTGGCTCGCTTGCCTTTTGTCGACAGAGGGGCCAAAAAAGGAACGAGAACCTCTCCTTCTGGCAGGGCTGTCGATTTGGTGGCTGGCCCTGCAGGAAGCGTTGGTGCACAAAAAAAAGGTGCACTTTTTGGAGGGGGTGCGTCTGCCCTATCACAGCGCCTAGCCGACGCCCACCTCTGATTCTCTTGGTAAGAGACAAAAGAGACACTTCAACGTGCAGGCACAAAAATAGGGCGTGCGTCTCTCAACCGCTGTCAAGACAACACACTCTTGCAGGAGCAAGCAAGCAGGCGCATCTACTGGTGCAGTCTTTGGTTGGGGCCTCTCTCTCTCTCTCTCTCTCACCAACCATCGGCCGCTGCAGAGAGCCTCAAAGAGAGAGCGAGTCAGGTGGCATTCGCTACAAGGCCTACGTGGACGTATTTCCCTCAACAAGGCGGGCAAATTCGGACGCCCGATTGTTTGCTTGGGTAAATTGTCTCTTTGCATTTCCAACATTCCACAATGAGAAATGGTAGAAGACAGGTCATCGCAGTCCACTAATACAAAGTAAAAAATGAGACAGAGATACAAGTACGGACTACGGAGTACGGGGCGAGAAAAAAAAAAAAAAAACATATGGTGAGGGGGGCGTGTCGCTAACAAAATACCGGCCAGCCCAACGGAGACTCTCTCCCCAAAAAGATACATGCGCAAAAAAAACCCATCGTGCACATTCCGACCACCACTGCAGCCGCGGTCCGCCTGCCGCCCGACACTAAAAACTTTGCTTAGTCGTCTCTCCCCGTTGTATCCTGCCTATCGTCACCTGTAACTTGTTACCTTTTTTCCTTTTTTTTTCTTCTTTCTTTCTGTTTTTTTTTTTCTTTTTTACCTCTTCTTTTTCCTTTTTTTACCGCCATTGCTCGTGACCGCTGCATTCCCTTGCATGCTCCTGTCATTGCTCCCTTTTTCCTGTTTCTGCTCGCTTCGCCGTCTTGTCAGATGGTTCTGTTCCATCTGGGTCCCCCCTTTTCTCACACCTTTCCGACAGCCTTCTTTTTTTCTTCTTCTTTTTCTCTGGCTGAACACGTCATGCGCTCTTTCGTCTGTTCTACGAGCTCCTGACTCACTGGGAAGGGGGGCGTATTACCGCCCTGCCCAATATTGGCATTGCCCAATGGGTTGGGCCTCTACAGACTGCAGCGATCTTACTAGTTTCTCCAGCACCGCTCAGCTGCCGTGCGCTTGCCTTCTTCTCTCTACTCGATGGTTATCCAGTCTCGTCATTTGGTTTATTTTTTTTAAATTTTTTTTTTTGTGCGCTGTGGGTAAAACAAGGGGCCACATAATAGGGCTGTCTCATCTCCCCTTCCCATGTAAACAAGCCAATCGTCTACCTTGCCGACCTCCCACACGCTTTCTTCTTTGCTTTCACATGATCAACACGGTATCCTTGCAGGCACGTCACCGTCAAGCATGTCATCATCAGTCCGATATGAAATATAATTGAAAGATAGCTGCATCCTGCCCCAATCTAATCTAAGACCCGCCCGAAAAACAAATTGAATGGGGTATATCCGACGTCCGTCGTGGCACGAAAGGAACAAAGATGAGAGAATCTGACGTATGGCCGTTGACTCATCCAGAGACTCCAGCAATCAATAGCAGAACACGAGTAAATGGCAGAAAAGAATGTGAAAATCAAATGGATATCATATCCGACATAGAAAAGCGGAAACGGAGACGCCCAGCGATGACCCTGATTCCAGTGTAATAGAAGGAAAAAAGTGTAAGTAAAACACAGCTGTCGAAGATAAAAAGCAGACACAATCCAAAATCTTCCAGAATTAAGAGGCCCTTCCGTCGCAACCTGGTATCCTAGGCGCACCCATACCAGTCAGCCTCGTCGTATGAGACTTTTTTTCTCTATCAGCAAATCAAAAACACGCATAAAAAAAAGTAATCCAATGTACCTTCCCCATCACGCACACGCAAGCATAAAATACTTTTCCGAGCCATTTTTTTCCATCGCCCACCGCCCAATGCGCAACCTGCCCGAAGAAAGAACAAGGAAACCCAATATTACAATGTTCCACCAGTGATGTTTCGTTGTGAACGCTCTTCAGATGCCATGGCGCGGCAGTCCAGATCCAGAGATGGGGAGAAAGGATCTAGTACCAAGTCCGGGAGGGGAAGAAAATATAAAGTCCGGACGGACTGGTCGCCATGAAATCCAGAAGTTGGGTATCTCAAAGAGAGAGGGAAGACGGGTAAGAAAAGTTGCCATCATGTGATGCGGTATTGCACCATCAAGATCTAAGTGTTCCTGTTCCAGGCCAGAAAAAAAAATGAAAACTCCTTGGAAAGCGGGAACCGTCCGGTGTAAAAGAAAAAAGATGACTCCAGGACCGAGATAATAGTACAACAAGTTTTGGCTGTGAGCCAGTTTTCGTTTTGGTGTCGCTTTTCTGATTTTTTTTTTCTGTTTTTTCGTAATCGGGTCGGTTGACTGTTTTGTTCTTGTCCAGATTTGTTTCGTCCGAATTATTTTTTTCTTCCTGCCAATCTATTGCGTGGGCCTGCGGATGATGTCGTCGCAGTTCGCGTCGAAGCGCAGGCTCCAGAGACGGACGGACTGCATAAATTGCTCCGTCTTGGCCATCTCCCGCTCGCGGCCGAAGAGCGTCTCGACGAACTCCACGCCCGCGTTCTTACCCAGCTGGGTCTTCTCGCGCTTGCCAGTGCGCAGCATGGGGGCCTCGCAGGCCTTGAGCAGCTTGCGCAGCTTGTCCGTCAGGCGATCACCGGAGGCGATGAAGTCGCCGAGCAGCTCGCGGTTGTCCTTCGTGCGGACGACCGACATCACCTGATCAGCGCGCTTGATCTTGCCGGCCAGCTGGATGAGCAGCAGCCAGAGCTCGCCCGCCACCTCAGCGATGGGCGAAGACGGTCCATGGTGGTAGGTGGTCCAGTCATAGATCCACTTGCCGAGAGACGTCGAGTCAAAGACGCTGCCGAGGAGCATGATGGGCTCCTCGGACGGGTCCCAGTTCTTTAGAGAGTAGCCCGCGGGAATGCGATGCTTCTTGGCGTCCGCCTCCGTCGCCTTGGCCGTCGCGGGGGCGGGAATGGGAGCGGCAGACGACTTCCTCGTCGATGATGTCGAGTGGCGGTGGGAGGAGCTCGTAGGCCGGGCCGACGACGGACGCTGCGGAATGGGCATAGGCATAGTAGTCGATGGGCGGCGGGAGTGACCAGCAGGTGTGCCACGCCGCGCCTCCATGTGCGGCTCGCGGTAGTGGGGCGATACATAGCCAGGCGTGGCTTCCTTTTCCACAAAGGAATAGCCGCCCTGCTGGTAGTTGCGCTGGTTAGTCCGGTATGCGCGATCGTAGTAGTAGTCGTCGACGACGTATTGGAAGTCCCATCTGCCCCTGTCCCCGTGCATCTTCGGTCTCGACCGGGCGGGCAACATATGAAATATGCCACCGGTCACAAAGACCTCGTCCACGTCGGATTCCCCAATGGAGTCTGGGGACCGATTGTAGAAGGAAGAGCGGCGCTCGCGCCGAAAAGGGTGTGGGGTAAATCCAGTCGACTGCTTCCGCGCCGAGCGCGACGATGAACTCACATTGGCTGTGGCGTAGTGGCCATCGCTCGTGTACCGCGGTGAGAAAGCCGGCGGGCGGGAGGAGGGGCTGTTGTATTCGTGGAAGCCGGCCGCTGCACCGGAGCTCATGTGGCGAAAGTGTGCCCGCGTCGCTGGCCGCTGCGGCTGCGACTGGCGATCGTAGTAGTGGGTTGGACCGCGCGGCGAAGGGGTGGGAGAAGGCGAGATGTATTCCTTCTTCTCGTAGTAGTAGTCGGCGCCGCCCGCCGGAGTAGGCGTGGCGCCGTAAGGGGAGTAGGATGTGTTCATGATGGTACTGGAGGTTCGTTTAGAAGGACCGTAAACATAAGACGTGATTGTTGTCGGGTCTCGAAAGCTGTTGTCTGCTTTTTGAAAAGATTTGCGTGATTTTGGTTTAGGCGAGAGGAAAAGCAGCGGAAGAATCTGCGAGAGGGAGGAGGAGGAGCGATGACGACGGCGAGGAGCAGAAGAAGTCGTGATGGCGGCAGGGGGTCGTGGCCGTGGCCGTCGATGCGGTCACGGTCGCGATCGCAGCGGCTTGGGTAAGATCGCGCCGGTGTCGTGACGCGGAGGGGGAGGGTGACGCAAGTCACCTTGGTATGTGGTCGGTGGAGAGAGGAAGGGAGAGGCGTCGTCTGTTGGAGAACATGTCAAGAGTTTTGTGGTCGTGGGAAAATCCTCTTCTGGAAGCAGAAACGAGGAAATTTGTCAGCGAGAAAGAGATCCAAGGTCACTTTCTCGTGAGGGCCGCTTCTAGAAGGTGCTGGACGCTTCGCGGGTCCAGCGTGGAAGAATTGCGGCAGGCGGTGCAATGATGACGGAGTCGAGGCTCGGTCGAGAGACAGTTCTGGGAGAGGGGGGAGGGGACGCGACGAAAAGTATTTAAGTTTGTTGGCGAGAAGCCAAAATGGTGGAGGAAACAGAGGAGAAGAAAGAAAAGCACGAGGTTGGGACGGCAGTCGTGTTATGTAGGCGGGCGTTAGCGGGAAGGAGGGCCACAGGTGCAAGTTTGGTGCCTTTGGTGCCTTGGGTGCCTTGGGTGCCTTTTGGTGCGTGGAGTCTAGGGGAAAGGGGGGTGCTAAGAGACAGGGGACACAACACGTTAAAACAAGGATGCTAGCGGCAGGGAGGTACTTGGGTACTTTGGGCGGCGGGCTGATGGAGGGGGGGTGGCAATAGCGAATGTATCTCTGGCTCCTGGCCGACCCGAAGGTTAGTCACACAGGTCCCAGCCACACGCTCCGCTTGTCTGTGGTCCACTGAAACACTGTGGTCGGGCGGCCACACCTGTTCGAGGGGCTTTCCAATCCGTGGTTGCGTGTGGGTATTGGGTATTGGTATTGGCTGGCTGGCTGGCCGATTCAGCTGACGGGAGCCTGTAGACGGGCTTCCTGTCGGTCTTTCTGCGTCCGACTCGGCCCCCGAGATGGGCTGAAGAAGAGGTCGGCAAAAGGAGGGAGCGAAGGAGCCGTGGACAGGAGCGACGGACAAGCTGTCCTGTCGAGATCGCGACGATGGCAAAAAGGGGGCAGATTGCGAGCGTCGCACGAGGCCAAGCGGGGAGGTAGACAGACACACAGACGGTTGCTGACCTGCCTTGTAGCGCTTCGTATGCCGGGAAGAAAGCGGGCCTCGAGTAACGACAGGCCAAATTTCCGCCGCGACGGTGAAAATTTTTGCGACCAGGATGCGATCAAAGTCCACCGGCCTTGGCAATTACAATCCCAGAAGCGAGATTGTGTTGGGGGTGGGATTTGGCTGTCTTTTGTTTGGTGTTTCCACCGATTTTTTTCTCTATTTTTTCTTTTCTTTTTTTGGTTCTTTCTTTTTCTGCTGGGTCTTCTATTTTTTGGCGCTTCTCAGGCTGTTTCGCATTGCTGATCACTGGCTAAATCCGCTGTTCGATGACGACGATGGCCGAGTCTGCCGCTGGTGATGAGACAGGCCGACGTGGCTGCGAGGGGGCGACAAGCCATATATATAGCCCGCAATCAGGCGGCAGCATGGACGTTGGCCATCGTCCCGTGATGCCGCTCGTCGTCATCGTCAACGACGGCGGCGAGCGATGCGAGATGCCATTGGCTGCGCCAGAGAGGGAGAGAGTGAAGCCGTTGGCCCTAGCCAGAAGAAGGCCTCCAAGGCTGCAGAGCAGTGACGTCGTCCCTCCTCGCTTGACGGTTTTGTCACAGTGCTCCTGCATCCGCGTATGCGTAGCTGCCATATAGCGCCGTGCCATCCGCTCCGACTGGCCCTGGCACCGCGTCCTTGGCTCCTTCCCGTTCAAGGTACTGGACGGGAAGGGAAGGAGGCGGCGAATTACGATACACCCTTGCTCTTTCAATCTGTGATTTGCTCCTTCGCAGACCAGCCACCTGAGCCGGTCACCTGAATCAGATGCTTTGCTGTGGCTTGTCGCTTATCCGCCGTTTACAGCACCTGATCCGCAAAGGCGTCCTGAGATCGAATCGCCATGCGAGACGGGCTCGTGATCCGCAAGCCAGCAGGAGTTGATGTGCGCCAATGCTCCTTTGGGTCTGACTCGAGCATTCCAAGCGGCGGCAGTTGATCGTCAACATTTCGATGAATGCAGAGCCCCCAACAGCTAGCAGGGATGATCAGTCTGGAATGAAGGCCAGGCGCACACTGCTGTGCCTGCGAATGCACCACCCACGAGAGGCTTCCCAGGCGCGCCAGACGCACTGCGCTGGAGACCGGTTCGTCGGTTCAGTGGAGGCGTTCGGCCAGAGGCGCTAAAAAGCGGAGAGCAGCAGGGACACTAAGAGCCGCCTGCAGGACAGCCAACAAAATGCGACCGTCCTAGGGGGTATCTTTGTCTCTGGGGTAAATCGGCACGATATTTCATCTGGGTTTTAACCAGAGGATAGGAAGGGCGTGACGTTTGGTGCCGGCCTGCAGCGAGTGCAGGCTTGTGTGGTGCTTGTGCATACGTGCGGACGGGGAGGACGGAGGACGGAGGACGGGCACATTTGCGGCAAACGGCAGCCGTTCCTCAAACAACTCCTGTGCACGCCGGCAAGAGCAAAACACGTCGCTCTCACGAAGGGCAGTGAAACGAGGGTGCAGAGCACAAACAGAAACATGCAGATTCACGTTCAAGCACAGCCATGTGGCGGCAAATAGGAGAGGTTCCATGGTACTGTCCGGCGCAGGGCATCTCCCCCCCCTCGCATGCGGAGCAAGCATCGTTGCACGCAACATGTCTCGTCTGGCATTCTGGGTGTTGACTCTGTGCTCGCCTGCCGAGCACGGCATGCGTGACTCACATGCATGTGCGGTCGGTGCGTCCTCTCACGGCACTTTGCCAGAGATAGGCTGGCAGCTTCAGTCATGCCAATAATGCCGACCAGCACGAGTAAGATACGACTACGACGTATTGCGATATATAGCACTCTCGTATAGCAGGGTTCATATTGCGTGCAGTTGGTCTCCTCCTTCACAGGCCAGCCTTCCATCCGTGCCCTCGCAGCTAACGCCGTGGCCAGGGATGGACCGTTGCATTGGCAGAGAGAAGGCAATCAAAACAGGGGGAGCCGAGAAAAAATTTTCGCTGTTGGTTCACCAACCGCGTTCCATGGACAAGGGCCTGTCTCCCCTCGTGCTTCACAGGCTGGCAAGAGAAGCGGACGACAAGCATACGAGTCGATGCCCATGTCGCCTGTTCCAGTCGACCAAGACGACAGTGCCACCGGTCTTGGACAGAGTATTACGCGCTTCGGTCAGGATGCTCGCATAGTGACACGAGACAACAGCAAACAAGCCTGCAAAGTACGGTCCTGATTCGAGCTGCCAATTTCAGCCTCGCCCCAGGCTTCCCACCCGGGCGCGCCCCAAGCACGCTATACTAGTATGGCTATTAGATGCTGGGCATCTGAGTAGCTCGGTTGTCCATCTTGCAGGAGCAATATGGGCGTTTTTTTTTCGTCCGCTGCAACGCTGCGATTTCCCTGAGCCGGCTAGCGTCCGACGGACCAGAGAGAACAAATCCGGAAGGCTTCCCACTACAGCAATGCAAATCCGTCTTTTCCCAGAGCCGTCCCTCCCGTCCGCTCCGGGGCGCTCTCTCACCGCGCGAGCGCGTGCGCATTCGACTTTGTCCATTTGCGGACGCCAGCTGGGTAGCACGCAGACACCATCGGGCATGGCCCTGCTACACGGTCGAGACAATAATCAAACAGGCGGCCATGGGACAAAAAAGTCGCTCAGGTCTGTCGGTGAGCAACCGTGAAAGACGATTCGACAATGGTGAGAGGGCGTGTGAAATAAAGTGAGGGGACGAAGAGAGGGGGGGATAAAAAAAAGACAAAAATAAATAAATAAAAGCCCATACAGATGAGTATTTTCACGCCCTTCGTATACGAGTACCTGGATCCACCGCATTCAAAGCGTGGCATCGACAAATCCCTTGTTCGACTTAGCGTGATTGCTGGTCTGGACCCCCTCTAATCTAGCGCCCATAGTGGATCACCTCCCTGGATGGCAGCGGAACCGCCAAACCCAACAGATTTTCGTATTATTGGGGACGCCCAGGGCTGTCGCCGCATTCCGCAGAGGCAAAGCAAACAAGCAAACAAACAAACAACCCAAGAAGGAAGGTGATGTTTTTGCGTGAGTGTGCGTTATGTTTATTTTGGTTTCTCGTTTGTTTGTTTTTTTCTATTCAGATCATTCGCATCATATTCTAATTGAAACCGGGTTGTTCGGGTGGTCTGTTTGCAAGATCTGTTCTTTTGCCCTTCTTTTCTTTTTTTTTTTGAAAATTTTTGACCCCTCGTTCCACCCCCTGCTATCAACGGCCACCCGGCGTGTTCCACTCCT